>JAJHZJ010000049.1:179857-788449 GCA_023548195.1 Bettongia penicillata ogilbyi | reverse complement strand
AATATGTACATATTACCTATCATTATTATTTAAATAAGATTTTAAAGTGAAGAATTAAAGTGTTTTTGTGTGTGTGTGTCTGTATGTATGCATATATGTATAATATTAGGGATATAAATTTGATTGCTAATATAGAAGTCCTTTAACATTTTCTCCAGGTTGTGCATATATACAAACATACACATAAAAATACATATTCAAAAATATTTGTGCATATACACATACATAAGTATATAGAGACATATCTAATAAATATATGTACATATATGTGTGTATATACTTTTTTCATTTTCTGGACATATCTAATCTTCTCACTGGTCATACTATTCTCTACTTATTGCTTGACAATAGGCAAACATGTGTTTAACAAATAACATACTTTTGCAACCATTTAGGGATGTAAAGAGGTTGTAGACTGAATGAAATGCAATCACATATTTACTTCAAAACTCAAGGACAAGTTAATATATTTTGTTCCTCAGTGCTTAAGAATATCGATGATTTGTAATTTTGTTAGTGTGGGAGAAGGATCCTGGTGTTTCTATTTTGAAACCTGTCAGAATTTAGCCAAACTGATCCTTAGACTGTGGACTTAAAATTCATTCCAATCCTTACACTCAAAACCTTTCTAGCTTGGCACAAGCTTCCCAGAGATTGTGCTTGACTAGTAGAATGCTCATGAACTTCAATGCCATGATGGGGCATTAAAAGATGAATGTTTGGTATTATTCTGGGGAAAACTTGTTCTGTTATTTGCCTATTTACAAAAAATAATTATGTGTTTGAATTATATATTATCTTTGAGGATCCTTGAAAAAATAAATCATATAGAAATGACTTCTAACTCAATACATTTGGAGAGAGAACAAGAACGATAATGAAAATGATAGCATTTATATAGTACTTTGCAAAGTGCTTTACATGTGCTATTCCATTTGATATGAAATTATTGCCTTCCTCCCTTTGAAGCACCTATAGACCAGGGAAGAGGTTGGACATGCAAGGCAACCCGAAGAGATTTAAGAAAATCGTTTTGCCCTCTATTTAATATAAGGACAATAGAGTCAATAGCGGAAATAGGTCTTCCAATATAGAGCCCAAATATTTTAAAGTGAGGGTAACAAGTAATGTTGGATTTATAAATCATTCTGGTACTCATGAAATTAATGTATCATGTCAAATGATATTTTCCCCAGGTTCCTTTGATGCTGTGTTAAGTAATAGTTTATCTTATCTGGAAACTGTGGGCAGTGTACCAGGAAATATTCCTGATTATTCAAAGTCAAGTAGGACAAATGAACTGACTGATGCTTTTATACTTCGTGTTATTTTCTGTCCACGCACAATATTGCAGAAGCCTACATTCTAGAATATTCTTGTCTATATTATGGTTCGGCTCCATGCCCAGAGGCATTTAGGCAACAGAG
Source organism: Bettongia penicillata ogilbyi (assembly GCA_023548195.1). Lineage (NCBI taxonomy): Eukaryota > Metazoa > Chordata > Mammalia > Diprotodontia > Potoroidae > Bettongia > Bettongia penicillata. Next base: position 787,022 of record JAJHZJ010000049.1, on the reverse strand, counting down.
TTGACTCTGAAATCTCAAACCATGAAATGTGTCTGGTTTAAGCCAGGACAATTGTCAGTTTATGTCTAGTTGGCCCTGTGTCAACTCTTGTAACGAGAGATTAAATGTAGCTCAATGTTTGATAACTGTTCTAGTATTCTGGATCTATTAAATTAAATGTAAACCAGACTAAAAGTTTGGCCATGATTAAGCAGCAAAAAATGTTCCCTTGCTTCTTATTTCCAAGTACCCTTCTATTCCCCATCCTCACACAACTTACTATGGTTTTCATCAGGTTCCTTGGGACTATCATTTTCTATTTAGTGAACAACCTGTCTTAGCCATAAAATATTATCAAAATTGCAATTCTGGTGTTATTTTTAAACATATATTCCACTAATCATTCTCAGAGTCTTTTTTCTGAACACCTGCTTTGGTACCATACCTTAAGTAGAGATGGATATGGGCACAGAGAACAAGTTTTGGGAGTACTGAAATTGAAAATCTGAACATATGTGAGAGACACTATGATGCTGATGGACCACTGAGCTGGGAATCAGAAGACCTGGTTAAAGTCCAGTCTTTTCTACTAATTAATGGTGTGAACCTGGCCAAATCACTTTGAGATGACTTGAACCTCACATTCCAAATCTCAAAAATGAAGGAGATGGACTACATAGGGAGTTCTTCACTTGAAGTTCAAGTCTCTGGACAAATTTCAAGGCTTTCAATTAACTTGGCTAGGGAGAAAATACTTCTTTATTTCCAATAACCTCTCACTAAAATTTACTATCTTTTTCCATTATGAATGAAAACAAAACAAAACAAAAAACAATTATTGTGACCTGTGCATTAGCTTCACCAGACTCCCCAAAAGATCCACGACACATAGAAGGTTAAGCATGCTTGGGCTAGATGATTTATCTGGCTCTAAAATTATGTAAGCATTATCATAATACCACAATGTTATTGAATTTGCCCTAGCCTTTATGTTAACATTATGTAATACATTATACAACATAATATATTTCTATTTTGTGCTTTGGATAAAGGTGATCAAAGTAATGTATTTCTGGGTTCAAGAATTGCCTCTGGTGCTTATTGACTGTGTGACCTTGGGTGAGTCCCTTAACTCTTCAGTGTTCCAGCCAACTTGCTAAGATTATAAATTCAGATAGGGTGCTGACCTGCATTTGTAGAAGTAGTTTCCTCACCTCAGAGTTCCCTATTCCAATGAGATCATAGGACCAGTCCATATTCTTATTTATATTAATGATTTTATATTAATCTTAGCAATATCAGTCTAATAAAAACAAAGCAGAGATATCTATTCATTTTGGTTTATACTTATTTGTAAGCTGTATATGTTTGTTCCTTTACAGGTAGGAGATAATATGCATTTAGGTTTCATCATGATGGCCATATGTGAAACTATAATTCGCCTACAGACATCTGTGGGCAGAGTCTACAGATGTTTGTTAAACAAAAGCTCTCCTAACAATCCTCAAGTCGAGCTTTCATCTTCTCTAAAATAAGACCTTTAACAAAATACTTCAATTCTCCTTCTTGCTCAGTGAACTCCCAGATGGGAGATTTCAATTCTAAATTCCAACATTTCATATCCCATGTTTGTTCCATAAGTTTAGAGTAAGCACTTGTGGACAGACTGAAAGGACGCATTGGGAAAAGACATGGGAACACAGTTTGCAGTTCTACTGGCCCTCATCGGTGGATCATTTAACACCATACAAATGATTTAACAAAATATACAGATGACTTAACAGAAATGCAGTCAGGGGTCTTAGAGTATACTATTTCCCTTCTCATTCCTGAAAACGGATCTTAGCACTAACTCACACTATTATTCAAAATATATTAAAGTGCCCCTTTAATCATTGATATTTTATATAGGGTTGCCATACCCATAGACAAATTTGGCAATATAAGAATTGCAAGACCCTGAGATACCTCCCCTTTCCACTTACCCTGTTTGATATACAACATGTCCCAAGACTCATGAGAGTTCTGAGTTACTGCTCAAACCCACTGCCCCTACATGGTCTCAGGCCTGAAATTCCAATATTATTTATTTATAGGTTCAGATTTTGAAGAGATGCTATTATTTCAGTGGTATAGGGACCTCCCATTTGAGGAAGTAATTCTCTACTAATGCAGGTCGGCATGTTCTCTGCACAATATTTTCAAGCGTTGCCTTTAACACTGAGAACTTAAGTGACTTGCTTAAGGTCACACATCTAATATATGTTGGGGGGAGACTTGAACCTAGATTACCCCAGTAGCATGGCTTTCCACCCTCTCTACCCATACTACCCCTCAAAGTTTTAAAAGTTACTGTTAAAATATAAAGGTTCAAATGATCCAGAACCAGAAGGGATCTCAGAAATTATTGTATCTATTCCTTTATTTTACAAGGGATACTACCTCACATTTCAATAATACTGTTTTGCAAAGCAAAACCTTTTACCTCTCAACTGCACTACGAGGTAGTCAGACCCCTGAAGTAGATGGTCATTTGTTCAAGGTCACCCAACTGCCAACCAGGTTTTCTAACTTCAAACCCCATGCTTATTAATACAATCATTATTTATCTAGTCACTCTCACGTTAAAAAATGCTATAAGAAATGATTGAAATGATTCAGGAAATTTTTATTTTTAAGTGCCAATGGGTCTGGCCTTACTCATAGGCCAGGTGAGTAATTTAAGGTTTGTCCGTGAAGTCTTTTATTATCCCCCAAGTCTCTCTAGCTATTTTTACATTTCACTCTCAAAATTTATCTTTTATTCATTTTGTGTATGTTTTACACACACACATATACATACATATACACATATGTGGTATATGTGTGTATACATATACACACATATTACATACACACACACGAACTCCTTGAAAACAATAACTGTTTTACTCTTTTCTGTATCTGCAGCACTCAGCACCATACCTGGCACGCAGCAAGTGCTTAATAAATACTTGTTGAATGATGACCCAAGAATCAAGAGACTTGGGTTTTAGTTCTGGTACTGTTACTAACTAGCTATGTAATAAGCTAAATAATTATATAACTAGTTAAGTAACATTCAGCAGGTCATTTCTACTCTCTGTTCTTTTTTATTTCCTTATCTGCAAGGAGGAGAAATTAGAAGAGGTAACACCAACAAAAAAAAAAAAGATTTTTTTTTATGACCATGAGCAAATGTAAAGAAACAAGTATATCTAAAACAACAATGACAAATGAATGAACCGCAGTGTGTCATTTTTTTTCTTGGCTTAGTCCCATTGAAGAACTTCCTCCAAGTTGGGTCCACCTAATCTGTGACCCTTTTCCGTATACTAGATGACATACTGGTACCTTATTGTCCTCATGATCTTAGCTCAGAATTAAGTCACCAACTGAACATTCAGAGATGTCAAATTTCCAAATACCTTGTTCTGTGTACCTGAGCCAAAAACAAGCACCGCTGATTGAACATGATAACCTTTAATAAAGATCATACATAAATGTTTTCATTTTCAAGTGAGAACATTAACTTATAGAATTACCACCTAGGGAGCTAGACTTGGGATATTAGGGTCTGATTAATTTTGAATAATGAGACTGGAGCTCCTTTCAGTCCTGTCTGAAATTCCATCCAGGGACAGTGTAAAGAGAATGCTAGTACATAGAAATAATGTCCAGGGTGCAAATTAAACCCACACAAAGCAGGGAATGCAGCCAAACTTCTGGAAGAATATCCAGGCTTAGTTCATGTCACTGTTGTGAAAACATAAATTAAAAAAGGAAAAGGGCCAATAGTCTGAGCAGGATAACAGCATGAAACAAGCCTGGGGGTGAAATTCTTGATTGTCCATCAACAATACCCTCAGCATTTTTCATACTGGGCACAATCATGGGGTGATTCAGAGTGAATTAAGTGCTCCATGAGAATAACAAGCTCACACATGTGATGTGGTTTTTTCAAGGTAGCAGGGAACAGAGAGGTAATTTACCAAATGGTACCCTGTTGACCTGAAAGAATCGATTTACTTCATATGGACAATGTATACTGGGGGGAATTTTACTTGGCCTGGAGGCTCACTATCATGACGATATATAGTGATTAAGGGTAAATTGGTGTATTATTCATCTCAATAGAAACATGTTTAAATAAAGAGGTTCAAACATCAACTCACTCTGTAAAGTGCTGACAGTATTCCAGAACTGGAACACAGAATAGAGTTTAAATGAATGCAATGCACTCAATGCATTAAAACCAGTCTTTTAGATGAGAGACATTGTGACATTGAAGATAGATGGTTGGTCATGGAACTTGCCTCCAACTGGCTGCATAACCCTAGGCAAGTCACTTTCATGTCTCAGTGATCTATCAAACCCTCTGTCCCAGTGGTATCCCTCAAAACTTCCTAGTATCATCAAACCAGACTAAAATTGGGAAATGTTTAACAGAATTAATACAATACAACCTAGATAATGTTAAGTTATGGCTTTCTAGATCAATATGTGACCTGAGGGATTTGTTTTTATGACACCACTGATCTAGGCAATTCTCTACATAAGTTGAAGAACAGGTGTCCCTTTAACTTACTAAATCAGTCCTTATCCCTATATTAGATTTAACTGTGAATAGAAGTCAATAAACACGTCTAACAAAAATTTATTAAGCACCTACTATATGATCAGTATTTTATGACAGTGAAATAAAAGAGCAATATAGGATATATTTATAATACACTTCTTTATAGTTTTCCTGAAGCTTTCATATATATTATTTCATTTGATCCTTACCACATTATTAAAAGGTAGCCAGAGATGGTGTTATTATCCTTCCTTATAGTTGAAAAAAAGGATCTCGGAGAGATTAAGGAAGCTGCCAAAGGTGGTTTGACTAGTAAATGGAAGTGCTGGGGCTACAAGCCAGATGTTTTGCTATTCCTGTGAGAACACACAGACTATATTATATTATTAAGATGTAGAGATGACATTATACACACAAATTTGAAAATTGGATTTTTTGGGGGCCTGAAATATGGAGCATTGTTGCCTATTACATACTCTGGGGTTCATTGTAAATTTTCCTTATAATAGATACTATAGTTTTTGCTCTTTGTAGAGCCCATGACAGACTAGACGCCTTCTTTTACCCTGGAACAGATGTGGCTCCACTTTGGATTGTCTGGTTTCAACAGCGGCAGTAGAAGCAAGAGAGATTCCACACAAAGATATAGAGAAAGTAGTTCATCCATGTAGGCAGACCGTCTATCACCTCCTGGCTGCAGTTTCACTGTACTCTTTTGTAGTAAAGAAGTTTTACTCTGATTAATACCAGGACTACAAAAAAATCCCACTGCTACAAAACAAATTGCCTGTCAGGCCTGCAAAGAAGAAAACCCAATTTGTTGAGGGAGAGGGAGGAAAGGGATTTGCGAGAGTAGGAGAGAGATGATCACTGAAATGAAATTCCACATACTCTGAGTTATGTATCACATTTGGCTCTGTGGGTCTCTGAAGGAGTCAACTGACAAAAACGCTATGAGATTTTGTGTTACTAACCCCAACAATACTCCCACTGACTCCTTTGGGTTCTCTCATCATTAAGTAATAGCCATTTTGCAGAACTGATAAATTCAGTGTTCAAGCCTATCAAAATAATCCTCCTACTGGTTTGGTGAAACAGATAGAGAAAACAAAACAGATCCTGTGACCAAGGTAGATAGATCTATTTAGTTTTCTGTTTCATTTAGAATTACAGTCTTTTTAAAACCCTCAGAAGACAGCCATAGGATCATGGCTCAAGAACTGAAAAGTAAGTCAGAGGCCTCCTAGTCTAACCACATTTAACAGAAAAGGAAACTGAGGAAGAGAATGGTCCCCTAATTACAAAGTCACACAATGGCAGAATAATAGGCTGCATTTTTTATAGCCCTCTAACATTTGCAAATCACTTTAAACATTAGCTCATTTTATACTCACTTGGGAGGTAGCTGGTACTATTATCCCCATTTTGCAGATGAGGAAATTGAGGCATCAGAGAGAGGTTAAGCAACTTACCCTGGATCCCATAGCAGTAAGTCTCTGAGGCTGCATTACAACTCAAGTCTTCCCAACTCTAGTTTGAGCACTCTTTCACTGTGGTACCCTGAATCTAGGTCTTCCGGACCTTTCCTCTAAATACTTAATACTTTGCTTTTGTAGCACAGGCCACTGACCCAGATGGCTCTGGAGAAGAAAGGGAGGTTAGTAACTTTGTACAGCCCTCCCTCACTGAAATCAAAGTCCATTGCAAGTCATGTCATTATTTCCCTGATGTCATGGTCCTCTTGGAGAACTTAGGACGAAAGACAACCTGTGCTTAGTCCTAGCTGCCTTAACAGGGACCTAGCTTTCCAGTTCTTCTTGGGCAACCCAGTCTCCCCAGCCAAGTCATTCCATGCCCTGTCCTATTATGCCACATCTGTACTCTCTTCCCCTTCCCTCTTGTCTCCTCTTATCTTATCTAAGGGTGTTCTTCCCAAAAGAAGGAAAATTTTGATGACCAAAAGCTACCTAGTTAACTTGGGGTTTACTGGCTATGTTTCTTTCTCAAAGACCAAGCCTTAAAGCCAACACACTAATTCTCATGGATTGGACAACAATGGGTCCCCCAACTTAATGGTTATTTTTTGGACTCTCCTGGCTCAAGAGTGAAAATAGTGTTTCTCTTTTGGCCAGCAACCCTGGGGGTCTTCCCCTGAGAGTTTGATCAAATTTTTTAAAGGGGTCATCCCTTGACTAACTTCTTAAAGAGTCCTAGTCACTGAATGAGGGTTGCCTCACTCTAAGTGAGATCTGAAAAGATCTCTGGGCAGTCTCTCGTCATGCTGATCCATATCTGGTCACTGGACCCAGCCTCCTCTCTTTAAGAAAGACGAAAGTGAGACCAAAGGGGTTAGAAAATGTTCTCATGGTAATCTCGGAAGTTATTCACAAGAGAGAAATACAAATCCAGGTTCACTTACTCCAAAGTCAATGTTCTTTTGACTATACCTGTCAGAATCCAGGCTGATTTCCCTCTGCCCTTTAGCACACTCATGGGTTAAATTTGATATATACCTGGAGAAGGGAAGTCGCATTATAAGAAGAAACCTAAATTAGTAGAGTGTATAGCTAAAAGAATCTGACCACCTAGCTGACCTAATAGATTCATTTAAAAGTATTTTCGGTTACTTTTGTTTTTACACACCACCTTTCTGAATATATTTCTCCCTCCTTTTTCACTGTCATCCTGCCTCATAACAAAGACTTTTTAAAAGGAAAACAATAGCTGTTCAGTAAATTCAACCTGGGCAGGTAGATGGTGCAATGGATAGATCAATGTGCCTGGAGTCAGGAAGACTCATCCTTTATGAGTTCAGATCTGATTTGGCTTCAGACACTTACTAGCTCTGTGACTCAGGGCAAGTCACTTACCTCTTTTTGCCTCAGTTCCTCCTCTGTAAAATGGGCTGGAGAAACAAATGTCAAACCTCTCTAGTATCTTCACTAAGAAAACCCCAAAACAACTCCTGAAGAGTCGGACACAACTGAACCACAACAGTCTAACCTACAGATAACCAAATCTGAGTGTCTGTATAATATTACGCAGTCCCCTACCTCTGCAAAGAAGAGAGTGAGTTATATTTTTCTCAACTTTTTCCCAGAGCAAGTCTTCTTGATCATGATAAAGATATAGGACTAAACCTGCTTTATTCACTTCAAAATTTTACAGTTCATTGGGATATATTACCAGCACTGGAAAAGATTTTAGAGACCATTTATTTTAACCTTTTCATTTTACAAAGGAGGAAACTGAGCCCTTAGGAATTTAAGTGACTTGCCAAAGGTTACAGAGGTGATAAACACGAGGGATGGGATGTAAATGTAGATCCTTTGACTCCAGAGCAAATGTTTTGTTTCTTTTAACTGAACCACAACACAAACCCTACATTCATAATGATCATGTGGTAGTTTTAAGAAGTTGTTACCAGATTGGACCAAATCTGTACTGACTTTAGCATATTTTTTTTCAAAACCTTATTTACTGTTACTAATTTTCTAATTATTTGTTTCAAAAGCTGAGTATGGAATAAATAACGATATGCTTGGATGTCATTTAAATGTGTGCCTAATGTATTAAAAATAAGAAAATAAAAAGGTCAAGTCACAACAAATATTGGGGGAATTTCCCCACAAAGATTCCCCTTTCTTCCTGTATCCTCAAACCTTCCTAACTTCCACTTAAAATGATCTACCACTATTCACCCACTTCACTCATTCCTACTTTTTCAGCGTAAAATATGAAAGTATCTCCAAATCCACTTCATCCTAAATCTATTCCTCTTAGGCCCTAACAGAAACCTGACTCTCTCCTGAAGACCTTGCTTTCTGGGGCACATTTGTTAGAACAGCTATTCTAAGCCTTGTCCACTTTGTGTAAACACTGAATCCCACCATCAGCCAACTCTCTCAGTGGATAAACTTGTCTGCTATTCAATGAGACTTTTCCTTTATTCTCAAATACAGAATGCTGAAACACTCTTCTCATCATCCGAAATCCTTGCTGTCTATCATATCCTCTGTAAATCAACTACTGAAGAGGCAACATGCTGCAATGAATATAGTGCAAGTCTTGGAGTCAAAAAGGTGCAGGCTCAAATCCCGCATCAGGTATGACAGCTGTAGGACACTTGAACAAAACACTTAAGCTCTCAGGTCTCAGTTTCCCCATCTATAAAATGAGGGAGTTAACATTGTGTCCTCTAAGGTCTCTTCTACCTCTAAATCTATGATCCTATTTTTTTTTCTATAAAATGAGGGCATTAATATTAGATGACCTCTAAAGTTCTTTCTGGTTCTAAATCTATGGTCATATGATAGGATTAGGGCAACATGGTAGATAGAATCCAGAAGAGTAAGCAGAAAGACCTGAGTTCAGATATGACCTCAGACACTTATTATACCTGTGTGACCAGAGGCAAATCACTTAACCCTGTTTGCCTTAATTTCCTCATTTTTAAAATGAGCTAGAGAAGGAAATGGCAAACTACTCCAGTATCTTTACTATGAAAACCCCAAATAGGGTCATAAAAGGGTCAGAAACCATTGAACAACAAAAGTCATAGAGTTTCCTGAAACCCATTTCTATCCTCTAAATTATTTCAGCATGTATATCATAATCTTTTTCTCTTCTCCATCTCAGCCATAATCTGTACAGTTTTAACATCTCCACTTCCAATGTATCAGAAGCTTTGACTATATGATTTCTTTCTGTGTTATGGCTCTGAACACTCCCTCTCCAATCCCATTAGCTGTGATGCAGTATGGCTATATTTTTAGTGTCATTACTACCTATTTCAACAATGACTTGCTAACCTTTAAATTGTCCCATACCTCAGTACTCCCATTTCACTCCATCCATGATTTGACTTATAACTGCAGTTAAATTAATGGCTAGCTACTTTTATATGTCTCTCGCTAATATTGACTCATTTGTTATCTCCAACTAGCCATACGTCCACCCTTCCAGTCCTTAAATTTGAATTGCTCATACTCTCCTATCTTCTCATTTCTACTCCCAGATTACAGAGTATGGCTCAAGAACATAAAATGACACTGACAAATTTGTGTTATTTAATTTTACTCAAGACTTCAGTCTACTTGTTAATCTTTATCCTTCTGGTGTTGATTCCTTTTCAAGGTATCTACAACAGACTCTCTACTAGTCCCACTTCCAGCCTCAGACCTTGGCAAATACCCTTGACTACTGTCTTAGTGAGGAGATTGAGAGCATCACAGATAAATTTCCCTATCTTCCATCCTTTCCATCTCTAAATACCTGTCCAATGGGTTTGTCTTTGTTTCCTTCAATCTCAAAGAAAGAGAGCATTCTTCAGCTTTTCCAAAGTAAACCTTCCCATCATCTTTGACTCCTCCCTCTCTTACATTTTTCATATCCACTTATCAAGACCTGTTTATTTTGCCCTTTGGTTCTTTAAGAAACAATTTCCAGTCTCTTCCCATTCCGATTCAACTTGCATGTCAAATGCAGAATAATATTTCTAGACGGATAGAAATATATTAAGTATCTATTACACCGAGTGAGACAACATGAAAAGCACGGTGAAAACTTTAGAGCATTATATAAATGCTCCCTGTTTTTAATGATTTTGTGTCAGGCACTGTGCTAAACACTGAAGATACAGGAAAACAGGCTAGTCCAAACATTCAAGGAATTTATGTTCTTATTTTTCATGGAGGCTTTGAATGTAGGAGTTTTGACTTTGTTTTCTTCTGAGGGTGTTTTGGTCTTCCTTGTCACCATAGTAACTTTCAGTAGTCAGAGTTTTTTTTCTGTTGTTTGCTCACTTTCCCAGTTTATTAATTGACTTTTAAGTCTTTGTTAAAGTAGGGTTTGCATCCATGGTAGAGGATGCCCTGTTCCAAGTTTCAGGAGTTTTTTTATAGTTCCTTTCAGAGATACTTCTAGGGACCTGCAAGTTATCAGTTCTTCCAAGGTGGTATGACTGAAAGAAAGGAGTTTACTCCCCTCCTGACCTGCCCTGTGCTCAGCTATGTGAGCAACCACAAGTATTCTTTTCTGCCTTGGAACTGTGAGGAAGGATCCCCCCTTCCCCCCCCCCCCCACTACTGCCACAAGTTCTTCTATGCTAGTGTACCATCTTGCTCTGGAACTGCCACCCAGAAACTGGATCCAAGTATGAGCAAAACAACAGCATCCTGTCCTATTGCTAGCAAAAAGACCCCTGTATTACCCTTCTGACCAATTGTTAGACCCCCTTACCATCTGTGGACTGAGAGCTCTGGAGGCAGTCACTGCCACTTCTGCTGCCGCTGCTCAGTCACTCCCAAGGCCTGCTCCTGGTTTGTTAGAGCCAGGGTTGTGCTGGTGTCGGCTTTTGCCAAACTGTGCTCCACTGACCTTCCAAGTTGTCTTTGGCATCTATGGGCTGCAAGGTCTGCAAACTGCCACTGCTGCAAGTGATTCAGTCCCCCTAGGCCTGCCCTGGCTTTGCTGGGGCCAGTCTGCACTCCCCTCTCACCTTAGTGCAACAGACCTTTCCTGCCAATCTTACAAGTTGTCGTGTGCTGGAAATTTGTTTAACTCTATTTTTTGTGGATTCTGCTGCTCTAGAATTTGTTTAGTCATTTTTTAAAGGTATTTGGAGAGGTTTGGGGAAGAACTGAGGTAAGTTCCTGCCTTTCTTTCTCCATCTTGGTTCTGCCTCAAGAATTTATATTCTTATGAGGAAGATAATTTGTAAAGAGTACCTAGAACACAGGGTGTGGGGAAAGAAGGGAAGAAGGCAAGGCAACATTAAAGATGGAATAAGTTAGCTGAGAATGAAGGGAAATAACGGTTGGCACTCTGAGGGGTATGCTGATATAATAAACAGTTCTCTGGAAAAAAAATGTGAGAGCTATATACTTTTAAGTTTAATCCACATTATCACCATTTTTTTCCATTACTTTCTTGAGTCTGGACAATCAACAAAACACTAATAAATCACATTGTGATTTTTAACATTTGCCAAGACATAAAAGTTAACACTAAAAATTTAACAGCTCTTAAACTTGTTCCACTGGGTTCCAGCATAGCCCTAACCACTTAAGAAGTGATGATCCCAGAAATTCATCAATCAAGAGAGCAGGCCCTAGACATCCTGAGGGGGGTAAGGCTACTGAGGAGGTCAAGTATTGTGGAGAGTAACAACAGATACTTCAGTATCCTGGGATAGATGAATGAATGAAATTAATAATGAATTTAAAAGCATGTATTAAGTCCTTATTACATGGCAATCTCTGTGCTGAGGACCAGAGATAAAAACACCAAAGTGACTTATACCCTGCCCTCCAGGAGATTATATTCTGATGTGATAGAGAACATACAAATTGAAGTTGGGGGCGCAGGAAAGGGAGTAATAGTATGAAAAGTCATGAAGATGATAAATGAAACTATGGGGCCATCAACTGACCCATCTTTGTCCCTTGACATTTTAATTTTTATTATCTTTTTTTCCAGAGAAAGATGTATGAAGAAGAGAAGAGCTAAATGCCTTGCATGGTGTTAAGACGGGGATGCCTGGTCCCAGAGACTGCTAAGTGGAGGGGCTAGGCTCCTCTCAAATACATACATACACACACACACACACACACAAACACTTTTAAGGTCAACATAAAATCCAGATCTCTTTGTCTAGAAGTCAAGGCCCTTTACCCTCTAACTCCAACCTACTTGCCCAGTTTTATTTCCCACTTCTCTTCTGTGTGAATTCTCCACACACTAACCAAACTGCCCTTCTTGCTGTACCCAAAACATACCACATGCTTATCTTCCATTGCATATTTGCTTATTCCATGCCCATATCCAAGCAGATGGAACACTGTATCCCCTACAAAAATTCACAATCATTCTTCAAAGTCAAATCTTATCTCCTTCCCTCATTAATCCAGGAGGAGTAACTAGTTCCTCCTATAATTCTTATCTTTCATACTTCTCATTTGGAATTTACATATAAATCTTTTTTATTTTAGAATTGCATCCTCATTGTCATTAGTTAACATTTCATGTTTAATTTTGGGTAGGATCTATGATTTTATCTTTGGAGAGAACTCTTGGTATGGAAACTCTTTGCATTGACTCAGAATAGCCACTCACTTAAAACTTAGAGTCTCACATATTGCCTGAATCACTGAGATTTGCTCATGGTAGTATAGCTAGTTTAGTCAGAAGAAGGATTTGAACTAAGAACTTCCCAACCCAAAATACCCTCCTACCAAACCACCAGATTATCATAATTTAAAGCAACAGTTGTTACCCTGGAGTCTATGAACATTTTTAAAAATTTTGATAGCTACATTTTAATACAATTGTTTTCCTTTCTAATCCTGTGAATTTTACCTTATGCATTTAAAAATAACACTCTGAGAAGGGCTCCATAGGTTTCACCAGACTGCCAACAGTCTATGACACAACAAAGTTTAAGAACTCCTAATTGATAGAACAAAGGTTATACTTTCCACTTTTTCATATGCCTTCCCCCCTTCTATCTACTATAGATAGTAGGTATCCTATCAAAGAACTTTTTGTTTTATAGTTGTTTATAATAATGCCACTTTCCAAGAAAACCAAGCCATATGGATCTGTGCCTCCCATCTAATGCTTTTTCTTAGACTCTGGCCATATGCTTGTTTTTATGACTTTGTATGCAGATCATTGCCATGTTATGAAGATAGTTTGAGGAGATACTAATTAATTCAGTCTTCTTAGGGTCTACATTAATTGATCAGTCTATTAAGAGACTTACTTAGGTGAGAAAACTCCATGGCTTCTAGAAATTTTCTGCCAGTTTTACAACCTAGCACTGTGCATTTATAAAAAAGTTTATTTGAAACTAATTTATGTAATCTTCCACTAATTTAAAGCTCTTTTTCTCTTCCTCCTTATGATTTTCTCACTCCTGGAAATCATTGAAAACTCGTCAATGACATACAGTTCTAAGTAATCTAGGACTTTTACATTCTGTCCTTTCCCCTTGCAAAGAAATCCACTTTGACAAAGTAATGACCCTTGCATAATTGTCGTTCACAAAAAGGTTACAGTGTTCTCACCAGGATAATGGAGCTGGAAAACATTCCATTTTGTAATACCACATCTTCCTTTGCTCTCAACTCTTTAAACATAACAAATAATCATGCCTTATTAAGCACCTGCTCAATTTAGTTGGGAAATCTGGCTGTGACGGCCTTAAATCCTGACCTTTAACTTTGCTCTCAGATGCCAAAGTGATTATTTCTGCTCAGTCCTGGTTTGACGTTAGGGAGCAATTGGCTAATCCTTAGATCCTTAGTCTTCTTATCTGGTCTCAGGCTGCTCCCCCTTCCTGTTCCTTTGTCTTAGATTTATTAAGACTTCCTTACCATACCAAAGCAGGTGGGATAAGAAATCCTGCTTTTAACTCTCTAGGTAGCAGACCCTAGAGCACAGGGATCCCAAAGTCTCTGAGAACTTTTGAAAAGAGGTTGAAAATTTGGAAATAAATTGTCTTACCTAATATCTGCATTTAATAATAAAACTAGAATTTGAGTAAAAAGCTGAACTAGTATTTATTTACCAGGGTGGATGGGAGAATAGGTTTCAGGTAGATATTGGCAGGCCCAACTAGATTGGAAATTTTGAAAGAAAACACCATTCTTCAAAAAGGGATGACATATTCAGAAGGTTCCTGTGACAAAAAGGTAATGGATATGTGTCTTCCTTAACGTGAAAATATGGTATATCGAGTCTTTCAAAAGTTTAGTAAAAATCAAATATATGCAAATATATATATTCTAAAGCTCTGAAATGGGAACAGTTTAAGAGAACAAAACATGCAAGCTGGAGAGAAAGAAAGCTTCTGGGCTCAGTATGCCAAGGCAGGGGGACGACGGGGTAAGTATTATATATACTTAGAGGAGGCATAATACAAGATCATAGCTATAAAGTTGAATAGGTCTTTAATGGGTTCAATCTATTCATCTTCAAAGACAAGGGGGTTGAGGCAAAACTTTAGATCCCAATGGTACTAAAGATCAGATCCAGGACTGCCTTCTCTAGGAGGGGAGGGCAGAACAGAACTGTACAGAGCTAAGGGGGATTTGGAAAGAACAAAAGAAGCTTTGGTGTAGGGAAAGAACTCAAGCAAGGTACAATGGAGAGAGCTCTGGATTTAGAAATAGAGAAACAGGATTGAAAGGTCAGCTCTGCCACTTACTAAATATGTAACCTTGGGGAAGCCACTTCATTTTTCTAGCCCTCATTTTCCCATCTGTAAAACGAGGCAGTTGAATTAGCTGACCTCCAAGATCTCTTCCAGCTCTAAATCTATCATTCTGTGAATGGTGTGACATCATGCAAAAGGAAAAAAAAATATTATGGTGGTGATCAAAGTCCATGTGAAAGAGCTGGGGCACCTTGGCAGGATGAATGAACATTACAAGGCATATGAGATAAAAAGCTGTGAAATGCATGGAAAAAGGACAGAATCATAGACATGAAAAAAGATTGATAGAACAACACAACATAAAGGATGCCTTAATGGACAGAACAGGGATTTTGTTAGGGATCAGAATTTCAAGGTAATAAAGGTACAGGATTTCCATCAGTCAGAGAAAAATACAAGACAAATTGGTGAAGGATGTGGTTAGTGCAATTTCAACCTAAAGTCAAATGGGGGAAAATTGCTCCTGCTGAGAACAGAAGGGGTTCCAAATGGTTACCCAAAGATGGTACTGATTTAGCCAGTCTTGGCTAGCTGGGTACCAAGAAATTTCCTGCCTGCTCAGAAGGCTGGTGACTGCAGATCGTTTTTGGTAATATATTTGCAGGAAGGAAGTAGTGCATTTCAGCTGCTTTATAGGTATTACACAGCTACTTTGAATGTTACTGGGCAGAAGTTTGTCAGGCATTATGAGGGAAGGGGATTCATACCTGGAGAGCTGAGATATGGTCAGAAGTCTGACTCGAAGTCAAATTCCCGGAGAAAAGTTCACTCTTCAACCTGGCAAAGCATTATAGGGACAGCTGAAGAGAGGTGGGTCACAGGTAATTCTGATTGTCTGGAGGATCAAGCAGGTGCGGACAATGAGTTAGGACCTGAGAAACAGAGTGGTGAGGCTGGAACTCAGACTGAGCTTAAAGATAAAAGCATGGATTTCTCCACAAAGGGAGAAGGAAAGATTTCCATTTTGCTTTGGGGGAAAAGGGGATAATTTTTTGTAGATGTTAAAAGAGCTTGGCTTCATTTGAGCAATGATCTTGTATTCTGCCTGCCAATTCCCTAAAAAGGTGTGGGCATCCAAAGTCTTCCAGGAAGACAATCTCCTTTAAGACTCATTACCTGATATGTGTCCTGGTTTGGGAGGGCCTCAGTCACTAGTGCCAACCTACTGGGATTAGAATATAGAAGTTGGATGAATTAGAGACATAGACCATAACCAAAAATGTTCAAGCTTCATTAAAAAAAAAATCTTTGGCCTAAAGGGATATAGTAACATAGATGACTTTTTGGTATGTCAAGTGAGATAATGTATGCAAAGCACTTTGAAAACCTCAAGTCTATGTAATTGCAAGTTATTAATAGGAAGAAGAGGAAAACTTTAAAACGTCTGCTGTCAAGGATGGCAGGACCTCTGTGATAGAGCACTTTAAATCCATGCTAAGTGGAATGAATATTGTGCAAATGAACTTAGTATCTATAGATTCTCCTGTAGTAAAGGTTAATTGTGTACTTAAATAGTTTATATATTCAGAGCCATAGTCAACAGAAGGACGGTGAGGTGACACAGTGGATAGACTACTAGGCCTGGAGTCAGTAAGACCTGAGTTTAAATCAGACCTCAGTTAGCTGTGTGACCCTGGGCAAGTCACTTAACCTCTGCCTATCTCAGATTCCTCCTCTATAAAATAATAACACTTACCTCACAGGGTTTCTGTGAAGATAAAGTGTAATCCTATTTCCAAAGCCCTTTGCGAACCTTAAAGTACTACATAAAGGCTAGCTACTATCATTACACACAGGCACACACACATTTAGTATATTTAGTAAATAGTATTTTTTCCAATTACATATATAGTTTTCAACATTCATTTTTTATAAGATTTTGTTTCAATTTTTTTTCTCCCTCCCTCTTTCCCAACCCCTCTCCCCAAGACGGCAAGCAATCTGATATAGGTTATACATGTGCAATCATGTAAACATATTTCCACATTAGTCATGTTGTGAAAGAAGAAACAGAACAAAAGGGAAAAGTCACGAAAAAATGAAAATAATATGCTTCAATCTGTATTCAGATTCCATAGTTCTTTTTTCTAGATGTGGATAGCATTTCCATCATGAGTCTTTTCAATCAGTATCATTATTACTGCATCCATTTTCTCATCTATAGATGAAGAGATTATACTAGAATTCAAGGGTTCTTAACATTTTTAGTTTTCTTAACCCCTTTGGCAATTTGATGCCTATGGACCCCTTTTCAGAGTAAAGCTTTTAGATGGATAAAATATAAAGGGAACCCATAACATTGAAATACAGTTATCCATTTTTAAACAAAGAATATCTTTATAGACTCAAAGTTAAGGATACCAGATAAATGCTCTCTAAGGTCCCGTCATCAAGCTCTAAAGATATTATCTTAAATTGACCCTAAGGAGCTCTCCTAAAATAAAAGTGCTAGAGAATTTCTTTAAAGGAATCTGCTTACACCAATAAAATCCCTATCTGTACCCCCCCCAAAAAAAACCCCATATATACATATATGGAAAAACTCAGCTCCAATAGAGTGGCATCTCTCCTTTTTGTTTTAGGTGTAACATGATTCTTAATCCACCTGGAAGATAAGATAAATATTTCACCACCTCACTCCAGCCCCATTTTGTCACAAACATTAGGAGAGATATTTAAGGGACATTTCTGAAGAGCTTTGGATTTTAAAGGCCTAGTGCTTCTAGCTGCTAGAAATATCCTGCTTTCCTCTTGTTTATTTTGATGACTCAATTAGTTTAGTCTTCTCGCAGAGCTTCAGAATAGAGTGGGCAATTATGTCCATGGTCCCCAACGATGCTTTAGAATTGCACAGAACTTTATATTTTTGTAAAGTCCTTTCCGACGTGCTCATTCAATACGCTAAAGAAGTGTTAACTCACTTTTATATTAGGTTTTAAGATTTAGGAAGTACTCAAATTACAGTACTGGGAGGTAGGTAGTGCAGGTATGATTTACCCCATCTTATAGATGAGGAAAGTGAGGTTCTGATAGGTTAATAAAAGAAAACCTTATCTGCATATCATCAGTAATTCTCTGATACGTAATTTGAATCCAGGTCTCTTGGCTATGAGCCCAACATTTTGATCATCATACTATGGTACACTTCCTCCTAGTAACAAGAGGAGCTTCTACAGGGAGGAAAATAAATAAGGGCACCTCGGTAGCACCATGGATAGAACACTACACCTGGAGTCAGGAAGACCTGAGTTCAATTCTGACCTCAGAAGCCTACTAGCTTGTATGACCCAAGGCAAGTCACTAAATCCTATTTGCTTCAGTTTCCTCATCTATAAATGATTTGGAGAAGGGAATGGTAAACCACTTCATCATCTTTGCCAAGAAAATCTCAAGTGGGAGCATGAAGAATCTGACACAACTGAAATGACTGAAAACCACAACACATAAATATAGAGATTCTGTGTGTCTAAACCTGGACCAGAGGGAAGGTTCCAGGCATCTAATTCACTACCTTTTAAGAAATGACTAGAACATGGTGGTAATGGAAACAAAGCTCTAAATTTCATACCCCTGTGTTAGGTTCAATATGTTAAAACACTGTTCTTTGATGAAAGACCATAACCATAATTTTTGGCAGTAATGTCTTAAGGGCAAGAAAATGTGACTGACAGAGCATAGACAGTAATAACCAACTCTTATATATCCCTTCAAGGTTGCAAAGCACTTTGTATATATATATATATATATATATATATATATATATATATATATATATAATGTCACGTGAACCTCAGAACAACCCTGAAAGGTAGATGCTGTTATTATCCCTGTTGTATCGATGATAAAATTGAGGTTAAGAAATATTGTGACTTTCCTAGAGTCATTCAGTTAAAAAGTTTCTGAGGTAGGATTTGATTTTAGGTCTTCCTGACTTCAAGTCCCATGATTTATTTTTTATACCACCTAGCTACCTGTTTGACAAATAATCATTACTTGAAAAAAATACTGACAACAGTAAATCAATAGTATCACTATACACAAAGGACAGAATATTTTATGTCTCTTGTGGGATATATCTAGAGGGATAATCATCTATTTAATCCAACAAGCATTTAATATGTTGAAGATCCTGCTAGGCTCCAGTAATTTAAGCAGGAAACCAATGAATAATTCCTCAAGAAATCCATGCCCTAATAGTCACAATACAACATGTATAACTAAGCATATACATGAATATTTGAGGGGAGGGAGAGACTACTATTAACTAGGAAGAGAAATCAGGAAGGCTTTTAGTAAAAGGTTTCCTCTTTGAAGAAAATTAAGGTTTTTAAGAGCTAGATGTGCACAGAGACCTATTTACTCACATGGGAGACAGCCATGAGAGGTCATAGAGTCAAAAACTAGAAAGTTAATTTATGAAACCTCGAGAAAGCTAATTTGTTTTAAATGTAGAGTATGTGAAGGTCAGTCCAGTGAAAGGAATTTGGAAAGGTAGCCTAGAGCCAGACAATGAAGTGCTTGAGATGCCGCACAAAGTTTGTGTCTTACCCTAGAGAAGACAGGAATCCCCTGAAGTTTCGGGAGCCCAGGGCGGACAAGGTTAGACATGTGATTTAGGAGTATCAGTGTGGTTTGACATCTGGGTGAAGGACGATTGGAAAGCAAAGCAAATTGGAACTGGGAGTCCAGTGGTTTCCTTAGTAATCCCCAGGCCTGGGTCTTAGATTTGCTGTCAGTTTTCTGACTTTCCATTTCCTACACTTGAAGTGCTAATTTCTGTCTATTAAACATTCTGCCATTATTCTGCTTTTTCCTGCCAATTTGCTTTAACACCTGTGTGTTTTCGACACGAAGTTTTTCTGTTCCTTTAAACTCAGATTTTGTTGTTGCTATTGTTGACATTTGAGTTTGATCTTTTCACAAGAATGTGTCAGCTTCTCACCCTGATTTTCTTTTGGTTTAGATATTTATCTTGCTCCAACACTTGATGTATGATTCATCCAAGGAGGCTTAATCGTTAAATGATGAAATACAGTGCAGGATATACTATAGATTTAGTCATTGTTCTCCGAGGAAGGTTATATCCTTTCTTCCTTAAATTAATGCATTTTAACCTGAGCTCTTATTGTTGGTAAAAGAATATCTACTTTCCAACAAACAAAATAAACAAACGAATTGGGTTGTTCTTGAACCCTAAGGAATCGGAGTGATATATACCAAAAGAGAAAAAGGTGAATTTAATTTCACTTGTCTGTCTTGATACAAACATATAGTAACATCTTAACTCTTTCAATACCTCCAAATCTGAGGTATTGCAACATTCTACCTCCCCAGTCATTAAATAGGGGAAGAGATTAAGCATTGATATAGTACCTACTATGGGCCAGGCACTGTGCTAATCACTTAAAAATATCTCATTTGCTCCTCACAATAACCCAGTGATGTAGGTGTTTTTATTATCCCCATTTTACTGTTGAGGAAACTGAAGCAAACAGAGGTTAAATGACTTGCCTGGAGTCATATAGCTAATATGAACTTAAGTCTTTCTTACTCCAGGCCAAGCAGTCTATCCACGATGCCATCTAACTGAACCATGTTCAATACATACACAAACATGCCTTTAGCATCTCAGATGGGGGACATCATGCATGCTGTCATGTAGCATGTGTCTGGGAATTCTCTTTTCTTTGATCCTACCACCACCACTTCTAAAGGAAGAAGAAAGAAGAGGTAATATTTATATAGCAGCTAGATGATGCAGAAGATAGAGTGCCAGACCTGAAGTCAGGAAGACTCATCTTCCTAAGTTCAAATCTGACCTGAATTTGCTAGCTATGTGACACTGGGCAAATTATTTGACCTTGTTTGCCTCAGTTTCCTCATCTATAAAATGAGATAGGGAAGGAAATGTCAAACCACTGAAGTATCTTGCCAAAAAAATTCCAAATGGGGTCACAAAGAGTTGTACATAACTAAATAGCAACATTTACATTGTGCTTACGTTTTTGCAAAGTGAATGGTGAGATGATCCCTACAATACTTTATGCTGTAAGGATTATTATTCTCTAAGATTCAAAGAGTTTGTTAAAGCATTCATTTTTAGTTATATGCTATTAACATATTCACCTCCACCTCCCAGCACCAGGCTCCCCTACCATTCATATATTGTGGTTTGAATCAAAGATTGCTTTCTGCTGTCACGACCAAACCAGATCACATCCCTGGTTACTCCTACTAACCAAAAACATACAAAAAGAAATGAATGGACTACTAAATCCCTGTCATCCTATTGAACACACAGGAGCAAAGTGCCAAGAAATAACCTGTAAGTATAATTCACACTGGGAAGCACAGAAATATTCACCCAAGACTTTTATCAATACAGGAGCACCCTGGCTCCTCAGACATAGGACCATGGATCTAGAACAAAAGGAGTCCTCAAAGCCTCTCAGGTAAAATACCCTCTTTTAACAGAGGAGAAACTAAGGTCAATGGAGATTAACTTTCACAGGTTGTAGGCATCAGAAGTTATATATGAGCTCAGATTCTTTGATTTCGGAGCTAGTGTTCTTTCTACTGTATTAGTTCTTTCCAAAAACACACTCAAATCTTTCTATCCACTTTCTCCAGCTGACCAAGCTAATCAATCAATCAAACAAATAATTAAGTATTAACTGGCAGGTTCTATACTGAGTCAAAGATACAAATACAACTAATTGAACAATCCCTACCTCTGAAAAGTATTCATTGTAAGAGGGAAGACACTGAGTACATGTGTGAATATACATAAAATAAACATGGAACGAAAAATACAAATACATACAAAGTCATTCAAAGAGATCAAAGTAGTTGAGAGGGCAATTGGAGAAATAGGTAAAAATGTCATATAGAAAAGTGTTTTTGTCACATCTTGAAAGAAGAAAAACCCCTGCTATAATATAGATATAAGAGGTGGAATGTCTTGTATGGTAAATAGTCAGTTTGGTTGAATTGTAGAATTCAGGAGGGAAACTAATGTCCAATGAGACTGGAAGGATGGGTTGGGACCTGGTTGTGAAGATCATTAAAGTGAAACTAAGTGTAGACTTTATTCTAGAGGCAATAGGGAATCATAGGAGTTGATTCAGTAGGGAAGTAACATGGTCAGATCTGTACTTAAGGACAATGTCTTGGACCGGAATGAGGAGAAATTTGAAGCAAGGAGATCAATCAGGAAACTGTTGTAATACAGGCAAGAAATAAAGAAGACCCAATCTAAGATGGTAGCTGTGTGAATAGAGAGAAGGGGTCAGCTGTGAGAGAGGCTGAAAAGACACAAAGGGAAAGATCTGACAACTGACTGGATATGGGCAATGATAGTAGGCAAGGAGTCAGGAAAATTCTCTTGCTCTGCATTATACATATAAACATACTTATTTTTCTATCACTATCCCAAAAGAGTGGATCAAAAGAAATGGCCACAGACTGTTAGCTAAGAAGCTGCCAAAAGATACACACTAGCTTATGTAGACCATTTTCTATACTATTGACTGTCTATAGGGTACAGTGACCCCTTCTTCCTGTAACAAAGCCCAGTCTTATAGTGTTCTTTTTGCTGCATTAGGATGCTATTTCTTTGCCTGGTCAACCTGATTCACTAACAATATGTATCTTTCCTGTTGAAAGGTCCTCTTTCTATATCCCTATTCACTGTGCCCTCTGCCAGCCCACCCCAACCACTGTGTCAGGATATTTATGATGGAAAAGTGCCACAGGGTGAGGGTATAGAAGTGTCTTCAGCTCTATCCTCTATCCAGTACTCTAGACACCATACCCTTTCAATTAAAATGAATAATACCATCTCCCTGTTCTTGCAGCGTAGGGTACTATGGACTCCATACCCAAACTGTTCAATCCTTTAACTCCTTGTTCACACTATACTTGAAAGTTCTCATTGCTATTCGGGGAATTCTGCCAGAAATGTTGCTTTTACTTGAAGGAAACAGAAAGGTCAGTTCAACTCCTGAACATCTTCAGCTCTGATAATACTATTGGGTGTCATTAGGAAGTGAAGGACCCAAAACATCAGTCACCCAAGGACTGAGAGAGTCTTTGCAATGGCAGATGTGTGTGCCCTAAATAATCCTGTTCCCAAAGTGTAGCACTCATCCTGTGTCAATGTCATGGGATCTATTCCCAATCATGGTATTATTTTAAACCTTTAGGAAGCTTCCAGTAACCATTTTCAAGTTTTTCACCCAGCTAATGAGAGTTGCTATTATATTGTTCCCATGGCATCTACCAAAAATAGTTGAGGGATGTAGCCATAGGCAGCCCTAAATGGTAAGTGCTGTGTAAAGAAATTCAACAGCTCCAAAATATTACAATGAACTCAGTACTTATAAAACATGAGGAGTTGGGAAGGGCAGGAGATGGCTGGCGCACATAACTCAATGGTATGTTGGGCAGCATACAAAACAAGTGCTATGCTATACTCAGGCATCATTTTATAGTCACCATCTGTCCTTTGCCAACAGCTTGCATTTCTTGAGGAATAACTCATATTAACCTAAGGAAAACTCAATTATGAATGCAAAGATGAAGTCACAAATACCATGAATATGCATATGTATGTCTATTCCTGTGTTTGTTGTATATTTAAATATATGTATATACATGTGTGTATTATGAATATATACATATACATATGTATGTGTATAAATATATTTGGGTACACATATATTTACAAAATGACAATTAAAGACACATTTTTAAAATATACCACATACTTCGGCCCCCTGCCCCATATTACCCTAGTAGTATGAATAATGAATGATTGTTTCTTTTGTACTTTGAGTCTTTATTGGGGCATTTTCTGATTTAACATGTTGTAAATAATTCAAACTTCTAACCAAATAATGTTTATTGTATGTTTTTATCCAGTATATATTTATTAGGTGTTTACTACATGCAAAGCACTCAGGCAGAGTTATAATTAGGATTTTATTTGTAACTTAGACAAGAGGAGGGGGGTCGGGGAAGAAAGCTCCTTTGGGGAATAGCATCCAACAGGAAAAAATAATGTCCTGGAGTGGTGTAATTGGCACCCTCTAAAATTCTGTACCCTGGGGCAGAGCCCTAGTCACCTATCCCAGTAACAAAGAACAAAATGAAAACTCCTACTATGTAAGAGTTTATATTCTACTGGAATAGGTAGGTTCATGGCACTATGCTAAGTATGTTATTACTATAGAGTAGAGAAAAGTGGTTTCTCAGACCAATTAATCTTTAGACAAATAAATACAGGCCCTTATTTCCCCCCTTTTTCCAGGTGTTTGACTTGCTGATTTCCACAGACTTGAGGAAGATTTCTCTTCTCTATGTTACCACCTTTATGACTTTCTATAAACCTCATTCTCACACACTTTCACTATATATCATAGTATATTTGTTTGTGTAACTCACTTACTTTCCTCTGCCAGATTGTAAGGCATTCACAGGAATGCTCTATGTCTGTTGAAACTCTCTTTGTATCCATTTCAGTGCGTAAAACATTTCCTGAATGTAAATGCTGTGCAAATGTTTATTGAATTGAACTGCATTTCTGAAGCAGTAGCATCAATTGAAGACTTCAGTAATTAAAAAAATATATATCCCCAGGTTTATAGGTGAGAATTGTTGTTAATAATAAGATTTATTCTTTGATTACATTTGGGAAAGTGTGGCAAATGGTGGCTAAAATAGCCTTCCATTATATTTTTTCTTCATTGTCACAAATGTAATTTTAATCTTATCCCATTGTGTATATATCTACTGAATTCTCAGAATAAAATGATTGAAGTTTTTAATGTAAATAATCATATTGCTTTTTGCAATTAATCAAGTTAAATATTTCTGTAATAAATAAACATGTGTGACTTATGTTGAGGGGGGAAAAGTATTGCTAGTAAAATAATTAAGGGCCAACTTATTCACTAAACAAAGCCAGGGTGGGATTGTAATCATTTCAAAGTTCCCATATGGATCAGAGAATGTGATTTTAATGAAGCATTTGTGCCTGTTCAGAAGATAAAAAGTCAGCATTGTCTTTTGGAGGTTTTCTTTGGAAGTTTGCGCCCTGTAGTGAACTGAGTTCAAATATAAATGAAATTGACAAAAATTTCCTAAAAGCAGAATGCATTTAAAACCCAATTGTCACCAGTAAGGCTGTGGGAGGCAGTGGTGGTGGTATGGTGGTGAGGATGATAGAATATGTTATTTGAAAATATATCTTAGCTTAACAATAATGTATAAAAATGTACATCTAACATGTTTTGAAAGGAATTGGTCTTTTTGGTGGTAAATGACAAGGAACAGCCTTTTCATGCAAAATAGCATGAAAAGTTTATCAAAGAACAAAATGATTGGCAACACATAAAAGGGATCTATTTATTTTACCTTAGAGTGATTCAGTTACAACAGTCTCTGGTCCTGGGAAAAAATGGCCTATGTAAGGCAAGTAATCAGAGCCTATCTCCCTCCAGTCCATAAAATGAGGTCTGTAGCTTTTAAAAATCCAAATCTTCTCACTTCTTTCCTTTACTCCTGAACTCAACTAAATGAGCATAACTAAATATCTTTCCTTAAAGTTTGCACATTCTCTAAGCTTAGTTAGTAATTTTCTCTAACCAAATTTAGAGTTAATATCAGAGATAATCAGATAACCCAGACGATTTTCATGTACCTAACAAATAGCTCAAATACATTGAGAACATAAATTTTAAAAGACTCTAGAGAATCTTTGAAGTCCTGTCAATGGTTCCATAACCGCCCCCATACCTGCACTGATTTATTTGATATGGTCTTTTCTAAAGCAAATAAGTTTACTTCAGAAGTGCTTTGAGAGTTTTTATACAGCATGGAACTGAGCTAGGAAAACATTCAGTCCATCTATAAGCCATTATTAAGCACCTATTATATTCCAGGAATTGTGAGTAACAAAAAAGAAAGACAAAAGATAGTCCCTGCTCTCAAGAAGCTCAAATTTATTTAATGGGGGAGACAACATCTAAACAACTATGTACAAACAAAATGTAAAAAACATTTGGAGATAATCAATAGAGGAAAGACTTTGCATCAAGGGGAATCAGAAAGGTTTCGTAGAAGGTGATATTTTAGCTGGGACATCAGGAGACAGAGATGGGCAAGGAGAGAATTCCAAGCATGGGATGCAGTGACAATTCCCAGGGCAGAGAGGTAGAGAGTCTTGTGTGAAAAACAGTGACTGTATCTCAGAGCATATGGGTGGAATAAGGCTAAAAAAAGAAAGACTAAAAAGGAGGGGGCCAGGTGGAAGGGCTTTGAATGCCAAACAAGATTGTATATTTGATCCTAGAGTTGTTGGGGCACCACTGGAGTTTATTGGATAGGTTGATGACATGGTCATTTCTGCTTTTTGGGAAGGTTATTTGGACAGCTGAGTGGAGGATGGCTAGAGTGTAGAGTACCTTAGGGCAGGGAGATCAACCAGCCAGCTATTACAATAGTCCAAGCATGGGGTGATAAGGGCATGCTCTGTGTTAGAAAAATAAAATAGATAAACCCTGGCAACATACTCTATATGGAGAGAGAGGGGTGGAGTGGTGAGAGGTGGTGAAGAATCAAGGTTGAAAACTAGGTTATGATTTTGTTTGAGGCAGTTCAAGGAGTAGTTATTGATAGGTTAATATTGCTTAATAGGTTCGTATCAGTCCAAAGAGTAGTTAATAATGGGTTAATATCACTAATTCGGTGTTTTGAACTGTTTAGTATTTTGATTTTAACATTTAATAAATAATAAATATCAACTCATTAATTATTTATTAATACAATTGATTAATATTGATGAAAATTTTAATAAATAATAAAATATTTAATATTTTGAATCAATGTATCGAATGAAGATATACAGGCAACATAACTGTAAGAGGAGAGGAACCTGAAGGGGCAGGTAACAGCCAACATTAAAAAGGAACATTTTTGGCTGAATTGGATAGAATCTAATAAGATAAAATTTAAGTGTTAAATGTAAAGTTCTAACCTTTCTTTAAAAAACAAACCAGTGTCATAAATATGAAGCATAAAAAGTAAAGAGTTTGTAGAGGGAGGCTGTTTACCTGAAAACATCTGAACTTCTTAGATGACTGCAAACTCAGAATACACCAACAGAGTGATGACAGGACAGTCAAAAAAGATGAGACCTTCTGTCACCTGCCCACTTAGTTTTGTAGCATATACCGTGGAAATTAACCAAGAGACTGAGAGTTCTAAAAACTGTCCATGAATCATAAAGCACTTACTAAGGACCTACTAGAACATACTAGATCCTTAGGATACATAAAACATAAATAAATGAACAAATAAATAAAACAGTTCTTGTCAGAGGGCAATTTATGCACATATTTACTTTTAAGGAATGCACTGGAGAAGGAAGATCATGCCTTCAGATATTTGAAAATCAAAAGTAAGAAAATAATTAAAACCAAAGCTATAAAATGTACAACAAAAGTGACAAAAATAATTTTATTCAGAAATTTAAATAATATAATTTATTGCCATAACAACGAAACTATAAGAGCTCAGAAACCATTTGAAAATTCTCTTTTAATAAAATTTTTAATAAAAATGTTTTCTCTATCAAGGAGTATAACCAGTATGCTTTATACTATAAGATCATCATCTCAGATGTGCTGCTTATAGAGGATGTAAAATTAGCACCAAAGGTAGTAAATATAGAAATATAAAAAGCTATACAGATTAGACAAAGTATATATAGAGAAATTTTATAGAAGTATTTTATGCTGCAGGAAACAGAATTTTGAGTTCATTGAGGGGCATGTATACAAGGGAAAGGAAGATACAAAGACACAGGAAGAAATCTTGGATCTTAAACATGTGAAAAAGTGATATTAAAGACAGCATAACTAACTACATATCTCTATGCTTACCCTTCCATTTTGCAAAAACTTTATTAGTCATCTACACCAAAATCTAATGTATCTTTGATGATGTAGAGGATAAACAATATTCCACAAAAGACCATGTGTTCACTATTGTACGATTAATTGAAAGATATTGAGACTATACAATTATATTAGGTTTGGTATTTGATTATGTTTAAAAGTATTTGATTCAATGCTGTATTACAGAGTTTTTTTTAAACAAGGCATCTCCCAACCATACTTCAAAATCATTCAAGATTCCTTTGAAGACAGAACAGAAATAGCCCCATTCAAAAATCCTCTGATGATAAATATCAGATGAGTTATAAAACTGGGAGATGTCTGCTTTGACAAAAGTATTCAGTGTTGTGATGGAGAAGATCCAGCAGAGTCTGAGTCAAATAGGGATTGCCTCGGGTTGGTGATGTCCTCCAGATGCTTCCTTTTGTGCATGAAATTGTGTCAATTACATCACATCCCAAGTCTTGAAAGGGTTTTGTAATCATTCAAAAAACCCAAAATGGATTTCAATATTCATCTGAATGGATAACAATTTCCAGCTATATATATAATTATGTATGTATATATATATATATATACACATATACATACAAACAATCCTACATATCTATATAATATACATATATATATTTATACATACATCTATCCAGAAGGAACAGTATAGATGTATGAGTTTAGAAAAGAGATAAACAAGAGATGGAAAGCAGGGTGTATTACGTTAGGGAAAATGTAAACATCTTTTACTGACCTCAAGCTTCCCATGAAAGTAAATGTCCCTCTTTTCAAAATTTATATTTTATCAGTATTGCTATATGATAGTGAGATATGGAATACAATTGTCTCTGAGAAATTTAAGAATAATATTACATAGAAAGCATTGGAGAGATATATGAGGTAAGATAAGACAACATATAACAAATGAGGGACTTCAATGAACAGGAGTAAATGAGTGTCATCAGTAAATTGTATAATAGAAAGAGAAGATTGATTATTTGCAAGGCATGAATTTAGGGTGATAAATGGACACTAGAGAATTCTGCTGGTACCCTTAATGAATCAGAAGAAATCAAAAAATCAAAAAATTCATGTTTTGAAAAAGTGG
Source organism: Bettongia penicillata ogilbyi (assembly GCA_023548195.1). Classification (NCBI taxonomy): domain Eukaryota; kingdom Metazoa; phylum Chordata; class Mammalia; order Diprotodontia; family Potoroidae; genus Bettongia; species Bettongia penicillata. The sequence goes on along the minus strand of JAJHZJ010000049.1, from coordinate 758,166 downwards.
AGTATATATCAAGAATGCAAGACTGCTTCAATATTAGGGAAATTGTGAGAATAACTGACCATATCAATTACAAAAAATAAAAATCACACGACTGACTTAATAGATGCAGAAAAGCCTTTTGACAAAATACAACATCAATTCCTATTAAAAACACCAGAAAGCATAGGAATCAGTGGAACTTTTCTTAAAATGAAAGTAGTATCTATCTAAAACCGAGAGCAATGTGTTATATGGATAAACTCGATGCAGGGTTGAAGCAAGGATGCCCATTTTCATGACTATTATTCAGTATTGTACTATAGGTGCTAGTTATAGCAATAAGATAAGAAAAAAAGAAATTGAAGGAAAAAGAATCGATAATGAGAAACTAAACTGTCATTCTTTGCACATATGATAGAACCCTAAATACTTTTTGGACTGGTATTAACTTAAAGAACTCTAGAGAATCAACTAAAAAAACCTAGTTGAAACAAATAACTTTTGCAAGATTGCAGGATATAAAATAAACCCACATGAATTATCAGATAAAAAGAGATATTTTATTTAAATATTTTATTTAAAATAACTGTGCCAAGTATAAAAAATTTGTGAGTCTACCTGCCAAGATAAACCCAGGAACTATATGAACATAATTACAAAACATTTTTCACATAAATAAAAAAAGATCTAAACACCAGGAGAAATATTAATTGATCAAGGACAGATCAATCCAACATAATAAAGATGATAAGTCTACCTAAATTAATTTACTTATTCAATGTCATACCAATCAAACAACATAAGAATCATTTTATAACAATTGGAAAAATAATAACAAAATTCATCTGAAAGAGGAAAAGGTCAAGAATATCAAGGGAATCAGTGAAAATAAAATATGGCCTAGTAGTACCAGATTTCAAATTCTATTAAAAAGAGGTAATTATCATAATAATCTGGTACTAAAAATGTAGCAGTAAATCAGCAGAATAGGTAAGTACACAATATACAGTAGTAAATAATCATAGTAATCTAGTGTTTGATAAACCCAAAGATGCAAGCTTTGGGAGCAAGAATTCATTACTGAACAAAAATTGCTGGGAAAACTGGAGAGTAGTTTGGCAGAAAATAGGCATAAACTGACATCTCATGTTGTATACCAAGATAAGGTAAAAATGAATACGTGACTTAAATGTAAAGGGTGAAGCAAATTAGGGAAGCATGGAAAATTTTACCTGTAGGGTCTATGGATAAAGGAAAAGTTTAAGACCAAACAAGAGATAGAAAGGATCACAGGAAGTAAAATGGATAATTTTCATTACATATACAAGAGTTCCACAGGATGTGTTATAATCCAAATTGTTCTAGAGAACTCTCTTAAAGCAATGAGATGGCAGATCTACTCCTCAGGGATAGCTAAATTTTAATGAGAAATTTTAACAAGAAACAAAATACCTTTCTTAAAGAGGAATAATTTTTAATGGCAGAGATTTTAGGCACTACAGCAAATCATGAAAAAGAAATTTATAATAAGAAGATGATGGGAGCCTTTCCAAGAACCTCAACTCACACAGTTGGGTAATTGTCAATTTTCCTCCATGAAATAAGCTCTACCTGGGACTCAAAGTGTTTTTGCCTAAGATCTCCATGGCCAAAGATATTTTATAACTCCTTCATGCTGTGTTTGAATTTCAACTCAAAAACCTACTAGCTATATCATTATGCATAAGTAACAATGTCTCTGAACTTCACTTTGAGAAGGTTAGTGGTTGGGCCCCTAAATCTTGTGATCCAAATCAAGGGGCTGTGGTAAAGTGAGAGGACCATATTATTTAATGGTGTGTATAACAGCTTCTGTTCTTTCCTTTCCCATATCTACCTTTACCAAAATAGCACAGTCATTGGGGTAGTTTAGTGTAGAAAATATGGTCATTTTCATTGCGAAAAAAAATTTCTAACCCTATCTTACATCTATCCTCTTCTATTTCCTGTGTCCTTTTTTCTCTTCTGAACAAGATTATCACTCATCACAATCTCTGTTCTATCAATTTCTTTCACTTTCAGATCCAAAACTCTGAATTTCTCTCTATTTCAGTTATTTCTCCTAGAGACTTTAAATCTATTTGTCATTTCCTCTCTCCCCCATATCTCTTCTGTTTCTGCATCTTTCTGATTTCTAGTATCATTCCCCCCCTCCCAGACATTACTCTGTATTCTTTCCCTAAACTTAACCTTTACTCTTATTAGGACCAAAATATGAATTTCCTTTTTGATCCTTGCTCTAACTTCCACCCTTTTTACTCAGCGCTACCCCAATCCCTAGTTTTCCCCGTCGTTATCACAAGCTATGATTGTTGCTACTGTTTCATCTCTGATGAACCTTTCAATCTTATATTGCATCTTAGCTTGGAAAGTCTTTGAAGATGTGGATATGGAAAGATATGATATGATATGGTATGGTATGATATGGCATGGTATGACATGGTATGGCATGATGTGATATGACATGACATGGTTTGATATGATATGGTATGGTATGATATGGCATGGTATGACATGGTATGGTATGATGTGATATGACATGACATGGTTTGATATGATATGGCATGGTATGATATGATGTGATATGACATGACAAAGGAGATATGGACGTGGTAAAGCTATTTGTAATCCTGCTACATACTATTTTGCATTGGGCTAGAAAGTAACATTGGTATAACACAAAGGACTTCCCAACATGTTGCTATGCCTCCATTCATTCATTCAAAAAGCACTGATATAGTTCAGTATAATAAAAATGAACAATAGACTTGAAGTCAAAAAACCTAGTCTCTGTTCCTCATTGTCCATGTGGCCATGAGTAACTCAGTCACTCAATCTTTCTAATTTTGAGATTCCTCATTTATACAATATAGGAAATAACACAGATAAATCATACACAGTAACTTTGGGAAAGTGCTTTGAACACTATAAAACTCTATATAAATGTGAGATACTACTACTACTACTCTAAGCAATGATTTTCTCAACAATACATATCTTAAATGGTGTAGTCAATCTTTGATTTGAGCTCTGAGATCATATTAATTTTTATCTAGGCCAGCACAGCAATAAAATTCTTACCAAGAGTCTCCTAGATTTAGTAAAGAATTTAATATAATTTTTTATGTGAAGCCAAATATCTCTGCAAATACTACATTAAGGTAACTCTGTTTATTGAATGTGAAGGTTTTAACCTCACCAAAGTCAGGAATGAGAAACTAACTAGAAAAGACCATTAACTGTATTTTGTAGTGTAAACATTCGAATTAGTGGCTAGAACTAGACACCTGTTATCTGAGAAATTCATGGTTTTCCTCCCTTACCCAAGAGTGAAATATTCAGCAAAATGTGTGTTTAACATATATATTTATCTTGTGTTATAACAGATATGAGAAGCAATACAGTATAGTGAATAAAGATTTGACCTCGTAGCTGGAAAGACTTGGGTTCAAGTATTTCCTCAGACATATTACTGACTCTGTGAGCCTGGGTAAGTCATTAAGTTTCTCAGTACTTGTAATGTTAATTCAAGGTTAATGGTGGGTGGGGGAAAGAGTTAAAGATCTTCCCCACCCATTAATAAGCCTCAGATATCTTTTGTTAATTTCTAATGAGGCACTGGGTCAAAAGTGTCCTTCCCTGAAAAGTGTATATGTACTCTGAGGTGAGGTTGAACTTTGGGGCTTATTTTTTGGAAGAAGGTTAGTATGCCAGATGAGACTCTGGGTAGCTGCTAAGGAGCCCCTGGCTTTGAAAACCCAGATGCAGGTGCTCCTCTCTCTGGTAAGAATGTATGCATTGTCTATAACTTTTCCCCTGAACTAAGTGAAGGATATATGCGCTTGATTAAAGTAGACTGTTGAACCCTCAAAGTTGCTTTCCTTTTAGAAAAGCAGATCTAAGAACCTGTACAGCAGACCCTCCTGTGTATGCTGGAGTCCTTGGTGCTACAGAACTCTAAGAAACTCGCTAAAACTGCACTTTGCAGAGAAAATGTTAATCTACATTGGTAGAGGGAGTTTCCTCTCTTGGGGATTCCCTTTAAAATTAGTCCCCAACCATATAAAAAAAATAAATGTGCTATTTGAATAAACTACTGACAAACCCAAGAATTAAAAAAAAATACATATTGTCCTTCCATCTTTTAGCATTTACCAGGATTTCTTCATAAAATACCCTCCTCACCCACTCCACCTCAGTCTTCCATGTTTCTTGAAATTCCTCCTACTATTCCTTTCTTGCTGCACAACACAAAAATATTGTACTACATTCATGTAGCATAATTTGTTCGGTTAAATGTGATTTTCCTCTCATTTCCTCTCATTTTATTCTATCATATATAAATATATGTATATATATGTATATGTGTGTATACATATATATACACATACCTGTACATACATACATACTAATATATATATATATATATATATATATACATATACACATATACATACATACATACTGGTTGGTTGGTTGGTTGTTTTCTGTTCTTAAAGAGGATCAAAATGACATCACCATGATAAAGTGAAGTTTCAATGTGTCTGACTGTGGCTTGATCAGATCATTAGAAGCTTGGAATGCTCTCTCATAGGCATATATATATATATGTATGTATATACTATATACATATATATGTATATGTATTCATTTTTCTTTATGTCTTTGACTTCCTTGAGGTCAAAGACTTATCTCACTATTAGGATCTCTAGGTCAAAGAATATGAATTGATTTTTTTTTTCTTTTGAAAACTGCCTGTTCTTATCTTCTGGCAATTTATAAACTGAGGACTGAACTCCTTTTTTTGTAATTCAGGTTCTTGAAATCACCTAATATCAAGATACATGTTGACTTGGTATGGAGGATCTTAATAAGTTATTGGTAGAATTTTTTACACTTCTATAACAGATCTATATATAAAATGCAACTTTAATTATTGTATGTTTTTTCTTTTAGCTCTTCGTAAAAAATAAAAGGTAAAAGAACTAAGTATACTTGGATGAAATTATGTTTCTTGTTGACTTTCCATAGTAGATAAGAATTCAAAGAATATACAGTTATCAAAACAATTCCAATCATTAAAAATTAAATGGAAAATAGGTCTAAATCACTAATATAAAGAAAAAAATAGATATTATAGCTCCAAGGTTTTGTAACAAAGACAAAAATTGACAATTAAAGATGAGGCTATGTGGGTCCTCCTTTTGATTAGATGTCTCCTCTCCAAAACCCCATTTAAGGAGGATGACCCCAGGCCAGCCATTTCTTCTTTCTTACTGGGCTGCCTGAAGACTTCTCCACCAAGTCCTCTCAAGGAATATTTCCTCCTCTCTCTTTTTTTTAGCTTCTCTTCACACGTTGTCTTTCCCAACTAGTTCACTGAAAGCAAGGAATGTTTTTCTTTTTCTTTTATTCATATCCTCACCACTTAGTACAGTGCCTGTCAATTTTAAGTACCCAATGAATGCTTGTTAACTTACTGGTAGACTGATCAATCAATCCACGGATGTTGTTCTGTCTTTATATCTGTCTCATTTTCTCCATGTCTATATGTTTGTTCTTATCTGTCTACCTTTCTCATAGAATCAGTTTGAGATAATTATGATATTTCCAGATGGAAATATTCAGGAGGTAGTTGGAAATGCAGCACTGGAATTCAGGAAAGAAGGTAGCTGGATGTGGATGTCATCTGTATAGAGATGATAGTTGAAGTCAAGGGAGATGATGACATCACCAAAAGAGAATCTATGGTGAGAAGTGTAGAGGATATAGAGTAGAGCACAGGTATATTCACACATAGAAGATGAGCCTTGGATGCTGATTTTGGTCTTGGTCCTATGAAGGAGACCAAAAAAAATCAGTTCACCTGGAAGGAAGAGAACTGCACAAAAGAAACAACTCAGATATTGGGAAGTCACAATCAGGATTACATAGGACATGGCAGTTGAAACATTAAAGGATCAGAGGTCATAGAATATGATATTCTGAAAGGTAAAGGGTAGGGACTACAACCAAGAATCACTTACCTGACAGAATTAAGCATATTATATTAAGAGAAAAAATAGTCATTCAATGAAATAGAAGGATTTTAAGCCTCAATAAAAAGAGTAAAACTAGAACAAAAATTTGACCTCCAATATCAGGACCCAAGAGAAGCGCCAACAGGTAAAAAGAGGAAAGAAAATATAAGGAATTCAATAGAGCTAAATTATTTACATCCCTCCATGTGAAGATGATACTTGTAATTCTTATGAATTGTTTCACTAATAGACAGCTAGAAGGAATACACATAAACAAAGGGTATAGGTATAAGGTGAATTTGAGGGAATGATATTTAAAATAAACTGATGAGAAAGAGGAGTGCAATGAGTGAAGAAAGAAGGGAGAGATAGAATGAGGTAAATTATTTCACATAAAGAGGTGCAAAAGATCTATTGCAGTGAAGAGGAAGAAGGGAGAGTGAGCAATAAGAATTATTTGAACTTTAATGTCATCAGTATTGTGTCCAAAAGGGAATCATATACACAGTCAATTGAATATAGAAATCTATCATACATGACAGGGAAGTAGGAGGGGAGGAGATCAAGTAAAGGGGTGTCCAAAGGGAGGGCAGATTAGAGGAGGCTGTAGACAGAAGCAAAGCACTGGTGAGGAGAGACAGGGTGAAAAGAGAGAGAGGTCAGACAGACAGGAGGAAAATTAGGATGGAGGGAAATACACAGGTAGTAATCATAACTGTAAGGTGAATGAGATGAGCTCCCCCCTAAAACTGAAGCAGAGTGGATCCAAAACCAGAATCCTGTAATATGTTTACAAGAAACACACTTGAAGAAGAGGAAACACACATGGTATTAAAGGTAAGGATCTGGAGCAGAATCTATTATGCTTCAGCTGAAGTTAAAAAAAAACAAAAAAAACCATGGGTAGTGATCCTGATCTCAGACAAAATAAAAGTAAAAATAGGCCAAATTAAAAGAGATAAGAAAGGAGATTACACCAAGTGGTATAGCATCCAATTTTTTTTTTCCTCTTTGAATATTTATTTAATAAAAGAGATTGTCAAATAATTTAGAAACAGCTTATGTATTTTTAAGGCAAGACTTCCATGATATTTCTCAGAACCTTTCTCTTAACTTGAACATCAATTCTTCTTAATTCTAAGAAAATAAAAATATCATATTTTTCTTTAATTTTAATAGGATGTTTTAAACTTTTAAAACATATTACAATTATGTATTGATTATTACTTATCACATATAGTAATGATTAGAGGAGATAAAATTGGAAGAGGGAATCTAAGACAACTTTCTGATCTCATATTATATATATATAATATATATATACATGGAAAGATTTGAGTGTATATATATATATATATACACATACATGGAAAGATTTGAGTATATATGGAAAGATTTGAGTATATATATATATATATATATATATATATATATATATATATATATACTCAAATCTTTCCATGTATGAAAAAAAAAGATGACAACCTTCTTCTGTTCACCGAGACTTAAGACAAAGTATATAAAATAGGACATGTTCATCTGAAATGTTATATTTTTATCATTTTATAAGATAGATATACTCTCCAAGCCACATTAAAATATTTAACTTTTTTCATTATGGCACCTTGTGAAATGCCTTCATTTTTAAAATTTAATTTATGTATTTTTAGTTTTCAACATTCACTTCTATAAGATTTTGAGTGCTAAATATTCCCCCTCCATAACCTTCCCTCCCCCGAGACAGCATGCAATCTGATATAGGCTATACATGTACAATCATATTAAACATACGTCCATATTAGTCATTTTGTGAAAACAAAGATCAGAACAAAAGGAAAAAACCATGAGAAAGAAAAACAAAAAGAGAAAATTGTATGCTTCAATCTTTATTCAGACTCCATAGTTCTTTCTCTGGATGTGAACAGCATTTTCTATCATAGCATCCAAATTCTTAAAGAAGTTAAGTGAGTTATAGGAAGAAATAGATAGAAAAACAATAGTAGTGGGGGATCTCAACTGTCCTCTCTCAAAATTCAATAAATCCAAGCAAAAAATAAACAAGAAAGAAACTAAGGAGCTAAATAGAATAGTAGAAAAATTAGATATGACAGATCTTTGGCATGATTTAAACATAAAGGGTGACACCATAGTCACCATAGAAGAGCAAGGAATAGTCTACCTGTCAGGTCTATGTGGAGGGGAAGAATTTGTGACCAAACAAAAGATAAAGAGCATTTTTACAAAAGATAAAATAGAATATTCTGATTATATTAAATTAAAAAAGAAAAAAGGAATGCAATCATGATTAGAAGGAAAGCAGAAAGTTGGGAAATGATCTTTACAGCAAATATCTCCAATAAAGGTCTTATTTCTCAAATATTTAGAGAGCTGAGGCAAATTTACATAAATACAAGCCATTCCCTAATTAATAAATGGTCAAAGGATATGAATAGGCAGTTTTCAGATGAAGAAAGTAAAGCTATCTGAAAGTAAAGCATATGAAGAAGTGTTTTAAATCACTTGATTAGAGAAATGCAAATGAAAACAACTCTGAGATATTGCTTCACACCTATCAGATTAGCTATTATGACAGAAAAGAAAAATAATAAATGCTAGAGAAGATGTGAGAAAATTTTGACACTAATGCATTGCTAGTGGAGCTGTGAACTGATCCAACCACTCTGGTGAACGATTTGAAACTATGCCCAAAGGGCAACCAAACTGTGCATACCCTTGACCCAGCAATATCACAACTAGGTCTATATCCTACAGAGATTATCAAAAAGGGAAAAGGACCTACATGTGTAAAAATATTAATAGCAGCCCTTGTCATGGTGGCAAAGAATTGTGAGAGGATGTGCATCATTTGGAGAATGGTTGAACAAGCAATGTTATATGAATATAATGGTATACTATTGTGCAATAAGAAATGATAAATAGGCAGACTTCAGGAAAAGGATGAAAAGCATGTACAAAATGATGCAAAGTAAAATGAGCAGATTCAGAAAAACATCGTACTCCATATCAGCAGTATTATGTGATGATCAGTTCAGCTCTTCTCAGCCACAAAATGATTTATGAGAAGTACAAAGGATCCATGAATGAAAATGCTATCCATATCCAGATAAAGAACTGATGGACACTGAATGCAGATCAAAGTATGTTTTTTTTCACTTACTTGATTCTTTCTCATGTTTTTTTTTCCTTCCTTTTGATCTGTTTCTTCTTTCACAACTGTGACTAATCTGAAAATATTTTTATATGATAGCACCTGTATAAACTATATCAAATTGCCTACCATTTTCAGAAGAGGGGAGGAGAGGGAGAGAGGAAGAAAACCTTGTAACTCAAAATCTTGTAAAAATGAACGCTAAAAATTTTCTTGACTTGTAACTGGGGAAAAATAAGATACTATTAGGAAAAATAAAATAACAGTCCTTAAAATAAAGGAACCAATCTATCACAGTGAGAGGCTGTAGGGTAAGAGGTTGAGTGAGCTAAGCTGAAGAGGTTCCTACAGCATAGTAGAGAAAACCCTGGAGAGTGAGGAGGAGTACATTTTTGGAATGGAAAGTAAAGAGGTTGGAGGTAAAAATAAGAAGATTCTCTGTCTTCCAGCTTGTAGAGAAAAGAAAGAAGAGAATGGAGGATTGTGCTGAGGTGATTTGGAGTATGGAATTGTAAAGGACAAGGGGCTCCTATAGGATGACTTTCATTTATTCATCAGTATTGGAGTACACAGCAAGGTACTATTCTGAGAGAGAACTGGCATGTGGTAGGTGGTTTGTTAAGAGAAGAGTTAGTGTAGGATCATCCAATAATTAGAGGTCAATACTATGTGATTAAATGTGAATTTGGATTCTATAATCCCCTTCATCTATTCATTGTTTCTTTTTAAAGATGAATTTTTTCATCATCACTTTCCAGTTATTAATCCCATTCTGCCAAGTCTCACACAAATCTGTATTCTTCTGTTAAGCTGGTTGGTTCACCTGTATCTTAAACCGTAGTACAGAAATCCCAATCCCATTCTCCGGTTCTATCTCAACTGACCAGTAATTCCCTATATCCTTCTTTTTCTTCTTAATTAGCAGCAGTGGTGAAAATACCACAGGTGCTTCTGCTTCTTGCCCAGTAGTTTCTCATTTCCCTAGATGATATCTAAGTGTCTTCTGCTGGTATCGTGTCTCTCCATAGGAATCAACAGAACTGACTCTTATTTGTTGGGTTTGACAATTTGGAGGAGGTTATCCAACATTGTCTTATAAGAGCACACACCCTGAAAAGATAGTGTTATCTGTATTACTCATGCTATAGATTTTTGTTTTTATGTTTTGGGCCCATATTTTTGTTTTTCTATTCAGGAAATTCCCTCTAAAATGCAAATCATTTGTAACACTTTGATGGTTGCCTGCCACATTTAGAGGTTCTGTTACTTGTCCTTGGATGCGTGTCAGAGGCACACACAGCATATTTAGATTTCAGAAATTAAAAATATCTAACTATTTAAGAAAGCCATTTTGTTCATTATCCCCTCCAGTTTCAAATTAGAATCATCATTCTCTAACATCAGAACTTCAAATTTGTTCTCCTTTAGTTAAAAATGCATTTGTACAGGCAACTAAACTTATATACAGCTTAGTCAGCATTGGACATGAACTCAGAAATTAAATGAAACCAATCAACCCTGATTTACCTACATTTTTAAAGCTATGAATAAGATTGAAAAGGAGGCAGGGGAAGCATTGTCTGTTTTACTTCATCTTTTTTCAATATAAAAATGCAAAAGTCATTAGATGCCTAGTTCAAGAAGATTATATTAAATATATGTACATAAGTTAACATAAGGTATTTGACAGGATTTGATAACAGGAAGGAAAGTAGAGAACAAACATTTATTAAACACTTCCCACATGTCAGGAACTATGTTAAGTATTTGACAAATATTATCTCATTTGATTCGCATAACAAATCTATGTGGTAGATGCTGTTTTCCTCACGTCACAGTTGAGGAGACAGAGGTAGGTAGAAATCAGATGAATGACCAAGATAACAGACCCAGGAAGTGCCTGAGGCTGGATTTGAACTCAGATCTTACTGACCCTAGGCCCAGTACCCTATCCACAGCACCACCTAGCTGCCTCATTGATGAGAAGAATTTCAGGGAAGGAAAGGAATTGGAGAGGAAGTAAAATAGAAATAGAATAAATGGATTTTTTTAACTCATGATGGTTTTCTATGGAAAAAGAGATTTTATTTTATTTTTATAATCAGCCACAAAAGTTCACCTATGCTTTGACTACTGAATCATAAATATGTTAGTGAATCTCTCTAGCATCTTACTTTCTTCCAGAAACCATACATTACACACTATGTGAAAGCCTTCTCTCTTTGCCATTTTGTAGCCTTAATGATCAAATAAATAACCCCTATAAGCTTCTGATGCCTTTGTTTGTTTGTTTAAAACAGATGAAAAGTCAAAATGTAAGTTGCCACCATCTATTTAGCCATTTGTGTTTGTTTGTTTTTTTAAATAGGTATATGAAGGAAGAATTTCAAAATAATCTTCTATTTGATGAAAATCAATGCCTTTTGTGCTCAACAATGAAGCATCTTCATTTTCATGAGAAAAAGACCCTCCTTTGCTATATATTAAAGATAACCAAACTGAAACAGACATGATATCTAGGTGTCTGCCTTCCCTCCCCCACTTCTCACACACTTTCCTTCTCCATTTGAGAGGTGAGAAGATATTAATTTATTTATCATTTATATAAGAATTTAATTTATTCCAAGTCCCAACAGAAAGCTATTTGCAGAGTACGAGCACGGGCCTAAGTTTCTGACTTCTCTACCATTGCTTTTTCCACTACAGCACCCAGACTGAAACTACATTCCAGTAGAATAAATGTAGCTCCTTGAAGGCAGGTTCTGTTTAGTTTTCTGGCTTTATGTCCCCAATGCCTAGAAAGAATTGTCTACATTCTCAGTGGGCGGTCACTTGTGTTTGGTTGAAGGACAAAAACAGAATGAAATGAGGAAGAGGGTCTTCTCAGATGGACAGGCAGCAAATCATCATGAAGCATTATGAGTGCCTACTATATACTAAACATTATGGTGAGAAAAATATGAGAAATGAAAACAATTCTTATTTTCAAGGAATATGATGTGTACACATATATGTATATTGAGAACAAATACAAAATAGCTAGGGAGGAAGGACATTAACACAAAGGAAAGGATAGAGAAGGGCTTGGGCCAGGATTGACTATATTCAGGTGACTGAACAGAAACATCCAGAAATGACAGGACTCTTATCTTAAACTAAACCTAGATGGCCTCTCTCTAGACTCTTTGTACCCATGGAGCTACCTATCTATACTTTGTACTCTGATTCTCACAGCAATGCGTAGATTTAACCTACTCAACAAGCACCCCAAGAACATAATGGATTTCTGAACTTGTAGCTCTAAGGGTGGTGTCTCTAGGCCCTGAGGGGGTTGTAGGGAGCCCAGCTTTTCATCAAAATTATTATTTAGAGATTTCAGTTTATCTGAATTCAACCATAACAATAGTAATACCTTACATTTGTCTACGTATTTATGGTTTCTGAAACCCTTTCCTCATGATTCCACTCTAAGGTAATTAGTACAAATGTTACCTATTTTACACATGGAAACTTTTTGGAAGGACTGGATCTTGTCCACACATGACATAAACAGTCATATTTTCCTGGCCCACAGGCCCCCCCACCCCTGCCCTCAATGTGCAATGAATCCTCCTACTTCTTAATAAGCAGAGATTGAACCCCGTATGTGTTGGCTTTGCCTTGGCTGCAGAACTCTGGGATTGAATTAAGATGTTGAAAGTAGACAAAAAACCATGTTCTAGGCAGTCAATCAGCAAACACTTAAGTGCTAAGCATGTGCTAGTGATTGTCCAAGGCACTAGGAATACAAAAAAGCAAAAACCATTGTCCTTGCCCCCAAAAAGGTGACATTCTAAGAGAGAGAGAGAGAGAGAGAGACAAAGAGAGAGACAGAGAGGGAGAGAGAGAGGAAGGGATAGAGAGACAGAAAGAGACAAAGAGAGAACAGGAAGGGCCTTTTACAGAAGATAGGGTTTGAACTGAATCAGGAAAAGTAAGAAGTGGGGATGACGAGAAAACATGTTGCAGTCATGATAAGACCATTGTAAAACTGGAAATGGAGTATTGAGAATGAGATATTGCCCATTTTTAATAACATTAATTTCCCCAGAAACCAGAAAATAACTTCTAAATGTTTCTGTCTCATAGATCTAACCTAATATACTATTTACTATTCACCTACTATTATAACTGGATTCTGGCACAAATATACTCGGTGTATGTGCTGGGACCCTTTTACATGATATAAGACAAATGGTCCACTCATATTAATGAACAAAACTGATGTATGTGACACATGGCAAGATTGAACTATGAATAACCTGAAATTGATTGTCCCCATGGTAACTGCACAACAATTTGTTTGCATCTATTAAAGATGTGGAAGAAGAGGAAAAGCCTTCTAAACAATCTCTTTCCTGGTTCTAAATGCTTAATAACTTCAAATCCAGGGAAATGGAATTTCCTTTCTGTATTTTATGTGGTTTGAATGGCCATTTGCTGAAGAGATTACCTTTGAATTCTAACAGGCATTGAAATACAATTTGAATAGCTTGGTCTGAAGTCTCCCCTGGCACTACCTATGTTCAAAGTCTTTCATTGAACATTGATAATATAAATAAGATTTTCAAAGGTCAGTAAAAACTATTTAAGGAAATTGTTTCAAGTATTTCTTAAGTAACTTTAATCAAGTATAAATAATTGATATGCAAATTACCAATATTATTTTTTTATTTTCGAAGTAGAGCTAACAGGACTTCTTTTTGGCATTTTTTTTTAATGATACAAAAATAATTTATTTTATTTCAACTGACTTCTCCTAAAATTAAGTATAAATCATTGAGGCTATATTACAGAGATTGTTCTCACTTTGACAAATGGATATGTTCCAGAAAAGCTGTGTGTAAATCATATTGTGAAAATTTGAAAATAAATTAACCTGTTTCCAAACTGCTTTTTCTTCATTTCTGATTGGACTTCAGTTGGCATTGGGTTTCAGCTAATAATTTCCCAGACTGTCAAATGATTTCACTTAATCAGTCACATAGTCAAGTCTATTAAATATTTATTTATTTGCCAATCACTATGCTAAATCCTGGGAATACTAAGAAAATAAAAAAGTCAGTTCCATTTTCAGAGACCTTATGTTAGCAGATGTAATGTTATATATGAAGAGTAGGAAGTAGGTTTGAGTAGCTTGATCTTAAAGTGTGTAACAGGCAGTGAAATGCAAGAAGATTGGGAAGGTTTGAAGGGACCAGCTTGTATAGAGCTTTAAATGCCAAACAGAGCATATCATCAATGTGAATTAAGTCCTGGCTTATAATGAGTTGAATAGTAGGGTGTCATACATAGCATGGAAATATTTTACTGGGAGACTAAAACTTTCTATGCTGTGGTGGCAAGTTAGTTCTGAGAGTCATTCTAATAACTTGTGATGAAATTAATACACTAGGAGAATATTAACTCCTTGAGCACAGGGATCTCTCTCTCTGTCTCTCTCTGTGTCTTTCTGTCTCTGTCTCTGTCTCTGTCTCTGTCTCTGTCTTTCTCCCTATTGTAAATATCAAAGGCTAAATTTGAACTCGGGTCTTATTGGATTCAAGTCCAACACCTTTTCCACATAGTAAATGCTTAGGTGATTCATCTAATTGAAAATAAGCCAGACAGATCAAACATGGTTGTCTGATTGGGATCCATGTATTTAATTTATTATATATTTATATTTATTTATCTCTATTCATGTTGTTTCCTGCCCTAAGAAAATATTAGCTTTTTGAGGGGAGAGGTTATTTCATTTTTGTCTTTGTGGCCCCAGTGTCATGGTGCTTGACACATAAAAGAGGTTTATTGAATAAATGCATAAATTAATACATAAATTAGTGAGTCTTCTGTGTTTTTCATGGTTCACCTTACTTTAAAGATTATAATCATTGGTTTGACTGAAAATGATGGCTGGGATTGTTTTCAGAACTGTAGGACCTCCAAAAGGAAACCTAGTCTTTGTGATGGTTTTATCATAATCGTTTTATGGGAGTAGAAAGGCAAGTTAATAAATAGGGTCCAAAATTCTCTTAATAAATTTATGAATGGAATCCCCCTCCTCTTTTTCTTTTCTTGTAAAAGGAAGACAATAGTTCCAGTGCACTCAATGGGCACAAAATTCTTGAGGAAAGAACAGTAAAAGGGCATGGAGTTCACTAAACGAAGAGCATAACTACAGTAATAACAAACCATGAAAAAACTGAATGTGCTTAATGCATTATGGCTAACTGGCTCCCAAATTTTGTTCTTTCAATAAATAAATAGGTTCCATGCTTATTTTAATATGCATGAATTGCAATAATATTTTGAAAATAGTTTTGGAAGCAAAAAAATGTTGGTGAAACAACTTGTTTCTTTTCAAGATTAATCTTTATAGCAATTGCTGGGGCTCTCCATAAATAATTTTTTTTAAAAAAAATATGTACCAGAGTATGCTTGAGGGCAAACACTCAGTGTATGCCTGGTTTATTTCATTCTCCTAATAGATGCTTAATACAGTCACAGATGTATCTCATCCAGGATAATGTAAACCAGTCAAAATACAAACATTCCTAAATATTTCATGGTTTGAGACTAAGAGGCTCATTTCTGCATTCTCCCTCTTGAAAAATCATTAATTTGCCTTCCATATTCAGTGTTCTGGATCTGAATTCTTGTCAATTATTAATAATTTATTTTATTTCCAATAACTGCCTAACATTCAGCCTGTGTTTAACTGGTCAAACAGTGAAATAAACATAGTTTACAAGTCTTCAGAGACATGGCATTTCTTTATGTGGTTTTCCTGGCAAACATGAGAGGTAGAGGAATTGTGATATTATGAGAGATGATACTTTAGTATTTACACATCATTTTCCATCTCTGTCTTCCATGAAGATTGAAAACATTTAAGTATTTTAACTTCTCAGCAGCTGTCGAACTGGAGATTTCAAGCATCAAGTCCTAATTTTACTCTCTACCTTAGCAGCATGCTTTGCATGGGAAAATAATTTTTAGAAAGTATAAAACACTGTCAAGTATCTGATATAATCACTAGTATAATTAGATGCAGCTAGGTAGTGCTGTGGATGGAGTGTTGGGCATAGAGTCAGAAAGACTTGCCTTACTGAGTTAAAATCTGGCCTCAGACTCTTACTAGCTGTGCCACCCTGGGAAAGTCATTCAACCCCCTTTCCTCAGATTCCTCATATATAAAATGATCTGAAGAAGAAAGTGCCAAACCACTCTAATATCTTTGCCAAGAAAACTCCAAATAGGTTCACAGAGAGTCTGACATGACAGAACAACATTAAAATGTGTTCAAATTATATTGGTCTGAATATTATGTATATCTTTTATTTTTCCTCAAATTTGAATGTTTTCTAAAATCTAAGAGTAATCTATAATTGAAGCCTTATAAAGAGAACAAGTAGCATTATAAACATTCAAAGAACAGGAAATAAAATATCTTTACTTGAACTAAAAAAATTTGCAAAATTTCTATTATCTTCAGTCGTTTTTTATACTTGTTTTTCTGCCTATGTTTACTTCAAAGGGAGTTTCTTTTAGGGATATGTCATGTATTTGGAAGCAGTCTATATTTGAATCAACAGGTAAAATGTTGAAATTAATCTGCATTAAAATAATGGTATTTGTTATAAATTTAGGCCCGGTGGTCTGGAGATCACCATAACAGTTTCCCCGTAAGGGAGGCTGTAGTCTATAGAATCAATGCATGGAAACCATTGTTAAAAGATTATATCTGGGGGGGAGGGTGGCAAGGAGATGGAGCCAAGATGGTACAGTAGAAGGGCTGACCTGCTGTAGCTCTCCCCCTCTCATAGCCCATAAAATTCCTGTAAAAAATGGCTCTAAACAGATTCTAGAACAGTATAAGCCACAAAGTGACAGATTGAAAGAGATTTCCAGCCCAAGATAACCTGGAAGGCCAACAGGAAAGCTCTATTGCCCTGGGCTCAGAGCTGAGCGCAGCCCAGCCTTGGTTGCCTGGCACAGCACAGACAGGACTAGATCAGCCTTCAGGACAGAATCATGGGTAGCAGTTGGTTCCTAGACTTCTCAACCCACAAATGCCAAAGACAGCTTCAAAAATCAGTGAGAAAACTCTTTTACCTGGGTAAGAGGGGGGCATGGATCTAGCCCCAGCCCTGGGTCCAGAGCAGCAGCAGTCACTATGTCCACTTTTGGAGCCCTTAGTCTAAAGATTCTGGAGGAATTGAGCAGCTAATCTGGATCTCAGCCCTGAGTGGAAGTCCTGGGGTGAGGAGGAGCACTGGCACTGTGTGGTGGAGCTGGCGGTGGCTGTGGAGAGGGAATCCTACTCACAGATCCTGGGCAGAAAAGAGTGTTTGCCATTATTCATAGACCAGAGCACAGTCCAGGAGAGGAGTAAACTCCTCTCCCTTGATTGTGCCACCTTGGAGGAACTGATAACTTACAGGTCCCTAGAGTATACCTTCCATGTGACAAAAGACTCAAAAGTCAAGTACTGGCTGGGAAAATGTCCAAAAAAAGGGAAAAAAGTAAGGCTATCGAAGGTTACTTTCTTGGTGAAAATGTTATTTTCTTCAATCCTTTGGGATGAGGAAGAACAAGCATATGATCAGATGAAGACATCAAAGTCAAAGCTTCTATAGATAAAACATCCCAAAAAATTATGCAATGATTTCAGGCCATGGAAGAGATCAAGAAGGATTTTGAAAATCAAGTAAGAGAGGTGAAGGAAAAATTGGGAAGAGAAATGGGAGTGATGAAAGAAAATCAGGAAAAGCAAGTCAACAGCTTGTTAAAAGGAGATCCCCCCTAAAAAAATACTGAGAAAATAATATTTTTTAAATAGACTAGCCCAAATGGCAAAAGTGGTCCACAAAGCCAGTGAGGAGAAGAATGCTTTAAAAAACAGAATTAGCCAAATGGAAAAGGAAGTTCAAAAACTCACTGAAGAAAATAGTTCTTTAAAAATTAGAATGGAGCAGATAGAAGTTAATGACTTTATGAGAAACCAAGAAATTCTAAAAAATACCAAAAATTTAAAAAATAGAAGACAATGTGAAATATCTCATTGGAAAAAAACAACTGACCTGGAAAACAGATCCAGGAGAGATAATTTAAAAATTATTTGTCTACCTGAAAACCATGATAAAAAAAAAAAAAAGAGCCTAGACATCATCTTCCAAGAAATTATCAAGGAAAACTGCCCTGATATTCTAGAACCAGAGGGCAAAATAGAAATGGAAAGAATTCACCAATCACTTCCTGAAAGAGATCCTGAAAACAAAACTCCTAAGAGTATTGTAGTCAAATTCCAGAGTTCCCAGGTCAAGGAGAAAATATTATAAGCAGCCAGAAAGAAGCAATTCAAGTATTATGGAAATACAATCAGGATAACACAGGATTTAGTAGCTTCTATACTAAGGGCTCAAAGGGCTTGAAATATGATATTGCAGAGGTCAAAGGAGATAGGATTAAAACCAAAAATCACCTACGCAGCAAAACTGAATATAATACTTAAGGGAAAAAAATTGAATTTCAATGAAATAGAGGACTTTCAAGTATTCTTGTTGAAAAGACCAGAGCTGAATAGAAAGTTTGACTTTCAAATACAAAAATCAAGAGAAACATGAAAAGGTAAACAGCAAAGAGAAGCTTTAAGGAACTCATTGAAGTTGAATTGTTCACATTCCTACATGGAAAAATGTTATTTGAAACATATGAAACCTTTTTAAGTATTTGGGTAGTTAGAGGGAATATATATGTAGGTGTGTATGGCTATGTATGTATGTATATATTACATATGTGTAGGTAAGCATATGTACATAGGTGATGTGTGTGTGTGTGTACACACACACACACACACACACACACACACACACACACACCTAGACAGAGGGCCCAGGGTGAGCTGAATATGAAGGGAGAATACCTAAAAAAATAAAATTTACTATTGAATGGAATGTACTAGGAGTAAGAGAAAGGGAGACGTAGAATGTAGCAAATCATCTCACATACAAGAAGGAAGAAAGAGCTTTTACAGTGGAGGGGAAGATGGGGGAGATGAAAGGAAATAATCGAGCCTTATTCTCATGGGATTTGGCTTAGGGAGGGAATAACACACTCAATTGGATATGGAAATCTATTTTACCCTTCAGGAAGGGGGAAAGGGATAGGAAAGGAAAGAAAATAGAAGTGACAGCAAATTGGGGAAAGGGATAATTAGAAGCAAGCACTATTGTGGGAGCACAGGTCAAGGGAGAAAATGGAATAAATGAAGGGCAGGATAGGACAGAGGGAAATGTGGTTAGTCTTTTACAACATAACTATTGTGAAAGTGATTTGCATTGTTACCCATGTATGACCTACACTGAATTGTTTGTTTTCTCAATGAGGGTGGGTGGGGTGGGAGGGAGAGAATATGGAACTCAAAGCTTTAAGAATGAATGTTAAAAATTGTTTTAGCATGCAACTGGAAATTAAGTTATACAGGCAATTAAATATAGAAATCTATTTTGCCCTTCAGGAAAATAGAGTGGAAAGGGGATGCAAGAAGGGTGGGTAATAGAAGGGAGGACAGACTGGAGGAAGGGGTGGATGGGGTGCATGCTGTCCTGGAGTGGGAGTGGGTAGAGATGATGAGAAAATTTTGAATTCAAATTCTTGTGGAAGTAAATGTTAATAACGGAAAAATAAATTAGATATTGAAAAAAAAGCTAGGCCTGATGGTTTTGAGATCACTTCCCCTTAAGGGAAGCTATAAGCTTATAGAACTCATTCATAGAAAAATACTGACAATAATATCCTTTGAAGGTTGCTATGGTTGTATCCTCCAAATAATATTATTTTTTAACATGAGCTTCTTTTTCTTCTCTGGTAACAACGCCCCAAAATACTATTTTCCTCTCCAGGAAGGCCGTGTAAAATCATAGTAAAAGAATACTCTCAGAAGAGTACTTTGGAGAACCATCTCCCTCCCAGCAGAAGCACATCTCCTGCTAGAGTATACCTTCACTTTATCCTTCCTTTTGGAGACTGGGTGATAAACTGCATAACAATTAGGATGAGAATGTAAATATTATTTATTTTTCAAGTAGCACCGACTATTTGATAAGAACTGTTTGGAATGCTGGGAAGCAAATTTGGTTACAAAAATTTAGGCTATTATCACATACCACAAGCTAAAATAAATTCCTAAAGGATATTCAGCTTACTATATATGACGTCACATGATTAAGTGATGGAAGAAAATGGATGGAGGCTTCTTTAATGACCATGTTGTAGAGGAAAATTCTTAACTAAACAATGAATAAAGGAGATCACAAAAAATAGATGACTTTGGTTACACAAAATTGAACTGTTTTTACAAACAAAATTAATACAGTTAGGTTAGAAAGAAAATTTGTTGACTGAGAAAGATTTTTCCATGTGTAACAGTGACTACTCTGACTCACACTGCCTTAAGGCTAATTGTGCCACATTTCAACCTTTCTCCCAGGGTTCTTTGGTAACCTTAGGGAGTGGAGGTTAGGGTCTCTCATCTCTGCAATTATCTCAAGCCTCCACCAGTTTAGGGGCTCAAGGTCCAAATCTTGGAAAGCCAAGCATCCCAGTTTCTTTTAATCACTCAACAATAGTATACAAAGGAATATTTATATGAAAGGTAAAGTCAGAATAAACATTTTCTCCAACACCTCAGGGCCATACTCTCCCTATCCATTACACCACTTTAGACTCTGGGGAGGGGCAGGGGATTAATTTCACAGTTTTTACTTCAATGCTGAGAAAGCACTAATTCCACCAAGTTCCAAGTTGTATCTGTCCTTTGTTCCTGAAAAGGATCATGGTATCAGGGAGATCATGACATGACTTGTTGTTGACTTTGATTTGAGTGAGGGAGGGTTGTGCAAGGCCTCCAGCTTCACTTTCTCCTCCAGAGCCACTAGGTCCAGTGGCCAGATATTCATCAGGACCACTGGAGATGACCCTTTTAAGCTAAGGTCTTTTCAGGTTCACTTTGAGTGAGGTAATGTCCATTCAGTGACTAGGTCTTGGCCTTTACTATTGGGCTTGTTGCAGCATATAAGTTGTGGCACTTTGAGGGTCCCCCTGGCTTGAGTTCCTAGGACAGAATTCAATTCTTAGCTAGATCTAAAAATGACAAATGAAACATGAATGCCCATTTCTCAAAACCATAAGGCCTAAGAAAGAAGGAAGCTGGCTTTCCAGGGGCTTTGCTGGGCTTTCTGCCTGGTCCCTGCTGTTGGTGACCCAGACATTCAAGTCAAGATACTTCCGGGAAGAGAGAAAAAAGATTGTACTTCAGTCTTGTAGATTTAAAGATACAACCGGTTCTGGCTATGAAGACAATGGAAACATTGTGTTCCCACCTACATGGCAGGGACACACAGAATGCCTATTCTCAGAAGCAATCCCCATGGTCTGGGCATACAGCAAAGACCCTTCACATATGAAATATCTATAATAAAGTTTTGATGCACAAGAAATGTGGGCCATTAGTAGAAATATGTAAAATCAAGACCTGTTCCTCAATAGGTGATTACAGGGTAGAAACAAGCAGTTCTCAAAAGAATTACACACCATTAGCAGCTAACCACTAGAATGAAAACCTAATTCACCAATAAGAAAAAAATACATATTAATACAGCAGTAAAGTTTTGTCAAATTGGTAAGAATAACAAAAATGAAAATAGGAAATGTCTCACGCACTTCAGGAATACAATCACATACCAGTCCAACTGTTATGCAAACCAGTTTGGAACCATGCTAAAAAAAAATTCCATGTGATTTTTGACCTAAAAGACTCATTGACAGTCATATACTCCAAGAAGAACAAAGACAGAAAGAAATATATAACATTAAAAGTGTACATAGCAGCATTTTTTATAATTAAAACAAAACTGTAAAGAAGTCTTTGTCTGTTGACTGAGGAAGGGTTAAACAGATTGTGGATCAGAAATGCTATTTCTGAGCTCCCCAAAATAATGAACATAAAGAATTTAGAGAAATATGGAAAAATCATGGACTGATATGAAGTCCAATAAGGAAAATCAGGAAAACAAAATGAAAAATGACTAGAACTGAATGAAAAAAATAAAACAAAACAATGCTATTTAATTTATATGACACATTTTACCTCCTTCCTTTTATTGGAGAAATAGGAACTATGGGTATGGAACTGTTGCATGTTTTTTTCAGGTACAACTGATACCTAGCAGGGGAAGGTTGTATTCAAAAAAAGAATGGGACAAAAAAACAAAACTAAAAACTAACAAAAAATGAAAAACTTAAATAGTTTATGGGTTATTATACTGCTTTATTTTAGAAGGAATTACCCCCCAAAACTGCACAAGCACCCATTAAAAAAGAAAAAAAAGCATCCATTTATACAGGCAAGTTGCAAACTGATTTGTTTGAAAAGTTTGCTAGATGTTTAGAATTCTGAAATTCTGACGTTTTCTCAAAGCAATGAATTTAAACGAAGGTTAAGTTTTTAGGTTAGCCTATCTAAATAATTCATAATATAGTTGAACTATTATAGAGATAGAAATACTCTGAATTCTAGAGCCTGGGAACTGGAGTCCATGCTGTAGGAGAGTAGAGGAGAAGGAGGAGGGAGAAAGTCTCCTTCCAGGACATGAGGCTCACCATAAATCATTTTTTGAAATAGATAAATTTATCTTTCTTTATTCTTCACATATGAGACTTTATCTCTTGACTCCATGCCTTTTTCACTGGCCATCTCTCATACCTAGATCCATGTTCATCTCCACCTCCTGGCTTCCTTGGTAGACAGCTCGAATCCTATTTCTGCAAGAGGCATTTCTCCCTCACTACCTCCCATCACACATCATAATAAGCCTGTTGTCTTCCTTATTAGAATATTAACTCCTTGAGGGCAGGGACCATGATTTTACCTTTCTTTGTATCCCTAGTAATTAGTGTTGTTCTTGGCACATGGTAGGCAATCAATACATGCTTGCAGAGTGATTACCAACTTCCCTTTCTATACCCCTCTACTGTCCCTATGTGCCTCTAGTCCTCCCTCCAATTCCCTTCTGATGTCTTCAGCCGCACATTGTGGCACCCCACCTAGGTGTATAGTTAATGTGTTTTTGCATAATGGGATGATCTTTCCCATCTATTAATAGGCAATAGGCGCATGTGACCTGCTTGAGGCACATGGAAGCCTGAGTCACAAAAATCTGTAGTGGGAGGAGGTTGCTAAATGGGTGCAACAAGAAGGGGTGGAGCAGAAAGGGTGAAGCAGAACTGAGAAAAACTGAGAGAGGGTAGTCATATCTGGGAGACACAGAGGAAGCAGGCAGATGGCTGGGGTTGAGAGAAGAGCTTGAGGGTGTTCATTTATGGGAAGACAATGATGTGCATAGACATTTTGGTTACTATGATGGATTTCTTTGTCACTATCATAGATTTGGCTTCCTGGTATTGGGATTTGGCTTTCTGGTATTTGAAAAAATGTTTTGTTTCTGTTTGCCATGCGTAGAGTCTGTTATATTTTGCAATTTAGAACTATGCTGGTATATTCATAGCTGCCACAGGTGCTGTGAATATTGCATTGGTGCTACATTTGGCCAACTTTAGGATCCAAAATTATACTCCCTCAATCAATATTCAGCAAAAACTGTCACTCCATTCTTTTTCTTTAATTGAAACCAATACTCTATGGAAAGAGGAAGGGGAGGGGGCAATATTGGAAAAATGCAGATCATATTAAAGCAAATTATATCAATACAATTTTTAAAAGAATTTTCTTCAATCCTCATCACTCTCTAATCATTTGAAGTTCTAACAAAAGAAAGTGAAAAACAAAATTCAGATAGTAATGGGGGAAAATATTTTTGCTGTAGAGAGGCCTAATCTGGAAAACTGTTCTAAAATAGCTGTCCTAAAATGTTTCCTCCCCCAACTCTCTATGTACCCACCAAAAAAAAAAAAACAAAAACAAAAAAACCCCCGAAATTACAGCATTTTCCTTCCTTAGTCTCTGAAGTTTCCAAAAGTTTCAAGTATCTCTAATTCTGTCACACTGTCCCTTTCCCCCTCACCCTAGCTGCTTTTCTTGAAGCTGGAACTGAAACTCCTGATAATGAAACTGGGGTTGCAGGAGGAGAAGGGGCATTTAGCCACTATTTATATTTATGACCTTGGATTAGTCATGTCCTTTCTGAAGGGCTTCAGTTTACACATCTGAGAAATGAAGTAACACTAGTTGGTCTCTAAGTTTCCTCTGAGCAAAAATCTATAATTCTATGACCATCTCTAAAGCATACTCATTCACAACCCTCCCAAATAAAAGGCTGCACTTCAAATTAAATTGTACCCTATGTTCTGGATGTAGAATTTTATAATGAATTGTTTTGTAACCACCTAGTTTTTATATAGGAAGTAGAGATTTTGCCCAGACCTGTGATTTCATCCAATGAAGGGTATAAAAGCTTCCTTCAAAGGCAGACACTGATTACCGGAGAATCTTAGGGACTCAGGGAGTTGCTTGGTCAAGTTAGCTGATTTGGTTAAGGTCACTCAGCTGTTGTACATCAGATTCAAACTTGAATTGAGTGAATTTCAATTCCAAGGCTAGTTATCAACTCTATGACTATTACACTAACAAGTCTCACAGTGGAAGAAGATGATTCAAGTAAATATTTGCTGTTTCATGGGCCCACTCAAACACAATCAAGATCTTACATGTGTCAATGCTAAAAGATGATGTAATATTATTCAAAGAATATTGTTAGGTGAAGGTAAGATTTTCTTAATAATTTGCTATGGTTTAAATTGCATGAGAACTGTTTGGTTAGTAGAAGCATTTTTTTTTTCAAAAATTCCATTCCATTAATTATATTAGGAAAAGTCTTCCATAAAAGTTCATGAGATGAGGTTTATTTCTTTTTAACTATGCACTATAAACTCTCCATTATATGTTATAACTTTTTCCAGGTACATACCCTTAACAGTTGGACCTTAATACAGAAAACTGGAATATTGTTACTAGGTACTTGATTCTAAACTCTCGCATGGAGTATTTTGAAAATGAAAATGAAACACATAAAACACCAAAAAACTATTTTTGTAATCTTAGAACTCTATTTCAATATTTGCTTTTATTATAATACAGTCAAAATTGACATTTACCAATTGTGATTCTTTTTAAGACTATAAGATTTGCACTTTGTTAAGATAGCAAAAGTACAAAAAATACTGTAAACCACTTAAAATGCAGGAATTATGTTACATGATTACTTATGATAACTTACAGATCCTAGACCCTCCCCCCACAAACATTTACCTCAAATTGTTCTATAAATATTTATTCTTACAAAAGACATCATATGTGAGGTATCTTTTATTTTTTGATTTTCTTTTTTTGTCTGTGATTTCTTACTAAGTGGAATCAGAGAAACTTTTAAAACATTTTCTTTCTCTCAATTAAAATATAACTTGGGACCATGCTAAAAAATAGTATTTAAATGACTTTTGACTTGGAGGACCCATTATCAGGCATAAACTCCAAGGAGAACAAAGATAAAAATGTATACTACCAAGACATACACATTATACACATGCTTTAGTAATTTTCTGGAAGGGGGAAAACCATCTTTCCCTATGAAAAAGCTGAACAGTTGAATTGTAGAGTATCATTTAAACATAAATGTGACCTTGTAGTGATAACTCAAATGTTATTTAAGCATTAGAAATCTAGAATATAATGACTGTACTTCAATTTCACTCATCCTTTGTTAAAATCAAAATGCTTTATTAATGTGTTATTTTTGATGAGTCAAATGGCATTATTTTTGATGATGGATAGAAGGACACTTGAAAAATGTTAAATTCTCTTTACAATTGGGTCCATAATAACTTATTAAATATTAAACCTGTATGCTTTATGGGACCCTTTTAAGGGTTCCAGGAAAGACTTATGACTTAGGTCCTTACAGCCTGTATTACTTAGCAAACAGACAGAAGTCCTAACTCTGAGACACATGATGTAAACTTGGCAGGTCCCTCAATGTTTGTGCCACAGCTTACCCATCTTAAAGAGAATTCTGACTGCTTATCAGGAATGTTTTAAAATTGTGTGAAGCATTGTGCTTTGAGTTTCTTAGAACAAAGGTATAACATAAATTCAAATTCTGATAAAGTGTTGAGCAAACTGTCTCTATCAAATTCCCTAAATTGAATGCACACTGATCCGAAAAAGTCTCAGGCAGGATGCCATTTAGCAGCATAAGTTATGTGCATAAGAGCCCCAAGGAAATGAAAAAGCAGTACAGTACAAGGGAGAAGAATATCAAACTCCAACAATGAATCTAGATATGCTTGCTTGACCCCAGTCTCAGAAAAGAGAAATGAATTCACTGATAGACAGTTTTTGAAAGTATTAATTAATGACCCTCAAATGTTATAAAAGTTCCCTGGAAAATTTTAAATTCATGAAGCAAAAAATGTAAGGGTTCTTATTTAAAATTGTATTAACTGCAAGATTACACAAAAATAAGAGCAAAGAGCATTGTAACTTTGAAATCTCATCACTGATATGTATTTCACCTTCAATAATGTATTTTCTTTTGTGAGTACAGTGTAATCTAAAACAACTTACAACATAGATGTTATATTTTGTGAACATTACACATTCATTGAAGATAACTGACAATATCTAGATGACTGCTTATTTAAAATCTGCCATGACTTTGGGCTTTTACAGATTTCCCAACTTATAAGAATCATCAGTTCTGTTTAATAATCTACTAAATATCAGTTATACTTCATATTATTTTACTAAATAGTCATTTTGGTCTGAAATATTTATTTCCATCAATCTTGATTAGAGGTATACATTGTCCCAAATGCAAACATACATGTAATATTCATAGAAAAACACTAACAAGTCCCACTCTTGGATATTTAAACTATCTTCAGGGTCCAGGTGCAGGTACATACACAGCATTTAAAAATACAGTATGTTGATAATGATGCCATAAGGTCTAATATTGACATAGATACACTACATTGGATAGGAGCCTTGAACAAGCCCGAGCTTGTTTTGTTGCCAGCATAGCACCATATGGGATCAAGATTCTAGTACAGTTGTTTATTCCTGTTAATGAAATACTGAATGTTTACAACACAATTAGCTCCTTTGCTTGTTAATCAGAACTGGGATTAAATAATTCTTGGGGTCCAGTTCACTGCCACTGGCATTCAATAAGTATTTTTTTTTATTGTCACAGCATATTGAAATTGATTTTCTTTAACTTTGATTAAATGTCCTTTTAGGGTCTAGGACAATTCTTTCAAAGATAATGGTATAGAGTAGGAGTTCTCAAAGTATGATGTAGGAATTCCCTGCCCTCCCCCATTTCAGCAAGGTCCAGAAAGTCAAAACTTTTTATAATAATACTAAGATATTTTAATTTCTAATATGGTAAACATCAATAGATAAAACTTACCTAAGCCAAAATTCTTTGGGAGGGTCCTTACTAATTTCAAGAGTGGAAATTGTTCTTGAGGCCAAAAAGTTTTAGAACCCCTAGAATGATGTTATTTCCTCCAAGGTCACATGCTATCATGTGATAATAAATGGTTACTAGAAAGGGAGGCTTGCACTGGACTCAGAAGCAGTTAAAACCCTAGTTTGAGTTCCTTCTTAAACCTTTCTGAGCCTCTATTTCCTCATCTGTAAAATGGGACTAGTAATTAATTCATCCTCTCCTAAGACCTTTATGTGAAGCATGTGCTTTCTAAATCTGCCAGCATTATTTAAATGCAAATTACCACTATAAAATAACTAGATTTATTGATGACATCTTTTTTCTTTTTACATTTGAGAAGATTTGAATATGAAATTCGACAGAGAAAATAGGTGTTAGAATCAATTGCTTTAAGTCTGTGTGCAGTTAAGCACTTAATACACTAAATTGCGTTATCAGACTCAGTTGAACTAAAACAATGGGATAATAGATACAGCACTGATAGGGACCTTAAAAGGTCACCTCGTCCATTTTACAAATGACGAAAAAAAGGCTCAAAGATGAAATTGACTGGTAACACAGGAAGTAACAAAATCAGAATAGTTTTTAAAATGTAAGTAAACAAGTAGATTATTTTTTTCTTCCCAACTGGTTGTGAGGCTATCATGAAGTGACTAACAAAATGTACAGTCTTCTACAATTACTTCCCAATCAATAAATTTGTATTGATTTGCTCCTAAATGTGACTAGAGATGTGTCTCATTAGTTGTGAAAAATACAAAATAAATGTTATGGTGCTCACACAAAAAAGTAGCTTATAGTCTAGACTCCAGAGCAACATTATTTCTTATAGTTTCAGATTACAAGTCTATATTTACTTCAAGTCTCCATAATTTCAAAGGTGAGAATGCTCCTCTCCTCATGCAGATTATAATATCTTCTCTTAGTTTACTGTCTGTTGACTTGCTGTGGTTCTCCCTCTCACATCTTGTGTTAAACTCTCTGATGATAGTCATCTCCGAATAGCAAAATAGTTTCCCCAGAGAACAGATATACAGCTCATCATTGTACTCAAAGTTTTTCCAATTTGGTACAGCTTTCGAGAATGCATGATTTTAGATACCCTCTTTAAAAACCCATGTTCCCCTTCCAAGTACTGCAGAGCATTACAGGAGTACTTTACAGACATATCAAAACCATTTTATTTTCAGTCAACTAATAGTGGAGTTTTGTGATATTGCTTCTTCCCTTTCCTGTTCATATTTATTTACTTCATTGCTTAACAGGAGCTAAAGTTTTAAAAGAAGGGAAAAGAGGTTAAAATGTAGATTAATCTGTTAAGTTGTTTGATAGCAGCTCTAAGGAAAGGTTTGGTGGTAAAAGATGTTGGTTGCCATAAGTTCTATGTATGAAAAAAAATCATTACTTTTTTTTAGGTAATCAAAGGATAAAGAAGTTTAATTATATCTGTCTATATGCACACACAAATATATTACATATATACATGTTATTAGATTGAACTCAACTAGTATTAGCTAAATTCAGTATTCTTTGATAGATCATCTCATTAGCCTGAAAGTTTCTACAGTGAGTTAAATGGCTATATATTATATGGCATTTATATTTTACTAATCACACTTCCAGTGTATTTTGACTAGCCACCAGAAATGAACACATTTGAAACCTTTTTATTCTTTATATTCTTATGTACCATTTCTCATTCTGGTCATCTTGAGAAAATCCCTTATGAACACTTAACTAAACCATAACTAAAGAAAGATTCAGCGATTTTTAGGATTGAGATAGCTTTTCTTTCTGAATTAAGCCAAATGTTTTTTTAAAATTATGAATTGGATTTATTTAACCTTAATATTTAAAGATATATTTCTCATAGCCATCTACAATTTTAATTGCTGTTGTCAATAAACTATGTTGGTATATCCAAAAAAATTAAATTTTTTATCATGTTTTCTCTTGACCTAGAAGTGACTCATAAAAATTTTAACCCCGAATTTCATCAATTATAAAAACTTCATGAAATTAATTAACAGCAATTCTTTGAAGTGATTGCCTTCATTCTTTTTTTCTTTTTTAACTATAAAGGATAATTGATTTTGGTTTTCTTCTATTTCTGAGTTTTGCTAAAAAAAAAAAAACAACATAGGCTATGTTGAACATATCCACAAATATGTGAGGACATGTATCAAAATATATGATCTCATACAAAGGCATAGTAAACATGAGATAGTTCAACATGGAGAGAAATGAGGGTGGGATAGAGGAAATTTCCTGAGAATAGAGCCAAAATTGTAGACTCTAGTTTCAAGTCCTCATGAAATGTCCTCCAATCATATAGCTTTCCCACAGGCTTCCTCTCGAGATGTGTCAAAGCATGAGAAAGAAGGAAAGTCTGTCACTTGTGTACTCATTCAAAACCTTCTTCCATGGAAGGAAGTGGCTAATTTTTCATTTCACACTCAAAAAGGCGTGAAAAAGCAAAACAGAGAAAGGCTGGCTAAGGGTGGTTGTGAATTAGGAGAAGAAAAGGTACATCCTACACAAAAAGACATGTGCATATATACATATTTAAAAAGGAAAGTACAAAGGAGAATTTAAAAGAATGCTATTGAAAACATTAAAATCTACTCATCTCAAAATTATTTATAATTTTACTTATCTACACTTGAACATTTTATTTATATTAAAAAAAGAATTAGGACAATTCTGCTTGAATTACAACACATAATTCTAAATACAAAAGGCCACTATAAAAGAAAAAAAAAGTCAAAGAGTTATTTTAACCCTTTCCGTTTGTTATTACTTTGTGCGCTGGTTCTGCAAACCACCAAATATTTAACTCACCCTCTATTACTATCTTTTAAATTCTTCCTATTTGCCTATTTTTAAATATAACCTAACCTAAAGAAGGGAAAGAAGGAAGAATGTTGCAATAAGTGGAAATAATGAGCAGAGAATAGTAAATTTTTAGAGGAATGGAGGAAAGTATACACCAGAATCCTATTTTTTTGTTAATAAAAATTTGTGTTCATCTTTCCCATAATCACCTAAAAGATATACTCTTCAGTATCATGCTGGCAATTTGTTTTACTTCAGATTTCATTTTAACAGATGGATTGCAAATTGGAAACTACTCATGCCCTAGTGAATAAAGCTACGTTACATTTCTCCCATTTAATTTGTGATTGTTCTTTTTTTAATGGGGAAATGGATATTCCCTGAAGCCAAAAATTTACGGTTCTATTTTTCTCTGTCGGCTTGCAAATCCCATTTGTATGCCTACACATTAGAGCATTGGAGATAATTTAATATTTTTCTTTTATCTGATACTTCACACATTCATTCTCTTATTTTCTTAAATAGCTAGCACCTTGTATCCTGACAGTTCCTCAACTATTCTGTCCCTATATACATAAACATATGTTATAAAATCACATATCTTCCTGGCTCTTCTCTGTTAAGAGCTAGGAATCCTGGGAAGTATATTTATGCCCTTTAGTAAATCAGAGCTCTGCTGCACTAAATGGAACCTTCATGTCCTGGAAAAATTAATGCACCTCCCTAAATCCCTAACATATGCTCCAACAGTACCTGACTCACTGGAAAGCTCTCCTTGACAATGTGAATTGTTGTGTGCTGTGCAATCATGCCACTCACCACCATGACACAGCTAGCTCAAGAGTGGAATGAATTGTTCACCACAGTGTAGCACTAATGCACAGTAAACCAACATCTTTAAAGGCTATCCAAAGAAAATGAACCACTATAAATATGCTAACGATTCAACTGAACTTAGCTTACTTATCTTTATGATCTAATTAAATAAAACAAACTGGGGGTGGGGAATTTAGAGAAAAAAAAAAGATATTCCCAATTTCATCAGGGATTCTGGACTCTTGAATTTATCATGTCAGTTCCAAACAAAATGGTTTTAAATTATTAAATTCCCCTTGGGCACCTGTATTTGCCATTACAGCCTCATCCAGATTACTGCTATTGTGCATTAGCAAAACTCCTTGAGGAGAGGCTGTGCACAAATCTGAAGGATAGAAGTCTTTCTCTTTTGTAGGCAGGAGCGTCCCTGCTTTTTGCAGGTAAGGGGACTGACTACGTGGCCACAGCTCTGGAAAGCTGCTCAGGGTCCCTATGGTGTCGTCGATTTCGCTTCTTCTTCATTTCCTGCACGTGCTTCCATTTAGCGCCTCCTTTGTTTCTCTGCCTCCGTTTTTCCCGGTGCCACATCTGTTCACAGTACTGGTCCAGACTGAAATTGGGGCTGCTGAGGATTTGCATGTAGTCTTTATACCTCAGCCGGGACTCAGCCAGCAGATCCTTACCCCGTCCCTCCTCCTGTTCCGCTTTCTGAGTATTCTCCATTTGCTCGTTCTCTATGACATTCAACGTCAGCTTCACTATGGTGTGGATGAATGTGTGCTCCTGCGCTTTGCAGTAGTACATCCCAGAGTCCTTCTTCTGCAGACTGCGAATCAGCAGCCCGTACTCAGTTTTGATGACCCTTTCATCAGGTTTCAGCTGCAGAATTGGAAAATGGAGGCAATAAATTAAAAACAGAGAGGGCTACAAGCAAAAGAAAACATGTTACATATTTATACTCCAGTGAACCTGCAAGATCTCTTCCCTTTATGTCTGTCATCACACAGGCTATTTTGTGTCCTATCAAAAAAAAAAAAAAAAAAGCCAGGTCCCACTCAAACCTTATTGAGAATCATTCACATTTGCATCCTATTAAGTCTAACCGCAGGATTGAAATGCAGTAGTTTGTCTTTCAGTCTTATAGAACACAGTGAAAAAAATGAAGGAAAAACACAAATTCTCTCATTGACCTGCTTGGTAGATTAATTGATTCAATAAACAATTCCTGGTGCACAGGCTTCTATCTCAATTCCATAACTGGACTGTGAAATCAATAACCATTGGTTAAATAAGAACGGGCTCTTATGAAAGTACCCACATGAACAGTGGGATGGAAGTTTTGTTTTGTTTTGTTTTGTTTTCCTGAAAGACATGAACACTTCTTTCTAGATAAAAGACAACCAGATAAATGATCAAAACAGTATGTAAGTATGTGGAAGCTGTAACAGAGTGACTTGTTAAAAGTCAAGTGGAATGTAAGGACAAAGGTCCATACAGCTCTTTGAAAGCAGAGGTTTGTAACTGAGGGGTACCACAGTTAGAAGGGTAGCTACATTTTAAGTTGAATTTCCCTCTTTATTTTGGAATGCACTTTGATACTGTGGTATATGTGATACTTTAAAATATGCAGTTTGTGGAAATATTTGCCATACCAATGTATAATATGACATGGTAAACAGAGTTCACATGTGAGAAAGCACAGTAGACAAAAGTACCTCCGTTGTTAAGATTCTCTTTGAAGATATAATATTGAAAGGCATTTAAAACGGTCGAACTTGACTGGCCCGCAATCTGGTATGACTAGTGAACCTATTTTTTGTAGAACTGGTGGAGTGTTTATAGATACAAGGGTTCTGTTTAATCCATGCAGTGTCAAGTGCCTCACTTTCACAGAGAACAACAGCCATCCAAAAGCGAGAAGCCTTACCAGTTTATATGTCTGCTCCTCTAACACACTTAGATGATGGAAATCCAGGAGGGAGAAAGATAACTAAATCAAATTTACTCTGTGAGTGGACTGTGCTCTGTATCTTCATGTGGAAAAAAAATATGCAGGATATTTCCTCTGCCACTGAAAAGAGGTGGGAATATACAGGAAAGAAGAAACTCTGACAGTGTGCTTTCCCACAGATAAGCAAAGTAGAAGAATACCTCCATTCTTGGCTTTGCTTCTCATGGTGTGAACAAAACCCACAACCTGCCTTATCTTGCCCTCTTGTACATTATATGGAGAAGTCACGTGTGATGAAAGAAAACAGCACCACACAGACCTGCTATCCAGTCCTGAAGCCGACACTAACTATGGGATCTGGAAAGTTATTTATGCTCATTGAGTAATTTCCTCAAAAGTAAAATGTGCATAATCATACTTTCACCACCAACTTCACAGGGTGGTTATGATGTTTACATACTCTGTTATTGTGAGACATTATTACTACATAATTTTAATCAAAAACATGAATGTCTGAAATGAAACTATTAAATTTGGAATTATGCCCCCAAATTCACAAAGCTTTACATACCTTTGACCCCAGTGATATTACTATTTGATCTATTCTCCGGAGGAATCAAAGAAAGATAAAAAATATCTGCATATATACAAATATTTATAGCAGCTCCTTTTAGTAGTAGCAAAGATCTGGATACTAAAGGAGTTTCCTTTAAATGCATAATGGCTGAATAAATTCTGGTATATGAATATAATGGAATACATTGTGCTATAAGAAATGATGAAAAGGAGAGTTTCAGAGAAACTTGGAAGGCTTATATGAACTGACTCCAGAGCAGGAATTGCACAGGATCGACAATTGAACCCAACCCGGAAAACAAGCTAGACAATTACAGCAATGTGGAAAAGACAAATAATTTTGAAAGATCTAACAATCCTGGTTAGTGCAATGACCAACCATGATTTCAGAGGACAAATGAGAAAACCTTTTACTAGCCCTTCTCCCGATAAAGAGGTGTAAATGAATACAGATGAGGAATAAAAGATAGATTTTCAGACATGGCCAACAGGGGAATTTATTTTGTTAACTATATATATTTGTTTGCAAAGTTTTGTTTGCTTGATCATTTGTATGTTTGTTTCCAAAGCATGTGACAGGGAAGTGGTAAGGAGAGAAAATAAATCTTTATTGTTTAATAAAGATAAATTTTTAATAAAATAAAAATTAAAGATTTTGTTTTGTTTTGAAGAAAAAGAACTGCTTACTAAAATACCCACCCTGGATTCTTTGTTCAACTTGAAACCTTGGGGGCATCTGGGGCATTACAATCAAGCAATTAATCAATCTATCCATCAACCAGCATGAAAGAAAGAACTGTCTTCCAAGCTTTGACAGGCAATTGGAGGACTCACTATCAATACACAAGTGAGATAGCCCCCCACCCCCCTTTAGGAGCATATGTTAACTACATGTTAGGTTATTAAGGTGAAAATATTCTTTTTAAGCAGGATCTGTGATTTCATCCTTATAATGGGCTCCCAGCGAACCAGTGCCAATCAGTAACTTTTCTATAACTTTTGGGTTTACAAAGTTGCTGAGAGTACTGAGAGACTGAATGATTTGCAAAGTCAAAGCCCGTCAGTATGAGAAGTAGAACTTAAAACCCAGTGCTTTCTGACTTCCAATTCAATATGATATGCTGGCCAACTATAAAGCAAAATTAACGCCACATTTTAAACATTTTAGAAATGCTTCCCTTTAGCAAAGTCACAGGCTTGATGTTTTTTCCCCCCTTTTTGGAGTAAGGTTAAATCAGAGTAATTTCCCAATCTGGAATCTATTCTTAATTCCCCTTTTACCCTTCGATGATTCACTTACCTTCTTCTTTATCACTACCACCACCACCACCACCACCACCACCATCATCATCATCATCATCATCAGAATTCAATTATTGTTACAACACATTACTGTGATATTATGTAGCTTATAATATATTTTTACACACAATTTATCATGGCATTTTCCTAAGAAACTTGTGGTATAGGTAAGGCAAGTGCTATGATTCCTACTGAAGAGATGAAGTTCTGTATGGCATAAAGACCATTAAGAAGTCTCTCATTAAGACTCATTCTCTAATATGATGGCTACCTTCCTTTTTTTGTATAACACATTGTATATTTGAAGAGTTAAGTGGTCAAAACTTTTTGGGGAAAAAAAAGGAGTGAAATATTATTAACAATATTGCCAAAAAATATTATTAACAACCTTATTAACAACAACTATTGCCATATAGCTTGGGGATGGGAAGTGGAGGATGTTCCAAAACCGTTATTTTTGTCAATTGCCAAGGGTTAGCAGAGAAACTAGGCACCCTAAATGTATTATTCTAATTCATATTGACTTTTGTTTTTAATGACAGATTTTTAATAATGGCTTTCCTAAGTCACATTTCCCAATGTATTGAAGCCATTACAGCTCTATTCACCAATCTTTGGTGTGTTTTTTTTTTTAATCTCGACAGAAAGAATGACTGATTCCACACACATTTCAAACACTTCATTATTATTTTTTTCCTGTTCTCTTTTTGCATCCTGTTTATGTTGTTTTACTCACAGGTTTAGTCATTCTCCTGCCTTTCCTCTATATTTTTGTCCCCACAGGACAGAAAGTTTCATAAACACCTGGCATTTCATTACTTGGTGCTAGATCTTTAACCTTTTGCTCTTGAATGCTTAATTTGTCCTTTAGTTTCTGACCTACAGATGTAAAACACATTTTATTAAATTTCAGGCTTTCTGGATTTGCTGTTTAGGTAGTACAGATCATTTCACTGATGTTAGATGTGGCTTTATTCTTTACATAAATTTCAAAACTATGCATTACAATGGAATAGCAGCTCCAACAGGATGCATTCTAAATTGATAAATTAGATTATCACAGGATTTTAGTAATTTGGAGGCAGGCAATCTGTGAGTCCAGGAATTAGGTAGTTGATTAACATTTGCCTAGTCTACATTCTTGTGTCACGTGCTGCTTTTATTCTGCAGTGAAATAGAATGCATTATGCACACTGTATTTCTCCAGTGAAATGTCAGCACAGTCAATTTAGAAAATGCAGCTTCTCTGCAAATAGATAATGCAATCTTTGGTCAATGATTTAAACTCATGGAATTTTCTCCACTTTAGAAGTGATAAGTAAAAATTGCTGAGACCTACAAATCAAAATCATGCTTGAAAAAAGCATGGTATATCCATTTACCTAATGTGAGTAAAAAGAATATGATATATTTCAAATTATTAAATGTAGATCTCCAGTGAAAGGTAATTTTTTTTTTAAATGGGAAGACAGAGGAGAGGATATGTAAGTGCCAGGACATCAGATAAAGGTCAGCAACTTCTGTTCATGTTAATGGCTGACTAATGGTAATTCTGCCACAGATAACTCATTTGTCAGTTCTCTCACACTTAAAATATCACACCTGTCTTAGAAGAGATTGTGCCTTTAAAGGACATCTACTTTCATTAACTAACATGTGAAAAAGTGCCAGAAAAAAATTTAATTAAACATAGAAGAGAGCTAGCTAACTGAAGAATGAAAATAAAATGGAGACAGATACATGGAACTGTTGTATTCCCATGTATTTCTATTAAATATCTATAGTATTTTAAATTTTTCAAACACTGAATAACAGATGAAATTATATATGAGTGTATACTGAAAAAGATACTCATGTAAAGTTTTTTGCATGAGTGGATAAGGATGATTTAGAAAAGTGTTACAATGAAAAAAATTAATAAAGAACAGAGATGTTTTAAATCCTATGAATTTAGGATCATAAGTTTTGTACATTTTATAACTGAAAGAAGTAATAGAAATGATGATGATGATGATGACAATGATATTAAACATAGGAATTTGTGACCAACTACAGGAAACATATCCACATTATACTTGAAGGGCAAATGATGTAGTTGGAGTAGTTTTTATTCCCAGTTCACAAAAGTCTGGAGGAGGGAGGGGACACTTGGGACCGGCTGACTAACCTATCAGTCAGAAGCATAAACATCATCAATTATAATAGCAGCATCAAAAAGAAGTCACTAGATAACTAACTCATGAACTTAATTGCACCAGACTATGAAATGACTCAGTAAGGAAGCATCCTCCCACTGGCACCAGGACAGGCTGGTGACAGCTTCTGTGCTACAGGAGATCCTGTCCCCTCCCAGAAACCATTCTGAGTGGAAGCAAGATTCTGAACTGTGACCTTCTGAGCAAGGGGGAGAGTATGTCCTGCTGGGCCAAATGCTTCTAATCTAGTCTGGATTTTGCCCTTTTTCTACCCTTAGGAAACAGTACTGCAGGTCCTGGACAAAGCATCACTGTGCATAAATGATCTGCAGAAACATTACAGCTCTGGTATTTGAAAATGAAATGACATAAAAAAACATGGTTGAAATTGCATTTAAATTTACAGAACATGATAACATCATCACTGTGTGGAGTGATTTTAAAAGATCACTACAAATAGACTTTAAAAAAATAAAAGAAATTTGTATTAATAAAACCTTTATATTAATACAAATTCCTCCCCCAAAAAGATGGAAGACAATCAGTTAATTTATGGACAAGAAAAGGAAAAGAATAATGTGAATTTGTAATTTTAAAAATGTTAATAAGCAGGCAAAGTACACAAGGGACATTAATTTTTACAAAGATTTTTTAAATAAAAAGATAAATTTTAATAATAAATTTTACTTAAATTGAAAGTTTACATATCTGTATTAACAGATAAACTTAAAACTAATTTTCTTTTCTTTCCTTTAAAAGTAAGATAAATATAAAACCACATAACTAAAATAAAATTTATTTTTTAAGTGCAGAAGTCTTTGACCTAATACATCTTTTGGTAAAATCTGAGAGATATATCTGTATGTACCCATATATACATGCATGTGAACTTACACAAAACATGATTTTTGATTTCCATCACACTGAAGGTTGGCAAAGATTTCCCAAGACTCCAAATCCTTTTCTCAATTTTCATCAATCTAGAACTCTTTTCCCATTAGACAATATTGATGCCCACTTGTACAGGATATGAAATAGGGGGCTGAGGTATTTAGTAAGAGTTTGGATTATATGAATGTTAAGATCCTGATCAACTCTGTTACTGTTGAAACTAGTTTCTCCTTGGCATGATTGGAGTAGTCTCTACTGCCTAAACAGAGGCATTCTCAAAAGTTCTGTCCTTAGCCTCTCTTCTTTCTTGTTATTTTCTCCTTTGTTGATGTTATCATCAACTTCAATTCCATTAAAATAACTCAAATAGCTGTCTCCAAGTTCAATTTCTATCCTTATATCCACTTGCATCTTTCAAATTTCCTCCTCAAACTCAACATGTTTCAAACCAAATTCTTCATCTTCAAAACTAGCTCCTCTTCTTTACTTTGCTATTTTTATTAATAATACCCTCATTTTTAGTGGGTTGGAATGTTGACTCTCATCCCTGATATTCATCACTCACCAAGCCTGGATAATTCTTTTTAATATCGTTCATATATGTCCCATATTCCTCTCATTCCCATGATCACTATTCTAATTTTAATTCTTATCATGTCCCCTCTGGAGAATGGTAAAAGACTCTCAACAAGGCTCTCTATCTACAACCTCTCCTGTCAAGCTATTCAAAGAAGATTGATTTATCTTCCTAATAAAGAAATCTACTTAGAAACATCAGTGCTGTCTAACTGCTTACCAAATTAATTCTAATTCTTTAGCCTGGCACTCAGAGTCTTCCATGCATTGGCTCCAACCTATGTTTCTTGCTTTATGCCTAACTATGTCTCCTGGCCAGATAGGATTATTTGGTATTTCTGAACATTCCCCTTGATTTTCTTTCTTTTTTCATTAAAAAAAAAAAAAACTGTTCTGAAATGAAAAAAAAAGGAGCATATACTATGGAACAGGAGAATTTTGGTACATGAAATATCCAAATACTGCTGAACAGGAAAACTATTCATCTCTATTCTATAAAGTGCTTTTCTTTTAAAATATCTAATAAGTTTACTATTAAACTTTAGAAACTATACTGTTTTTCTCTGACTCTCTATTTCTCTTGATTTTACAATTTCAAGCCTTTGTTTGTACTACCCCTTCTTTTAGAAATTCCATCTTTACTTGTCCAAATCCTGTCTGTGTCCATCCTTTGTTTTCGAAGAAGACCATGACATCAGAGAAATGATTATATGACTTGCACTTGACTTTGTTTTGAGTGAAGGAGGGCTGTGCTAGATCACCAACCTCACTTTCTTCTCCTGAGCCATCTGGGACCTGTGACCAGATATTCATCAGGATGACCGGAGATGGCCCAGGATGAAGTGGGAGACCTTGGTTTTCTTAGACTGGCCTTTTCAGGTACTCAACTTAGAGGAAGGTAACACCCATTGAGTGAATAGGCCTCTTTAATAAGTAGTCAGAGAATGGGCCTTTTAATGAAAAAAAGAAAAATAACTAAATCAACAGATACTGTTACTGGTGATAATCACTCCAAGCCAGGCATTAAGTGGAGTTTGGGCAGGGACCTATTGCTGTCCAGTCCATGGGCTTCAGAATGCACTGGGTTTAAGGTTTTTGGAATGGGAAGGAAGGAAGGAAGGAAGGAAGGAAGGAAGGAAGGAAGGAAGGAAGGAAGGAAGGAAGGAAGGAAGGAAGGAAGGAAGGAAGGAAGGAAGGAAGGAAGGAAGGAAGGAAGGAAGGAAGGAGGAAAGGAAGAAAGGAAGGAAGGAAGGAAAATGACATCTAGGCAGTAAAACCCAAAGCCCCAAAGGAAGGGGATAGGGACCCAGAAGGGAGAGGATAAACTGGGTTACCCAGCTAGCTGGGTCCCCACTCAACCAGCTTGGTCTACTTACAGTCTGTGTTTGTCCCTCATTTTCAAAGAAGACCATGACATAGAGAAATGGCATGACTTGCACTTGACCTTGTTTTGAGTGAAGGAGGACTGTGCAATGTCACCAACCTCACTTTCTCCTCCTGAGTCATAAGGGTCCAGTGACCAGCTATTCTTCAATGCATCAGGATGACTGGAGATGGCCCAAGATGAAATGGGAGACCTTGACCTTTTTAGGCTGGTCTTTTCAGGTATTTATTTAGAAGGAGGTAATGCCCATATAGGGGATGTAAATAGTTTGCCCATATTAAATAACAAAACCCCTCTCCAAATTCCACTTCCATTTGTTAAGCCTTTCCTAATCTTCCTACATGATACAATCTCTCTTAACCACTATAGCTATGTGATTATACTTCTGACTGATTATAGCTTGCCCTGTATTGCCTATTATTTGAGCATTACTCTTTGAAAAATACTCTTTCCTTCCTCCTAGCTTGCATTCTCCCTGAGAGAAGAGATCACATACTATTCATCTCTACACCCCTGGTACTGCCTTGCACACGGCAATAAGTTAATAAATATCTGTTATATTAAATTTAGTTCTAATTTAAGGTGAAGGAATCACTTCACCATGGATGGCACTGTATTTGAGGAATGCATGCATTAATGATAATGTGTTCCTTAAAACAAGTTCTCTGTGGGTTCACATTAGTATCTTTAGACAGATTTCATTTTTCCTATTGAATAGAATGGCTGCCTTTTGTGTTTTCTGTGTCTGCATCTGGTATGGTGCTGTGAACTATTCAAAAAGAGCTTTGTTAACTCCAGCAAATCCCAAAAAGCAGTATATAAAGGCAAAGTAGGGCCAATAAAGGTAGAATATTGGTAGCAGAATTTATCCTATTGTTTTAAATGTACCAGGGGCTAATATTATAAAAAGGAAAATCTTCATGTATATTAGTAGAACAAAACTCATGCTTATATTATTAATATATGGGAAAGTTATGATACTAATTCCTTATAAAGTTGATAATATATAATTCATTAAGAAAACTTCAATTTTAAATATTTTTGATGAAATTTCCAAATATACTAAGAGATGATCTTTAATATTTTAACACTTTTGTTACAATAATATGTTCATTCTCAGCCTAGGTGCCTAAGGATCCACATAGCTCCTTCCGCTATTGTTACAGGAAATTTATAATAAATAAAAAGGAGTACAGTCAAAATCTCTCTGTGAGTCCATGTTCTTACAACTCTACCTTAATCTGTGTTTCTATTTGTCTATAGTTAACTCTAAGTTCCTTTGAGATTGAAGCAAAATTCAAGTTACCAGAATCATTTAGGTCAAGAGTCATGAGAGTATATTACAGTGTTTATTGACAAACATCTGGAGGGGAAGTTGGAGAATGGGCAAGTCTTTGCTTGGAACTTCCCTCTATCCTTGAGGAAATAAGGCTAACTAGTGGCATGACACAGATGCCAATAGGGCCAACTACTCTACTCAGTCTTTCTGTTTGCTGCCACAGCTCAGTTCTACTTTCTTCTTCTCCTGCTGCCTTTGGGTTTCCTATTCTTTATAGCTCAACTCTGGATGTCCCTACTCCTTTCTCTCCACTGCCACCCCCTCATAATTTCTCTGTAGCTCTGAACTAGATTCTACTTTTTATACGAGCTTTTCAAAGCCTGTTTAAATCTCTCTCCAATTGGGACATATTTCCTGTTGAACTTAACTGAACTTTCTTTGATTTTAATGGTTGCTCAGGTCTTTTTCACACCTAGTTTTTTTTTTTTAAACTGTTGCAGTAAATTTTTAAAGTGCTGTTATCAAACAAACATAATTACTTTAAATTAGAGAAGTGGGGTCATCAATGGAACTTTAAACCGTTCAAAAACTTAGGTACATTTCACTACTAACTGACCAATCTGAACTTCAGCATTTCAAAATTCTGCACGATTAAACATATGCATGGACAGTTCCAGAATACTTCAGTAGATTCATGCTCTCCTGTAAGGATGCCTTCCAAAAGTGAAGCTATTAACCATGCCTATGATGCTGTGCCATTTTGGCCTAATTTCTCCTCCCTACTCAATGAGATAGAGGTCTTTCTCTAGGTAGTTACCATTTCATACATATTAATACAACAGATGAGTATATCTATCTGTTATTCCTGGTCCTTACTACACTACCTTTCCTAATCATATATTCTTTTGATGTTATTTTTTATGCAAATTCTTTCAAGTAAGACATCATTGGTAATATGCCTATGTAACCCAATCAATCAAATGACAAGTTTTTGACAATAGCCTAATAGCAAGTAGTCTTGCCCAGACACTATGTTAGATACCAGGGACAAAAGTACAAAGAATGAAGTGACCCCCTGCTAGTAATGTGTTTACATTTCAATATATATATATAAGGTATATATGTATATGTACATATGTATATGTATACACAAACATAAATAGATATGCATGTATATGTATATACATTCATATACACATAAGCATATACAAAGCAGTTAAATACAAGGAAACTTAGGAGGAATGGCCCCAGGTAACTGGGGAGCAGGAAAGGTTTCATAGAGAAGGGAGTGTTTTAGCTCTGTTTTAAAGAAAGAGAGTGACTCTATTAGCTAGAACTGAGGTAGGTGTATATTCCAAGAATGGGGGATGGCTAGTTTGAAAGCTCAGAGATAAAAGATGAAGTGCCATGCATGAGGAATGGAGAAAGTCAGTTTTGCAGGATTGTCATATTTGCAGGGAGAGCACCCAGAAAGTTGAAAGGTACAATGGGGCCAGCTGCTGGCAAGCCTTTAAAATCCTAAAGAGAGGAGTTTTTGTTTTATTCTAAAGGCAAAATCACTAGTTGACTGAATAGGAGAGTCATAGGGTCAGATTTGCTCTGAATGAAATTTAATTTTGCAATAGTATAGGATGGACTGAAATAGTGGGAGACTTAAGACTGGGAGGCCAATTAGGAGACTGATGCAATAAGCTAAGTACGAGGTGATGAGGGCCTGAACCAAGATGCTAGATATATGAATGGAGAGAGGGAATCAGATGCAAAAGAGTCTGTAAAGGTAGAAATTGCAAGATTTGGCAAGTGTTTGGTTATGTGGGGTGAGGGAGATTAGGGAGAAGTCTATAATAATGCTGAGGTAATGACCCTGAGATACTGGAGAGGAGGATTTTGGAAGAAAGATAGAGTTCAGTTTTAAATATGATGAGTTGCAGATATGTGTATGTTGCTATTTAAGCCTTCTGCAAAGTGACCATTCCAAAGAGTTCAAAATGCTTAACAACTCTTTGTTAAGGAAGCCTTGCAAAATTCTATGCTATATTCAGGGATAGAGAAGTTCTAAATATAATGAGGTAAAGGAAGCAAAGATCATGTTTATTTTGCATTTGATTCTGGTAATTTCTTCTTATAACAAATGTCAGAATGCATCCATATCACATATATGTAAGTTTTATTGTTTTCATTGGGGAAAGGAGGGTAAAGTTGGGATAGGGTGGGTTGTGGTGGTGACTGTTTTATCAGGGGTGCATGTTTCTAGTCATTCTGCACTGTGGTTGTGCTTTTTCCTATAATCTGAAGACTATCTAACTCAAATTTAAACTGTATTTTTGTGGTTTATTAGTATTTAAAAAAACAAACAAAAACTCTGCTTTTTCATTATTATTTTTGGCCTTGAAAACTGGTTGAGATACTGCCTTGAAGAATCTATGGAAATGAAAAAAGATAAAAGGTTCTCTATGAAATGCTTACTTTCAAATTCCATCTGCTCATCAAAATATTTGGTCAAAATAATGGAATAAGCCCATTTTAATTTTGAAACCAATATAAAATTTTCACTGTTTGTCATAAAATGAATTTTCTTACCTCCAAAGAAATTAGAATACCATATGATGTTAAAAGCAACATATTTTCTATATAGCAATAACCTGTGTCTTGGAGATTTAAAAAAATATTCTGATAATATTTTGCTCAGGATGACTATTCCTTTCCTTCATGATTATAACTTACCTCCTCTCGATGCTCTTCTCCAGATCGCTGGATATACCACTTAATAGATGCTTGCTGGGATTTAGGAATACATTCCAGAAAGGTTGAATTAAATTCAATGCCAAAAATCACCTTTTCATCAGCAGTTTCATGACTAATGCCTGGAAAGCAAACATGGTATAGGAGATTAACCTCGACCTGATTTTTTAAAGCAATGGGAAAATGGACTGATTTAGAACAGATGCTGTGAGGGAAAGAATCGTGCTATATTATTAAAGGGAACTTCACATTTTGTTTAGTATCAACTCTGTAATGGACTGATTTAAAAAAAAAATTTAAATTCTGTGCCATTATTTCCAAACTTTTTTTTACCAAGTGAATACACATTTAAAATAAAATGTTGTCAATAATATTATTGAGAAAAACTACACAGAAAGACTTTAGAATTCTTATTGGTGCAATGGTAAACCACAAGCACAAAAGAATGAAGATGATACATGCCAAATGATAAAATTAAAATGTAATAGACACATTTTTCCA
Organism: Bettongia penicillata ogilbyi; assembly: GCA_023548195.1. NCBI lineage: Eukaryota > Metazoa > Chordata > Mammalia > Diprotodontia > Potoroidae > Bettongia > Bettongia penicillata. The sequence goes on along the minus strand of JAJHZJ010000049.1, from coordinate 713,357 downwards.
ACATGGCTAACATGAGAATTTGTTTTGCTGAACTACATAGATATCTATTCAAGGTTTAAAAAAAGGGAGGCAGGACAGGACAGTAGTGGGAGGGAAAGATTAATGAAAAAATTAAAAGAATTCTTGTTACTTGAACATTTAAAAGGAGATAATTTTTAAAATATAGTCAAAACAGAAAGAGTTCTTGTACTTGAAATATAAGCTTTCTTCTCTGAGTTAAGTAAAACAAAAAAAAAACTTTATTATTTTCCCCTAACGTGAGCAAAAAGAAAAACAACTCATACCAGTTGCCTTTTAGCTTCCTAGTCAGTCCTGGGAGGATGATAATAGTAACAGCTAGTATTTATTTAGATCTCTTAAGGTTTGCATAACACATTATAAATATTATCATCTCATTTTATGCTCATAAGGACCTGAAAATGTAGACACTATTATCATAAGCATTTTACAGGTGAGGAAATGAGACAGAGAGATGTTAAGTGATCTGCCCAGGATCACACAGATAGCAAGTGTTCAAGGCCATGTTGGAAGCCAGCTCTTCCTGACTCCAGGTCCTTCTCTCTAACACCTAGCTGAAAATATGCTAAATGTTTAAAAGGAGAAACATGAGTGTGGTTTAATGATAAAAGCTATCAAAATAATTCATAATGTTTACAACTTAAAGATATGAAAGAGTTAAGACAGTGCTTTCTTAGGAAAAAAAATTATTAGACATAAATATGTAAAACCACATATGTGTTCCAATACTCAGAAAATGAGCCTTACCTTCTTACCCATCTTTCTATTTTAATTTTTGGAAGAAAAAAGAGATGGAAGTATTTTTCAAGACTCTCTGTTGTAAGTGCACATGCATGAAGCAGTTAATGGGAAACTTTCGAGTGGCATAGGAGACACCTTATTCTCTTAAATCAATTGTACCATCTGTAATACATTCATTCCCAACCAGCCAAAGCCTGTGTCTCATGTGTGATCTCAGATCTAGAGCTCACCTTTGATCAAACAGAAAATGACTGCTACTGGGCCAGATGAGCCTGAATATGTACATATATTTTTTTGAGTAAAATTTTCAGATGTCTATTCAGCAGAGCAGCCTACTTAGAACCTTAGGCAGATGGTTAAGGAACTAAGAATGGTCAAGAACATCCAGCACACAGAATTATTAAGGAGTCCTTGAGGATATGTAAAAAATCCATTGGGTTATTTCTTTTCTTCATCAATTTATTTTTGTTATGTCCATAACAAAAGATATGTCCATAAATTATTCCTTTTCCAGCTCCCAATGAATGTCTTCTATTTGAAAGCTGTGGTCTGTCACAGTCAACAAAATATCATATTCTACATTTTCTGCAGTTACAAAAAAAATGTTTCTTGAGTCTCTTGATGCCATTTATGATGGAAAAGCGAAAGATCATCAAAAACATGAGGACACTTAATATGGTCATCATTGTATCCCTGTGGTAATAGGATGTGATGACATCAAAAGGATTACCCTAATTATGATGAAGTGAAGAAACATTCTAATGATCTGTTTTGGTTGTCATATGGCAAACTCAAGGATGCAAGGAAAGATTAAAATAAATTTATTTCATCAACTCATTCAACTTAATGGAACATTTTGTTGAGTGGAAAATTTTGTCAGACTAATTGTTTGCCTGAAATGATCAGTTGCTTGACCAAATGCCCTTCCTTAATTCAGTCAATGTAACTAATATCCTAGTATACATACATATTTTGATTTAAAGATAACCTAGAATTTAACTCTGTTCTCAATGACATTCCTCTTGCCATGCCTGTATCTTAAACACACAGCATCTGCATACAGATAGACTATCTGATTTCTTCCTAGCTTATAATGGTATAAAATTGCATTTGATATTAAACTAGGAAAAACTATAAATTAATACACTTAATTTAAAAGTAATTTAAGTGAATCTTTTCTTTTTCAGATATGAAAAAAAAAACATTTTGTACAGCAAAATACTTAAACTATTTCCCTTTAAGAAAAATACATCATCACTACATTTTATTTTAAGATTTTGCTTGGGAACTTAAGATAACCTAAGTTGCAGTTATGAATTTGGAATGGCTTTTCTCCCTCAAGTTGTTGTGCTGTCTCCTGTCTCCTCTTGGGTGCCTAGCTTCTACAGGAAAAAAAGTTTCCTGCTTTCTCTTTCCATTTCTTCATCATAAAGTTATTTCCACATTGCACTGCAATCCTGCTTCTCTCCCTATCACTCTATAGAAACTGCTCTCTCCAAGGTTGCCAGTGATGGTAATTGCACCACTTGATTGTTTCTTCTCAGACTTCATTCTTCTTGACATATCTGCTGTTTTGCACTCTACTGACCATCTCTTTCCTCTTGAGATACTGTCTTTTTCATTGGATGTCACTTTTTGTACATCCCAACTCCCCTTTCCTCCATGTGCATGACTGGAACAATTTTTCCCCTGCCTCATATACTAAAAAATTTTTGCCTTAAAGGCCCAACTTAGGTCCCATCACTTGCATGAAGTCTTATCTGATTCTTCTGGCTAGAAATTGTTGTTCCGCCCTCCAAATTCATATACAACTCCAATGAATCTTTCCTATTCACTTAATCATATTTAGTATATATTATAATTATCTGTATATATGTCTCATAAATCATTAAAGTGTAACTACTTCAAAGTAGAATATATTATCACTTTTCATCTTTGTATATACTCAGCGCCTAGCAGAAAATATATAAGAAATGTTTAGTACATGTTTACTAATCTGAATTAATTATATTCACCTTATGACATCCTTTTGGATTATTTTTAACTTCCCTCTCTGACTAAATAGTCTAACATTCAGCTGAAGGGTTTGTAACATCGATATGAACACACGTTGGTTTAAAGCTGCATTAAGAAAGTAGGAACTCATAACCCTCAAAACACTGCTGGAAGTGCTGTGCATATCATGCATGTTTGAAAAATGTGAACTGAATGATAGAACATGAGCTATCAGAGCCTCTGAAACCATGTTTCTAAAACTTTGTACAAAGGTTCTTTTGCCCTTTTGGTTGCTCCTTTAAGTCTGCTCAGTCCTGTTAGTTTTGGGAGTACATATAATTTTGCTTAACAACAAAACTTCTAATCTTTTAAGTGCAAATTGCACAATATAAGAAAAGCAGATAGATAAAAAATTAAGAAAGAATGATTACTAAATGATTTGCAAAGGCAAAGTGATTCCCTGGAATTTCTCCTTTTAAAATAAGTTACAAAGACCCAATATCTAATATCTTTATAAATTTAGCTCTGTGAGTACATTTCATGCATGATTTGCCCTTCAATAGTTCATTACTATATTTTTAGGAATGTATTTTGTGTAAAACATATTACTGTGCAGTATTATGTAAAAGCATATTGAATAAACTGATATTCTATGTTTCAGGATAAAAATAAATAGATTGCTCAGGTTTTAAAGGGAGAAAACCACAAAAAAAGCATTATTAATGAATAAATATAAAAACTTACTGTCTTCTACATCCCAGCATTGAGTAATGGGGTCCCCATATTTTACATCTTGCCGCCTAGCTCGCCTATGAAGAGTGAATTAAAATATTAAAAAATCAGTAATAGCTAATTAGACTTAGAACCCAACCACATCTAATGAAGAAGAGACAGAAAGGTGGAGCAGTTGTAGTAGTAGTAGTAGTAGTAGTAGTAGTAGTGAAGAGAAGAAGGAGGAGGCAGAGGAAAAGGAGAAGAGCTATGGTAATGAAAATAGGCTACTTGGTGGCACAGTGGATAGAGTATTAGGCCTGAATTAGGAAGACCTGAGTTCAATTCAATTCATTTAACTATGTGACATTGAACAGCTTATTTAATCTCTCAAGCTCCTCATTCAAGAAAAGGGGGCAATAACAGCACCTACCTCAAAGAGGTGCTTTGAGAATCAAATGGGATAATATATACAAAGAACTTTGCAAATGTGTATAAAAATGTTAGGCTATTAGTTGTAAGAAGCAGCTAGGTGACACAGTGGATGTAGTACTGGACCTTAAGTCAAGATGTGAGATCAAATCTGGCCTAAAACATTTACTAGTGGGATGATTCTGGACAAGTCTCTTAACTTCTATTTGCCTCAGTTTTCTTGATTATAAAACGGGGATAATTAGACGAACAATTTTTGTTACCCTTATCATGATGTCTGGCCCACGGTTAATTCTACATAAACGTTTATTCACTATTCTCTCCTTCTCTAGTAGTAGTAGCAGTAATAAGAGCTGATATTTAAGCAGCGCTTCAGAGTTGGCAAAGCAGCTTATTTTTCTTTTTCTTTTGAACATCACAACTACCCTGTATGGTGGACAAATGAGGAAACTGAGACTCAAAAATGTAAATGATTTACAGGATCCCCTAGACAGTCAGTGTCAAAAGCAAAATTTTAAATCCAGGTCTATCTGACTCCAAGCCCGGAACTCTACCCTGAGACCATACGTACATGCATGCATACATACATGTATGTGTGCATGTGTGTGTATATATGTATGTGTATATATATACATATATATATATACACATATACATATATCAGTTGCCATAGTTCAACTTTTTACAAAACCCTGGATCCTTCACTAGGATGGCATTGATTGGGCAAGACTCAAACATTTTACCATTTGTTTACTATGGATACAGTGTTGGGGAGGTCAAAAAATCATAATGGAAATGACACAGTCTTGGGAAACACTAGTCTAAAAGTCAAAAATGTTTTTAAACCTGGACTTTTGTAAGTTATGATCAATCCATCATTTCTTACTGGCCAACAAGCATTCTTGTTTTTTCACTTCTGGAAAACTGTCAAGATCGTATATTTTTCTACTACAATTATATACTACTATATAGTATATATATATATACTACAAATATATACTCCTATATATTTATATATAGTATATATATATATACTACAAATATATACTACTATATATTTTCTACTACAAATTTTGTTTACATATCTACCTCATCTCTTAATTGGAATAACTACCCAGCCTCATTACATTTGGATATTTAATATTAGAGATTAAATGGAGATCATCAACCATCCCCTAAGGATTCTGTTCTTTGTCCTCTTTTTTGCTACTGCTTTGTCACTGCCCAGGAAAATATGGACAAATGGTGGCAACTCCAATCTCCAATGTAGTGTAAAAGTATTAAAATGCATAAAATTTTAAAAATCATAAACAATTCCTACAAATTTTACCCACAAAATAGCTCCTATATATGACTTTCAGGCCATTTTACAAAATTTTTACAGATTACCTAAATTGATTCAATTTAAAAAATGAAACTTTAAAGAAAATAAGCTTTGTCTTTTCATTAAGCAAAGTGTTAACTTTTTTTTCTAGGTATGGTGGCACAAGCTTGTAATTCCATCTACTGAGGAGATTGGTGCTGGCCATTCTCTTGAGCGTAAGAGTTCTGAGCTGCAGTAAGCTAAGCCAAGGCGGTATAGTATATTGGCACTGAATTGAGCATCTATGTGATAAGCCTCAAAGAGGGGTACTGGGGCCTCCATATTACCTAGAGAGGTACAAACTACCCTAGGTAGGAAAGGGTACAGCTCAGAGTTCCCAAATTAATTGCTGCTGGGATTAGATCTATGAGTAAACCTTGCTTTTCTAATTGATCAAGCTAAAAGATCCAAGAAAAAAAAGAAGAAAGGAAGGAAAGAGGGGAGAGAGAGAAAGTAAGAAAACTAACATTTTCTAAATAGATTGAAGTTTTCCAGAACAGTTGATAATTACATAATTACAAATAAATGATCAAACAAATAAATAAATTTATAAAGGCATACTCAATACCCATCAAAAGATATTTGATAGTATTCTCCATAGGTACAAAAAGGAGTATAAATAGTCCTTCAATGTAAATGACTATTGTTTCATGCATACACACTTGTAGAAATATGTGTATATATGTATATATATAATTTATAAATATGTCAACATATACTCTATGTATATACATAGAATACATATACTCCATATAGTCAGAAAGAGGTCAAGGAAAACACTATTTTCATTGTTAATGATACAGTGAAAAAAGTATGCAAGAAGCAGAATTGTCAGAATTATTTTATTGCAGGGAAACTTCATATCTTACTATTTCAAAATGCCCTACTTTAATATTATTAGTTGACTTGAAGTAAAAGAGCATACATATGAGTGAGCATGTGCGTACATATACATATATGGATACACCCCTATATATAATACATATAATTAAATGCAATATAATATATATATGTGTGTGTGTATATAGATATACAATTATATTTTTCAAATGCACCTTTGGTATATGCTATACTTCACCTATATCAGCTCTATCCAGAATTTTGGAAGTTGCTCCCCACAAACAGGGAGTTTAAATGAACCTTTTAAGTCTCTTACCTTTTGGAAGTTGGTGCATACCGAGAACATGCATTTCCATCCCAAGCACAGTAGGGATCTCTGGCAAGGCAACAGTCTGCACAGGCCTTCCCATACGTATCACATCTGTGCAAAGAGAGCTGAACCAATCCATCTCGGGAACCAATGTACAATTGTTGCTGCAAATCAGGCAAAACAAATGAATTAGAAGCGTCTTTCAGGTCATTCTTAAGAATTTTCTTCCCCCCGCCTCCCGCCACCCCCAAATACCACACTCATTGGCCTAAACATTACTCTGGTTCATAGGGCTTCCTGCTCATTATAAAATACTTGTGAAGAAACACAAGGAAGAGTGAAAAAAACAGTCAATCACTTTCAACTTTGGCAGACCGGGTGGTTGGCAGGATGTCTATGGTAGTACAGGGACAGCATTCTGTAGAGCTAATGTAACATTGGCAGAAATTTAAGAAGGTCAAAAACCAGCTGCTAGACTGGAGGAATTAAGATGTCAAATTTTTCCTTAATAGTTGAAAATGTACATTGGTAGGTTATATCAAGTGCAGATGCCACAGGCAAACCTAATGATAAGTATCTTTTCCTTTATATGGTTACTTCTATGTAAAAGGATCACAAAGGACTTTATCAACTTGGTCCATGAAATTAACAAATCACTTTATGAGCTATTGGAGTGTTGATCTCTCTTGTGAGATAATAAGAGGATGTCAGAGTTCTGGGCTAAGGCTGAAGAATATCTGATAAAAATGGAACCCTTCAAGAAAGTTGAGGAATTTGAGCAATAAAATCCTAGTTTGACTTTTGTGATTTGTGAAAATTAATGTACATATTCTTTATCAATATAGAATGCTTTCATCCAGGTCAATTACCTTAGAAATAAGAATTGGTATATCCATCACAGTGGCATTACAAAACTATCACAGGAAGATGGTGGCTAATTGCCTACGTAGTTAATGGTGTATACGTAGCACATGTGTGTGATGATTTTCCTGAGCTAGAAGAGGGTCTAGTTTCCCTCTCTGGGATGATCTCAGAGTCAAAACCTGGAGAAATAATCAATGTGTGACTTCCTAATATTCATTTGTTTTGGACCAGCTAAGACAGGTCAAGACCACACCAGCATTATCCTAACTCTGACCCTACAGTAATGATCATTTAAGAGGCCAGAGTAAGAGTAGTTAAAACTATTTTGTCTCACTTGAATCAACTGAGGCCTAGAGTAACATTCCAAAGAAGTAGGCAGTAAGTACTAGGTTTCAAAATCATTAGATATTCCCTGTGGAGTCCAGCATTGTCACTAACCCCGACAGAGGTCAGTGGGAGCTTGACTAAGGAATTTTCAGGCCTCCATTTCAAGGGAAAACAGGAGAGGAAATTTTCTTTTTTTCTTATTTGTAAAATGTAGAATTTCTACTAAAACTGGGGTAAACAGTGGTTCATAATTGGATAAAAGAGAAAGATACTATGTACTAAAATCTTGCCTATCACTTTCAAATGCATTGATTTTTTTTAACTTTCATTTAATTCAACCAAAATTAATTGCCAACTATGTGTAAAGGTATCTCAATAATTCAAAAAATCAGTCTTGCTTAAAAAACATCTTATCTCTTCAATAAAATAAACTTGGAACTTACTTGCTTCAAAGACATCTCCATATTCAAAATTAATGATGGATTCTGGAAAAAGAAGTTAGGGATTGATGAAGATACATACTATTATGTTTTCCACCACTTTTAGCTAATCAATATGATATCAAATACTTATTAATTAATGGACTAAACTTCAAAATCCAGTTAATCCATTAACATGGAAAAGTAGAGACTGGCTAAATGTTTCAGGGTTGTGTTGTTTTTTTTTTGCTCCCTTCATATGTACATTTTTTACTATTAGAAGGATATTTTTAAAAAATATCCTATGAGTAAAACTATTCTACTCTGATCACAAAGGAAACTGTTTAGCTTTTAAAAATTTTATCACTTTCTTGAAGACTTTTCTCCCCAAATCTACTTTCCTTAAATGTCTTTCACATATTTTAAGACTGCATAAACAAATATCCTCATAATTGCTTATTATTACCTATTAAACTTTTCAGGTTTGACCATTTTATTATATTTCATTTCCTATAGGTCTCCCTTGGCTAATGGTCATAAATGACATTTATGACCTCGTGGGAATTGCTTATAAAATTTGTTTGGTTTTTTTTTGAGATAACAAGTCTAAGACTTATTAACTTTTTCACCACTGTTATTATCAAAATAGAAGCCTGTTCCACTGGAACTCAACGTGTTAATTAATTTAAGCTCTTCATAGAAGAGGATTTGGCTCTTTCTAGAAGTATTACAGGTTTATGTGGAAACGGCCACTTTACAAAAATGAACACATCCACAGAAAGTATTACAGGTTCAAGGAAGAATAGCAAACACATTTAGATGATGAAAGAATGGTCTATTTCTCCAGATTTGCTCTTACGTAGTACCTCAGTGTAAGAAAATTAGAGAAATCTATTTTTAATCTTTCCTTAAGAGAAAACAATAAATTAAAAATCAGGTGAGATGAACAATAACACAGACACAATTTAGAACTGGTTTTTAAGATTGTTTCACTACTGTAATAAGGGTCAATAATACTGAAATTGCAAAATTCCTAAAGAGATATATATATATATATATACATACATATATACATATACATATATACAGCCTACTGTGTTTATACATTAATGCTATCCATTATAACTTATTCTTCACATATTATATATATGAATATGCATATGTGTCTGCATATATAGCCATGTCTCTCTCTCTCTCTCTATATATATATATATGTATATATATATATATATATATATATATATATGTTTATGTGACTTTTACGTGATAGTACAGAACAGAAGGGCCTGGTGTGCTGTGGTCCATAGGATTGTAAAGAATTAGATATGATTAATGATTGACTATGTGAGTGTCACGCACATATATATGGTAAATATATACATGTGTATATATATTATGTGTATATACACACATGTATGTGCATACACACATACACATACATATTTTTGCCCAGGAAAGAGAGGGATGAATGATTTACAACCCCCCTATAATTTACTCCATTTCAATTAAGAAAAACACAAAAGTAAAATTTATATTTTAGAAGAGTATCTGGAAAGTCATCTGACATGGCATTTCTGGCCTTGACTGTCTTCTCAAAGACTATTACAAAGAGGCATCCCTAGAAGCTTCTGATTCAATGGTATGGCACACAGGGAGGATAGCTCTTTTCTAAGTATTAATTGTAATGGGCTCCCATCAGTTTTTTTGCGGGGGGGCGGGGGGAATGTTTCAAATGGCACTCACCCAGAGTATGTGGGAGGAGAGAATGGATGGTGGTCCTGTGGATTTGGATCTTACCTTAAATATCTGCAACTCCTCCAGTACTACCTCTTCCATATCCCACTTCTCCTTTGCAATGCTGACAACTTTTAGTACAGTTCCAATATCTAAAACAAAATATATATAAATTATGAACTTCTTTTTTCTACCTTCTACCTTAAGTATTGACACATTTCTAAGTCTTCCTACTGCTCACATAAGTTTTCTTTAAATATCTTCAAAGAATCCAGACAAAAATAAATAGAATATATGAGAAATGATGTATAAAATGGTTTAACTCCTGCCAGAGTATTGGAAGTTTTCTGTCATTCCCTAAAATAATACACACATGCAGGAAATGTTGAAAGATATGGCATTTTCAGTGTTCTTGACAATATGATTGTACATATTTGAGAAACTTGAACTTTTCTCATATACACCATAAAGGATGGAACACAGAATAACAATGCTTTTCCGGATGTATTCATTAATGGGATGACCACATAGGAATTGACAAATGCTTTTAAAATATAACATTTATTCATTTTTAATGGTAAAATTCAGTATTATTTTCTAATAATCTTTATTCTAAACCATTATCATGGCACAAAAATTCAATGGCACTAACAAAGATGGAAACAGAGCATAGGTTTGGAGCCAGAAAGGTAGAAAGAGGCCATCTGCTCCACACTCGTCATTTTCAGATGAGGAAACTCAGGCCCACAGAGCTTACATGATTTGTCCAAGTTCACGTAGGTAGGAAACATCAGAGTTGGATTTTGAACCCACGTTCTTTCAGGCCAAATCTAACACTCAACCCACTGTATCACTGTGCCTTCTCTTGGCATTGGAATCTGCTTTGGAGGTGGGAGAATGCACAACTGTAATTCACTTAAGTTATGTGCATTTGCTGCTGCTTCCAGGAAAACGCCTGTATTTCCCCTCCCCTGGAATTATTGAGTTTACCTTGCAGAAAGATGAGGATAAAAAGTAAAAGGAAAGTTTATTTTTAAAAAGATTAAAACCCAAATGTACATATAATCTTCATAACAATTCCATGTGTTATTCTCTGTTTCAGAAAGAGAACAAAAGGCTATGTTGGTAAATAAACTGGTGTACTAATACAAACACAACAGCTGTACTATAATGACCTTGAAGTGGGCAAACTTTTCTAGTTTTGTTTTTAACTTTTATTGTTATTTTAATGAAGTTGCTCAAGGGATCTTTGAAATATTGTTTTAGATCCTTCTTCATAAATGTAAATACAAGGACATGTGTTTCCAGTACAGTGAAGTTTTCTATTACTGTAACCGTCTCAGTTAAAACTATGTAGCTCCACCTGGTGGCTCTAGAATATTTTGGACTATTAAACTTGGGAATAAGGCTTAAAGAGTCAGGAGATTTTTATGTAAAATGACTTGTATATATACTTTTTCCTAAATTTAAATTCAAATATGAAAATTTTATTATGCTTTTCAATCTAGTTATCCTGCAATTTCATTTCTCTAGAAAACACTCTAATCTTGGCCTTTTCTAATTGTATCTCCATTTTTTTCTTTATTTTATTTTTTTCTGAGCCATAATCCATTCACTTGGAATTTATTAATGTTTGAATTATGTGTTTTAAATCTATTCTGTTGTCAGATTCAACCTTTCAATCCACACTTTTATGGACCAACATTTGAGTTTTCTAAACTTATAAACATTCACTAAATAGGCAACATTTCTAGTATATACATCATACTTTCGATATCTCTTTCCAATTGATAATTAATCAGACATACGCATTGATGTTCTGAAGATGAAGATCAATTTAACAACTGTTATGATATTGCTACCAAGTCATACTGAATGTGTTTCACAGTCCTTTTAGGTCAAATGAGAAATAAGGTAATGCTCATTAGAAGTATTTCAGACCAAGGAAATTCCTTTCTTAACTCCTTTATTTTTTAAATTTTGTATGATTTAGTATCTTTTGAAAGACAACAAAATTAAATTTCCAACTTACCTGTTCCTAGAAACATCACATCATATTGTCCATCTTCTGCAATAACGTGATCTACAACAATCTGTGTCAATCTGTAATCCACATTAATTCTAGTAAAAGTCGGTCCTCCAGCCACGGGGTACACAGATTTATACATCACGGGATGCCGTTTTATAAAGCTAATGACGTCATCTGGAAAATCTCGGGTTGACTTAATCGATGGATCATAGGTTCTGCTTGGGCACTGAAAAGAAAGGGGGGAAAGTCATTAACTTCCCTCAACAATATATTTTATGTGGCATAAAAATCATATTTACCACTAGCCAGAGAGGTTTCTAAAACCTTAGAAGTATCATTTTTGAGGCAATAGAGAAGTTTGGCAAAATTTATCAGGAATGCTAAATGTATCCATAATGAATATTTAATATATCCAACATTCATTCTTCAAATCGATCTAAATTTGTATCTATTCTGATCACACTAGGTCTGTATAGATATGCATGTATGCAAATATATAATACATACATATCTACATACATTTATTTATATATGTATTTGCATATACTCACACAAATACATACATTTGGGCCTTCACAACTACTGGAATAGAGGTTTATCTAGTTGTTTTGATCTAGATGGAAACATTAGACAATGCAGGAGAAGTGCAATGTTGCTTTTTTTTTTTACTTATTTTCCTAATGTTCAAAGGCAATTTAAGCCTGTCTGCTGGGTTTCTGAGATCACAAATGTGCAAAGAGTTGCTCTGTTCTCCCCTTGCCCCCAAATACACACACACACACACACACACACACACACACACACAATTCTTGCTTCTTCTTCCCCTTCAGCTTTCATTCCTAGTCTATAAATTCTTTTAAACTTAAAAGTTTACCATAAATGTTTTCTTTTTCTTCTAATTTTTAATTTCCTTTGGGGGAAAAAAAAAGCTTTCAATGTGCGACTTACATTGTCAATTTTCTCAAATCTTTTCAAATGACCTTATGTCGCTAAACACCTGGGTGCCTTATTGAAGAAATTTTTACTACAGTGAACAAAAAAAGGTATAAGGGGAAAAAAGTCCTTGATTTGGAGCCAGAACTGGAGGCCTGACACTGCAACCTTTATTTACAGCTATGTGCCCGCTGGCAAGTAACAGCCTTCTAAGTCTCCGAAAAAGTGCTCCCTACCTCATAAGGTGAGCGTGGTGATCAAAGACAAGGCAAGTAAAGTGGCTGGTAAACTTGTGAAGTACACACATGGAAGGACTTGCTCCTGGTTCTCTATCACAAAATGGAGACTATGGATAAGGCCTACTGGCCAACAGTCAAAGGAGCAGGTGCTTTATCATACATCACATTCTATAAAGAGAGAAGCCATTTAACTTCTGCAATAGCCTATAAGCTTGGAAAGGACCTTAAGGATCACACAGTAGGAATCAGGGAATCTCAGCATTGGAAGTAAACTTGGTGTCTATCTGTTCAATCAGTACCTTCCCACAAATCCCCTCTACCATTCCACTGCCCACTACTTCATTTTGTAGATGAGGAAACTGAGGCCTAGGAAAGTTAACTGACACCTAAAAATCAAATATAGTGCTTTCATGGTTATCTTTAGAAATAAACTAATATGCCTAAAAAACTTCTCACTTTCAGGCAAAATCTGGAAGTGGTCATCCCATCATAGTGATTTCCTTACTGGTCACTATTTTCTTATTACCATTCTTCCAGGACACTTTTCTTTGCCTCACTCATTCCATAAAGCCTTGATTCTAGCTAGATATTTTAAGGTTAGGAGCAACTTTATAAATTAATCTTTCCCAAAGTTATTATTGTTCTGTAGTGTCTGACTCTACATGACTTTGTTCATGGTGTTTTCTTGACAAAGACAGTAGAGCGCTTTGCTGTTTCCTTCTCCAGTATGTCTCTGTTTTTTACAGATGAGGAACTAAGGGAAACAGGTGAAGTGACTTGCCCAGGGTCACACAGCTAGTAAGCAACTGAAGCCATACTTAAATTCAGATCTTCCTAGCTCCAGGCCTGATGCTGTATTCACTACACCACCTATCTGCCCCAAAGTAAAACAGTAGTATCTTAAAAAGTTATCTTTGCTATGAAATATTTTGATTTTGATATAAAGTTCTGGAAGACCAAAAAGTTGTTTCAGTTTTGATTTGGTGAAATCTTAGGCAAAGTAATGTAGAAATGATATTAGAAAATATCTTTCTGAAATCTCATAGATAGGGTATTCTCCCAGACTGCTTACTTGCTGTCTGGTGAGCATATATGAAGCAGGAAAAAAAAAATATCTAGGTCCCCAGGTTATTTAAATCATTTTTTTTCTTGTTACTGGCACGCTTCTGTACTTGAATTTCCATATATCTAAGTAGACAGACAGACAGATGGACAGATAAGTGAAGTTTTATCAATAAGCAACCTCATGACTGTAATGAAAAAGAAATTAATGAAGCATTTCAATTTTTTGTAATGGGAAAGTAACAAACTCCCACTGTTCTAGGCAACTATCTAAGTCTCTTGGTTCAAGACTAGTGGCCTATTTGCACTGGCAGAAAAACTTCTGCACCAGTGAAGGAAAGGTGAAGGAAAATAAAAATTTAAAAAAAAAATGCTTTTATATGAAAACCATATGAAAACCCTGAAATTAAATGAAAAAAGCTACTTTGGGAGATATGTCAAATTGGTATTATGGATCAGTTTTAAGAGGAAAAAGTAATTTAAAGTGAAGGAAGTCTCGAAGGGAGACTAATCTAGAAGGAAAATAACAACAGGAAAAGTTGGTTAAAGATTTTATTTTCATTTATTTTAAATAAATTAGAAAGTTCACCTTTGAAATTAAAGCTTTCCTATCTATTGATAAAGTAAAGATAAAGTATAGATAGTATAAATAAAGTATAGATAAAGTATAAATAAAGTATAGATAAAGTAAAATTTTAGTTGATTGGAAAAGTAACTTTGCTTTAATCTATGGAATTGTTTCAGAAGTCATTTTTGAAGAAACCTTATGCTGCCCCCAAGAGGACCAAAAAAGTGATCTTCTGGAAAATTTCCAATTCACATATGTATGTTCAAGGAATTCCTTTTTGAATTTGTAACGATTCCATTTCAAAAATAAGTCTACACTGCCCTCTGCAGGTTAAAATTAGAACAGTTAAATTGATGATGGTGCTTTTGAGAACCTGTTACTACACAGGTAACAATTCAGTAAATGGTTGTTTTCTCGTTGATTAGGTCACATTGTTGTCTGAAAGCACTTTTATTTCAATGTTTAGTTTATTAACATAAGTACATTGTATCTGGGGGATATAACGGCTTAGATATGAATATATTGCAGGTTAGAATAATTAAACCTGTTCTGCCTCTTTAGAGGGTAATTGTAGAGTTAAAATAAAATTATGTTAAGTCCTTTGCAGACTTTTAAAGTGTGATATAAATGGCAATTCTGTATTCATATGTCCCATCAGGAAATCTCTTTCCAATTTATTGGTGAATCCAGCTCTCAGAGTTTTATGCCCACTTAATACGTGGAGCCCCAAACACTTAAAAAGATTCTCACTAGATGGAAATGTAATAATGTATGATTTAGTGGAAAGATGAATGTTACACTTTTACATGTATCCTTTTACAGAGAAGAAAGGATAAGAGAGAACTGGGGACACTTAGGTTGAAAGTTTCCATTTTCTGTTGCTTCGGTTATTTTAGTCATTGGGCAAACTGAGAACCATATTTACATCAAAGTTAAAGCATCCAGCTTCAGAGGGTGATGTTCTTGCTTGAAGGAGTGGGGAAGGCTTAATACGGTGCCTACTAGTCTGGAAATTGCTCCGTGGTACAAATTCTGCCTGTGCTTAAAGAAGGTTAATCATCCACTGTTGCACTCTGGGTCTAGGATATTTCCGTAGGAGAGAGGGATGGGAGCACACAATGAAGCAAGGGGCTTTGAATTCTGTTTTCTGCTGAAAGAAAAGTCGCAAATTGTAGAAGAACGCAGCCAAATAGGGAGGGAGTACTGCAAGCCACAAGTGCTATTAAACATAGTGATAAAATAGACAGATAAAATCTGTTAGGCAAGGAGAGGAGGAACAGAGAAAGCTGAAGGTCTGGACGTTTAGATTTAGGACCATCGATCCAAGATTTAGAGCTAGAAGACACTTCAAAAGCTAAATGCTGCAATCTCATTTTAAAGGAGGAGGAAATTGAGTCCAAGAGAGGTTGTGACTTGCCTAATAAAATAAAATTAAGCTATCACTTACATAATGTCTTGCATAATTACATATTTAAATAAATATAATATATAAGTATATATTATACATAATAATATATAATCTCATATAATGACAAGGAAAAAATGTTCACCATTCTCATCTACAAATCCTGACTCTCCTCAAGTCCCAATCTCTTTCAATTCTTGTCCCTTCCCTCTATTGATTATTGAATATAGTTTGTAGATAGTTATCTGTATGCTGTCTCCCTCAAGGACAAAGGATGCATTCCCATCTCTCAGAACAATACCTGGCACATAGTAGGTGCTGAATAAATGTTTACTGACTATTATATCTTATCATTTATCCATACAACAACCCTGTGAGTTAACTGCTGTTATATTTTGCAGATGAGAAAACTGAGGCTAGAGAGGTTAAATGATTTGCTAAGGGCCACGTGATTAGAAAGTGAACTAGGATTTGAACACACATCTTCCTGGCTCCAGGTCCAGTTATCTCTCCAGTATACTAAGCCAGCTGTCTCAGGATCATACAGGTGGATCTGAATGCTGAATATCTGACTTCAAAATAAAGCTCTTTCTACTATAACAAACTTTCTTCAAACTTACATGCAAGAAAGTACCTGATAGGACTCCTCTACACTTATTTTGACTCCATTTATGTTTCCTTGTAGTTTATTAGGAAACTCCTTAATATTCCTCAAATAAAATGCACACACACACACACACACACACACACACACTAATTAAGAGGGGCAAAAGAAAAAAATCCAAGTTCTTTCCCTCACCAATGGTGTTTACTGGGGAAGATGGGCCAAAGGTATAGTACAATAGGGGTCACACTGAGTCAAGAAATGAAAAATATGAGTCTAGGGGAATGAAGTATTCCCTGCCATATTGCACAAGGACTAAAAAAAATAAATTTAGTTTACAGAATCAGAAACCTAGAACTCTTTATAATTGTAAGGCTATTTTTCGTATGCAAACATGACTGGGTCAGACCATGGAGGGGAGGAATCAAGAAAGGGAAACGTCCTGAGCGAAGGACCATCCCCTAACGTCTGTAGTATCTCTTCCTGTCCTTCATTTCCATCAAATCTCATGCCTTCCCACTAAACATTTCATACCGATTAAATCAAACTAAAATGAACAAAGACGAGGAAAGAATTTACAAAATATGTAACCTGAGAAAAAGTGGAAAGTCCAAAATTTGTCTTAGTGAACAAGAGAGTAAGTAAGAATCAAGATATGAACTGTTTACATTATATGTGTGTATATATGTTTAAGTGTCTATGTGAATAAATGTATATGACCCCTAAGTTTCTTGCTTTGTTTTGTTTTTCGTTTCCTTCAATCATCACTGAAAAGTCTGATGATAACAAAGGAAGGTAGTTGGGAGATTAGCTGAGCCCCCAGGATGCCTCTGGTAAGAGAGTAGCTTAATTGCATATTCACATTCTTTGACATTTTTTTTTTCAGGAGTTACTATATATATCTATTTGTGCTGATCCAGGTACACCATCCATTTCCACTCAAAATCAAGGGCAAATAAACCAAATATGATTCATTAGTATCCATTCAGCCTAACTTTGACCTACTTAGCTATAAATAGTCCAAGAAATCTCTCTCTTGCACACCCACGCGCGCACACCAAGATATCAGGTTGGTTGAAATCAATATTCATGTTATAAGGAGCACTAGAAATAATGTCTTCTTCCACAACTACTTTTTTTTGGAAAGTCATGCTGGTTTTGATGTCTGTTTTCTGGGCTCAGACGTACACCTCCTGCATCATGATTTACTGGGATTGCTCTCTCTCTTTTTTTAAAGCTCTCTCTCTCTTTTTTTTTAAAGCACTCAACCAGAGTTTGAAATTCTTCCCTCTCTTTCATTGTTTCTGGATGTTAGCATACAGCTGAGTCTAGCAAACCAATGTTGGACAAGTACCTTATATTTAGTGGATTAGGTTGAAACTCAAAGTGGGTACCGAACTCAAGGAATACAGAGCTCAATCTCCAATTACAGGGTACACCTTCCAATTCAGTCAAAAGACAATGCACGAGGGTTTATACTTTAGGGAGTATTCGATGCAACGTGGCTGGCTATCATTAGTATTAAAGAGAAGGCAGAAAAGCCTTTATATATTACAATAAAAAAAAACAAAAAACAAAACTGCACCTCTCTTGGCCCCCAACCAAATATCTAAGATTGGATTTTTCAGACATAGGCCAAAAGCAGACCCATTTACAACAATATCCTGATCACTAAGCCACAGGCTTTCATGTAAACTTTACAAATGTTTGAAACGTGTCGTCTCAGAAAGTCTACCCCCATGAACACAAGACACTCACAGCAAAGTTCTGTGTAAAATTACTCCTCTTGTTCATCATTATCCACAACAACAAATCTTTACTGCACAAGAAATACAAAATAAAGATGGGGAAGAGATTGGTTAGACTCTAGTTGATTATTAAAAAAAGAATCTACTTTGAAAATACACTGTCTCTAAACGTGAGCTTGACACCTTGAGGCATTTTGCCCAAGTGTGGATCAGCTCTTTATCCTGCCATCCTTCTGATGTCTGCACCAGCTCTCCTGTTGTGTGCTTTGCTTGTGCTTTCACAAACGAATGAGATTTCACAAAGTTTCCCCCAGGTTATATCTTGGACTAAATTTTAGTTGCCTGAAAACTGTGGAATTTTTGCCTTGGTGTCATATAGCGAGCCTCCTCTTTTGACTTAAAACATTCCTTTAAATACTCCATGAAGGGGCTGTGATAAAGACATGAGAAACTTTTAAGAAGAGAGTTAAATGGCCCGAAATTAAAGAATCCAGTAATTTTATCCAATATTGAGAAGCCTTGAAATATCCCGTTATTGAAACTATCTCTTTCTGGTACTAAAAACATACAATTTATCTTTTTGAATAGACCTGTGCTTTTTTTTTCCTGGCTCTTATAACCTGCCTAAACATCTCATACACTACATTTCTGCCTTCAGTTCACCAACACGCTATGGTTTTCCCTACTTTCATTTCCATGAATTTAATGAAGAAATAATAGAAGTTATCTATTTCTTTGAATATTATGTTGAAAACTGGAATAAGATTTGAGTCCCTGAAAACAGACCTGGGATATAAAAAAAATTAAAATATGTAAGTATCTTTTTGAAACTATTAAAGATAGGCAGAGGAGAGCAAGAAGAAATGCCACCTGTCCAGATAAATTCTGTGAATAAACAGGCAAACTCTGAAGAAATAAGTAGTACTCATGCTCCTATCTAACATGGCTGGAAGCCACAGCTAGTTAGGTGTGATGCTATTTTGTTTGGCAGATGTAAACGTTTGTATAGGCACTTTTAATAGTGACTTTGGAAAGCAATGGATAAGAGAAGGGAAAAAAATAGTTGTAATCCTGTAAAAGAAATTTGGCATTACAAGTGGACAACTGTTTAAAGTTTCCTCCCCCAACTTGTTTTTAAGGTTACTTTGCAGGTTTGAGTTGCCTTTTAAACTAATCAGAGGGATGACTTATGGGAAGGGAGGTATGACACAATTAGTGGCTGAAACTCACTTTCACCCTGGAAACCTGGCATAAAAGTGAAAATAACAAAATAAATTTGATCCAGTCTGACACGGGAGTGAATACAAATATGATAGTATTATTTTAATCTCTCTGAGCAATAAGTGCTGAAGCTAGAGACTCGGCCAGAAATATCAGGAATTTTAAAATAAGGGTTGACATACATCAAAGGGGAAATGTGGTGTAGGGAAAAGAGCATCCAACAAGAAATCAGGATGCCTGGGTTTGAGCCACAGATATGAAAATTATTGGCTATTTAATTCTGGGCAATTCACTGAACTTACCTGAGCCTTAGCTTCCTCATCTGGAAACAGAAAAAAAAATGTCTATATTTCTTCCTTCACAGCATTTTTGGGAGAAGGGTATTTTTCTTGGTTCTTAGAGTACAATATAAATTTAAAGTATTTTTATTATCTATAGAGATGCAAAATTTGGCCCAGTTACTTGAGCGTGTGGGTCCAAGCTTTTAGAAAGAAGGACCTGAACTAGATCTCTTGAGGTTTCTTCCAGCTCCAACATTCTAAGAAATATAAGAAAATACCAGTCTATGAAATCTGTGAATTCAAGCTTTTAAAAAATATATGATTAAGATGTTTATAAAGAATGGCTTCTTACTCTGTATAGCCACATAGAAACTGGAAAGTTTTAACATAGCATCAAGATTAGAGATGGAAGTAGTTAATCCTTTGAATATTAAATTTAGAGCTAAAATCACCTCAAGATTTTGGAGTTATTACAAGTTCACAGAATGATACTCATTAAGGAAGGGCACAGGGTAATAAACATAGTGAGAGAGGAAAAAGCAAACCATACTAATCAAGGAATGAGTAGAAATATATATTACATATATATGTATGTATATGAATATATACAGACGTAAGTATGTATACTTGTATATATAAATAGCTGACAAGAATAATGATTTCAGCCAGAAAAAACACAGTTAAGAAGGATTTAGCAAAATTATTTATTTTCTTCGAGCCACACTCATGATTCTATTGGTGTGGGGAATTCATGGTGAAAAAGCTCTTTTGACCAGTGAAGATTGGCACTTTGTCTGCAACCTGAGAATTTCTTTGTGGGGCACCAAAAGGCAATGTGAGTTGCACGAAGGCCCATAACCATTAGATCTCAGAGGTGGGTCTTAAAGTCCAGGTTATATGTAGTAGAACTGTGATTCAAATGCAGACCATCTGACTCCAGACTAAGTACTATAGCGATACAACATAAAAATGGCATCAGATTGTGGAAATTCCTGAATGCTATACTAAGGAGTTTAAACTTTACTTGTTAGGTAACAGGGAGCCATTGACATGTTTTGAACAGAGGAATGTCATGACCAAGTCTATGCATTGAGAAGATTGGTGTCAAGGTTAGATTAGAGGAAGGAGAAAGTGATGGCAGGAAGATCTATGTTGGTCACATATAATATGGAAATTGGGGGTTATACTACAATGGTGGTAGTGGGAATTGAGTAGGAGGAGTCAGATGTGAAAGATTTCAGATGTGGAAGAGACAGGACTTGGTAACTGAAAGGAGAGGAGAAAGACACAGAGAAGCAAAGGTAATACCAAATCTTCAAAGATGGATGAATGGTGGTACCACTTATCAATAAGCAAAATTAGGAGGAAGAAGAGAAGAGTTATGATGATATCAGCTTGTGACACACTGAATTTAAGATACTGATGGGCCAACCAGATAAAGATATCCTTTAGGCAGCTGGAAGTTGTGGTCTAGAGTCTGAGGCAACACTAAAGACAATGAATGTTGAGTCATTGATGAAAAAGTAGTCTTTGAAACTGTAGGATTGGGTGGAAATGTCAAAGGTGACATGGGGAAAGGAAAAAAAAGCCCCTTTGGAACAATTTGCTCCTAGTACTAAAATCATAGTAACATTCTCTTTGGATGCATTTTTTTCTTTCATCACCTACCTCAAATATGTTACACAGCACATTTCTGCCTTTAGCTTTCCAACATATTGTGATTTCTGCCACTTTATTATAGAGAAAACAGAGGTCTCCTGGTGAATGTTTAACAAATGAATCTCAAAAAAATGTTCACAGGACACACTTTTGAGTTTAATTTGCAGCATTGATATTTTCTCCATCGCTTTCTTAAGTCTAGGAATCAACAACAAAATGAAGCCCTAATTTGGAGCCTGTGTCCAAGTATAAATACCCTCAATGAAAATTCAACAATTAGCTCCTCTTATGGAGTCATTCTGAGTTGGCTGCAGCATACTCCTGCGGAAAACCTACCTAAGGGCTTTGGAGAGATAGACAAGAAAATGTGGTATCACAGAAGACAGGTTGATTAGACGAGGGGTGGGGAACCTGCGGCCTTGAGGCCACATGTGGTCCTCTAGGTCCTAAAATGCAGTCCTTTGACTGAACCTAAACTTCATGATTCAGTCAAAAGGTTGCACTAGAAGACCATATGTGACCTCGAGTCGCAGGGCCCCCACCCCTGATTAGACAATTGAGAGGTCACTGGTGATGTTTGGGAGAGCATTTGTACTAAGGTAATCATAAAAATAGTTAGAAGAAACCTCAGTGGCCATAAATTCCAACCCCTTTATTTTATAGCTGAGGAAATAGAAACTCATGGAAGTTAAGCTTCATGTCACACAGGTAGTAAACGTAAGGGATGAGATTTAAACCCAAGTTCTCTGATTCCAGTAATTCCCTTATTCCATGCTATGTGGTTAAAATGACAATGTATGATGGGGAAATGAAGGATTAGGATGCAGAAAACATTTTTGAGAAGCCTGGCCTTGAAGAGGAGATGATATAGACCATTAGGGAGATAGTTTTGAAGGGCTGAGGATAGGCTTTTTTTTTAAGAACTTGGAAGCTCTGAGCATTTTTACAGACAGATATTAACATATTATTTATCTCCCTACCTCAACCAGGCTGGACATATAGTGGCCACTGACTCTCACCCCACTGTAGATCTTCACAGAAGGTTCTGTCTGCTCTGTTCCACACCTGGGCTGCTTTGCCACTGGCCAGGCAATCATTCCTGAGGGCCTGCTGTACTGGCATCAAGCTTATTGCTGACCCACAAGCTCAACCTGAGCTCAAGTTCACACTTGAGCCCAAGAATCAACCAGCTTCAGCCTCCCCAGAAGCAGGGATTATAGGCACTTCACCCTGACAAGACTAACATTTCTTTCAAAGGAAATCCACAACACGACCAAAGTGGAATTTGTTTTGTTTATCTATGCATGTGTTTGCCATTTTTTTTTCTTTTTTCCAAATGAGGGGAAGTGGGAAGGAGAGAAAATGAGTTCTTATTAACTAAAAGGTAAAAGAAATAAAACAAAGAAAATCCATGTATTTTGTTCTCACCTGTTGACAATAAGTTAACTGAATTCATAAATCCACAGAACTTTAGAGCTTCAGGACAACTTAGAAATCATCTACTTTGCACACTCTCAGTTTATATATGGAGAAATTGAGACACAGAATTCACTCTATCATAGCTAGTTAGTAACAGATCTGAATTGTTTACTTTATCAGTCCTCTCTTCCATGGTTGCTGTACAGTCATTCAGTTGTATTTGACTTTATGTGACCCCTTGAACTTTTGTCCATGGAGTTTTCTTGGCAAAGCTACTGGAACAGTTTACCATTTCCTTCTCCAGTTTATCCCCATTTCACAGAGAGAACTGAGACAAGTGGAGATTAAGTACCTATCTGAACTCAGACCTTCCTGACTCCAAGCCTGCTGCTATCTCTACTGTGATACCTAACTGCCATAATGTCTTTCAAAATCCTACCTTTTTATATTTGACAAATGTATTGTGTGTCTAGGAGAAGCATAATGGTTAGTGTGCTGGCATCGAAAATCAGAAACACTGGAGTTCACATTACCCCTCTGATACACACAGACCAGGGGATGCTGGGAAAACTACTTAATTCCTGGTGCTCTACGCAACTCTTTAGGATTCTAAGCCACAGAGAATGTGCTGATCTGCTATGGGAGAGTGAATTTCCTCATCTGGAAGTTCCTTATACCAAGGAAAATTACAGATCTATTCCTTGTACTCATTTCTATACACTGTCTGCTTTGTGCAGAGTAACTGTCAGTGCTCAGGAATAAAAAGGCAAAAATGAACAATACTTCTTCTCCCAAGGAGCTCACTGTGGGGTGTATGTGTGGGGAAGTGTATAGTACATAGAAAAATAAATACCTGATAACTTGAGGAAAGCAATAGGGGCTAATAACTAGGGCCATCAGGAAAGGCTTCAGATAAGAGTCGTTTCTGAAATGTAGCCTCGAAGGAAATAGAATAATATAATGTGGAAAGCATTTTGCAAATCTTAAAGCACTACATACATGCTTTTGTTGTTGTTATAATAATAATGATGCTTGCCATTATAACAACAAATAGCGCAATTCTTATAATTATGATTAGCTAAGTATTACAAGAAGTAGAAGTACGAATGCAGTGCATTAAGGCATGAGGAATAGCCAGCGCATACACAGGGATATGAGGGAAAGAATATCAAATTTGGAAGCAAAAAGTAGGTCAGTTGGGGAGGAACATAGAACTTGGAAAGAGAAATAAATTGAAATAAGGTATGACCTACTGCCCTGACTCAAAGCTCTGTTTTTTATACAGACATGGCTCAATCTTGGGAAACTCTTTGACTCAGGGCCCTACCCAGGATTATCTGTGGGAACATCAGAATGTAGCTCATGTCGAGGTCTCCCCAGAAAAGTCAGAAGGATCTTTAGCTTGTTTGCAATTACTCAGGCTAACAGAGAATGCTGGATAGGCTTCGTTCCATTTGCTAAAGCTTGTAAAACTCAAATATTGAATAAATATGGGGCTTGGCTAAATCCCTTTTATCATAGGGATAGGGGAGAGCTGCAAAGAAACTTAAAACATCAACATGACTCTTTTTTTCCTTTGCAAACATAACTTGGTCTCTGAGTTTTCTGGCAGGCTGTTTTTGTTTTGTTTTGTTTTGTTTTATTTTTTTTACCTGAACTCTTTTAGGCTCCTACACTTGAAATACACTACTGTTCATTTGCTTCTTTCTTGTTTCTTTTTTTCCTTAGGGTTTGCTATTACCACTAACCAACTGGAACACTCACTGGGGCAGGAGACAGTGAATGAAGTAGGTATGAGGTTGAAAAAAAGAACTCTGAACATTCAGACATTCAAGGGAAAGAGGTGGAGTTTGAACACTAGATGGCAGAATGAGCATTTCAAGATGGCAAGAAAATGCATCCTCAGGAATGTTTCCTGGAAGACAGGCTTAGCATTGTAAGGGAGTGACATCATTGTAATACTGAGAGTTGATGTTTGATACAGTGTGTCATAGGAAGTGCAGCCTTTTATCATAACTTGGAAAACAAAGTCATCAGAGCATCCTCAGCACTGAAATATTTATTTAACTTCAGTGATAACATGAAGAGTTGCGAATTCAGCACTGAGCTTAACAAGGACGCACAGATAAATGGCAATTACACTTCCAATGAAAGATGGCCCAATAGGTTATTCATATTGATTTATTAATAAGCTCATCAAGTTGCAGTGTTTGATCATTTGCATATTAATCATATTACCCTAATGGATTTTCTCAACCAAAATGTATTTTCTTGGATAACAGTAAGTAACGGAATTTCATAGCTCTAACCTTACTTGTGCATAGAACCAGTCTGGTAAATGGAGCGCTTGCCAGTGGGCAGCTATCATGATATCCACATTACTCATTACTGATGACTATTATTACCGATTACAATCTTGGCTGAACTTAAAGTTAAGAAAAGAGGGTTAGGAAGAGACTCATAGCCTCACAACCCTAAAATTCACTGACACAATAATTTAAAACACAAGGATGTAAGAGAATATGCCCAAAAACTGGTTTTATTTTTTAAAGGAAGTTGACAGAATATATATATATATATATATATATATATATATATATATATATATATTTGGCTCATGGCACAATATTAGTCTTCCCAGTGAGGAATTCCAGCAAAGTAACAGAAGATCAAGAAGCTTGGGGACACCCTTTGGGAACCACAGCTGATGCAAAAAATGGTCCTTGTTATTAAATTTGGTGACAAATAATTAGAGGTACTACAATCCAAGAGATACAAGATCCTAAACTTATTCCTTCATATGGGGTGGAGGTGACTCTGCATTCTTAGAGCAGAGATCTATGAAGTATTAGTTCCAGGAGGTACCATCAAGTTAGAAAATGGGCCCTGGAATGGATTGTAAGGCTAACGTCTAATCAGCAGCCTACTTAAGTTTGGAGAGACTTGTCCTTGGGGGTTAACCTGCCCAGTTTTGATTTGCTGCTGTTGCTGCTGCTGTTTTCCCCAAAGTATTACCTAATTAGTGTCTGAGGAGGGATTTGAAACTGTCTTCCTCAATTCAAATCTACTTCTCTATCTTCTCTATCACTTACCTACCAAATAACTAGTTAACACATGGCAAGCAAACCACTTAAACTAATTAAAGGTCACTAACTGCACTATTAGGAGCTATGTAGTAGAAACTGCACTAAGGGTGACAAATAGTTCACCTTCCATCCTGCATCTACCTCTAACTAGCCAGCTGTGTGACTCTGCCTGTCACTTTTACTCAAAGCCTCAATTTATTCGTCAAGAAAATGAAAGAAGTTTGAAAAAGGACATTTTCAACGCTAACGTTCTGTGATCCTTTAAATGGTGTTACTGAGAGGGAGTATGGCATAGTCTTCCCACAAAAGACTTGGAATGCTTTGAAGAGATTTTATTGCATATCTTTTGTTTTAATAGATTTCTAGAATGATCTGTATCTGAAGGCTTATCTCCTGCATACCCACACATCAAGGGAATTGTTGATTTAATTTTTATACATCTATTTCTCTGTATCTATTATACATCCATCTATTCCTCAATGTACATATATAAAAACACATATATGCCCATTTGTATATGGCAGGGGATCATTTCCAAAATAGAATTTGAGAAAACATATTATAAATAGTTATTCAAATATTTCTTTCTCATTCACCATAGAAGGTATACCAAATGTTCTCTTCTTTCCTCAATCTCATACTTCCTCTTCTCTCTCAGTTGAGGACCTTGTCTATTCATTGCCCCTATGAATCCCTTGACTTCCTTTCCTACTTTATTGTCATTTCTCCTAGTCTCTGACAAAGAAGTGCCCCTTTTCCTGGCTAAGACAAACTCTTCTACATTCTTTCTCCAACAAGTTGCTTCCTTAATCATCTGTCTCACATCTTCAGACTTTCTCTCTCTATTGATTTCTTCCATACTGTCTTCAGAAATGTACATCTCTTCTATCCTAAAATAAACACACAACTATATAAACAAACCAATAAAACCCTTTACTACATCATCCCTCAAGTTGTTATGCTATATCTCTCCGCCCTTTCTCAGGAAAACTCCTTGCAAAAGCTGTCCATTCTTCCTGCCCTTCTGTTGTCACTCCTCAATCCTCTGCAATTGGGCTTTTAGCCTCATTCAACTAAAATGCCTTTTCCCCCAATGGTACCGATGACACCTTAATTACTAAATCTCATGGTCTTTTTTCATCCTTCTCCATCTATGTTACATTTGACAACACTGACTACTTTATTCTCTTCTCTCATATCCTCTCTATTCTCTAGCTTTTGGACCATGCCTGACATATACTATGCACTTACGAAGTGCATACTGATTGATTCTACATTTAAAGTCAACGCACCCAAAGACCCTGAATCAGAGGTGTTAAATACGTGGCCTGGCATATGCCTACATTATTTTCAAGTACAACCCATACCAGATTAAAAAATAATTGGAAAATACTTAGCAAAATAAATAAAAATATAGTAACATAGATAATATCGCATTTACAAACTAAGTTAATATATAGTCTGTAGGTATCCCCTTATACATGAACTAGTAGTTGCTGTTTCCATTTGTTTGATCCCACTGCCTTTGATCACGCATAACAAGCTGTCTACAACACACTGACCCTTGGATATCTTGCCTTCTGACCTGCTGTTGCCGCTCCCTAAACATTCCAACTTTCCAACAGGAATCCAATCAGTATTATCATCATTTCTGCAAGGTGTACGATACTTTAATGTCCTTTAACTATATATTCAAGATCCTTGTGATTCTATCGATTAAAAATCTCTTTCCAGGCCCTATACCTTTTGTGTTCCCCTTTTACTATGTAAACTCCCTGAGGACAGGAAATGAATCACTTTCATATTTGTATTTCAAGGACTTAACACAGTGCTTGGCACACTTAACTAGAATTTTTCACTTAATTAGTATTTCACTTAACTAGAATTTCATTTATTCATTTATTCATACATAGTGAAAAAAACCCAAGGAGATAAAAAACATTCTATTAGTCAAAAGTAAAGCAAACAGAGAGAACTTTTAATTCAAAAACTACTTGGTAGTACAAAAGTCTACAAGGAAAAGACGAACTTTCTCTTAGCTATAAGGAACAAAAAGAAAAATCCTTTTCTATGAAATATCCCCTCATGGTGACATCTTGATTACAGAATATCTTTAAAGGATTTCCTAAAAAAAAAAAAAAAAAAAAAGAGAGACACAGAGAGACTGATATCCTCACAATTGTTTTCAGAAGCAAGAATATAAGGAATGTAATGGAACCTTGTAAATGATCTCTGCTAAGGATAATGGGTATGGGAGTATTCCTCTGGTTTCTTATACCCATCCTTACTGGCTTCAAACTTTCTATGGCATTTAACTCTCAGGCCTGATCTGATAAAATGCACATTTTCTTTTCTTTCCTTTGGATCACATTATACGAACACTTGCATTTACTGGTTTGGTATTTTCATATATTATAAATATTTTATGTTTGGGCTATTCAGTAGTCAGGAATTAGGTACCATAGGTTGACATTTTGGGTTTTGTTTGAGAGAACATTCAACATTTAATAAAGTCATTTCCCCCCCAGGATCACTTGTTTAAGTTTCAAAGAAGCAGCTACAGACTAGCAGGGAGAGTTATGGAAAGCATTAGTTTGTCTTTGAACCTCAAAATACATTCACAACTTCTTATAAGGCATGGACAGGAAAAGTGGTGATAATGATCAGCGCTGACAGGATCTCTAGAGCATACAGTTTCTCATAACACACATGTTAGCTGTAATTGGAATGTAATGTGATCTCTCCATCAGGACCTAGTCATTTTGATCATTAATTTCATTTTCAAGGCAAATTACAGGATGCAACTACTGTATCTACATATTTAAACTGCTTTTGGGGAAATTAACCAGAAAATCCATATCCTAAACAGTCTCTCCCATGAAATATCCAGACATTTGAGAGGAGTGTCCTCACACGACACAGTTCTTTTTCACATTCATGTGTAAAAATAGTACTAGGAAGGGGTAATGTGCTAAAACCTAAAACACTAAGGGTATTAACTTTATTTTCTTTCTTTTCAGAAAATGTGTTCCCTTTTCCCCTTCCCCCAAATCTTGATTCCAAGATAGATTTACCCTTTTCCTTTTAAACAAATGAAACATATGATTTTAAAAACAAGAGAATATATGGTAATGCCTCATTCAGTGTTTTAGGGTATGGATGCTTCAAACTTTTATTTAAAAAAAGGGAAAATCTGGGCATTGTCATCACTGAAAAATTCTAAATTCTTAAGAGTATAATGAAAAATTTCCACTTATTGTGAGGTTAATGAACTAGGTCAAGATTTTACATTGTGAATTTATAAAGCATAAAATGGAAACCGTTGTTAAAAGGAGTTCCTTAAATAAGCAGAATGGCAATGAACCTCAAGAAGCCTGGCTAATGAGCTAACAAAGGTGAAGGTGAATAATGCATCTCTCTATAACCTCAAAGGCACCACCATCCTTCCAATCACCCACATTTCCAACTATTGTGCCATCTTTCACTTCTCACTCTTCCCAAAACCAGGAATCTAATTAGTTGTCAAATCTTATTATTCCTACCTCCACAAAATTTTTCCAACCACTCCCTTTCTTTTCATCTTCACAATCATTATCCTAATTTATGTCTCATCACTTCTTACTTGGTTATTTCAACAGTTTTTTTTTATTTTCTGTCTCTCAAGTATAGCCCTACTCTTTCCTCCCTATACTTCTCAAAATAATTTTCCATGTATCAATCAAAAATTAAATAATAAAGGAATTATTAAGAGCCTACTATGTGCCAGTCACTCAGGCCATTTCCCTGCTCAATAAATTCTAATGGCTCCTTATTATCTCTAGTAGCAAACAAAAATTTCTTTTTTGGCATTTAAATTCCTTTACAACCAAGATCTAACCTATATTTTCAGACTTTTTATATATTACTTCCCTTCATATGTCCTATGGTTCAGTCAATCTGACTTCTTACTCTTCTTTATGCATGACATTTCACTCCCTTTCTCTTTGCCATTCCTGACACACATTTAGATTTCAGCCAAGATTCAATTCCAGTATCATGTTCTTTAGGAATCCTTTCCTGGTCCTTCAGCTGGAAGTACTACCTGTCTTGAATCACCTTTATTTTACATATGCTTTGTGTATACCTATACAAATATATGTACATACAGATATAGATACAGATACCTATATAGATATATGTATGCCTATATATATGTACACACATATATGTATAGACGCATGCACAAATATCCACATCTATATATAAAGACTCCTAATAAAATGCAAACTTCTTTGAGAAGAGGGGATAGTTACTGTTTGTCTCTATCTCCCTAATGTATGTCATACAATAGGTGATTAATAAATAATTGCGGATTGCCTGACTGAATTATATTAACAGGTTCATAAAATTTGTTTAAACTTAAGTGATTGAAACTGTAAAAAATTTTTGCAGCAAGTTTCTCTGATAAAACCTTCATTTTTCAAATATATAGGGAACTCAATCAAATTTATAAAAATAAGAGTCATTCCCCAATTGATAAATGGTCAAAGGAGATAAGAAGTTTTCAGAGGAAGAAATCAAAGCTATCAATAGTCATATAAAATGTTCTAAATCACTTCTTATTAGAGAAAGGTAAAATAAAACAACTCTGAGATACTACATCATACTATCAGATTGGCTAATATGACAGAAGAGAAGGAAAACAACAAATGTTGGGGGAAATGTGGGGAAAAAATGGACACAAATGAACTGTTGGTGGAATTGTAAGTTAGCCCATTCACATCTCCCATTCTGGAGAATAATTTGAAACTATGCACAAAGAGCTATAAAATTGTGCATACACTTTGGATAACTATCAATTACAGAATTGCCAAACAAATTGTGGTACATGATTGCCATGGAATACTATTTTATTATATGAAATGACAAGCAAGATGCTTCAGAAAAACATGGGGAAGCAATGAACTCATGCAAAAAGAAGAGAGTAGAACCAGGAGAACCTTGCACACATAGCGACATTGTAAGGAAGAGTAATTGTGAAAAATTTGGCTATTCTGATCAAAGCAATGATTCAACACAATTCTAAAGGATCCATGATGAATAATGCTATCCACCT
Source organism: Bettongia penicillata ogilbyi (assembly GCA_023548195.1). Classification (NCBI taxonomy): domain Eukaryota; kingdom Metazoa; phylum Chordata; class Mammalia; order Diprotodontia; family Potoroidae; genus Bettongia; species Bettongia penicillata. The sequence goes on along the minus strand of JAJHZJ010000049.1, from coordinate 682,254 downwards.
TCAGAGAGAAAACTGATGAACTCTGAATGAAGAAAACTTGTTTTTGCTTTATTTTTATCTGTGTTTTCTTTTGTAACATGGCTAATATGGAAATATATTTTTCAAAATTTCATATGTATAACTGATATAAAATTTCTTGCCTTCTCAAGGAAAGTGGAGCAGTGAAGGAGAAAGAGAACTTAGGACTCAAAAAGTTCAAAAAATCATTAAAAATTTTACAAGTATTTGGGTAATATTTGACAAAATACATAAAATACATTAAAAATAAAATAAAGAGATTATTTGCAAATGTCTAGACTATTACTTCTCTTCCTTACTTCAGCCATGAAGGTACTAAACACAAAACAAATTGTCCCTCTTTCAATTTCTCTTGAGGGGAGGGGAGAGATAATCAAGATGAAGTTTAATATAAAAAGAAGTTGGTATCAAGGAAGGCACCAATGACGAATTACTCTGGTTTGATTCTGTCTTTGCAAATACGAATTTATTTCTCTATAATTTCTGACATAAAAATGAAAAAGTATAGTTATTTATAAATCTACTAAATGAAAGAATAAATCTCTTCCTGACACATGAATATATAACATTTAGAAAATTTGCCATTTCATGACACTAAATGGTTCAAATGATGCCTAGCAAATTTATGAATGAGCACTTTACTTTCACAGAATGACAGAATCTCTTAGCTGTATAGAATCTCAGAGGTCACTGGTCCATCACCCTACTTGAAGTGTGAATCTTCTTTATTCTGAGTGAGTATACGGTCTCCCCTGGAAGATTCTGAGTATTGAAGAATTTATTACTTAAATTCCACTTCTGGACATTTATTAGATTTTTCTTACAATGAGAATGAAATCTCCCTTATACCATTAGACCTAGTTCTGCCATCATGGACCAAGTAATATACAGGTCTCATCCCTCTTCCAGCTGACAAACCTTCAAGTATTTTTAGATCGATATTAGGTCTCCCACGGTCTTTTCCCTACTAAACAATCATAATTCCTTTAATTGAACCTTAAAGGAATGGAATAACTTTGGTTACCTTCAGTGTGCTAGCTAGACTTGAGAGACTCACCTTCCTGAGATCAAATCTGGCCTCAGACACTTATTAGCTGTGTAACCCTGGGCAAATCATTTAACTCTGTTTGCCTCAGTATCTTACTCTGTAAAATAAGCTGGAGAAGTGAACAGCAAACCACTCCAGTATCTTGAAAACCCCCAAATGAGGTCAAAAAGAGTCAGAACACAAATGAAACAACTGAATAACAATAGTTACTCTCATTGCCCTAGGGATAGTAAGCTCTTTGGATGAATTCCAGATTGCTGATGACCTACTCTAAAATGTCGTACTTCAAATTCAACAATACATTCCATGTATGGTCTAACTGAGGAGAAAGGCTGTGAGACTCCCATCACTTCAGTGAACAACCTATTTCTATTAATGTAGCTTAAGAACACACCAACATTCTTGTTCAGTACCGCTTACAGCACACCGCTAACCCATATTGAGCTGGAGGAACACTAAAGCCTCCAGTGTTAGAGAGAAGTTTATTCCTTGTAATAGCAATTTATTATTTTGTAGAATAAATAATCCGTAGAGAGAATCTTGAGCTAAAGCAAAGGATTGAGAAGATAATCATGCTCATCAAACATTATTTATTCTGAAACCACAGCACATGCTGCTATGCTACATGCTTATTTTAGCGTGATGAAAGAAAAAAATTAAAAGTCCTAGCAAATGGAAAAAAAAGAAAGAGGAAAAAAGGAACAGCTATCATTAAATTGGATACATACTGTACCAGGCCTTGGGTAAGGAATTCTTCCATCATACTGGACCCAACGATGATCGGCACTTTCTTTATGACCATATGGGCCATTGAAAACTGCTCTGATATCAGCCATGCTATAGACGCAAACAGCAGAACCCTTGAAGATGGAGCTGAAAAAAGAAGCATTTCACTTATAAATGCATGTTTAAATTGGTTAGAGATTCAAAGAGATAATTAAAGGGAATTACTGTCTTCCTTTTAACACCATGATATATGTGTATGTATACTATGTATATATTATACATACACACACAGTCACACACACACATATATATAAAATGTACATTTTAAAAAAATATATAAAATTATACAGAGTAAAATAGTTAACTCATCAGATACCAATATTCATATTAAGGTATATTAATAATAAGTGATGGAATACATTGCTAGATGACACTGCTATCTCACATCATCAACCAATTCTTCATTACAGTCTTTTTTTTTCTTAAAAGACATTCCCCTAAAAATTGGTGCATTAATTATCATTTTAAATGGTAGGTTTGTATTTTAACACAGAAAGCACACTATGTAAACACTATAATGTTTTATCATGTCACTTTTGTTAGTCTAAATATTAATAAATAGCTATTAAATGGTTTTCTTCATGTGGATATTTACATAGGAGGAAATTATACTTCATGACATGATAGGATCATTCCATGTTTCTGAACATTAGACCTAGACTTACTCTCCATCTTATGCAATGAGTATGCTTTAGTAACACAGACGCCTTACCTTTGTGATTAAAATGTATAGCTATCACAAAGAAAAAGTGTCCGTATTGCTAAGAGATACAGATGTAGTGTATAAATAATATTATTTTTCTCAAGAAATTAATTTGTAACAAGTCTTCATAATAGGTCATTTTCCCTTTGAAATTAAATCACATTGTCTTTTAATTGGAAACTTCTGGTAACTAAAAGGGAATGATCACTCTTTATAAACTGAGAGAAATATAATCTTGCCATGACACAAATGAACTTTAGCATGCTTTAACACTGGTAGCTCTACTGTTAATACCCATGAGATGACATTAATGGGAAACATGGAAAGATGATACTAACCAGACAACAGGACAAAAAAAAATTACACTGAAAGAATGAAGCAACATTATCATAAATTAGCAATGTCTTTTTCTGCTATTAGTACATATTAAAAACCCTCTGGTTGGATATAAGATCCATGCAGCTCAATATTACTGATCTTCACAAACACATTTTAAAATAAAATAAAGCATATGCCAAGAACCAATTGCCTTGTAACTCCAGACTGAGTTAGTAGAAATTTGTTAGGGAAAAATCAAGATTTCTGGGGACTAATTTTTCCTGGCACATATATCCTGCTTTATATGTAGACCTCACAATGGCTTCAAAGGAAATTCTGTGAATAGGGAGGTGTGAGGGGAAATAACAGAGGCTAAGATAGCTCATCTGAGCAGGCATTTGGTCTTTGATCTCATATTTCTTGATCATCATTATAGATGTTAACAGAAAATTGGTGTTCAAAGGAGTGGTTTCAGTTAGCATCTTAATGCATGTAGTAAAATATTTTAAGTGATGTATTATAAATGTAATATTAAATATCAGTATTAGCCAGTTTGATTCAATTTGAAACTTTATGCATTCAAACAAATAAATTTCAATGAAGGAAAATAAAGGAAATTTGTAAGTCACTTTCTCTGAGTTTTCATCTGTTCTTTTAATATGGTTATACTTGGTGAATACTCTCCTCTGGTTCTGCTTCTTTTGTTTTATTGTTTAAATGTCTTTTCATATCTCTTTATGTTATTTCCTCAACTCTAGCACCTTCTCCCTCTTGATTATTTCCTATTTATTTTGTATGTAGCTTGTTTTGTACACATTTATTTGTATGTTGCCTCCCCACCTCCTTTTGCCTTTTTTTATCCCCAGCACTTAGCATAGTGCCTGGAACACAGTAGGTACTTAATAAATGTTTATTGATTGATTGATATAACACATTGATTTTAATTTAATTATAATTCCCACCTATGTACAATTTCTTTATTGCCAGACATTGCAGATTTCTTCCAGTATTATTATTGAAATAATAGAAAGTAATGCCACAACCTTAGAAAAAATAACCCCCTTTGATGTCATTTTGTAACAATTTTAAGAAATAATCCCAACAACAAAATAACTTTACTTTATAATTTACATCCTAATTACTGACTAGAAAGACTATGCAAGTTTTCAGATTCATGAATATCAAATGAAAATTACCTACTTCTCCACATCGCTAAAACTGATCTTTGATCCTTTAATTATTTTTGCCAATTTGATGGGTGGTACTTCACAGCTGTTTTAATTTTCACATTTGATTGCTCATAAGATTAAGGATTTAGACTATTTACAATTTATATTTCTTCCTTTCAAAATTATTTATATTATTTAACCACTTTTGTCTAGAAATAAAATTTTACCAGTCAAATTAGCCATAAACACTGCCCAAAACTATTATTTTACTTTCTTAATTACATATACTTTCCCACATAGATTTTTCATTTTAATAATAAAGTCCATCCATCTTGTCCCAAACAATTCCTGGATGTTTGATTTTCTCTAAAAGGGCATCTTCTCCACACATCTAACATCAAAATGATATTCTATTTTCTTTCATTTAAAAACAGTTTTAAAAAAAAAAATGTTTGTTAGTCTCATACCTGAAATTCACTGAGTTATATAGTATGAGATGTAGCTCTAAACCAGTTTGCTAAAGGATTTGCCAAAAAAAATTTAAGTATATTTGTTAAATAATGACATCTTTCTTTCCATTAAAAAATTCTATATTTTCATCGAACACTAACATATATGTTTAGTTGGATTTCTGGTATCAGTACTCTTTTTTTTTTTCATTTCAGAATATCTAACAAAAAGACATAGTAAGATACTAGGTGTTTCTTATCAATTAAATTTTTCTTGTCTGGATAATTATATCAAACTCTTTTAAGTGATAATAAATTACATGGAAATGGATGAGACTGGCAAAATGTCATTCACAAAAAGCTGCAGCTGGAGAATATCATTAGGTCCAGGGATTCCTTCTTGATCTGGACAGGAAGACTTCAGTTCTTCTAATCCAGCCTTGCATACTTACTAGCTGTTTTGTTCCTGGGCAAGTCCTTTAATCTTTGCCTCATTTTCGTCAGCTATAAAATGGGAATAATAGGAGCACCTACCTTTCAGGGTTAGTGTGGATCAAAAGACATATCTGTAAAGTGCTTAGCACACTGCCTGATGTATCATAGGTGCTATATAAATTCTAGCTACTTTATTATTACTATTACTTTATGATGCTTTTAAGGTAGCATTTTACTTGCAAATGCATTTTCATAGATAATAAGTACAGTAGAATCTTGGATTTACTATGGAAAAACTGAGGTAAGCATAAACATACTGAAGACACTTAAGGAAAAAATTGGGAGGACAACATTTAGAATGGAAAAGATTTCCAAAGATTTTCGTATTAAAATCTTATATTTGGCTTCTCAAATCAAAATTTCAATATACTATATAAGAAAGTTTGAAGCTTTCATTTGAAACTAAAAAAAGTGGGTGGAGAGCAGGGAGAAGAGTTGAACCAGCCAAATAGAGATAAGGGTCACATAATTTAAACAACATTAGGGAGACTACAAAATTGTGGATATCCTTTGACCAAGCAATGATACTACTAGATCTGCATCCCAAAGAGACAAAAAAAAGAAAAGAAAAGAAAAGAAAAAAAAAAGGAAAAAAACTTACATGTACAAAAATATTTATAACAGCTCTTTTGGTAGTGCCAAAGAATGGGAAATTGAGGGATTCTCATTAATTGAGGGTTATGGTAGATGATTGTGAAGGAATACTATTGTGCTATAAGAAATGATAAGCAGCATGCTTTCAGAAAAACCTGCAAAGATTTACATGAACCAATATAAAGAGAAAGAGTACAACCAGAAGAACGTTGTACACAGTAATAGCAATATTATATAATGACCAACTGTGAATTACTTAGCTATTCTCAGTAATACAATGACAGAAGAAAATTCTGAAGGATTCATGATGAAAAAAACATATTCTACCTCCAGAGAAAGAACTAGTGGAGTCTGAATGCGGATTGAAGCATCTTTTTTTAAAAACATTCAACATTTTTCTTGCTTTTTTATGGCTTTGTTTTTTTGTTTACAACATGACAAATATGGAAATGTCTTGCGTCACTGTACTTATATAACCTATATCAAATTGCTTGTCTTCTCAATGAAAAGGGGCAGAGAGAGTGCATTTGAAATTCAAAATTAAAAAAAGAACATTAAAAAATTTTACTTGTAATTTGAAAAAATAAAATATTGAAAAAATTCCCCCCTCCAAAAAAAGAGCATTAAGCTTTTAAAAAAATCTTGAGGCTTATTATTATTAAAAATAGATGACTGAGATGATATTAACAACTGCCAACTCATATGCCTTCTTTTAAACTCTAATTTTTTTTTTTATGAAAAAGATCAATGTACTTTTGAAGGACATCCTTGGTGAACGTACATGGGAAAAAAGACTTCCCAAAACAATATTCTACAGTGGACCATTTTCCCAATTATAAATTTTACTGAAAGCCAAAGTGAATGGAAGACTCCAAACTGTTCAGTATTTGTTGTCTTATTTTGTGTTTTCCATATGTATTGCATTATTATTTATACAGTTTTTGAAGAAATCACTTGGCATTGCATTCAACATAGAGATTGATTTGATGAGAATTATCATATTCTTATATCTATCTGACTCATATATAAATATTCAATACCTTACCAATTATCTAGATCTTCCCTTGATTTACCTAGTCTACACAAATACTTTATGGCTTTCCTTTCTTTTACAAGTAGGGTTTAGTTTTATGATTAAAAAAATCTCTTATTAATAGGAATGTAAACTGTCTTAGAAATAATTTTTGTTGCATGATCTTGTTAAACTAATTTACTGTCTCCATTAATCTTTTGGTAGAAACATTTTGATTTTTTGGATATGCTATCATACCATCTGCAAATAACTGTATTTTGACCTTGTTTCCAATGTTAATCTGTCACGTACATTTTACTTTGTCTATGTAATTGCCAGAATTTATAACACTATACCTGATAAAAGTGCAGTATGTGACAATATGTTGAGGAGGGATATGTGTGAAAAATAAATCTTAATTCATACAATAATATACAAAATATGTCAAGCAATTGATAGTAAAGCAGTTCAGGAAAACAAAATATTATCCAACAAAATAATTAAAGATTGGCAAGGAGTGATTAATATGCATAAAATAAAGCATTTCAAAATGACTGAGTTAACTAGTAGTAAAAATAACATAAAACATATAGGACAATATAATCTTTCAGAAGGTCACAAATGTCAGGGTGAAGGTAAAAATCCCTAACACTGTGCTCTGATTGATAGGCAGAGGGGAAGGGAATAAGCATTTATATAAAACCTGTGTGCCAGGCACTGTGCCATGTGCTTCACAAATATTATCTCATTTGAATCCCACAACAACTCTGTTTTATATCCATTTTACAGTTGTGGAAATTGAGGTAAAGAGAGGTTAAGTGACTTGCTCAGGGTCATATATTCACAAAATTTCTGATGTGAGAATCAAACTAAGGTCTTCTTGACTCCAGGCCCAGCACCATCTAGTGGAAAATCCACAAGACCAAAAGTCAGAAGACCTTGGTTCTAACTTCATTGTCGCCATTAATTAACTGACTGTTCAGCTCACTTAAACCACATTTTATATTAAACAGTACATCATTTTATGCTACTATGAAATGAAATTTTATACTACTATAAAAATAAATACCCAACCTGCCTAACTGGGTAGATCTAAAGTATTAGTGGGGACAGAAAAGGAAAAAAAAGTAAAAGTTACCACTGCACTTTATAAAATATAATTAAGAAGAAACACTACTTGGAACATACCTGGTTGTAGTAAAGACTCCATATACTACCGGGTTTCTTTCATCTTTTGTGGGAAGTAAAAAAATATCCTCTATAAATGGGAAAAAATATTTCCAAGATTTAGTAGGCTTATTTTCAAATTTGCAAAAATATCAAAATTCAGAGATTTTTTTAGCTAGGAATATGCAAAAAAATTAAAAACTGGCAGATACAAATACACACACATATATGTATATGTATGTGTGTGTATAAAATCATTACAATCAAGTTCTAAGCAATAACTATCTTGACAAGTGAAACATATATGACTGATTTAGTCATCCAATATAGCATTCTATTGTCATCCCAAAAATAGTTAATGTAACACATTTGGTGTGAGCATAGTTTTGACAATAATTTAGTATATAAAAACATGTAAGCAATATGCCTTCCAAATATTTAAAAAGCTGTGCTTGGGTGAATACATTACAGGAAATCCATAAAGTCTGAATCCATTTTTAGAGTTTAGAAGGTTCTAAACCTTAAAATGGACTTAGACTTTGGAGATACCTTATCGTATGTACCATATGTAGGTATATAACAGAACTAAACATTCTTGGTCAATGTTGTAATCAAGTAAGACAAAGTTCATGGGATCATAGATTTAATGCTAAAAGGGACTTATAGGTCATCTAGATCAGAGGTTTCCAAACTTATTTGACCTACCAACCCCTTTAAAAAAATACTCAGCACCCCACTGGAAATCTACTTTCTTTAACCTTTTAAAGAGGTTTTTGAAATTTTGCATCATTTCAAAAATATATAGAATGCTTTTTTTTAAAGGGCACATCTTAAATTTAATTCAAGGAAGCTCACCACTACTACACTGTTAAAAGTGTGGCCACTAGGGAATGGTATTTTACTGTTATCCCAACTCATAATTCTACCGAATTTTTGGAGGTTACGAACTTGATACTGGATGTGCACAGCCAACCAAGCATTTTGAGATCATTTTGGGGAAGGGGAAAGAACAAAAGTGGGTGGAAAACTACTATTAAACTTCTCTGAATCCTCAGTTGAAGACCCCTGAATCCAAGGAGGAAAAATGATTGGGCTTAACTGCTACTCTACCACAGGAATAGTCAGCCTGGCTTAACGTTAGTTTAAGGTCATTTCAGCACCTTTGCTAAGTTATCACCCATTCTCTTCTCTAACTCTGTGGTGACTCACACAGAAACCAAAGAAAATGCTTTTCAGAGACTAGGTGATGATTTACTGAAGAAAACAAATAAAAGGCATTTCTTTGGTGGCAATACATGTTGCACATGTGCACACTGCTGAGTAGGAAATATCAGTTACTTGTAGAACAGAGAATGAGTCATCTGGAAAGAAAATATGGAACTTGTTGCTCTAATTAGGCATATTATTTTGGAAGGGTAAAAATTAATAAGACAGAGAGAAAACAAATCCATATGACTTACGAAGCTCATCAAAGTGAGTATCCGCTCCATCATTGCCAGGAATTGAGCAAATCAATCTGGCCTTGAGAAAAGTTGTCCATTTGTTTATCAAACTACGTTGGCCTCCCACATCATTCTGGAAAAAAAAGAAGAAAGAAAATGGGGGAAAGGTTATCCAAAAGATGATGCTATTACTAGCTGAAAACATGTGTCTTTCCAAGTTCTTATCTGTGTTCTAGATTATCTAAAAGTATTGAATCTATACGTTTACTTCTTGGACTGAGAAAACTCAAAATATAGGAGAGCTGCTAAAAAAATAGCTCAGTTATTCAACAATAAAATGATTTTTCTCACGATGAAAGGCGAGAAACCTAAACTGGTAGAAGGTAACATCTCAGAAGAGATCTATGTTGTTCTTGTTCGGTCATTTTGGTCGTGCCTGACTCTAGATAATGTAACTAAGTATTATTTAGAATTACACTTCCTTAGAGACACTTGAATGCATAGTCCTTTTTAAATTTACTATCTTGCTTTAACTTAATAGGCATTTTTAGGAATTTTAAAAACACACTTAGGAAACAACAAATCATTTTACTGGATATTTGCTTATTGTTTTATTACAATTCCTTGAATACTATATGTGAATGAAGCTATGAAAACCTTTTATGAAAACATTAATTTTTAAAAAATAAACACTGGAGTTATGGCAATCAACAATTTGGTCTAAAAAGCCCTGATTTGTTACTTAAAATCTATATAACAACATAATTGGAATGATTTCTCCATTTCCTGATCTAATATGGAAAAATGTTGAAGGTACTATGCTTTGGGCAAATAATTGGAAGTCATTCACTAGAATGACAATGAGTAAACTATTTTTCTCCACGCGACTTGCACGTTAATGAAGCCGTGAGTGTCTCCATAGGATAAACCCTGTGCAATTTCTTCTATTCCTAGATAGACCCAGTGGAACCTGCTTCAGACAGAAAGTTTTTGTCACATCTCAAGTGGAAATAACCAGGAAAATGCAGCCTCTTTGTATAATTCACAATCAAACACACTTGAGAAAAAATTTCAAAAGTTAAGAAGCAGCAGAAATCTGAAGATTTTCTGTTGTTTAAAAAATGGATACACACATGTATATGTATACACATTCACATATAAACATACAAAGAAAAATCTTTTCAGAGTTATAGAGAAACTGAAATTTTATATCCCTGTTTTTGGAGCACTACAAGTAAACTTTTTCATTCTCAATGTAGAGCTTGAATATGCCTCTCTGCAACTTTCACCCACTAATCTGAGACAAAACCCTCTTCCTCAAATCAAGCCTTTCCAAATATTCATGATATTAACTACAGACTGTGCTTCAGCTATGTACATATACATATACATAGGTATATGCACACATAGATGTATATATGGCTATATATCCATATATGGTTATACATGTGAATATGTACACATATGACATAATGTGAATATATCATATATAGAATATCCTTATATATCATATTATATCAACTATATGAATGTATGCATATGTTCAGATAGAAAAGAAAGATACATAAAGACCATCATTACCATTTGGAAAGATTTGATTTGAGGAGGAGGGTTTTGTCTTAGAATAGTGGGTAAAACTTACAGAGAGGCATAATTAAGCTCCATATAAAGAAAAATTTCTAAAATGGAATGGTGTATATAGCTATAGCTATAACTATCTATCTATCTATCTATCTATCTATCTATCTATCTATTAATCTATCTGGTACCCCCAAAACCTCAACTTTAATAAGCTTTAATAGTTTAATAATTTAATAGCATAAAATGGTTCTGTCTTTTGGGACATGTGTGTTATGCATTTAAATGTGGCATGTGTGTGTATGAATTTGTGTGTGTGTTTTCATGTATACCTTGCAAGAATTTTTTTGAGAAAGTACACATGAATGAATGTGAAAAAGAAAAGATTCAGGGTGTGCAAGAAAATACATAAGGATACTAACACCAATATAAAACACAGTTCATTTCCATCCCTTGAATAAGTTTACAAATGACATGTTCATCATAAAAGTAGTCACATTTTAAAAAAAATCATTAAATAATATTTATCATAAAAAAGGTTTCTTTCCAAATGCCCCTTTTCTATTTGTAAGTAGGTACTAACAATGGAGTCAAGAAGGAGAATTCAAATCCTGCCTTAGACAATAACTAGCTGTATGGTTCTGGGAAAATAACTTAGCCTCTTTGTCTTCACTTTCATTATCTATAAAATAAGAGAACTGAACCTGATACCTTCGAAGGTCCTTTACAGCTCCAAGTAAATGACCCTATGACCATAAGTCAGTATTTATTTAGTACCCAAAACAGCAGTAAATATTCCACTGATTTTTTTATTTATAAATTAATCTAACTTGAGTACTTTTAATTTTGTAAGTTTAACAAATATCAATATGCTTCATCGAACAAAGACCCCTTAAATATTTCTGTTTGTATACCCATGTACCACCCTTGCCCTTTTATCTTCTTTCACCCTTGGAAAAAGAAAAAGGAAGAAAATCAACTAAAACTGCAGGACAAAGATGAAAGCAACCAGCTGTCAGACGGGAAACAAGTGTAGTTTCTGGTGTAATGATTCTCAGGAATGGATTATACGTGTTTAATGACTGAATAGTAACTCATAGACATATCCAGAAGCCTGACCTCTAAGGCCAAAGTTCAATTCACAGGGAGTTATATTTCTCTTGTAAAGTAGTGTCAGTTGACCAACTCTGTTGACCATAACTTAGCCCCCCTCTACCTCTGTTTGCCCTTCCTCATGACTTCCCTATCAAACTTTGAGCCCACAGCAGTGAGAGGCAAGCAGTTTTCTACCGAACTGTCACCTTCCTGCCTACTTCTGTGAAGTTTTAAAGAGCTTGCTAGTTCACACTACTATAATGGATTGATTATGGAGATGCCAAAATTAACAGCTATTTAGTGGCTGGCCACTTCTGTATGTCTCCACTCTATTTATCACTGCCTTTTTTGTTGACAGAATGCCAAAAGATTTGACTTTGTGGGGACAAGAAGATACCACCAACAGTAAACAAAAGCGCTGCGAGGTAAACAAGCTTGACCCCTAGGTATTCATTCAGAATCTTTTTAATGCCTCCAAGTCATCTGATTTGGCTCATATTACATATTAAGAAGTTTTACTCACCCCTTCAATTGATTTAGGATTACAGCATCTTTCACTCGATCACTGACTCACCTTTTGATTCACAGAGGCTAAAGGCAACAATATATCTTAAATGCTTAAAAAGTTCCTTGTCTTTCAGCAAATGCAAACCTACATAAATCTGGCCTAGGCATACAGAGAAGCTCTAGTACTGTCATACAATGGTCTTTTATGTTGTGTCTTTTGACCTTTGGGTCACAGTTCAAGGTTCATCTGTTGCACTGGGTTAGGCTGTATACCATCATTTTCAAGGATCTCTCAGCACTTTATAAATATTCTTATCTGTACCTAGCAGACTGTGAAACATTAAGTAGTAACTTTGAACATGTAATAAGTTACTTTCCTCCCCTCTACCTTCAACTATGGGATCCTTTAGCTCTGTTTGCTCATAAAGCTTTTGGTTCTATCAGTAGGAACTGTGTTGATGAAAGGGCACCCTTCTAATGTTCCTAATAATATAATTAAAACTTCTGGGAGGCTCAAATTGTTATAAGGACACTAGTGAATATCTCAACCTCAACATATCCAGTACTCATTATTAATAAAGTCCTCCCCTTTTCTGAAATTTCCTGTTACTGCTGAGGATATAACAGTTATCCCAGTCATCAGAGTTTGAAAACTCAGCACCATGCTTCATTCCTCTACTTGTACTTACTCAACATATACAATTTGCTGCCAAATCTTTGTCATTTCTATGCCCACACCATTTACTGTTCCCCTAGCTCTCCATGTACACAGTCACAATTCAAATTCTGGCTCTGATCACCTCTGCTCTGGATAAGTGATTATTGCAATAGCTTAATTTCTCCACAGTGCCTTCTATCTTCCATCCAGATGCCAAGGTGATTTCCCCCCTAAATCATAGGTCCTGCTCAACAAGTTCTAATAGCTCCCTATGGTGACCACAATTAACTATAAACTCTTTTGTTTGGAGTTTAAAACTTTTCAGTGCCTAGCCTCTTTCCACCTTTTCAGTTACCTTATATGTTAATTTCCTCTACATACTTTATGCCCAGTCATCATTGTCTGCTTGTAGAACATTAAACATGACATTTTATCTCCCGTGTTAGTGCTTTTGTACTAGCTGTACCTGACACCTGGAATGCTCTGACTCTTGACCTCTTCCTTTTAGTTTTCTTGGCTTCTTTCAAGACTCAGATCAAATCCCACCTTCTACAGAAAACATTACCAACTCTCCCCCCACACCCCAGCTGCTAATATCTTTCCCTTTTGAAGTCTTACAACTCTGTGATTACATGGAATGTGTCTAGTTATTCACATGTTGTCACTCCATTAAAATATAAGTTCCTTGAAGGCAGAATCTTTCCCCCTTCTTTTTTGTATTTCTAGCATTTAACTATGTTTAGAATTTTTTTTTAATAGTGAACAAAAGGAGACTTTAATTACTCATCTCTGTAGTGACCCTGTGAGGCCTAGACACAGCTCCTCCTGCTCCTCCCCATCTGTACTATCCCCAAAGTTGGGTCTCTTTCTTCCTTAACTTACTGAATACTCATTTGTGCTAGAAAGCTAACAAGGAATATAGGAATTTGTGTCTTTTCTGAGCTATTATGAACAATTTATTGTGCTGCTTTGAAGAAAAATCAAAATTCCTATATGAGTAATTTGAAGGCTATATACTTCTTCAAAAAATTAATAACATTCAAGATATATTTTTCCTTAAGGACTTAGAAACTTCTCTGAGACCAGGAAGTTTAAAATAAATATCAGGCGGCTGGACATCTGAAAAACATGAAAAAAATCTTTTAATTCACTAATCCCAGGTGAACTAGGTGCTTGCTTCATTAGGGATGCTGGCATAAATGTATCAAACTACTCTGCCTATGAGTTCAATAGGGCCTTTTTCTAAAAAGCAGTTTTTCATTATATGTATCCAATTATGATTTTTAATGGATAAATTACAACATACTTTACTATTATTGTTTTCAGAATCACATGAAGCAAAGCACATTTATCTTTATGAATTAAAACATTTTTTCACCTTCAAAGAAGGGAGACATAAAGGTAGTCTTCCCATATCTCTTACTGAAAGTCACGTTCAGTTTCAATTTTGTTTAAAGTTACACAACTGTATACAGTCACATAGACCAATATATAAAGAAATGAACCAACTGATTAAAGAAAACAGCTAATATTCACTACAGAAAAAAACAAGAGTTCAAAATAGTTGACATTAATTTTCATAGGGGACTTTTAAGGATGTGATTCTCTCTCAGTCTCTCTCTCTCTCTCTCTGTCTCTCTATCTCTCTCTCTCTCTCTCTCTCTCTCTCTCTCTCTCTCTCTCTCTCTCTCTGTCTCTCTCTCTCTCTGGAATTGCAAGTACACAGTCAGGATAGATTTTCAAAATATAAAAAAGAAATGAACACTTGTGTCTTTTTTCTCCAACCTGGTAAGGATTCAGAGATGAATGCTTGAGATTTGCAGTTGGCAAATTATAAAGCAAACAGCAGAAATGAAGACCATGTTTTTCTAACAACTCACAAAATCTGCAGATGGTTAGTATAACCAAGATTTGGGTAATACAGTACACTCCAGAATTTCCAAATCTGGCAGATTAAAACAAAGTTAAAAATTCAACATGTTAAACAATCACTTTCAGGTAAAACTAAAGACTTAAAAAAATAGCAAACATAAAACTCTAAGCTTTGGAATTCCCCAGACAGGAAAACAGATGGCAGCAAAACAAACACACATCTGTAACTCTGAGGGCTCTAAATCTCTCATGTGGGTCTAAGTGACACACTGAAAGTAAGCACAAACCCCATAACTTTGTGAAAAATCAATCAATATGGAAAAGTGTCACAGGCCTAACAAAACAATTATCCTGAGAGGTAGTAATTGTCATATATAAGGACAGTATATCAAATCCAGCCATTTGAATGTAATTGAAGCTCAGAGCTATTAATTAGACCCCCCAGGCAAGTTATGTGAAAGGGCCATCCAAACTGAATTCCTGGCATGAACAAAAGGAAATACTGCAAAACAAAGAGGAGAACTGGCATAACCTTCTGGGCTCTGGAATCTGTGCAGCAAATGTAACCTAATGGATTAACCCTTCCAAAACAAATAGAATCTAAAGCAATTAAAAACAAGGAAGAAGTGGAAAGTTAAGAGCAAAAATTTCCCTGAAGTAACTTATATTTCCATCTCCATAATATGAAATACAACTTTAAAACACACACACACACACACACACACAGTAGAGATAAAAGCAATGGTATCTAAAAGAACTTACTTTAAAAAAAGTTAAACACATTTAAAATATATTGTTTATGCCTCTTTATTTATTTAGCTTTTAATATTTTGTTGCAAAGTTCTGCAAATGTTTTCCAGGTGAATATGGATGAGATCATACAAAAAGGATTTGGCAATTGATTATAAGGGGGTAGGGGGATAAAGAGGGGCTGGGAAAAGCAGTCAATCAAATGCCAGATGTATTTGAGATAAATTGAATTAACTGTTGGGATGCTTAATTAAAAATTTTTGTCAAATGATCAATGAGTGGATGTACAATGGTAGGAATTAAGTATCAGGAACAAGGTTCTTGGTATAAATGAAATGGTAAGATTAAAGGAAATTACAACTAAGCTTCTCCTTGGAGAAGAAAACAAACAAAAAAGCTGTTGAATTTGATTTTATCATTTGTCCAAAGAAAATAAGAAATATAATTACATGGGGCACTGTCAACTTATCTTCCACTTCTTATGATAAGAATTTTCCACACAATTAGCATGAAGATTATGGTACATAATCTACATCTGTTGCATAGGATAAGGAGGGAGAGAAAAAATGCAAAGAACTCTATGTGATTCTGTAAATTAAATAAGCATATGCTTTAATACTTTGTGACTTCAATAAAAAGGTAGGCAGGCATAAGGAGGGACAGTGAAAAATATGACAGTGTTCCAAAATGAAAGAATTCAAAGGTTTATAGACCAAACAGAAGCCTCAATGTTATATAACATGAATGTTTTCTTCAATAAGTGAGGCAGCTGGTGCTAGATATAGTAAATACCAAATATATAATTTAAAATGAAACGACTATATCGTAAGAGGCAGGAAATGACAGGCAACCAATGTGGGAGTGATTTTTTTCACTGATCTCATATACTCCCATGAGTTCAATTATTTTCTATTTGGAAATGACTCCAGACCTATGTATCAAACCCTCTCTAATGAGCATCACCAACTGACTAACGAATATTTCCAAATGGATCTCTTGTGCATCTGAAACTCAACATTTCCCAAATAAAATCCATATTTCCCTCCAAACTCATCCCTTTTCCCAACTTCTCTATTTTATGGACCTATCACCTTCCAGTCACCCTGGTTTTAAATATCAGAGTCAGCCCAAATTCTTCCTTACCCTCAAATCTAAATAGCTATCAACTTTTTCTTACTATCTCTGCACTTTATCTCATGCCATACCTTTTCTCTACTTATATCCACCTCCCTCGGTTATGCCCTCATTAAACTGCATCTATACTACAGCAAGTGCCTCTTCCTTAGTTTTTCTGCCTTAAGACTCTCTCCTGTAAAGAAAGCTTCCAAATGGATAGCCTTGAAGCACAAGTCTGACCAAATCACCCCAAGGCTCAAAAAAATTCCCCTTGTGTTTATAGGGATGCTATGTTAAAGTACAAACCCTTCCATCTGGAATTTAGTTTTTCATAATCTGGCTCCTGCTGACCTTTCCAGCACATTACATATTTGTGGTAGGAGTGGTGCCTTAGTTAGGCTGAGCTGATTTCTCCTGAAGGGGATAGGGAGTTCATTCTTGAGCTTATCATTGGTTTAACTTTTTTGTTGCCTGAAGCATAAAAGGTTTAAACTATAGGGAGTTAGTGTCAGAAATTTTGGCATATTCCCCCTGCTCTGTGGAGATGCCTGTCTGATCAAAGGATGGCTATTGCTATGGAGAATGCAGAAGTCAAAGGAAATGTTTTATCTGAATTGTATCTTTTCACATATTACCCTAAATAGCATTGCTTTTTATTTGATTTTATGGTTAATGAATGTCTCACTGAATTCAAATCCCAAACCTGAATCACTCATAGGCTTGAGCTACATGTGGTCCAGAATATTATTCCCTTTATAACACTCTAGTTTCCAGTAACACTTACCTGCTTTGCCTTTTCACCAGAGAATATTCTTTTTTTTCTCTTTTAACAAGTTATCCTTTCGGCCTAGTATGCACTTCTTCCTGTCTTCCATTTCTTAGACTCTCCAACTCCTTTTAAAACTCAGATCACTCAAGATCTCATTCCTATATGAGGCCTTTCCTAATCCCCCACCTGCTAGTAACACCCCAAAGCGCTGCTGAATTATTTGGCATTTGTTTGTATATACTTATGTGTATGCATATGTTGCTTTTCCCAATAGCTCTTTAAAGGATAGAGGCTGTCAGCTTTTTAATTACTAGTATCTTTTTAACCCTTGGTTTACAGTACTTAATAAATTCTTATAGACTGAGAGTCCTGATTTCCAGATATACTCTCTGTATATAATCAAACCACTGACTTCTTAGAACAAAATTCAGAATTAATACCAAGTTAGAGTTAAAATACTGGGTGGCTAGGAGGTACAATGGAAAGAGTGCCAGGCCTGGAGGCAGGAAGACTCATCTTTCTGAGTTCAAATCCAGCCTCAGACACTCACTACCTTTATGATTTAGGTCATTTAATCCTCCCTGTAGGTCACTTAACCTTGTTTCTCTGAGTTTCTTCATTTATAAAATGATGAAAGGAAATGGCAAACCATTCCAGTATCAGAAAACCCAAAATGAGGTCACAGAGAATGTGATGTGACTGAAATGACTGAACAACAGAAATTAAACATTAGAAAATAGTTAATGCAGTTAAATCAGTTCCAACTTGATCTGAAGCTGTTAATAATAAAAATGAAAAAAAAAATCACTGCCATAATTATGATTTCCTAGGGAAATTTAACCAATATAAATCAATCATCACAGTAAGAAAATTTAAAAAAAAAACCCTGAAATTAGCAAATACTCATTGTCAATGAAGCAATTTAGGGGAACATCAGCTTAAAATATAAACTCATTTGTTAAATCTTACAATAGAAGATATTATGCAATACTATCATACACACCAAAAACAAAGAAAAAAACCCTCATAAAACAGTGACATAAAAAAATATATGGACAGTAAGCCAGCTGGCAGAATCTATTAAGGCACATTGTCCCAAGGGAATGTAAAAATAACTATGAAAGAAGTAGAGAAAAAAAATATTTTTTTCTCTAGGAAAGATATTTCAGGATTTCCATAGTAAAATATTCTTTTTCTATCAGTAACACTGGAATCATCATGAGTGGATTCGATAACACCAAAATTTTAAATGTAGAAATGTCACTTAAGGAGACAAAGAGGAAGAACAGGTGAATACACAAAAGGAGATCCTCTGGAACTGAAAGTGACAGGTTTGAAATTCTTGAGAGATTAATTCTCAAGACAACTGAAATAAAGAATACCAACTCTGGGTAAGACAAAATGCAGATCCTTTTCCTGCTGGGGAAAAAAATTGATGAAGAAAATATCTCTAGCTCATAAACTTTGTGTCTAATTTCTCATATCTACAAATATGTGTGAAAATTATCTATCTATACATGTTTTGAGGACAACCTTGATAAAGTCTAAGAAGAGAATTATTTTTACAAATGATATTCCAAAACAGTTCAATTCCTGACACAAGTACTATTAGTTAATGGTACACTATGCTTATAGTTGGTTGATCATAAAATAAATCTGTCAATACAAATGTCTCTCTTCTAATAAACTGGTCTCATGTGTATATCAAGATCAGAGAAGAGTCTTGGAAAAAATGCCACAATAAAACTAACTTTATTTGTCAGTTTTCTGAGTACATTTATTAAGTGTTTTCCACTGTTCTGGAAGATGTCCAACAGTGTCCAAATGAAAAACATATTTTCTTTAGACTGTGAGATATTTTAAGATACACCTCTTTGGAGGTGACATTGTATTGACTGCATTTGAAATTCAACCTGAAGTTTCTCCAAAGGGTTTGTACTATCAGAAAAAAAAACCCTAAGTGAATGAAGAAGACCTACTGCTCAGACTGCAATGAACAGTTAGTTCAACAGTCCACAAAATATAAGCATCATGGACAGTCATTGCAGATGGCCAGTAATTTGAACCCAGAATTGAATAGGAAGAAGAAAGCAAAGCTAGACTGTATTTGGGAAATTGAGTTGTGCTTTTAATAACCCCAAGTTTCTCCACAGAAAGTCTGATCCTTTTAATATCAATATTCTCATATTTAACCCATAAGAGGCATGAAATGCTACAGTTACTAAAGAAGAAAATGTAGAGGGGCAACTAGTTGGTGAAGTGCATAGAGCACCGACCCTAGAGTCAGGAGGATCTGAGTTCAAATGTGACCCCAGACACTTGTGTGACTTTAGGCAAGTCATCTAACTCTAATTGCCTTGTCTGTCCCCTCCAAAAAGAAGAAAAAGTGGATCACCCAAAAAAGCAATTGAAAATGCATAATAGTATAAAATTATTTTCGCATTATTACCAATGAAGCATGGGATAAGTCATATTAAATGTATCATCGAAAAAGAGGCATAGAAGGAATTTAAATAGCTACAGCTCGTGAATTCCAGCTGTGCTCAGGCAGTGTTAAGAAAAATGCCTCTCTCACAGTGAGTATGTACCCTGCAAAAGATAAATGGGGGGAAAAGGGAGGGAAGGTAGCCTAGATTGTACTAGTTGAGAAGGGATTGATGGATTGCTATCTAAATTGCTAGAGGAAGTACCCACATCAATGAGATCACACATGCATTGAAGTATGCCAGTACTTATTAATATGAGTATTTGTACCATAATTTAATTCAAGGCATATAGATTTAAAAAACTGAATACATCTTTTAAAACAACTTAAAATATTCATCAAGACTTTTTGAATTTGGAAGTGATTCCAGAGAAAACAACAAGGAAAAAAAAAAGGGTGACGTTTCTATATTTTTCAACATTAACATGCATATTTATGAGTAGCATTAAAATAAAAATTTTTCTCTTCTTTTAGTACTGTCACTAGTGTATAAACAGAACAGAAGGAAAGAATAAAAAAATCTGACTATGGATGCCATATAATATTGGCCAAAATGAATTTGAGCATATTGCTTTACTAACTGGCACTGAAAGGCATAATACTAATTACTAAATTCAGTGGCAACATATCAAATAGTATTATATACATAATAGTATAACACTTTTGATCAGATAAATTGGAAATGAAATGCATCAATGGTATTTGGGTTTTTAAATTGTACAGTGGCTTAAAAGCTGTAAAGTCTCCCTACAATTAACACATTCATTCTATCTATGAGCAAATAAATATTTGATTATCCTGGCAATAAGACAACTGATTTGTTGAATTTTTATAATTGTTACAATCAATTGATATAGGTTGAATGACCTATTATAAGATTAGCCCAACAGATTTTTTTTTCTCATTATATTGTAGTCTAGAGAAGTAGCATTAGGCAAAAAATAAAGACTACTTGCAGTCAGGCAGACTTGGATTTAAGTTCACTCACTCATACTTACTGCCTTTGTGACACTGGGAAAGTCAACATCTTAGTTAACCAGTTAACTCTTTAAGACGCTAGGTTGCAAAGCAACCTAATTGGAGAAAGGTTTTTCCTCTCTGAGAGTTCCCCACTTACTCCAAGGAAATCACAGGTAACATTTAGGAAAAAAGAGATTGGACCAAATGCCTGATGATATCTCTTCCAGCACTGGTATTATGTGATTCAGCTTATGTATTAGTATTATTGTTTTTCAATTTAATTATCTAAAGAAGAATTTTGTTAGGGTGAGTAAATTTGCAGAAAATAGAGTACTCATGCATCTTTTTTTTTTTTTTTTGGAACTGAGAATTTCTTCATCAGAAACTGAATAAAGCATCTGGAATCTTCAGTCTCTCTAACAATGGAGATAAGAAAGCTTTGTAGACAAACTCAAACAGTTTTAAAAGTTTTCTATTTGACAAAAAAAAGCCTCCAGTTCTAAGCAAACATACCTAACACCTGCCACAATTTATCACTAAATCATTAAAGTTAAAAAGACAGCTAAGTGCATTGAAATTAAAGGAATGCAAAGACAAAACATATAACCTAACATTCAGTACTCAGTAGTTGAACTATGAAAGTAATTTATGAGAAATTTCTGTATTCTTAAGAGACATTTCTTCAAGTCAGTTGAGAAAAGAGACATACTCAGCATCCCCAAAACAAAGCAGTATAAACAATTCCACCTACATTTTGCATGTGCTCTGAGTGTGTGTCTGCATGTTATTTTAAGAAAAGTAAATTCATCCATCAAATCTTGTTTGATCTCACAATTCAGTGGCTTTTGTCCTTCAGACAAGTGCAAGTCAAAATCCAGCTGTGTGGTCTCTTTTCTCAGTAGTAAAGAAGATTCATTGTTCCTTGAGACATACATTACCTTTTTCCTAGTTCTATTTTATTTTCAATAAACCGACATTTGAGACAATCCAGATTAAGAATTTAGTACCTACTTTTAACAAATCATTTGAATATTTTAATCTAATAATTCAAATGAATGTGATAAAGTAGATTGATGAGCCTCTGCAACTGTTCTCAAAAATAAGACCTGGGTTCAAGTCCTCTTTCTGATGTACTAATTGTGAGACTGTGGGAAAACGATTGACCTTTCTAGGCCAAGGATATCAAACATAGGGTTCACATTGCTGGTGTTTCACAACATTCCCCAGTGTGGCCTCTTTCGGATTAAAATATAATTTGGAAATATTTAACAATATAAACAAAGTATGATAAAACATAAATAATATTGCATTTTAAAACTAACTCAACAAGCTGCATAAAAAGATCTTTATGTGCAGATGAGAGGCCCCCATTTCTATTCGCATTTGACACCACTGCTCTAAGGCAACTCTCTAAGGAAATTGTGGAAAAGGTGATGCTCCTGCATCGGAAGGGGGAGTTACTTTAGCTAATCCCTATACGAATGAAATCAACATCTAATTCCTATTCTTATATAAAGATTTTTTTTAAATCAACATTAAAAAAATTCTACCCCTGAATTTGATTTATAGCATCTGAACCAGTGAAGAAAATCTTTTTTATTAAAAATAGAAGAATCAATCAATATACATTTCTTTAAGTACCTACTATGTGCCTGGCATTGTGCTAAGCTCTGGGAATCCCGGGTGTGTGATTCTTCCAATAAAGGAAGAATGAGAAAGTTCTTTCTACCAATATAGACTGACACCTCCATTGAAATTTCTAGTCTTAGAGAGCTACCTTGCCTAAAGGGAGCTTAAATGATTTGTCCTAGGACACCCAGTTTATATGTGTCAGAAGCAAGATTTAAGCTCTGCCGTCCTTGGCTTTTGGGGTCATCCCTATATACATTATGTCACAAATAATTCTTATTCATTTAAAATAATTTCTTTAAAATCTATTTGCCAAATTAAGTGCTAAGAATTGAAAACCTGAGTTTTAAATGTACAGTTCTCTGGTAGATACTGAGTCTTTTATCTGAAAATTATTAGGCTATTCAGAGTTCTTCCAATTGGTTGTAAATTGTATATAATCATGAAATTTTAAAAAAGATGTATATTTTAACATTAGAGGGTATATTAGAGATTATCTACTTAAACACCCACCCTTCCTTATTTGACAAATGAGGAAATAATCAGACTTTCCTACGGATGCTGATTACTTAGCCACCTAGTTAATGGCAGAGTCAATACTAGAATCCAGGTCTTTAGGCTCTAAATCCAGGGCTCTTTCCTTTTCATAAAGCTACTTCCTGATATATGTAAATAAATGTCAATCTAAAGTACTAATTTAAGGGATATTTCAGCATACTTTAGTAAAGTAACAGTCTTTTAATATCTCTAAGTCAACAGCTGCCTGTCTCTGGGCTTCAATTAAGAATGCTATAATTTCTTAGATTCTGAAAGACTCAGGATCCTTTGTTGAGATTCTGTTCCCTAAGGCAGATGGGATCAGTAGGCAAAGCAATAGTGGCCACTGTGTACTAGGTAAAGAATGATCTGTGCTGACTTGCTGGCTTCAATCAAAGACAATTCTCATTAGAGCTTTCAGTTCAATTCTGGTAAGTAAGTATTCCTGTCCCTAAAAGTGTCCAGATACCTCAGGGCACAGATTTGAGACAAAGAACACAAAGACTCTAGGGAAAGAAAATGAAAAGTTTGTATAAGACCCAAGTAAGATCCCCTCTAAGAGGGCTTATTAACTTTAAAACGTCACTTGCTAACAACTTAGTTTAAGCTAGGGATCTATATTTTACCAAAGATAATGACAATAAGATATGCTTCAAAAAAACCAAATACATGTTCATGGGAGATTTATTCTTTCCATAAAATTATTGAAAATGAGCAGGAAAATAATTTTATAGTGTTCTAAATTTCCTATGACATTCATCTAATTCACAATCTTAAAAAAGATTAACTTTAGCAGAGACTAAAAACAATCCTTTGTTCTGTCCCATTTTTCTCAAAACTTGGATCTATGTTAAGGACCCAGGAAATCTTCATTTCAACATTACATTTATGATTCAGCATATTTATTTTCTTCACGGTATTGATTAGCCAGTCAACCAACAAATATTTATTAAGCCCCTTACAATGTGCCAGTTACTGAGTTAAAAAAATAAAGAGAAAACAAAGAAAAAATTAAAATAGTCCCATTGCCTCAGGAAGTTGACATTCTAATGAAAAGATACATATTTACAGGCAGAATATTGATGAAATCTGAAATTGATTTGTCTCATGCTCAGATCTCAGGTACTCTTTGTAAATTGCAATTAATGTGTTAGACACCTAGAGGACTGACACTAGGCTGGTGCAACAGAGAGAGTAATTAATTAAGGTAGTGACTTCTAGAGTTCTCTTACATACAACTTCAGGAATTAGTTTAGCACCCAGCGAAATAATTTCAAAATTGAAATTCATGCTCTTCTGCTGGGTCTCTATGATTTCTATTTATGAGATTTGTGTAGTTACTAGGCTTTGAAAGCTCAAAAATCAAAGCCTTTTTTCTCTTTTCAGTGCGTGAAGGAAATGAAATGTTATTTACAAACAACACAAATTGTTTCAAATAAGCAAATTTATTCCATCTTACCTTACAAACTCTTCCAACTCGAGATAATATAGTCTTATCAGAGGTACTGCCTTCTTGAGATGATTCACGAAAGAAGAAATATATTTTATCATCATCTTGGTTGTATGTATCCGGTATGGGAAAAGTTCCAATAAATTTTGCTCCTATAAAGAGAATTAAAAGGGAAGGGAACAAGCATTTAATAAGTACCTACTATATGCCATGCACATTGCTAAGTGCTTTACAAATACTTCATTTGAGGGTAATATAGACTACAAAATATGGGAATGATTCAACATGGAAAATATCTTCTGAAAGAAAAACCATCAATTGTTACACTATTGGAGGCTTGTAAGACCTAATCATGATCTTAAAAACAATCTGAGAAGGCATTCAGAAATTTCACCAGACTTTTGAAGAGATCCATGACAAAATAGGTTTGCAAAAGTCTTATAATGGAATGCCACCCAAAGGGGCATAGAGAGGCTCATGGTAGGTATGTTTGTTGTTTCTTCAAGGAGGAAATATACAAAAATGGCACCAAAAAGGGGTGTGCCAGTTACACATGCTACAGCTTCATAAAACCATAGGTGGAGAGTTCAGTGCCAAGAAGACACCAACGAGGGATGAGCAGCCCTTTCTGTAAAGGGCTCAGCAAGACCTCACACCAGAGGTGCTAGTCCTCCTGAACACTCCACATACCCCCCACTAGAGGTAGTACACAAGAGTACCTACAGCAGTCTACAAATCACAAAACATCATGATTTCACATATAGTGAATAATGCAGCCAGATGTTGAAATGTGCAAAGGTCTTAAGGGATAATAAAACATTGGGATAAATTCCAGGACCATCACAGTTACTTCAAGGGACATCTATTAAATTTCTCTCTAGATGATATCATCTACTTTTTTAATGATGAGGTTATTTAGATGGCCTTTCTTGTACTTATTCAAAAACTATTCTAAATTTATTATCTTTCTCATCATGTTGTCTCCTTTATTTTATTTTTTTTTACCCCTAGGAACTTTGTGAACATGATTGCTTCACAGAAGAAACTATAAAATATGTATTTGGTCTTCTTGTTACACGTCTTGCTATATGCAAAAGTTCACTTACAGCAAAATAGTTATAAAACACTACCACAGTGATGACAGAAATAATAGCCTAGCACACATGTGCTGTTATATCATTTCATCATATTAAAGAAATACTCTGACTACAGAATTTATAGTAGTTTATCAGAGAATGATTTTATAATATCATTTGATATCAGATATTACCTGTGGTTTTCTGCAACATTTTCAATATCCTTAACAATTTAATGTACTCTGAATCCTAAATAACGCATGTTATAAAATTGGGGCATATTAAATCACAAAAATTTTAGCACTGTAAATTTTAGTTTTCACTCATATTGTTCTCTTTGGAATTCATAATCATATTGTATTGTTAAAATATTGTTTAAAAAAGTAGATTAATGTTGCTATTACATATTTTCATAAATCAGGTATTACTGATAGTAAATAATGAAATGAACCATCAGTTCAAGAAATAAAATGTTGTTAGAAGGAAGTAGCCAGAGTGGTTCCACTTCTTTGACAGTTATTGATTTCTTAATAGCTAACTAATTTTTATAGTGCTTGATCAAACTGCTTTTTCAAAGGTCACCGGTGACCTCTTTCTAAATAAATATTCCTTTCTCCTTCCCTTCACCCTATTCAATTTGCTCTTATTTTATTCAGTCCACATTCCAACACATCAAGATCTGTACACGTGCTGTTATCCAGTGTGTTAGCAATATCTTCCAGGTTTCTGTCACCTTTATATATGAGTAAGTCATCTAGGCTTTTATCTACATGATCAAAAAGTTAAATAGCACACTATGAATACCACATACAATGCATATCCATTGGTAAATCAAATATTTTAAAACTTTCATTGTCCCCTATGGAAAACAAACTTCCTTACATCAGAACTTGTCCATTTCCCTGCCCTCAACTCTTTTGACTGTAAACTTCTCAAGAATAGGAACTAAATCGATTTAATTTCTTTTTTATAAAACCCTCCAACATCTAGTACGGTGCATTTTATCCTGAATTTAACTAAACATAAACAATGAAACCTTTCATCATTTAGACATTTTTAATGTGTGATTTTATATTTACACTGCTGAACAAATGACTACTTTTAGTTTCTAGCAACTGCAAATTTCATCAGATTTTTCTATTGTATTCCCTCTACTATGTGGAATTTGTAGATAAAAGAACAAGCTCATATATAGCACTGCCTAGAAAGGCCTGAAACAAAACTGTTTCCACATGCTAAAAGTGAAGAATTAAAGTTCTCTTCTATCACCAGAAAGGAGAGAAAAATAGATAACCTCCCTATATCTACTGCCCACTGAGAAAGCTTTATAAATTTAGTCTTCATTTTTTTCTAATGACCTTGTCCCAGTAAACACTTAACTGTCACATCACATTTTAGACTTTATTTTGTTTTTACTTTTAATTTTATAATTTATAAACATCCATCATATTGAAAATATATATAATTTATATGATAGCAGGGATGTAACATTTTAGAGAATTTCACCATAATTTAATTTCGTAAATTAAATTGTATAAATAAATTTATTAAATTAAATTTAATTAATTAATTTAATTAATTAATTAATAAATAAAATTAATTAAATTAATTTAATTAATATAATATTAATAATATTAATATTAAATTTAAATATTAAATTTAAATTTAAATAAAAATATTAAATTTAAATAATAATAAATTAAATTTAATTAATTTAATTAATTAATTTAATTAATTAATTAATAAATAAAATTAATTAAATTAATTTAATTAATATAAACTAAATTTTATAAGCAAATTTAATTTGTTAAAAACACCTAAAAACAGAGTATTTTTTCTTCCTCAGAGTTATGCCTGCCATTATTAGAAAAGCCAGTTGGACACTAAAAATGTCTTCACATTACCCACAGTACCTAACTTTTCATATAATCAAAGCTTAACAAGCTACTTAATGAATGACTTTTTTCTTTACAAGTTCACTCTTAAAATGAAGAGGTAAGAGAGAAATGTGAATCATTTTGAGCCTTGGTCTGTCAACATCTTTGGCAACTTTTGTCGTTTTAGTTAATTTTGCCATCTTTTGATACAAAGAAACAAAGACTGATTCCTTCAAATATATACCAGTGATCGATCACTATGAAAGCCAAATGGACAGTATATTTCTGAATATTTTTCATTTTTAGACTGAAACTTATACTGTCCAGGCAGTTTTCCCTATGATATGGAAGATGTACTAGTAGGTAGTAGACAGAAATAAGGAAAAGAGATTAGAAATCCAGCGGTTGAATTCAAATGAATAATAATTCATTAAGAGGGCACTTGAAGTAATTGTTGACTAGTGATCCTCCTCTCCCTATTCCAAAGATGAAAAGAATAAAAACTATTTAAAATCACCATGCACTGACATCCTGACCAGGATAAATAGTATTAAATAGAATATACCAATATTTAGACCATCCAGAAGGAAAACATCTCCTGGTGAGATCTTTAACAGGGCGGATTAGTTTCACCAAAGATAACAAAACTAATATTTCTTGAAAGTGGGTTAGTCAAAGTACTAGAGGATTTTTAATTCTTCTGGTTGCAATTATAAAGTTATTGATTGAAACTTCAGCTTCTGCAACTTGCTGGTCGAACATATTTATAGAAAAGGCATTCCTATCCATAGTCTATTGTATTCATAAATTCCAAAAGACAAAATAGTCAAAACTTATGTAACCTTCCTAAATGGCCACTGGCAATAAGACTAAAAGAAAATTCCTAATATTATTTGAAAATTGGCTTCAAAACATACTTATACTTTAAAATCAGCATTTGAGCAATTGCAAATTCATTTATAATTTTAATTACATTGTATGCTTTATATGTCTATGATGCAAAATCACCATTCAAATGCCATTCCAAATCAATTAAAGCCTATTAGAAGAATCAGCTGCAAATTAAAAAAAAAAAAGTGTTTTTAAACATTGGCATAGAAAGCAAAATAAAAAAAATGTGAAACAGAATGATTTTTTTTGCAAAGATGTAAAAAAGGATGTTATAAAATATATTCCCATGAGCATATCATTTGTTCTTACTTATGCTTTTGATAGTGCTATATTTAGGAAAAAAAATTTGACATTAAGTGCCACTGTACAACTTGTTCAATTGGATAGTCCATTATCAGTAGTGTTCATTTTTCAGCACTTCTTTATATGCATTTGTTCTGCTCATAATGCCTTGCTTAAAAGAACTTAATAATTGATGATATGCTAATGAAAGATATGAACTGCTACAATAATGAATTATTGAAATAAACACACTATAAAAATTCCAAGCTATCTTTTTCCCTTTGGTTTTGAATAATACATTAAAACCATTTCTAAAGTTAAAACTACCATGTTAATAAATCATTACTATATCAATACAGAGTTTAATTTCTAATTATAAAATTATATTATATAAGTATGACTACATACAATCATAAAATTATATTTCTAACTACACACTATGGATTAGATTTAAAATTGTCAAGAGTCAATAAATGTCTCAGATACATAAATGAATATGAATTATTTGAGATATAGTCTTACTATATGTATAAAATGTTGAAAAATTACACACATGCTTATTATTGAATCAGAAGAAAACATAAAATCATCTATTACTAAATTCACAAATTAGAATCTGAGTCATTCTAACATTCTAATATATGACTAATCACATTTATTTTTCTATGTGACACTAGAAAGACATTAATAAAGGTTTCAAAATGCTTAGTTTATGATGAATGATTTTGGTTACAAGAAATATCAAGGAAGTGCTTATATAAACTCCAATTTTCTAGAAAGTCCATCATGAAAAGGAAAAAAATCATCCTAACTTAAAGAGAAAGACATGCTGTGGAAGCCACCAAACCTCCAGTTCTATAGCCACCGTTGAGAGGAGAAATCACTGTGGGGAGAAGACCCAGCTTTCTCATCACCACTAGAATCAAATGTTGATCAAGAGATAGGCACAGAAGGCATGGGAAAACCCTGGGCCAGACAACACATTTCTAATTTCAACTAAGGCCTCACAACCATTATTTGCGGAAGGAGCTCCTATGGAGAAGAGGCCAGTCATTCCCACCAACTACTAAGTGTCACAAAAACGGTAAGTATGCCAACCTTACTGAAGCAGCAAGGCACCCTAAGTAAGATACAGGAGGCAGCATGTGCCAGGCAGGTCACCACCTTGAGCATCATCTTCCCTCAAAATCTGAGAGTCACAGAATAGAGGTGATTCCAATCATCATTCCAAGAAGCACCAGCTGTAGATATGTAGCCGGGCATCTACTCTCACAGGTGCTCTACCCAAAGTTAAAGACTCAGAAAAGAATGTTCTTGTCACAAAAGTCCTTGATAGTGTTCAAAGATTCAACGTCAGAGACTGATATGATTTTTTCTAGTGGAAATGTTATTAGATTAGAAACATTTCCATCTGAATATTGCTGAAACTTAAAGACTAAACAGGCCTCTTCCATCTGACATGCAGCTGAAACCTTCTATAGGTTGTTTCCTCTTCAGAGTTCCTTGAAAGCAGGGTCTATCTTACTTTTCTATTTATAGTTCTGGTGATTAACACAGTGTTTTATATACAGTAAGCACTTAATAATGAATACTCATTTTAATGCTAGTCACTGAATCAAGGGCAAGAAACTTCATTCTTTTTTTTCTTGAGTTAAATTCATTTTAATTTTTAATAAGATCCATAATTACCATATCAATTACTAATTTACAGAATAATATACTAGAGATAGGTTTGGAAATGACTATGGTTAATAAGTAATATCCATATTCCATAAGTTCGAATATCTATATTCTGTAATTAAATATAGAGAGAATAATTTCACTCCAATGCTTTGATTGGTGCTAATAACACCAACATATCGAGATTACGTATATACTATGAAAAGAGACTTGAAACGTAATTCAATGCAGATCTTTAGAATAGTTATGTTATCCAAATTGTATGGAGTGTTTATCAGGACAAGAAAACAAGACTTTTTTTTTTCCATTTGGAACTGCTGTTTCATAGATGTAGGGAGCTCCTGGAGGAAGACAAATGTCCTCTACCAATGTAAATTGGTAACTGTGCTGCAAATAATAATATTAAAAATGTTTTCTGAGCTAGTAAGAGATGGGAGGAGTTTTTGTACAGAAGCTAAAGAGCCCAACTCCAAGTCAGAATGGCATAGGTTCAAGTGGTACCTTTGATATACATAGTAGCCATGTGACCATGGGTAAGTCATTTGACCTCTCTAAAACCAAGACTCATCTCTGACTAAATTAATTCCCTTATAGTTGGTTGATGCAAGTGTTTAAATAATTTATACTTTGTCATATCAAGGAACATGAGCTTATTTTCTCCAGTGATTGCTAAGTTTCTGATACTGTAAAAAACAAAATGCTACCCAAGTAAGCACAAGCAAGTGATCCTGTGCTGGGGGTGGGAGTAGCCCTGGGCATGGAATTGAAGCCATTTGTGGTGGAGCATAAAACACTCAGGACAATGGCCATGCAGGTGTAATGTGAGATACGAATAGCTGTCCTTCCTGTAACAAAATATCTTGGGGGTAAAGTGAGTAGAATGCTGGGCCTGGAGTAAGGAAGACTTCTGATTTCAAATCTGACCTCAGAAATTTAGCCTGGGCAAGTAAGTCACTTAACTCTGTTTGCTTTGGTTTCCCCTTCTGTAAAATGAGCAGGAAAATGAAATGGCAAAGCATTCCAAGACATTTGCCAAGAAAACCCCCAAATGATATCCTGAAGAGTTGGACATGACTGAAACAACCAAACAACAAGATGCATGAGATTTCCATTTTTTTGGAGTGTATTTTGCATGTTTAGCCACAATTAGATTAAGATGTTGGAAAAAAAAAAACTGTATCCTTCTCTCCCTCTGTCTTTAATGATGAAAATAAAATATCCCAGGACCATATATAAAGCAATGATATTCCCCTCCAAAAGAGAATACATCATAGTACAATAGATTTTCAAAAAAGAAAAGTGAAAATACCATAGTATCCTAGATTTGGGGAGGGGGGTTGAAAGGAATCTTTTAGGGCATCTAATCCAGACTGCACATGAAATAGCATCATGTAGTAGGAAAGACACTGGATATGAAGTCAAAGGACTTTAGCTCAAATCCTAGTGTGACCATGGAACAATCACTTCCTTCTCTAAGTCTCAGAATCTTCATCGGCAAAATGCAGAATTTTGGCCTAGATGAGCTGTAAGATATTTTCCAACTTAAAGTTGATGATGCTGTATGAATTCCCATAAAAGGATATCCAACATGTGGCTATCCAGATTTTGCTTGATGAGGTCCAGTAGAAAGGAATCCATTACTTCCCAGTGTAATCTATTGCACATTTGTAGCTTTAATTATTAGGATTTTTTTCCCCATTATATCAAGTCCAAATAGATTGACTGCAATTTAAGCCTATTGTTTCTATTTCACCCTCTAGGGTCAAACAGGATGTCAAATCCTTCTTCCATAGAATAGTTTTCTAATACTTGAAGACATTTATCACATCTCCCTTTTAAGTCTCTCCTTCTTCACACTAAGCATTCCCAGTTTCTTTAGCTGATGTTTATCTGGAATGACCAACAAGCTGATTGTCCTTTACTTTATTAATTCACCTCCTAAAATCTGGTACCCAAATATACATGATCCAGGTACGATATGACTAAGGTATAGCATGGAGTGACTAATACTTTTCTTGGGTCTGGATATTACAGTTGGAGAAAAAAAACAAGCATAAAATCAGAATAACATTTTTGGTGCCAAATTAAATATTAAACTTATCAGATAAGCTTATCTAGCCATGGTTCCCCAATCACACACCTATGTCTTTGATTTCTGAACCCTCCTGTAAGAAATTATCCTTATTTAAATTTAGTTTATTAGATTCAGTTAAAGTTCCTAGCCCCTAGCTTTTTGTCACCTACAAATTATGTAAGCGTATTATTCATGTCTTTATCCAAATCACTGAAAAAACAGCACAGGTCCAAACAAAGTCGTCTGAGGTACTTCATTCACAGTCTCCTCCCAGGATGAAAGCCTTCCTTGGGCTTCTTTGGGCCCAATGTCTCAATCAGTTACAAAGTCATCTAACATTATCATTATTTAGCACATATCTCACCTGTATGTTCACAATAAATACTTTAACATCTTGGTAAACTATCTTAAATATCCCCAAATTTACCATTCTAGTAACCCTGCCTAAAAATATGAAATGAAGTTAATCTGATATGACCTAAGCAGGCAGCCATGTTGACTGCTTCCTTATTTAGATGTGAAATTTCAATAGGACTGAAGTCTACCTGCCCTATACATTTCATATCCTGCTCTCTTCATTTCTTAAATGGAGGAGGAGAGAGAGAATGTTTGACTTTCATTAGTCCTTTAATACTTCCATGTGTTTCAAAATACCACTGACAGTAGGTCAGTAATGGTACATGCCAGTTTTCTCAGGACTGTGGCATGTGGCATATCTGGGACTGGTGACCTAACTTATCCAGGGTATCTAGGTTTTTTCTATCCCCCTATTTACTGGGCTTTGAATTCTATATTAAGCTAGTTGTGTTCATTTTTTTTCCCAGTTCAAAAATCATTCTTCTTCAAAGAGAAATTGGAAGCAAAAGAATTAAATAGTTCTTTCCATCATCTGTGTTCACTTTTCTCATCTTTTCCATGATCCTTATCATTTTCCACAGTATATCTAAGGTCTTATAGGGAATATAAAGCCATTGTAAAATCCTGCAGAAATATAAGATATTTTATTAACATTTTATTGAGATTATTGAGCAATGGAATGTCATGATGGTTGTAGTGTTTTAGGAAGATGAAGCTAGTGAATGGATACATTATTAATTGAATAGTGGAGGACAGAGCAGTTAGGATATGACTGTAGTGCAGAATGAGGTGATGAGAACTTAGTGGTAGAAGAATTTGTAAGAGAAAAGAAAGAATCTAAGAGTTATTCTGAAGTATTGACAAGACTTGCTGATAAATTGGAAAACAAACAGGCCTATCTGATAATAGTAGATACCATAGTTGTGGAAATCTGGGAGTTACTTTATACCTCTATAGAATTCAATTTCCTCATCTGTCAAATGCTCATATATGTATTGTCTAAATCAAAGGACTGTTGTAATTTTTTTGTAAACTATGAAGTGCTATATAAACACAAACATAGCCATTTCTCGCATGAAATGACTTACAAATCCATCATCAACCTTGTCACTCATTCGTAAATATTCCTTTTAAAGTGGAACTTGAACTGAACTTGCAGACGTGGGCTAGCCTCCATTCAAAAGGCCTGTAATAGGAGTATCTGGCTATAGGTAAATAGTTAAGTATAAAGTCTGAGATTGATTTTAGGAGATTGTTTTTAGTTGAAAAGCTGTGAGAAAACAGATCCAAAATTTGAGACATTTTAATGAAAAAAAAGATCTAGGTCCCTGCCTTTTACCCTTCTATGAGGACACACAGAACTGACCAATTTTATGAAAATCGGAGTTTTTTTTGGAACCTTTTTTTCAGGTCTGCAAGTGGATAAAACAATTATCTGAGAGTTCCTTTTGGTTACATATATACCGGACACATTTTTCCTAGACTGCAGTGTTTTAATTAACTCAACAGATGGTTAGAAAACAACTGTACGATTTAGACTCATTTGCAGTTAGCATAAAAACAGTTTCCAGTTTCCTTATCTTCAAGTATTTCTTGTACTGGCTTCTTGTACTGTCTTTCTTGTACTGGTCTTCCATAATGAAATTTCTAAGTGGTATGAAAGACCTAAACAAATAAGTGATTTGAAAAATTGGTAATAAAATAAAGACTTAAAAGGAAGGAGTTTCTTATTATCATACACAAACTTATAAATGACATGAAAGGTATTATATACATATGTATATGTATGTGTATATATGTATGTGTGTATATATGTGTGTGTGTATATATACACACACACACACATATACACACAAAGCAGGAATCCAGAAAATCAAATAATATTCCAAGTCATCACAAATTACTGTACATGCTATTTTTGATAGGTAGTGTTTTTTGTGTCAACGCCACATTATTCACAACAGAAGCACCTAGTATTTCCCTGAATTCATTTTTGAATCACCTAATGTGAGTGGGGAATAATGTTGAGATCCTTATCTTTTCCAAAGCAAAGGCAAAACATTCACAATTAAGGAAACCACTAACCATGGAGCCAGTAGTGTTCTGAAATGTCAGTTCTGATGTAATGATGATCATGGGTAGGGCCAAGGGAACGTGTAAAGGCCGTGTCTTTGCCGAGGAAGTCTGAAGCTGTTCCAGCATAGAGGTACTCATCTGGGAGGGAGAATCATTAGTGAGATCATTAGAAGACATGCCAAAGATTTCAAATTGAATCAGTTCCATAGTTTCAAAGATTTATATCATATAATATTAGAATATAACTCTTAATAAATCCTCATTTCCAATTTTGAACAACTAAGAAAAAGTAACTCAAATTCTGTAAGCTACCTAGTATGAGAGAAAAAATCCACATGCTTCTGGATTAATAACTATAAATGCTTTATTGTAAAAATTTATCTCTGAGACACTGTGTCTCCTCTCCATGGTTACAATGGAACATTTTGAAAAGTTATGCCTTAAGGAGGAAAGGATAACATAATTAGCATTTGCTTAACTGATAGAATATCAATGACCACAGCCCATCTTTACCTAACCTCTGCTGAAAGGAATCTTTCAGCACTGGAGTCAGTCTTTCATAATTATAACATGTATTACATTCTTTGGGCCCAATTATT
Source organism: Bettongia penicillata ogilbyi (assembly GCA_023548195.1). Lineage (NCBI taxonomy): Eukaryota > Metazoa > Chordata > Mammalia > Diprotodontia > Potoroidae > Bettongia > Bettongia penicillata. The sequence continues at coordinate 646,735 of JAJHZJ010000049.1, read as the reverse complement.
TCTCTAACAGCTTTGATATACAGGAATTTTGAAAAGGGCAAGGATGCTGCCATTATTGCATTCCAAACTTCATCTTGTGGAGTAGAAAACTGACAGCACTGTCCCAGGATCTTTCATAGATATTGTTGCCCAAAGATATTGCTTTGGGGCAATTTATTTTATAAGAAATGTGTATACGTAAGCAGAGTTCAGCTGGAAGCTTATTATTGTGTTTCTTTAGCATTGAATTCAGTAGGCCCAAAGTGCACATTGAACAGGAATCAAGATGAGAGAGAGCATGAAATGTATGGACCTACATTTGAGAGCAGTCTCAGAAATAGTTTCATATTATTACTCAACTTGACTTTCTTTAATCCATCAGATTAAAACAAAAGCAATGGTTTTATTATTACACAGAGTGTTACTGATATTCTTAGCTCTTGTCCAACCAATCCTTACCAAAATAAACTTTTCTTGAACTTTGGTTGAAAGCATTTGGCCTACAGGGCAGTGGTCTAAATATTGCTGCTACATTTATCTGGGAGAATACGAATTAGGTTCTAAACAACCATAAAAACATTGTATAAGTAAACTGAATTTTGGTATGTTTCAGTGCAAACATATTAGCAGTTTTGTAAGTATTTTACTAAATTGAATGAAATAATTTTTGAGTGATACCTTTCAGAAACCAGACTTTTAACAAATATTTGTTGAAAAGAATCAAACTAAGTAACAGACCAAATGCATTTTTACACTTCCCCAAAGAACTGCTGTGTAGAAAATACTGGTAAACTGCAAAATGGAATGTTCTTTACAAAGAAAAAGAAGGAGGGGTAGGGGGAAGAGGAGGAAAAGCAGAAGTTGTAGTTAGGAAGCAAAAACAATCTAATTGGATCTGTTCAGGCTTCTCTTTAAAAGTGCCTTCTTGGTAATTAAAATGGTCAAACTGTAGGAGGGGAAATGACCATAGCCTTTAATGTAATGTTTTTAATACAAGATACACTGGCCCTTCTGTCAGATGAGAAATACAAATCATTTATCTTATCATTTTCTGAGTAGAATAGCTGAACATTTTTGTAACACACCCACACAAACACACACACACCCCGCCACGTACACACACTAATCAGTTCACAATTCCACCATCCCTGCCTCCCTGTTGAAAATGAAAATGCCGTGATGTTTCACTATTGTCTTGTGCTCATTAATGTGCGTGATCGCCAAGTTAAATGAAAAGTGTCTAAAGCAGTAAACCAAATGATCACAAAGGAGGCTCTTGTAGTTGCTGAAATTCAAGGACCATCCCATAATTTCTTCATCCCAAGTACCAGACCACATAGAGCTCCTGCCATCACGACACTTTTAAGCACTGACAATCCATGTCATCAGAAATTATTAGTTGCATAGAACAGCATGACAAAATGAAGAAACAAAATTAGAGTAAGTGTGCTGAATATTAAAGGTGAAAACCATTTACAAGTATTTGAAATGGAGAGAAGTTGAAATGTCTATCTTAGTTTTTAAAAATTTACTTCTTGGGCTTTATTTACTTATGGTCTCAAGTATTCTACAGTTTGTGCATTTCCATATGGGAGAGGGTAATGGAGGGAGGGAAGGAGAGAGAGGAGGGAAAGGGAGAAGGAGAGGGAGAGAGAACATAAATGTTTTATATGGTAGCTAGAGCTCTGGACTCAAGTCAGGAAGACCTGGATTCAAATTTCAATTCTGATGCTTATCAGCTTTTCTAAGCCTCAGTTTCCTCATTTATAAATGAGGGGACTGGATAAGATAGTCACTGAAGTCTTTTCTACAATACTATGAAAATTGAAGAAATGTGTCCAGGTTAATTTATACAACTCATATTTCATGATTAAATATGTGTACTCCCATTAAATAAGAGAAAAGAAACAGATGGCTCTACATAAACATTTCATCATCCGTAAGTATTCTACCACAGTGAGCAAGAACTCTGAAGTTCTATCAGATCATAACTTTCTGTCTTTCTTCCCCTATTACTCACTCTTACTGAACTCATTCTTCATCCTGAATGTGATCTCCAGGCTTGGGGGCTAAATGATGCAGTGGACATCTGTCTTGAGTCAAAAAGACTCATCTTCCTGAGCTCAAATCTGACCCCAGATACTTAGTGGCGATGTGACCTTGGACAAAGTCTCAAGGTCTACTACTCGTTAGTGCTCTCTCAAACAATCATTCCAAATTTCTTCTCTTCCCATTCTTGAACCTACAGAAAACCAGTCTGACTATATGCTGTCCTCTAAAAATTGAATTCCAAGACTTATGGTTTGCTGAACCCAACTCTCACATTACTTCCACCATCCACTTTTTCCATGCTTGCTGTTGAATGATGCGAGAAGTTAAACAACTATTTTGACTCGATCTACTACCAATTTATGAGTTATAATCTCAATTTAGTCTTCACTGAAGCAAGTTAGTGTTTTTAGTCTTTTTTATCCTTGCCTAAATGAAAAAACAAAACATGGCAGAATGAACAGAGAGCTGGCCAGGGAGTGAGGAAGACGTAGGTCCAAGTCTTAGCAGGTCCAAGTCTTAAGTGTTAACAAATATTCACTTTGAAAGCCTGAGTAAATTAATTAATCTCTGTGCCCTCAAGCAACTCTCTAAGACTATAAATTAATAGTAAGGTGCTGATCTTCATTGTTGGATTAAATTCTTTACAAAGACCTTCCTTTGATAATATCATATTTCAATTAAAAAGAAATACCAAGAAACTCTTCCCTGAATGATTCTCTATTACAAGAAAGTGACAACTAGAGAATTTGGGAGTGGTGGGGAACTATTACTTGAAATTCTATTGAAAATTAATATAAAGTAGTTCGGAGATCTTTATGTAAATCAATAGTAGAATATGATTTGATTTGTAAATATCTATTGTACATAATCTTTAGGAAACATCACAGTCAAAAAGGAGACATGCATTTGATCTTACCTGTCATCACTGAAGCAAAAGGCTGCTGAGGGTCAAAAGGACATTTTAGTCTGCCAGATTCCAGATTATGTGTATCCAGTTTGAACATGATTTCCTGTATATGAGACATGTTAATATAAATTTGCTTTGAAAGCATAAATAAACTTCTGGGATTTCTGAACTAAATTCTAACTCTGGCTTAAGACTAAATAAATGGATGAAAAAGCATTTATTAAGTGACTACTATGTACCAATTACAATGCTAAATTTTAGGTATACAAACAGATAAACCAAGAAAAGAGATACAAATATAAACAGAGAAACCGTGCTCTCAAGGAGCTCACACTCTAGAGGAAAAAGCAAATTTTAAGAAGTTCAGACAGGGTCAGGCCACTAGAAAGGCCCAAAAGTACTGTGGATATAGTTACAGGCTAAAAGGTAACACTCAAAAGTCCTTAGGTACCCTAAGTAGGTCAGATGACAGTGACTATGATCTGCAGGGCATTTGAGTCAGGGAAGGTGAAGAAGCCTGATGGTCATTCATTTCATCAGAAGGAACAGAGCTGGGGAGTCCAAATTGATCTAAAGGGGGAGGTAACCACAAGCGATGAGCTGTCTTACTGCTGACAGGCTTTTCCAGATTAAATTAAGATGAATTAAATCCCATTTCACTCCACACTGAACTTATTTCTAAGTCTGTGTGCCACAGAGATCCCAAGAAGGTCACAGAGCATAAAATGTAGCAGCAAGCTTGGAGACCCTCTGGTCCCATTCACTCAAAAAATATTTAAGTACCTACTGTGTGATAAACACACTCCTTAGCTTAGCATTTAAAAACTTTCACTTTCTGGATCCAGGCTTCTTTTTTTTAGGTTCATTTAACATTAAGCTTCACATAGCTACATTTCAACCCAACTATTCTATTTGTAGTTCTCTGTCCCCAAGCCTTCATATAACCTGCTTTATGTGTCTAGAATATATTCTTTTTTCACTTCAGAATTTCTATTTTCCTTCAAAGCTTAGCTACTAGAAGGTTTATGGATCCCATGTGCCTTGGCTTACCTGTATTTTAGATGTCAATAAGATATTAAATGTATTTTCTAATTATAGGTAGAAATATTACCTTTTTGAAATGGCAGAGGATGTCTGTGCATCAACAAGCATTTATTAATCCCTTTGTATGTATTAGATATTGTGCTAAGTGATAGGGAGACAGAGAAAAGCAAAAATAGTCCTACCCTGCAGGAGGTCACAAGCAAGCAATTTATACAAGCAAAATAAATTGGAGGTGATTTCACAGAGAAAGCATCTAGTACAATGGAGTCTGAGACAAGTATCTTTTAGGAGTAGGACTTTATATGGCAGTTGAAGGAAGGCAGGAGGTAGATTTTATATTTGATCTAGGAAGGAATAGGGAGCAGCTGGAGATTATTAAATAGGAGAGGGAAAGGGAGAGCGAAAGGCAGACACTTTAGGAATATCACTTTGATAGCTAAGTGGAGGATGGTTTGAAGTGTGAAGGGACTGCAACGATCTAGGCATGAGATGATAAAAGCCTGAACAAGGGTGAAAGTAGTCGGGAGAGAGAAGGCATAATGTAGGAGAGAGGTTTTAAAGGTAAAATTGAAGAGACACGACTTGACATTGGATGGGGGGCGGCATAAGAGAAAATGAGGAGTTGAGAATAATACCTAGCTTGAATACATGAGTGACTGGGAAGATGATGGTGTTCTCAGTGATGATAAAATGTTAGGAAGAATGATGGGCTTTAGAGAAAAGAAGAGTTCAGCTTTGGACATGTTGAGTTTAAGATGTCTATGGGGAATCTACTTAAGATCTCCAAAAGTCAGTTGGAGATGGAAGACTGGATGTGAGTAGAGAGGTCAAGACTGGATAAACAGAAATGAGAATCATCTGCAAAGAGAGAATAATTGAATCCATGGGAGCTGATGAGATCACTGGGCAAAAGAATTTAGAGAAACAGAAAAGAGCCCAGAACAGACACATGGGGAATAGCCACAGTTAGCATAAAAGACCTGGATGAAGACCCAGTAAAAGAGATTCAGAAGGAATGATCCACCAGGTAGGAAGAGAACTAGAGGAGAGCAGTGTCATAAGAACTTCAAGAGAAGAAAGGATCAAGAAGAGGATAACTGATGGTGTCAAAGGTTGCCGAGAGTTCAGTAAAGATGAAGATTGAGAAAAGGACATTAAATTATTTGGCAATTAAGAGGTCACTGGCAATTTTGAAGTGAGATCTGATTTCACTGATATGAGATTTCTAATGTGAAAATGCCCTCCATGGGTGTAGATCAGCAATTTTTCTGTAACTTTTAATCTCAGAGAGCTGCCGAAGGTCACTGAGAATTAAATCAGTCAGGCAGTGGACATGTCAGCATGCGATGGACCAGGTACTGGTCCACTAGTCTCAGAACTTGGAATAGAAAGGGAAAAAAAGAGGCAAAAATAGTATCTGCCCATAAGAAAGATGTATTCCAATGGGAGAGATGGCATATTAATAACTAGGTACACAATATATGTGTATATGTACATATAAAGATATATACACACATATATATGTACATGTACAGATATATATATACACATATATGTGTACACACACATACAAACTACATGGCAAGTATTTTGAGAGAGGATAGTACTAGGGGCTAGGGGGACTGGGAAAGAAAGGCCTCCTTAAGTCATGTTGCTTCTCAGAGCTACAATGTTCCCCCAAATTCTAAATAGTAAAGTAAGGCTTATCCTCAAATATTTATGAGGTGTCTGCTGCACAGAGAGTCCTCCTTTGTTTCTATAAAGAAAGTGTTTTTCTGCAATTATTACAAGCATTCTTGGTGTGATCTCACTTTCTTCTGGGCATTTAATCCATTCAAGTTGTTCAAACAACCCTTTTCAAACTTTCGTGTCATCCCTGGCACTCTAATGAACAAATCCAAAGCAAGCAGTTTCTTTTCAGTGCTGTTGATGCATGAGGCCAAAATGCCCTGTTGGAGTATTTTCACTATTGTGAAAACAGTACACACTTTAAAGTCACTCAGTTGTTTTGGCTCAAACATCTATTTTTACAACAGTGGCCTCAGATAACACAACATTGGCAGCTTTCGAATGCTCGGGAAGAAGCATCGTCTTATATTCCACTTTCCAAGAAAAATAGGAATGCAAAATCAGCACAGCCTCATGATCCTTTGGCAGTTTCATAACAAAGACAGCATGAGCTATCCAGAAAGAAAAGTGGGACTCACAATATGTGGAAAGGAATACATATATTATCTTTCCAGACAGATGTTCTACAAGGAGTGTCTACAAACCGATGTCATGGAGCTCTATGAACAAGTTTTATAACTTAATAAAACATTTATTAGTTGCCAGCTATATGTAGGGCACTATGCTTAGCCCTGAAATAGGAAATAATGGAAAATAATCCAGTGTCTACATTTTAGCAAGGCAGGAAATGATGTGAAAGACTTTTAGGGAGAGTTAGTATAAATGGCCCCTCAAAATAAATTTTTTAAAAAATCTCTATATTGGAGAATGGCAAAGCATTCCAGTATCTTTTCCAAAAATCTGAAACTTACAAAGATTTGGACACAATTGAATGACTAAAGAACAAATAGGGGAGATGTAATCAGTGACTGCACAGAAAGAGAAGGTGTGGAAGGGTTGTAATCCACAGTAATAAAGAGAATTCTCACATCAAAGAGATCACAGACCCATTGATGAACTGAAGTAAAAAAATGGTGGGTGGAGGTATCAGTACTGGCAAAAATTAAGAAAATTAGGGGAAAGATCAGGACACAGGCCAAGAGCACAACATTTTACAGGAGAGACCTTCCCATGAAGGCAGCAAAAGAAAAAATGGGTTAAATTCCTGCATTCTGGAGAAAGACAATGTGTAAAATGTGGTGAGAGAAAGGAGAATTGCCAGAGCTGAGAATATTACTCAATATTACAATGGAAGTGCTCCTCCCCTGCAGTCCTGCTGAACATATCATGAGGATGGCAGTTCTATTACACTAACAACTGTATCCAATTAGTTGGTTATGAGACACCTTTCCCCCACTTTCATAGTAAAATGTTTCTGATTTTATGATAAAAAGAAAAATATGACCAATTTTACCTAAAAAAATAGGCAGTGAGGTGACATAGTAGATTGAACAGTGGACTAGGAATCAGGAATACCTGAGTTCAAATACTACTTCAGACACTTAGCTGTCCAACTCTGGGTAAGCCACTAAACCTCTCCCATGCTGTTTCCTCATCTGTAAATTTGGAATAATAACACCTATCTCACACAGTTGTGACAATCAAAAGAAATGACCCATGCTTAATGCTTTGCAAAATTTAAAGAATTAGGTAAGTGCTAACTTATCGAAATGACTTTACAGACAATTTTGTTATTCTAAAACTTTAGGTGTATGTATCTGTGTTCCTTTTGAGGAAATTATTCTGTTATGTCTGTGTTTAATACATTTAGCTAAAAATAAAAATAACATTAGGATATTTTAATTCTTCATTTTAGAAATGTACTAAATTTCATTAAATACCATATATGTGTGTGTATACATATATATATATATATATATATATATATATATATATATCTTATACAAAGTTCGTTAACTTTTCATAAAAGCTGTTAAGAGTTTTCTACACTCCTGTCAAAAGAATACCCAAGTCAGCTGAATACTCTAAGGACTCATTACTGCTTGTTCACTCATAATTCAGAAGACTTGTAATTTTGACTGCCTTAGGGTTTTTTGACAGTCCCAAACTCAAGTAATTAGCTCCATCTAAATTTCCTTTCAGCAGCTCTGATTTTAGGAGCTGCAGAAGAATATTTGTCATTCTCAGCAGATTGTAAGCATTTGGCCTTTGACCTCCGGTCTCAAAACACACCTAACCTGCGGAGCTATGCAATATAATTACACTCTCAGCTATGAATTACCGCTTAGGTATTGCACTTCCTCAAAGTTGACCAAGAGACCATAATGCCAGCAGCAGAGAAGGATGGATTCAAGGGCTCCCTCTCCTACTAGTTTTCGTGTTTAATGGAGTAAATTACCCATGTTGGTTTTCTTCAGACGCTTAAGTCCGGGCTAGTTAACTCAGATGATTGGGGCATGGTATTAATGGGAACCAAGACAACAGACTGGGTCTCTTTATGAGCCAGTTACTTTTTCACTGGAAAAACACTTCCACTAATAATTACAAAACATACCAGACTGAGTGATTATGTGGGTTCTAGTATCGAATTTGCCGCTAAATGACTGTGAAACCTTGGTTGGAGTCACTTTTTCTTCTCTGTAACGTGAGGGAGTAAACGAACTCTTCTATGGTTGACGATCCCTAAAGCTATAGTTCTGAGATGGCATTACTTACAATTCATTGGTTGAATGTTTTTGGGTTTTTTTTGGTAATAGTGATGGAATGTATAAGTCATCTATATGCTCTTGTCTTGTTCTTATGAATCACTCACATGCCATGATTCTGTGGTTGTGCTAATGTCGGTGTACTTCACAAGAGCCAGGTGAAGATATAATTAATCAGCTATTAAGAATTGATATTATCATTAATATAAAAGCTACTCAAGGTATAATATCCATGACGTTAACTTAGTGGCATGATGTCAGAATCATATGATTTTCAAAATGGAAAAGAACTTCAAGATAATTTTTTCCAATTCCTTTGTTTCACAGATGGCCTAAACTGAGGTCCAGAGACCTTAGTTTGTCACTTGCCTTTAGTGACAAGAGCAAGTTAATGGCAGCACCAAATTGTTAACTCCTGAATGTATACATTTCCTTATTCCATACTATCTATACATGTGTCTTCATAAATATAGATATTTAAGATCTAAGAGTGCAACAAGGTGGCACAGCGGATGGAGTTAGGCCTGGAGTCAGGAAGACTCATCTTTCTGAGACCAAATCAGGCTTCAGACACTTCCTAGCAGTGTGACCCTGTGCAAGTCACTTAACCCTGTTGCCTCAGTTTCTTCATCTGTAAAATGAGCTGGATAAGGAAATAACAAATCACATCAGGATCTCTGCTAAGAAAACTTTAAATTTGCTACAAAAAAGATCTAAGAACATTACATTTCATAGGATGTGAAATGTTGATCAAGGCCCAGAAGAGACATAACTCCTTATTATAAGATTCATTTAAAAAGACATGAATTATAATATATTAACTAGAGTGTTATTAGAGTCAGGAAGGGGCAGGAAAGAAAAGAAAGAACAGAAAACCAATATTATTAATTTTGTGAGTCTCATGAAAGCCTATAATAGAAACTCTCATTAAATAATGAGTACATGAAAAAGAAGGAAAAAAAATCACAATTTTTATCTATTTTATAAATGAAATAATTATTTCTTTATATAAAGTGTTATTTGTTCTGTGCCACAAAAATGCTTAGGAATTTTTTAATAGTAAAATTATTTATTTTTTTGAGCTCTATTACATACCTCTTTGTGGGTTCCAAGATCGATATAGCCACATATTGGGTGAAAAGCTCCAGTCCCACACACATAAACATGAGTTCTGTTATAAGCCTGAAGCACTCGGATGAAGTTTGCACATTCTGTCTATTAGGCATAAAAAAGAAAAAAATTAACACAAAAACGTACAATGAGAAATGTCCTTTACACCATCTGTCCCCAAGATACATTTCTTTGGATAAACTTATTTTTTTATCTAATAAATTTATGAAAAGTGAAGAAATATTTGTGTTTAATAGTACTTGTAATCATTATATCACATTTAAATTCACAAAGGTACAAAAAATAACAATCCTATGTTTACAAAGGAAATAATTATCTAAAGAATTGTTTGTGTACGTTTTAACAACTGATAGACCATAATAATTGAAGAAAAACTACTGTGATAATTGATTTTAGAAAATGGTTCACTATAAAATCCCACTTAAGTGGGATACAGAATTCCTAGAGGGGAAGGAATGGTGGAAAAATAGATACTTCGCGGATGTTACTAGCCAAAATGAAAACAAGGAAAAAATAAAATTGTGTAAGTATTTTTGAACAGCTAAGTGAGGTAGGTAGTCTCTAGGGATGTAGAATGTAACCAATTAAATCATTTGCTCAGAGTCAGAAAGCAAGTCTGAGTCAGAGATGGGTCTAAAACCCAAGACCTCTAGCTTTGAAAGCTTCAGTTTATTCTATTAGTGGACGTTTTCCTCTTCCAGTAGCATACTTTTAATTTCATAATTCAAGTAAAAGGGGAAACAAGATTAACTTTGAAATGTAATAAAATTAGACATTGGGGTTGTGACTGGAACTTTATGATTTTATGTCATAGAGCTCTAATCTCTAAGAGGGTGCAGTTACCTATATTTGCTTTCAAGACAGTATGTTCAGTTGTGCCTTGCACAGTCCCTAACTCAGTAAATGTTATCAACTGATTGAAGAAATCCTTAGACAGAAAGACAATCAAGCCTGGATTCAGCCTATGTGTCCAACATTTTCTCTCCTTCAGTCTCGAGTACTCACCATCTCCTATACTACTGATTCTGTGGGTGGTCTGGGGGCCCTTGGCACCCTTTCAGTACGTCTGTAAGATGAAAACTTTTTTCATGTCTAATACAGTTCATATTGATACTATATTAACCCACAAAAACAAAAACTTGGTGAAAGATGGAAGTCTTCATTATGTTTTAAGTGTATAAAAGGGATTCTGACACCAAGAAGTTTAAGAACTGCTGTTGTTAAAAAACAAAACATGACAACAAAAACCAAGCAAACCAAAAACAGTGCTCCAGGTTCCCTCTGCCCCTTTGCTCATACTGTTTCTTCTTTGGACAATGTCTTACCCTTCCCTTCTCTTTAACACATTACTTGTCTCCTGAGACCCTTGCTTGTGAGATCCTTCCCGACCACTGACTGATGGCACTCCTCTTCCTGTAAGATTTTCTGCCTCCATTATTCATGCATTTTACATATTGCATGGACTTTTTTTAAGAGGTGGAAGAGATCTCAGAGTTTATCTGGGTCAGCTTCCATATTTTACTTCTAATTCTCAGAGACTTTAAGTGATTCACTCAAGATCCTACATATAATAAGAGGCAAGGAGAAAAATATTAGAAACAAATAAAACTTGATCTTAAAAACAAAAGACAAGTTTGGTTTCCATATTGGAGAGACCTTGGTTTGAATTTTGCTTAGTAGCTTTGTGGTACTATGCAAGTTGTTTACCTTTTCTCAGCCTCAGTTTCCTCCCGTGTAAAATTGGGTTGACAATAGCACCTCCTTCAGAGGATTGTTGTGAGGATAAAATGAAATAATATATGTAACCCTAAAGCTCTTAGCCTTAATTCTTTGGTATACCTTATGTAAATGCCATCTATTATTATAAGTCTTTAATTAGTTGTGGAATGCTGGGTAAACTTTTTTTATTGGTCTCAATTTTCTCAAATATTAAATGGGCACAAAGAGGATGTTGTAAAAAAACAAAGTCTTTGTAAAGCTTTAAATACAATGGATTTTAATTTCTGGCAAAATTGGGACTAGAACTAAGCTCCTGTCTCCCAGCAGGGTCCTGTCTTTCCCCTGCAGGGTGTTTTCTCCATAGAGAGAAAGGCATACAGAGAGAGGGCAGCTAGGTACAGTGGATAAAGCACCAGCCCTCTAGTAAGGAAGACCTGAGTTCAAATGTGGCTGTTGTGACATGTACCAGCTGTGTGACCCTGGGCAAATTACTTAACCCTGTTTGCTTTAGTTTCCTTATCTGCAGACTGAAATGGCAAACCACTCTAGTATCTCTATCAAGAAAATCCCAAATAGGGTCATGGGAGAGTCAGACATGACTGAAAAATGACTTCGCAACAATTATAGAGAGAGGCAGCTCAGATCAGTGGGAAAAAGAGAAACAAGGCAAAACATGTTTACTACCTGTGTGCCCTCGCACAGGTTAACCTCCCTGGGCTTCAGTTTCCTCATGTGTAGAAAGAGCTAGTTGGATTAGATTACCTCTGAGATTGCTTCTAGTTAGAGATCTTTAATACTAAGAATTTAGGTCAGATAATAATCTTAAAAAATTCATTATTTAATCTTTTACATGTATATTTCTTATTTCTGCAACTAAACCTTAAAATCTTTGACAATTTACTCTTAGTATTCTCAATGGAGTCTACACCATATGACCATTAGTAATAAATATTTGTTGAATGAAAGAACAAATGACTGATAAAGTTTGACAATCTCTGTTTCAAATCAAGTTTTCAAACTTCTTGAACATCTGGGGAATCTAATTAAATTGTTGAAGACTGCTGTTCTGGGTGTATTTTTTCTATCCCATTTATCATGTTTCTTTACATGCTCATTATCTTAAGAATTCATCCTTTTCTACTTTTACTCTTACCAAGAATTAGTACCTCTTTGTCTTTCAGAATATGCCTTTTATTTTTGTACCCCTTTCTATTTCTAGTCACTGTCACTGGGAGAAAAACAGCTTACCCTCCAAGACTGGGGTCTACTGGGTCGCTTGCTTTCCAAAGTGACAGTCCACAAGTGACTGGTCAGTATTGCAGAGTCTCTCAGTACCCCTTCTGTTTGTAATTTCCTAAAGATACTGCTATAAATGAATAGCCTTTGTCCCTGACTATGTCCATTTTTATCCTAACTTATATCTGACCTATTTGTAATTTCTAGATTTGCTAATTTCAACTTAATTAATTCCAAACCTGGTTTGTCCTTTGATTCTTATCTTCCCTTACTTACTCCAGCCCAAAGTTCTGAAAGTTTTGAAGACACTAAGCAGTGATATCCACAGTCAAGAGCAAAGATAAGATATTGATTTTAAAAAATCTACCAATGTCCCAAGCACTCTGCTTCTGTATGAACATAATATCACCCAATCACTTGGGTACAAATTAATCAACGGCAGCTAATTTCAACATTTTTTTAGTCTGAACTTTATCAAATGGAAGTAATAATTAGGGAATAATTACAGTTGAAAGAAATAAAATTTGAGGAGAAATAAATTGTATTGATAAATTCATAATAATGTTGTTTTTTGATCCTAGATTTAGGCTGTAAGGGACTTTACAAGTCATACAGCCCCAAAATCTCATTTTACAGAGGAGGATATAGAAGCCCAGATAGGAGAAATGACTAAAATGCTTAAAATTCAGAAGATTTGGGGACAAAGAATGCTCTGTATGTGTGTGTATGTGTGTTTCTGTGTGTGTGTGAGGGTGGGGAGGCAAAGCATGCGAGGTAATTATGTATAGACACATCTGGTGCTTAAAAAATATTAAGAAATTGAATTTTTAAAATAATGATAGCACTATTACAGAGCTTCAAGGATTACAAAATACATTAGAAATACTGATCCTCATAACAATCTGGTGAGATGGGTGCAATTATTATCATTATTTTACAGTGACCATAGGTAAGCTTGTCTACAGGGCTAGCATTCACATGGTGGTCAGAAGAAGAAATCCAAGGACACTTTCTAGGTCTCTCTTAAGAATTTTGGAATTGATTGTGTGGCATGAGAGGCACTAGCACAGAACTGCTCAGCATGGTGTGCCCTCATCAGAGAGGGTGCTGTGCTCTATGAGCAAAGCAGAATTGAAGTAGCTCAAAAGAAAGGTGAGATGCAAAATTTAGAGAATCCACCCCAAATATTCACGTAGAGTATTTGTGCCTGACCTATGATAAGCCATTCCAAGCTCGTATTGGTCTGATCAACCACAGTCAGACACTGTAACTTGACCAAAGCATAGTGATGTCATTTTGGCTTTCTTTGAGAATGAAGGACAACGGACAACAGCCAGCCAACCAACTAGCCAAAATTTCACACGTTGCTTTGGTGAGAAGAATTCATCATTTGCCTTCTGGTAACAAGCATTTCTAAATTTCTGTAGCTTCAAATTGACTGGAGAATACTGTATTTCATTACTTGGGTTCATATCCTAGCTCTACCATTAAATAAGGCTTAACTAAGTGTTTCTAGGACCCAGTTTCCTCATCTGTAATGTGGAGGAGTCTGGACTAGGATGGCCTAGAAGTTGCCTTTCAGTTTTAAATGTAAACCTTTCAAGTTTAAAAGCATCCATCAGAAACTTTGTTCATCCCCATAACCTCTCAGAAGACAGGGTTACTACTATGATAAAGTATGAGAACGGGACTTTAGTAAAGTCTGGAAGACCAGAGTTCAAATCTGACCTCAGACACATACTAGCTGTGTGACCCTGGGCAAGTCATTTAACTCTGTGTGCCTCATCTGTTAAAATGAACTGGAGAAGGAAATGGCAAGCCACTCCAGTATTTTGGCCAAAAAATTCCATGGGGTCAGGAGTCTGACATGACTCAACACTACCACCAAAACCATACTATTCTCTTAAATAGGATAAACATTCTCTTGGAAGACAAGTCATTCAACTTAATCTGGCTTTTTGCTAGGTAGAGTAGAACACAGAGTGCTATACTTAGAGTGAATTTGAATCCTTCCTCAGACACTTACTAGCTATGTGGCCCTATGCAAGTCACTTATACTGTTAGTTTCAGTTTCTTCTTTTGTAAAATGGAGGTGATAACAATAGACACTACTTCGGAGCACTGTTGTGAAGGTCCAATGATATACTCTATGCAAAGCATTTTACAAACTGTAAAGTGATAAATAAATGTTTGCTATTATTATCTAGAATGTGGCAATAATACTTTTCCTTCTTAAAAGCAGGCTGGAAGATGGATGAGGTTATCAGGCACCTTTAGATTAAAATCTTCTGAATGTAAGAGCTGATTTCCCATATTTTGATACTTAGGAATTTGCTTCATATTGTGTGTTATTTTTTTTTATTAAATTTTCAACTCAGGGCAGGATATTCACAAAGTGCTGATGTTTAGTGATCAAAATAACTAATTTAGCTTATGGTAGATAGCATGTAGATTTGGACTTTGTTAGCCTTGTCTCCAACATTTACTACTAGTATGATCTTAGGTAAGTAATTTAATTTCAGTTTCATCATATGTAACATCAGAGGGTTGGACTCAATGACCTTCCAAGTCACTTCCAACTTTAAATCTATGATCTTATGAACTATGGTCCTATAAAAAGAACAAAAAATTCTAGGGAACATCTTTTGTGCTATTTATGAATACTATTGTTAAATTTCCAGGAATGTTTTTTAGAGTAATATATGTTTTTGACAAGATAGAAACAACTTGTAAACAATCTTTTAGAAGCATGAAAACATACAATCATGGTCTGTTAAATAAGATTTGGGTATGGAAATTACTGTCCAATATATTTCAAATCAAATACCTTGACCAAGTAATTGACTTCTTTTCAATGCCCAGTTTAATAAAGAAAAAAAAATCATACTCACATGAGGATCCTTTCCAGCTAATTTACATAATTCCACCCTTTCCTTTGCTGCAGGCCAGTAAATCTGTAAAATATTTGAAGATGTTAGAAGCAGAAATGTTGAAATACTAATCTATTTGGTTTAGGTGAATACACAACTGAATGCTGATGTCATTCAAGATCTGAACTGATTTCTAATTTGACCAGCATCCTTAGGAGTGTTTCTAGAAGCAAAGTAGTTCTACCATATTTCCTTTTTTTCACTCTTTAAATTCCTCTAATGATAGTTAATAATCAACAAATGTTAATAATACTCTATATTACCTTACAGTTTTATATATAGCTAGTGGGGAGGAGGGAAGAGAATAACTTTATCTGTTTTTTCAAAGTCTGTGCAGAAAGAAAACATGAATTGTACATACAACCATAGCACTCTCTCTCTCTCTCACACACACACATACACACACACAGAGTGTATATACACACACCAAAAAGTCAACAGGAACAGAAAGCTTACATGCAAAAGATAAATAACTGCTTGTCAATAAACTTAGTATACAGTAATTGCTATTTAGCAAATTATTACAGGTAAAGATTCTAAGTTTCAGATGAGTTCATAGCCTGGTTTCATTTAGCTTCACAGTCTAGAGATTATCTAAAAGTTTTTCATTCTCCCAGTGTTTGCACGGTAAAACAGCTTTTTTTTTTTTTTTTAAATAAGGTACTCTCGGACAATCAGGTTACTTTATTAGGTTTCAAAGGAATGATCACTGTTGGGAAAGAAAAAATTGGAAAAAGAAAGCTTTGGATTATATGTCTGTACCCTGTATGTGATTTTCTGACTTATTTTTGGTCTATATCTCTCAGCAGGGTTAGCAGCAAACACTTCTCTCTGTGAACAAAAAAGAAATAATATCCAGAGGAAATATTTTTAAAGGGAAATTTAAAAGCCTAGAGTTAAAAATGATTTACATGTTGTCTTAGTTTATGTCATTATCCTAGTACTGGGATTATAGCTTTTTAATGTTTCACAAACAAAAGAATTAAGAATAGTTCTATAAGACTCACGTTTACTCCCTACATCAGATAAATGGTATGGAGTCATTTTCCAAAGAAAATTGAAGTTGAATTAAGTGCACTAATTTATAACACATTTTTGCAACCCACAAGGTGACAAGCACAGTCATTGTGGTTGAATGAGCAGTAAGCTTAAGAGATGAGCTAACCTCAAAACATGAATGCAAAAATATCTAAAACATCATATTAATCCAGATCTTGCCAATAATTGCATCTGGCAAGATAATATTCTAGAGAAGTAAGCTCCTCACCCCTTATCTCTACACACTTGCTCCAGACAGTAAGATGTCTTTTGTTGGTTGGATAGTTTTTAAACGCTTTTTAATATTATCATACATTTAAAGAACATCTCTTTCCCCTAGAATCTCAACTTGTTTCATGTTTCTCTTTTATTTTAGTCTGTTTACTAAAGACAAATAGTAATCCAAGATAGAAGGAAAAATAATTGAAACTAAGTACCCAAACATTTCACTGAATTTTACTTGCAGGAGAACAGATTATTGTTATCTAGAGACTACTTCAACATTCTAGCGTCTGAGTTTGGCCCTAATCTAAGAGAAAGCAATCACATTTCAGAAACAGGTACAGACTGTTACAGGAATCTTCATTTTTATTTAAGGTGAATTTCTTATTTCTATTAATAGTACAAAAAATGTTCACGTTAAGGGTGGGAATAGGGAATATCTAAAATGAAGACTGAACTTGCACCAGCAGTTAAAGTTAAAGGTTAAGTGAAAACTGGCCTTAATGTCTTGGATGGTTTGGCAAGTGTTAAGTGTAGCTAGTATAATAAAAAATGTCTCCCCAGAGGAAAACATAATGGTATTTAAGCTGTCTTTCTATGAGGAGAGATTTTTAAAATAATTTTTTTTCAAATAGTTTGTAAAATTATCAAGCTTCTTAAAATTTTTTTTAGTCTAACATCAGAGTATCAAGTCTGGCACAAAAGTGCCTAGATAGTCTCTTAGGTCCCTTTCACCTTTAACTAATTCCATGGTTTTAACACAGAATTCCCCAGGAAATGCTGCAATAACAGAACCAGGGCCCATATTTACTTCTCTCCCCTCTCCCATTAGCCATCACACTAGTTATTAGTGTGGTCCATAGTTTACCTATAATTTTGCCCTGATAATACCCCCACCCAGAAAAAGACATGATGATTCACACCAAAATGTACAAATATTTAGTAGCTTCTTGAAAAGTGAATTTCGTGAATTTTTGTTTGTAAGTCCTATGACAAATCATTGACTTATGCTAGTGATAAAAACCTCCCCCAATCTTAACCACAGCAAAATATCCATAAAATTCTAAGACTTTTATTTAAGAAATTACCATGTGGTCAGAGGAAAACAGTGATGAAGGGAGTGATGCAACATACTAACAGTGAATGGTTAAAATAACCAGAGATAATTAAAGAATGATTAAACATTTTTTCTCCTTCTGCTATATACCATGTACCATAGTTTTCAAAATGTTCCATCCTTGGACAGATTCTGCATATTTAATTCCAAGTCCCATATAGTCAAGATATAGGAATGTATATGACTGGAATGAAAGATCTCTCCTCCTCTTTCCCCTAAGAATTTCATGGGGCTAGGGTTATGTTTTATTCAATCCTTGTAGCCCCTGAAATGCCTAGCATAGTTTTCTACACTTGGCATATAATAATACTTGTGGAAACCTAAGTTATGAATGAAATTTAAATATTTTCTCAGAAAAGTTGTCCCCACTTCTTGTTCTGGGAACTAATTTTACTTCAATAAACTACCACTATTTTTGTTTGTTTATTTTAGATGAAGTAAAATCAACTTGTACATCAAAGACAAGGATTTACTAAGATTACATAACTGACTTTATTTGGCAATATTGTCAAGTATTTTAGGATAAAAAATTGACTTATCTTAAAACTCACAATATAGAAGATATTTAATTATCTTTCTAGGCTGAAAATATTTACTTTGTTTTATCAGTTGTCATGGCCAAGAAATGTATTCCCAAGTGACCAACCTACATTGATTTTCAGCCTTTCAGTAATAAGCTAGTCTGGTCATCAGAGAATTGGCTTAGATCTTCTCCCAGTTAGTTTAATAGGACCTTGTAGGTCTTGTGCTCTGTTGGCAGAGCCTCTGACAACCCTAGACTCCTCTCCGCACCATGATGAAGCATCAGGGTAGGAGTTTGTGGAGGAAGGGGAAAAAATTGATTGTATTAGGGCCAAAAATGAAAAGAAAGACATTACTGATACAAGGACTTCTAGCTATCTGTCACTCAATTATTAGCATGTGATTCCTCGTTTCTCCACCCTGGTGGTAAGAAAAGCAGCTAAGGAAACAGAATCCACTTGGATCAACCTAGAGAAGAAGAAAGCAAAATACTGCTGTGCTCCTATAATGATTTTTCTTTTCTACAAGGAACGCTGTGTGTATGAGGTTGGGAAGGGAAGGAATTTAGGGGAGAATGTGTGTATACATATATATATATATATATATATATATATATATATATATATATATATATATATATGGAAATAACTGGTATTTTTAAAAAATATTGAGAAAATAAAATTTTTAAATAATGATAGCACTTACTATACAGCTTTAGGGATTACAAAACATTAGAAATACTGATCCTCACAACAACCTTGTGAGACAAGTGTAATTGTGTAATTATTATCAATATTTTACAGCCAAGGAAACTGAGGAAATCAGAGGTTAAGTGACTTGCTCAAGTTTACATTGCTAACTGTCTGAAGCCATATTTCACCTCAGGTCTTGCTGACTCCAGGCTCAGCACTCTACATGTTGTGCCTCAGAAAAAAGGAAACTCACCTCACCAAATAACAACCCAAGCATGTGTGTATACACACACACACACACACACATACACACACAGAGATAATCATGAATGTCAAGAGTAATCCTTATGAGAAAAAAGGAAAAGGAATTTAATGAAACAAGCAGTCTCTGTCAGTCCACAATTAGTTATTAAGTGCCTACTATGTGCCAGGAACCATATAAGCTTTTAGAACATTAAAGACAGGCAAAAGACAGTCTCATGATCTCAAATTTAAATGGATAAGTATAAAAGATGGAGGTTAGGGCCAGCAGACAAGGACAAATGCCTTTCGATATTTAAAGATGTCAGGAAAATAAAGCCCTGATTCATGTATTCATGTAGGTTTGGGTGAATTAAGAGAATAGGAGGTTCTTCTGACTATGCCTGAGAGAAATGTGACAAAAAAATTGAAATATTAGGAGGAGAAATATTGGGAGAAAAGAAAGCTTAGAAAGAAAACAAGGAAGGGAGAGGTCCTAGGAGCCCTATGCTGGTATAGTTACATGCCTTGCTTAAGAACCTTCAGTATACTGAAGAGTATATTTGATAGGAAAGAGATAAAGAAAGTGATGGAATAGTCATACTTTATACATAACATTATATTTCCATTTCTATTTACTATTATATTACTATTATTATAGTATTATATCATAACAAAATGCTTTATAATAAATGTTATTATATTTATATTAGTATTATAAATATATTATTGTATTTATTATTCAATTCCTTATGATATTTACTAGAGTTTCTTTTCTGAAAGCAGTCAGCAAATTTGTAAGCATTAGTTGTCACAATTGAACCAGGCAATTTAAAACTTTCATACTTATTCTACTTTTCTTTCCCAAAATGATAATGATCTGGTTTGTTGAGACATGAGTGCATTTCAAGAATGGGGAACAACTGGGGCAAAGGCCTAGAGATGGGAATCTTATGTGTAAGGAAAAGCAATATGGCCAGTTTGAGTGAATAAAGGAGAGTAATACATAATGAAACCTAGAAATATAGGTTGGAGGGAAGTTGTAAAGGGTTTTAAAAATTCCAGAGAAGGCCAGAGTTAATTTTCAAGCAAGGCAATGGCTGAAGTTCAGCGAACAAAGGGAGTGGCAGAGTTAAACATGAATTTTAGAAAAAAAAAATCACTTTGACAGTTGAATTGAAGATGGTAAAACTAAGATAGAGAAACTTTATGCAAGGAGACCAGTTAGGCAGCTATTGTTATATGGACTTATAATAATGACTGAAAACATACAAGTCATTTTATTTGACCAGCAGATTTGTCCCTGGGTGTGAATGGATGACTATATTCTTCTGTGTAGTCAACATTTCTTTCTGGTTCCTGTTTCTAAGGAAGAAGTAGAAATCCAAATGGCCAGGTGTGAACTGGTCCCATTATTAAAACCTGAGATGACTCTGGTACCAGGGAAGCAGAATCTTCCACTATCAAGACTGTGCAGTTGAAGTTCAGAGAAGAAGGGAAGACTCAACCAGAGGACTACAAATCAATCTTCCATGCTGAATACTTAAAAACCATGGTGATTTTAATTTTTGTGAACTGATTGCTATACACACGTAGGATTACAATGTAAGTATCAATTGCGAGTTTCTTTTCTTGGTATTGCTAAGTCTATATCCTAAGCATCACTAATAAATTTATCATAGAAAAAGCATTATGGAAGACTAGAGTGAGTTACACTTTCTAAGGTGAATAGTGTAAAACTATTAAAATAGTGTAAATACAACACAATGGACCATTTGCCTTATCCTAAATATTTAGTGGTCATGACATCAAAAGTTCATGGTATACTGGAAAGAGCCTGATTCTACAGTCCAGATGACCTGGGTTAAATCCTACCTGTAATACTTATTATGAGCATGTGCAAATTACTTAATCTATGCTTCAGTTTCCTCATCTATAAAATGAGAGTTGGATTAAATGAACTCAGGATAATTCTAGGTCTACTTTTACAACACTATGAACTGTATGTTGACATTATCATTTTTAAAACTATTTTATGTTTTAATGATCAGTTTTACATGCCACTATTGAAAAATGCTGAGTTTGAAAAGAATTAGAAAATTAAACTGAGTTATCTGTTTTAAAAATCCAATCCTGTATTTTTAAAAGTTAGAGAACATTAAATGGTAATTTTCTCTAGTGAGGATGTATCATGATTTCTTATACAGAATATAGGAGTGACATTAAAAGTTTACCCAACTATTCTATATAAATTTCTTAGAAACTATAACTTCATAAACTTTTGGTGTGATTGTTATATTTATTTTATATTTCTATATCTACTCAATTTCCCTAGAAGTTATTAGTTTAATTTAAAATGTAACAGAATTTCTTTAGTAGTTATCATGTAGCAAAGACAAATGCTCCCATTATTTTATTTTTCAAGGATAGTCTATTTAGGGAAGCATTCAAATAAAGATAAGACTATAAAAATCAAGCCAAAAAAACCCTCTAATTATATCTGCAATTTGTTCTGTTCCTGAAGAAGTAATCTAATTGAATTCAGCTAACAAGGACACGGTCAACAGAATCCCCATGACCTAATTTGGAGATGCCAAGAGTCCTTTTTTTTGTTTTTTTAATAACCATTTACACATACATATGTATCTATATGTGTGTATATATGTATATATATGTATGCATATATATATATACAACATAAATATTTATTTAATAACTATTCAGGAAAACTAAAGTGAAAAAACTTGTATTATATATACAACGATTTAAAAAATCCATTGGAATTCAAATATTTTGATGGTTCAAAGTTGAGTTGATTGCTGAGCATAGTTAAGCACTCAGAAATAAGCTAATTAGAAATTCTCTGAACAAAGAATTGTCCCATGTATTGGGACAGGGAAAGGAAGGTGATCTGAATGTGGCAAGAAAGCTTCATGGAGAAAGTTGAAACTCACCAAGGGCAAAACATGTCCAATACACATTTGTTTTCTTATTCTTTAGCTTCAATTTAAGTAAAACCCTGAGATCAATAAACAGAAGCTGCCTCAGTTGACATGATAAGGATATTAGAGTTTTAAGGGTTTTTAGAACATTAAAGGAAGTCCTCTGGGCTAGTGAATGTTTCTTATATGAATTGTACAGTTCATTAGGGTAGGCTGCATATTTTATTTTAATTTTATATCCCTCCCAGTGCTTACCACAATGCTTTGCAAATAGCAGGCTCTTTAGAAACACTTTGAATTGAATCTAGACATGTAGACAAATTGGTCGATCCACTAATCTACTTGAGGTATTTCCACTTTCAAATCTTTAGTCATTCTCTCTCCCTTTTCTTTTAATCTATATAATTCTTACCCATTCTAGAAGAACTGACTAGAAGAACAAATCTCATTTCGTACCACTTCCTAGAAAAACATGCTCTTGTTGCTCAGTCGTGACTGAGTCTATATGACCCCATTTGGGGTTTTCTTGGCAAAGATACTGGAGTGGTTTGCCATTTTCCTTGTCAGCTCATTTTACAGATGAGGAAACTGAGGTAAACAGGGTTAAGTGACTTTCCCAGGGTCACACAATATCTGCAACTTGATATGAACTCAGGTCTTCCTGATTCCAGTTCTAATGCCCCTTCTGCTATGCCACTTAACTACTCTCCTCTAAGTTTTCTATTTGTTTTTTCCCTCCTTATTTTGTTAGTGATCTTTTAATAGGATGTGTCATAATATCAAACTATAAGTTGCTTGAGGGAAGAGACTATGTCTCTTTTTACTTCATATAACCATTGGAACTTAGTGAAAGGTAAGACTCCAAAAAAAAAGTAATTGGAAGATACTAATGAGAATTTTGTTTTCATGAAATAAGAAAAATGCCCTAAGTAATTTCAGAGTTCTAAGTAGTATTTTAATTACAATGAGCAGATGGGACTCTCACAGCACCATTTTAGCTGGGAACCAGTCACATTTAAGGATTCCATTGTTTTACCTCTGTGACTATTGGAGAGCATGTGTTTGGCATTTATGTGAACAAATTAATCACTGTGAAACAAAGCAGTAAGTTGCAGCTTGAAAGCTAATTTATAATGATGTCCAAATGGTTTCAGTTTTCTAAATTTCAAGCAACTGGGAATTCAAAGGATGGTTATCATTTTATAGTGACTTTATAAAAAATGGGCAGAATTTAGTCATTTCTCATGTATTCTCAGAAAAAGATATATTCAAAGATTGAAGAATGAGAAGAAAATCTGCACCTCATATGGAAAGCAAAGAAAGCCATAAAGTCACTAATTCATAAATGAATTTTTGCTTATAATCCACATGCAAAATTCAATTACAGGGTATTCATCCAGCTAAACAACACAACCAAAGCTCGTCCTTCTGTTTCAGAATGCTTTATGGATAGAAAAGACAAACAACAAAGACCTTTTCATAGTGAGCTGGGAGTCAAAGAAAAACTGCAACAAAAATATTTTCTATTTAAAAAAAGATTGCATTGGGAACTTGAAGAGACTTTTAACTTTATTCCTTTTTCAGTCTACAAGATATGACATCTTAATTTTAGGTTGATTTTTTAAAAGTCTTTGTTCCATAAATTTTGAAGATAATCAGAAAATTTGACCAACATTTCAGGTTACCTTCACATAGTGAATGATGTGAGATCTGTGGGATCTCATATGCATATATTTATTTCTTTGCCTTAATTTCCTCATCAAAAATTATTCAGTCAGTTCATATTGCTTAAAGGGTACAAGAGTTTTCAAAATATAAATACAAACATTGAAAACTGCAAGATCTTTTAAAATAGTTCTTTTCAGTTATTATGCCCATTAAATTTTGGTGCCCTGAGACAAAGGCTCCACTGTCACTTTTCAGTTACAACTCTGACTGGACTATAATATTTAGCATCTATTATGCTACGTTAACTAATCAACTGTGTGCCAACTAAAAATTCATCTCATTTGTTTAGCACACAGATATGTATCATTTATCTATGCCTGAACTGTATCACTGGGGAAAATGGTTAATAAAGTAACATAAAGTTATTTGTAAATCATATTTCTAAATTAGGGCTTGCTATATTAGATACATTGAAGCAGCATTTAGAGATAATAGAAGACTGGTCATTTTTACCAGTTAATATAGGGAAAATACATTATTTCAAAGACTTTCACTGGTAATAATATCTTCACTAGACTATTCTGTGAAAGAATATTGCATCCAAAAAATGTCCTGGCAGAAACAAATGCCTGTCCACTATTTTCTCCAACTAAGCAACCTAAACACATCTTTTTAAATAACTAGTCAACCACTGCATTTATCATAGATCACGGAGTTAGAAAGTACCTCAGAAGCCTTTTGTCTATCCCCTTCATTTTATAGATGAGAAAACTGAGACCCAAGGATACTAAGTGACTTCACAAAAGCCATGAAGGGAGCCAGTGACGGATCTGGTAATTGAACCCAGACTGAACTGCAAATCCAGCACTCTTTTCCCTGTACCACAATGTGTCTGTATTTAAATGGACAAAATAGGTCTCTTGGTGAAGTACTATATCCTATCAGATAATCAAAACCTTCCTTCTCCCATTTTGTACTTTGTTTTATTCTTATTTTTAGTTTCACTGGTGTGAACTCGCAGTGTGAGAATCTCTGACATCCCTTCAAATAGGCAACTGCCTCTATAATCTATAGTCTTAGAGAATTTCTTGGGACGCTGAAGAGGAGGTAAGTTGGCCATGATCACAACAGCTAGTATGTGTCAGACTCAGGACTTGAATCTAGGTATTACTGATTCCAAGGCCAACAACTTTTGACCATATAACCCTAGGGAAGTCACATAATCTCAAAGTGACCCCAGACAACTCTTCTTTTTTTTGTTGATATTTATTTTGTTTTATATGTTTTTTCCTAATGGAAAAATAGTGGGTTTTTTTTTTACAGTTTTCAATTTATTTATTTTTAGTTTCCAACATGCACTTCCATAAATTTAAAATTTTCTCCCTCTCCCTCCCCAAGATGGCATGAAATCTGACATAGGCTCTACATATACATTCTTATTAAATACCTTATAATAAATGAGAGAAACCATGAGAAAGAAAAAAAAACAAAAAAAGAAAATAGTCTGCTTCACTCTGTATTTTGACTCTGTAGTTCTTTCTCTGTATATGGATGGCATTTTCCATCATGAGTCTTTTAGAATTGTTTTAGGTCTTTGCATTGCTGAGAAGTCTATCAAAATCAGTCACTACACACTTATGGCTGTTTCTCTGTACCGTGTTCTCTTGGTTCTGCTCACTTCACTCAGCATCAGTTCATATAAATCTTTCCAGGATTTTCTGAAGTCCCCCTGTTCCTCATTTCTTACAGCACAATAGTATTCCATTATATTCATGTACTACAGCTTGCTCAGTTATTGCCCAATTATGGACATCCTCTCCAATTCCAGTCCAGACCACTCTTTTAAGACTATATAGACTAGATGCCGGTCTGTGTTGTTTAGGGTGAATTTCCTAACACAGAGGTCCCTTGTTTAAATGAAGTCGTAGTTCTTTTTTCCTATCTTTCCCCCACTCCTGAAAAAAATCTAAATTTTAAGAAGAATACATGAAAAAAGGTGACAAATTAACTTCATTTTTAATAATTCAGCCTATTTTACTGATATGTTAAAAAGACTTTTTCATAAGATAGGATTTTTAAAAAATCAAGTAAATCTAAGTCCAAGTCAATTGAAAGGCCTTACCTGAGCACATTCCAGGTCAAATCTGTGACACTCTAAGATATATTACTTCCATAACAAATGTATAGTCTTAGTAATTAAAAATATGTCACTTGAAAGGTAAGACTTTTAAAAATGCCCTTTTAAAATATGTGAATACTTGAGAAAGAATAAATTTAGAGATTTCTTCTGATATTTTAAGGATGGGATTTACTAAACCTTCTAGTATAGCAAAGGACTCAACAAGAATTGCTTTGACTCATCAAATGTTCTTTTCAGGAATGTTTATCAATCAGAACTGAGACATTAAAATAACAGAGTAAGGGTTAAGAAAATCCCGTATATTCCAGCAAAAACTGAATCTGTTTTATTATTAAAATATTCAAGAATTTGGGGAGAGGATCATGTGTCTTGTTTAAAATGACAATCTTATTAATATAGCTGTGTTTTCAAGTGTATTCTGTTAAAGAACAGGAAAATGCTATCATTTAAATGACTAAATCTACTACTTTGACTTAGATAACTATTTTTCCCCCAGAATAATAAAAGGACAAATCTCCTCTCAAAAATGTATTAGGGTTAAAGAAAAAAAATTGTGTCGCCTCACTCTGGGAAACTGCCATTGACATTTTATTTTTTTTAAATGATGGACAAAAACTAATCAAATAAATACTTTTATGTATTGATTTAGTCTATTTAGTAGTTTCATATCCCTGAAGTAAATTTCTACCACCACATTTGCTATATTTTCTAAGTTTTAGAAAATCTTGTTGAACTATGTAACTCAACATGAAACAGGATTTCATGACTACATCTATCAGAGAATATAGGCTAAATAACAAAGAAAAATGTCAAAAAAGAAATCAGGGAATGAGGAAAAATAAAATTTTCTGAACAACTTAATAATCAAATTTTGAAGTTACTTGATTTTGCTTCAGTTTTTTATCTTTATGCATATCTAAAACTTAGAATATTTTTTCTTAAGATTCAACATATGTAAATGTTTCCTTTGAATTAACTTTCTATTGATTTGTGGTTCTTATCCTGAAATTAGTCTGCATGATGGACCATTTTAATGATTTTTTCATTCCTCATCTCTACTGTAGAGAAATTTGGCTGTATCAGGTTTTTTTTTTGTTTTGTTTTTAACTCCGTCACTGAACCTTGGAACTAATGGTGCCTTTAGTGATTGCTTGGTCTTACCTATTTATTTTACTAGTGAGAAAACTGAGATCCAGAGAAGTTTGAGTGATTTGTTTATATCAGACATCTAAGATGTGGCAGAGCAAGAACTCAAGCAAGCTGACTGAAGCAAAGCCCCACAAATAAGAACCAGAATGACTCTGGGACTCTAGCAGAATCACTCCTCTATGCAATGGCTCTAACTGTGGTATAGAAATACTGTACCAATCTTCCCTAGATTATCTCAGGGCAATTCATACTTCCTGATATGTCTATTACCCAGTAGGTGGCAGTAGAACATTATAACCCCAAACTAGTAGAAGGGAAGCTAACTTACCAACACAGGTAATCAAAGGAGTAAAATAAGCCAGTGGATATTTGGATGAATAATACCTACACACCTGGTCGTTGCTGCTGCAAGTATGCCTCACTTTGGACAAATCTAAGAGGTAGATTTTAACATCAAATTAATTTAGTAGTAAATGTTTATTTAATGAAATAATGTACCATATAAGAAAAGTGATTTATATTTACCACTGAATAAATTAAAAATATAACTCACTGTACAAAAATTTATGTTGATGCACATGTTTTACAGAAAATGCTAATTACATAAATTAAGTAAAATATTCATTAAAACAAGCTGAAAGTTATTTTATTCTTTAATAAAAAGTTATCACATGCCTATCTTTAGTAGAATGACAGCTCTTTGAGGGTAGATATTATCTCACTTTGCATTTGTATCCCCAGAACTTAGTATATAGTAAATGCTTAATAAATTACTGTTGAGAGGTTGATTCATTTGTGCATCTGACTGTGATTTATTCAGAATTCTGTATTTATTCTCCCAAACTTCAATAATTTTTTAAAAAAATAATAATTTTAACTTTATAAATGTTAATTTGATCAAAGCACTCCAGACTAGGTATTACTTAGAATTTTTTAACTTCTACATAAATATAAATAAATTCCCAGAAGAATATTTTAGAGTATTTTAGTTCTACAATTTTTGGATACCATTTACTGAAACAATGGATTTGAATGCAACTGTTGGGGATCATATTTTAGCACTGTTTCTAATACTCATGTGACCTTGAGCACTGAATGTCTCTGGGCAACAAAAGTTCCTTAATCTGAGGGGACTCGACTTTATATCATCCAAGGTCCTTTCTAGCTTTAGAGTTGGATCCTCAAAATAAAAAGTCTAGGAAATGATCAGAATAATCAATGCCATCCTGACAAGCATAGACTGACTCAGCAAATATGAGATTTTAATTTGCAGTCTGTTTATGTACTAGCTTTATTAATAGTAAATGAATGAATGAGTCAATAAAGAAACAAACAGACAAACCACTACTAACAAAAGTTCCCCCAGAATGCTGGGAGTGAGAGGTAGAGAGTGGGGAAGGGAAGGAGAATGAGTCAGAACTAGAATTTTTTAATGACTCTCATTCCAAAGAGAATAAAGGTCATACTTTAGATGCTGGTAGTTCTAATGTGTGGTTTCCTCACACAGAGAAAGTCTGGAACTCTGCTGGAAAGGCACTGAGCCAATGCAAACCACTCTGGGTCCAAGCAGTGTGCAAACACTGTATTTTGGCACTTTAATGAAGAATACTTTTAGCACTAGATTAGCTGCATAATTCTGAAGGACATGCACCTATATAAATACAAAAAAATACACAATATACAAGTTCTGATCTAAAAAGAACTCATAAGACTCATCTCATCTATGTACATAGGCTTTCTATGAATTCTGAATTACATAACTAAATGTTTCAGAAATCTTCAGTAATGATATACAGGACAATCTTGGTCTATTAAACTATTCTACTGTGTATACACACATACCTATACACATTTCTAACATCTGTAGAATCAAATATTAGCACTTGAAGAGACAGAAAGTTTGAGATATTTCTAAAGTATTCAAACTATGAAGCTATTGGATTGGAATTTATTTTAAACAATGATCTCACCATAAACACAGACAAAATGAACTTTCTCTTACATTTCTTGAAAGCACAGCACAAATCAAGAGCAATGTTTTTAAGTCTTGAACTAGCACAGAGAAATATAATTATGTTCAAGTTAGCATGTATTCTAGAAAACATTTATAAATACAAGGTCCCATTAGCATCTTAAACTCAGAATGTCCTAAACTGAACTTGTTACATTCCCTAAATACTATCTTTCCCCCTAACTTCCCATTAATGCCAATTCCATCCTCCCAGTGTTCTCAAGTCAAGGCCTACCAACTTTGACCATTCATTCTGACATGCTCCATCTAAACAGTTGCCTGGTCCTGTCAATTCCTTGATACTTTGATAAATGCCACCTCCTCTCCTTTTTACTCTCATTGTCACCAACTTATTTGAGGTTCTCATCTGCCATCTGTACTCCTCAGTCTCTTAAAAGATCTCTCCAATTCAATTCAATTAACATTAGCTCTCTGTTGTGTTGTATAATGGAGACTATCATTTTTAATCGTTGTCTCCCCAGTGCAGAGCATGGTACCTGGCAGGCACATAGGAGGCACCTGACAAGATGCTCACTGATTATAGATGGACTGATTCTCAGCATGAGGGATATAAAAAGAGTTAATGTCCTGACACTCCTAAAGAAGTTCTATAATTCATCATTTGCACAAAGAATCCTTTGGTTAGTCAATAACTACAATCACTTTCCCACTCAAAAAACCTTTCAGTAATTCCTTCTTGCTTACAGGGTAAATAAAATACAAAGTACTCAGCTTAATATTCAAAGTCCTACATAACTGGTCCCAATTCACCTTTCCAGTTTTACTTCACATTATTTTCCATCTATTCAAAGTCCTACATAACTGGTCCCAATTCACCTTTCCAGTTTTACTTCACATTATTTTCCATCACATACTATGCTGCAAGGCATCCACATTCTTATCTTGGGCTCTTCTGTTCCCATCCAACATATCTCACAATTTAAATAACACTGTGCCTCAGGTTCCTCATTTATTAAACAGAGAGGATTACATATACTTCCTAGAGTACCTAAAGTACAGAATAAGCCAGAAAAGTAGTCTCTAAATCGTAAAATGTGATAATCAATAAATGTGAATTATGATTTTTGAAGCCTTTTCTTCCTTCAAATTCCAGATTAGGTAGCAGCAAAAAGCCTTCCCTGATTCTTCTTTCTAGAAATGATCCTTTTCTCATATTCTTTTGCTTTGAATTTCTCATCACTGCTTGATCTCTCCCATATAATTATCATAGCACAATTTGTATAATATATGTGTGTATACATACACATATAGATAGTCTGTATACACACACACACACACGAGCGCGCGCGCATGTGAACATGCACATGCACACCTTATAATCCCAAACAGCTTATAAAACCTTTCAAAACAGGAACAGAGTTATTTTTTTATCTTTGTATTCAATGTATCTAGTATGTGCTAAATAAAAGTTTGTTTAATAGAATAAAATAAAAACTCTGAAAGTAGGAATAGCTTAAGGAAAACTATAATGTATGTTAGATTTATCTTTATCACCTCACTTTTCCTCAAAAATGTTGCTTTTTACCTCTTTGTGGACTCCATTTTTTCAAAAATTATCTCTGCTCCTGACCCTTGACAACTGTCCTACTTTCCAGTCTTGCTTTCAGTTGGCTATCAACCAACAAATGCTTGTTGTTCTATAACGGCAAATTAAGCTGTTATCTGGCTGTCACTTGATTTTTCAATACTCTTACAGGCTATTACCCAATTGATAATTAGAAAAAAATTAACCAATAATGTTCAAGCAAAGAAATTTAAACTGTTAACAGTGACAGGAAAAAAAATCTGCAAATCACAAATAATTTGAGAAATGCAAATTAAAGTAACTCAAATTCTACCTTACATCCATCAGATGTCAAAGGTGACAATGGAAAATAATAATAAATATTGGGAGTATTGTGAGAAAACAAGTACAGAAATGCATTACTTGTAGAGCTATAAATTTAGTACAGCCATTTTAGAAATCAACTGTCCCTAAAGTTAGTCAACTGCGTAACCTTTGATCAAGTAACACCACTATGAGGTCTAAACCCTAAAGAGATCAAAGAAACCTGGGAAGATTCGTACCGATAGTGAATAAAGTGAGTTGAGTTGGAATAACAATATATAGAGCAACAATGCTGTAAAGGCAAACAACTTTAAAAATTGAAGAACTCAGATCAATGTAACGACCATCTTTGATTCGAGAGTTCTCATGATGAAACACGTTACTCTCATCTGACATAGAGGGGATGGATTCAGAGGGGGAATTAAGATTATTTTTAGACATGGTCAATTAAGGAAGTTTTTTCTCATATTAAGGAGCAGAGGTTGTTAATGGTAAGAAAAATAAATATATGTTAATTGGGAATTTAGAAAAAATACACTATTTAAGGACATTGCATGTTCAGGTGCTGTCAAAGTAGAAGTAACATTCCCTGTAGGGGGTGATGACCTGACTTCTAAGAACTGTGTGATCAAGAAACTGAACATGGGAAGATAGATCAAATCTCTCTCTCTCATTTACTGATAGTAGCTACTCTTGTGTGTAAACTTCCAAAGGCCCACTTTCTAAGCCGCACAGGGTTACTTCAGGGCAATTAAAATCTAAGTAATACCTCATCAACAAAAGCAGAAGATTGGAAAAATCCTCCTCTAGGCCCTCAACATAACCACTTCCTACCCAGTCTTATAGAATTTAATAGCTATGGTGGGTACCCTTTAAAGAGTATGTTTGATGATCCAGTGCAATGATCGATAATTAAGCCTTGCCCCCCACCTTTTCATTCTGGGATGGACAGAGTAAATTTCACTGGATGCATGCACAGCAGATCTTATTATATTACCTTTCTTAAACTCACCCTTTTCCAAACATCCTATTAATGTAGAGGGCTCCAACATTTTTCTAGTCCCCTAGGTTCAAATCCTCATTGTCATGTTTGTCTCCTCACTCTCACTCACTTATTCTACAAGAAATCAAATTTTGTCATGTTTTCATCCAAAACATCTCTCATATCTGTGTATTTCTCTCTACTCACTCAGCCTAGCTCAGCATTATCACCACACACTTGGACTATAGCAATGGTCTCTTAATTTATCTCTTCTGTCTCATATTTCTCTCCTCTTTCATCAATCTTCCACAGAGCTGTCAAAACAATTTCTCTAAGGCACACAGTCAGATCATGCCACTTCCCTACTCAAGTAACTCCTTATTGATTCTAATATCCAATACCTCTTCAACTCTTCAACTCATCTTTGCTTAGTTTGTATTGTGTCTATATTTTATAATATACAGAATAATTGCTAGAGGTATATAATTGATAAATAAACATGCACATATGATGGGTCCATTCTCTGAGATTTTTTTTTATTTTTTGTCTTTTATTTTTTTTAATTGATGGAGTACATAAACAAAACAGTTTGAATACCACCAGCAAATTCAAAATAATTTTTGAAAGATGGAAAAAGTTGTCAATACTCAAAGGAGTGAAGTTACAAAAGTAGGATGACAAAGGGAGAGAGGACCCTATTCAGGGACTTTTCAAATCATATATGCATGCATATAGGCATATCCCTATTCTGCCTATTTGTGAAGTCAGTTCTGTCTAACCAGCAAGAGAAATTCTGAAGCAACTATTGACAACATGTTGGCCAATTCTCATGGACTCATCATTTCATTTTTTAAAATTTCTTTCAATTTCACAACAGCAAATCTGCACACAACATAGATAGTGATTTTGGAGAATCACCACATTAACAATCATCATGAGTCTCTATAAAATTAATATTTTCTTTGAATTTTCTCTACCCATCTCCTCCAATTCTAAGATTTTTTTGGGGGGGGGCATTCCAAACATAAAGAGATTTAAATTGATACATAAAAGGAAGAAAATTAATTTACACAAATACAAGTACACAGAAAGGAGTATAGCAGAATGACTGGAGAACCAGTCTCGGAGTCAGAAAGACCATCCTCTTACAGGTACTGACAGGTACCTAGGCAACTCACTTAACCAGTTAATGTTCCAGGCAATTCTCTAAGACTAGGAAGGGCAGGTGTGTTATACCTTAACTACAGATCCTTAAATCTTAGCTATGTCATCCATGATTTTATGATAATGGTACCTCAAGAATTGAGCAAGTCTGGGGAAGTGGTTTTATCTCTTTTGTGGTGAGTTGGCAAAAGCATGAGCCAGTTCGGAAAAACAGAGCTAGCTATCTTTTTCTTCTTCAAATTTAGCTAAAGTATAGGTGGATTTCCACAAAATTAACTAATCTGGCCTTTAGACAATGTTCAGTCCATCAATAAGCTTGAAACTTCTCCAGGTTGATAGGACCTATCTAGGCACTTTGAATAACCTCCACTCCAAGTTGAGATAATAGATCGGTTTTTAGTGGAGGCAGATATAGCAATACCATTCAATACAATAAAGTTTGCTATGGATAAAGAGAATTTTACGTAGTAAGAAGTGCTCAACTTCATGGCTGCCTAACAACAAGAGAGGTTCTTAACCTTGGGTCCACAGATCCCTTGGAACTTTTAGTATTTTGATAAATGCTTTCCCATTTAGTTAGTTTCTGTTGCAATTCTATGCATTTGTCTTATACACTTAAAAACATTATTCCAAGAAGTACTCCACAGACTTCAACAGAGTGCCAAAGGGGTCATTAAGAACCCCTGATTTAGATGGATTTTCATAAAAATCAATTGCAAATAATATACAGAAAATTTTGTCAAACAATAATATTGAAATATCTTTAACTTTAAATAACTAATTTATAGGTGGAACATGGTTATAAATGGTTTTTTGAATGTCGTCTACTCTCTTAGAATGTGAGTTCTTTGAGGGAAGGAATGTTAACCTTGTATTAAAGTTTTGATGCGGAAGATCCAAAAGACTAATATTAATATGACTAACTTGAGAAATGACTAAAATTGAAATTACAATGTCAATTCCAAAGAGCAAAGATAATTTCAGTTTAACCATGAGAATTCTGTCATCCATTAAAGCCCAAAACTGGGATTTCATTGTGTAGCCTCGCATATACATTCTACAAATTTTCTAAACCATAAATTCATCCAGAAAAGTAATTTGACTTAGGTTTCTTCCATATTAATAGAAGCTCAGATGTGTGGACTTAAATTCAATTCATAAAATCTAAACACTATAGCAGTGGGAGGTAAGATTATTAAGTTCCTTTAAGACAAGAGATCTATTGCATTTGACATTGAGGACACTCAGTCATTGAGAAACTGGAGGAAGAAAGTAGTTGAAAATAAACTTCTTTTTTCAGTGAACTGTATTTAAAAATAAACTGACCTTCTTAAAATTTTTGTTTAAGTCAACCAAGCTGAGCAGGAAGACGTGGTCCTTCGCTCCAAGCAGCAGCCTGCCCCTCTCCTCATCTAACAGCAGGGTTTGGGAATCCAGCCCTTCTGATGAACCCATGAACGGAATACAGCTGTTTGAAAGCAGCAAGTCTATGGGAAAATAAAAGGCCAAAAAAAATTATTTTCAAATCAAAATGTTGATTTAAGACTCACCATACACTTTGTAAATTTATGCACGCAGCATGCAGTTTTCAGTTTGGATAACTTCAACATACAATTTATTGTTCTTTGTAGATGGTATTGTTATTGTTACCCTAAACCAAACAGATTAATAATGTTTCAGTGTCTGTATTGAGTAAAAATTGAAGGAATCGTCGATTAATGGGGGAAAAGAAGCCATAGTAAGAGCTAAATAATTGCTTATTGTGTTTCCACCCTGAGTTTAAAAAAAATCTCCATAACAAACATTTGACTATCAGCAAAGCCTGCAGAATATTAAAAGAATGTGTCAGTAAAGGGGACAACATTGTACGGAGGAATAAATATTGGATTTGAGGCACAAGTCCTAGATAGCTGGGCTGCAATTCCTTCCCTTCCTAGGCCAAAGCTTAGATGAAAACTCAGGTGTCCTGATGCTCAGACCACTGCTCTGAAGGACACACCACTCTTCTATCTTTTTCCTCTGGAACAGGCATGATTTCTAACTAATTTGGGGGCCAGTTAAACAAGAGGAAAGTTTTTTTTTTAAATTTCTCCAAACTGTTTTCCCCAAACTCTGCATCAGCTATGGTATCTTTTGATAGAAAATTGATGACTGAGTCCTCTAGAGTCAAAGTACCAATCCCAATTCTGACCTTTACTATTCTTATTCTATAGACAAGTCACTACTGCTTTGATTCTTGGTTTCCTAATCTGTAAAAACTGTAACATATTTTAATAGGCTGTTCCCAGGCTAAAGAAGTATTCTGCCAAGTTTAAAATCCATATCAATATGGGTTATTGTTAATATTTCTGGGAGTACTCCTTTTCATTTTCATTATTTTATGAGGATTAAAATGTTATTTTCTTTAAATATCCAGTTTAGTCATTAAAGTAGATTTCTAAATGTGTATGGAAGGTTCTGTATTTATACTGGAATGCCTGGCTTTTATGGAATGAAAAAGGATTAGTTCATAGTTTGGACAAACTATGAGAGTACATATCTTGATGAAGATGTGATACTATCTGAAGCCTCCAGTGGCTGTAATGTCACAAACCTCAGGGGCCTGACTGAGATTTATGGAATGTATTTTATGTGCACTGGATAGAAGTATGCATAGTATATACTCTGTACTAATTATTTTTCTATGAAACTAAATACAACATTGTAATAGCTTGTCAGCCCATAACACCACTGGTGTTATATTTCCCAGAAGTTACAAAAGTTGAGAACTTGTCTTTACATGGGCAAACATCCAACTAATTTCCCATAATGGCCCTAAGTGGAGGGAAGAAGGGAAGAATGGAAGAGACAGAATGGAGGAGAGAAATAAAATCTGGATATGTAATAAAAGAATGCTCTTTTCACATAGCCCCTTCTTTGGCCAGGCAATCCTGTAGCTTCAGTGGGATTTCTTGATAATTATCCAACCAACAAGTAAGAAATAGGAAAACTAGAAGTATATGCAATAAGTCCATGGAGGACCCCTCCATCTAACTAGAGAAAACTATTCTATGAGCCAAGTTGTTACAAACGTCAGTGCATGGCCTATAACATGAAATTTAGATTAAAAAACTTTTCATACTTAATTAGGGATAAAGAGATGCTTTGTAAAAAGAAATAACATTCCCTGATGTTGTGCCCTAAATGTAGAGATTTTCACTCACCTCTGTAGTTCCAAACAATAATAATTCATTTTTTTGTCTTTACTAGTATGGAAGGAGTGGCCAGGGAAGAAGAAAAATATAATATTTATATAAAAAAAAACTCAAAACACCTGCTTTAATATTTGCTTATCTTATAGTGTTGTTCTTAGTTTCCAAACAAATTTGATTAGAGAAAAACAGCTGCAACAGTTAACAGTTAACCTCAAGTGTTGTTATTCAAGAATGATTAAATGATGCCTTGTGACTTAATGTTGATCATTTAAAAAAAATTTAAAAGGAATGGTTCATCAAGTCAGTAGCCAAGTTAAATAATGAGCCTTGGATGGTACATATGGAAATCTCTCGGTCTGAAATATGAGTTATTTTGAAGGCAGCTTTGGGACAGGGATTTGAACAGGTTCCCTCTTTCCTAAGCAGGTTATCTTTTTTGCACTCCTGCCAAGTGAAGCACACTCATCTCTCTTTGCCAACACACCTTCTATTAAAGGGCAACACAAAATTATTAGCTACCAAGGAAACATTTGAGCACCAATATGTATTCTACCAAGGTGACCTAGAGCCACGAAAAGAGACTGACTATTCAGCTAGGTAACCTGTGCAAATGAGGTTAACAAACTGCCAAATGCCAGACTCTTTAGAGAAGAATTCCTCACAACCAGATCTGTCCTGGCTCTGAGCCATACCTTGTTAACCCTTTTGGGCAAAAAATGTGTTTTCGCAAGGGGGAAAAGGATGTGTGATTTAGGTGGAAAGCAAAAGAGCTTCCTGTGAGAGCAGTTTACAGGGAGTCATGAGCTGGAGGGAGGGGAGAAGTTCAATAGTACAATCTCCTTCCCAAGATACTTTAAACATTCCCTCTTTATCTGAAGTAGTCTGTCTCTTTGACCTCATTTCCCATCATCACCTTGTTCTTAATCCTTCCTTTAGTAAGCTATCCTCCACTGCCAGCTGTTTTTTCCTTGCAAAATCCATTAGGATCCCAACACTTGTCTCATTTTTCTTTTACCTGCTCTCCTATTTATCTTCTCAGATGGACTGCTTGGACCAGACCTGTGATTCCACTGTTTTAGGGAAGTCCCTGCCAGATTGGCACCTGATTCATAGCTTGGATACTTACCTAGACAACAGACAGTTTAAGTGATTTGAACATGGTCAAAGAACCAGTATGTATGAGATGAGCAGCTATTTGGCACCAGGCTTGGAGTTAGGAAGATTCATCATCTTGAGTTCTAATCTGATTTCAGACACTTACTAGCTGTGTTACCTTGATCAAGCCACTTAACCTTGTTTACCTCAGTTTCCTCATCTGTAAAATGAGCTAGAGAAGAAAATGGCAAACTATGCCAATAGCTTTGCCAAGAAAGCTTGAAATGGGGTCATGAAGAGTCAGACACAACTGAAACGACTAAACAAGAGTATCTGAGGTGGGATTTTAATCTGAGTTTTCCTATTTCCAAACCCGGTCTCTTTATCTATTGTCTCTATAACTAAGGTAAAAATCTCAGTTGTAGAAGAAAATGGCAAACTACTCCAGTATCTTTGCCCAAAAAAAAACTCCAAATAGGATCACAAAGAGTTGGACAACTGAAAACAACGGAACAACAACAAATTCTCAATATATATTCATAGATATAGGAGTGGAAGAGACTTTAGGAGTATTTAGTCCAGTCTCTTAATTTTGAGGAAACAGATTGAGTGGTCAAGTGACTTATCCTGGGTGATACAGATAGTGTCAAAGGAAGACTTCCATCCTGACTCATGCAGACTCTAAATCCAACACTCTGCCTATTATGCCAAACTGTAAACTCAACTGAATATTTCTACAATTAGAATGCACTTGACATCAAAACTTGAGCATTTCTGAAATGGATAATACATGGAACTTTAAAGCTGGAGCAGATCTGTAAGCTCATTTAGTCTCCCACCCTCTTATTAATCTATATAAGGTGTTATTATTAATATCTCCTAATTTATTAAAAAATTAAAAGTGAAAGATATTGTTATAAAACTAAGCATTGTATGTGAATTGAAGAGGGGAGGGACACTCAAAGATGACTCCCTACAATACTGAAAATCCCTAAGTCAAACAATTTTTACTCCAGTAGAGATCGCTGAATCCAACCCTATAATGTCACACATGAGAAAAGTAAGATCCCCAGAAATGAGGTGATTTGTCTCAGGTCACATAGTCACTTCTTTGTTTTCTTTATAGAATTTACAGTTTTTGCTTAAAATCAAAAATTCCGAATCATCTCTTCCAATAAGAATGTTGCTGGAATCAACTGCTCTTAACAAACACAACACTCTGTATTTGTAAAGACAAATAGCCAATACTTAAAAAAAATAGTATAAATATTTAAGGGATATATGACAAATATATACAAATGTAAAAAGAAAGGATCACAAATTTAGAGCTATAAAAGCCCTTAGAGCTCATCTAGTAAAACTGAGGGAATTAAGTGACTTGTCCAAAGTTACATGTATAGAAAGGGGCAAAGCTGAGATATGAACCTAGATCTAACTCTCAAATCCAAGACTCTTTCTACAACAGGGCAAGTCCCATAATAACCACAATGCAAAATTCTGAGCACAAAAAGAAAGATTCTAGATGTCTTGCTCAATGCCTTATTTTATAGATGAAACCAAGTGAAATGACTTACCCAGGAGCATTTAACTAGGAACCTGAATATCCAACTTATGGTCCAAGGATCATATATAATTTACCAAAGACATTTAGCAGAAACTTTTGGGCCTAACTGTCCAACTACTTAACCACCACTACTATTGTATAAATGACTGACTTCAAATATAATGCTGACTGACATGCGTAGCTCAATTCCATAATTCCAAAAAAATTTATATGACCTATGACCTGTCCTCATGTGTCCTACCTATGGAATTCGGATAAAGAGACAGCATGTTGCAGCTGAGAATGCAATGGGTTTGTAGTAAAGAGGCCAAGGTTTAAATGTATGACCAATATGGAAGTCACCTGACCTCTTTGAACCTCAATTTTCATAATCTGGAAAATGGGGATAATAACACTATTTATTTCCATAAAGATTATTGTGAGGCAAATACTATGTAAATCAAGCATTGTAGAATGAAAGATAATTTTGCCCCCCCCCAAAAAAAGATGAACCACCTTAAAAAAGAGTTTTCTAACAGCTACCTACTTCTTACATTTCAGCATACTTCAAGTGCCTTTGTAATTAAGACAAAACCAAAATAAAAGAAACAAAAAATATCCATAAATAGAGGTTCCCTATTTTGTGTTATCACTTTTTATTTTAGTTCCCATTTAAAAAAAAAAAGTTCTCTGGACCAAATCCCATTTACTCCCTAGTGAACTGTCACCTAGTGACAATTTTCTGCAGAGAACAATTCACTCTGATGATCTATTCACTTCCTCTCTCACAGGAAAGGAGCGAATAGTCATAAAAAGCCTAATAAATGGAGACAACAGCCACGTACATTCTTTCAAGAGAATTTTCTCAGTGTCTGTTAGATGATCAAAGTCCTTTCCCTTGCCACTCCCTGGATGCTCAATTCTAACATTATTGCCAGAGATACTAAAACTGGGTGGAGACCCAAGTTCATTCTTGAAGGAAAAAAAACATTAATTATTCACCTATTATCAAGGCTCTGAGCTAAGAACTTTACAAATATTATCTCTCTTGATCCTTGCAACAACCCATGGAGCTAGGGGGTTATCATTATCCCTATTTTATAGTTGAGGAAAATGAGGTAGGCAGAAATTAAATGACTTGCTCAGGGTAATACAGCTAGCAAGGGTCTGAGGCTAGATTTGCACTCAGATCTTCCTGACTCCAAACACAGCCCTCTATCCACTGCACAGCCTATAAGACTATGTTTAAATAATGATCTCTAGCAGTCTAAAAAGAATGGCATACATTATGGAAAACAAAAAAAATAAGATCTTTAAGGCCTCACAAGGCAGTAATTATAATTTTATAGAATCAGACAATTTTAGAGCAGGAAGGAACCCTTAGAGAGTAACCATTCTAATTAAATTATGTGCTCAAGGTCACACATTGAGTAACTGACTGAACTGAGATTTAACCTTGCCTTCTAATTCCATGTCCACCCTGATAAGAGAGATCTCAAATAGACTCAAAATTAGGAGGAATGGTTTTAAATGTCTATTTGAATAGCTCTGTGGAAACCTTGCTTAGCATGCATATGGAGTCCATATGGAGCCCATCTTTTCAAAATCTTCCCCAGGTTCTTGACCTTTCCACTATGCCTCCAACTCACTGTGTCATGGAAGGGAGAACTTCTCAAATGAATTCTAGCCACTGACGTGGAAGCCTAATTTCCAGTTCAAAGAACAGATTTCTAACCTGACCCCAGGAAGACCCACAAATGAGTTGAACCCTACTTAAGTCTAGAAGATTCAACTTGAACCCCAGACTCCTGGGTCCATTTATTACAAAGTTCTTAATGTTAAGCTCAAAAAACCCACAGAAGAGACCTCATCATCACTATTACCACCACAAGCACAATCACAATTCTTCTCCTTTCTTGTCTCTTTCTCCTCTCTTCTCTCTCTCTCTCTCTCTCTCTCTCTCTCTCTCTCTCTCTCTCTCTCTCTCTCTCTCTCTCTCTCTCTCTCTCTCTCTCCCTAGTCCATGAACAGGGAGACCCTTAACACTACTCTGAGGATTATCTGCTCTTTCCATCTAATCTCTATGGTGAAGGAGTAGCATGAATGATCCTATGCAAAATTGTAAAGTAAACCAATGTTATTTTTGCAGTCTACCTCCCTCTCTATGCCACCTTCCATTTCTTAGAATGTCTTCTTCCTCCTTTCACATGACCAATACTTTGGTAATCCTCAGAGTACTCAGAAACCCCTGGTATAGCACACTTCACAGCCTCCCCCAGAAACTCTCCTCTCAAAAGCAAGTAATCCTCAGATAAGAGTTCAGAGAAAAAAGCGGTATTGTCTTACTAAGTCATGTTAAGATATCTTTTGTAAGGCCCTGTGCTAAGTGCTGGCATATGAATAACTGACAGCCCTCCCCAGGCTCAGGTGCCCTTTCCTTCCCCCTTTTCATTTCCTTCGTTATGCTAATGTTCAGATTATAACTAGATCACTGAATGGGCTTGGCCCCAGGTCTCTGCTTTCCTAAGTAACAGTCCAGGATGAGATATGGACAGGGAAGGTATGGACATGATCATGAGCAGCAGAATCTAACACTGAGAATGCTTTCTCTTGTTTTAGCCTTACCTGGGTGTGGTCCATCTGTCCGCAGATTTGATTCTTCTGTGCATACTTATTCTTTCCCAAGCCACTAGCTAAACTCTTTTTAAGTATGCACAATTTTATAATTTATCATTTCTCAAGTAATAATCATGATGATGATGACAATGACAACGATGATGCAAAATTTAACGAGTCCTGGTAATTTTCAGGGCTAAAAGTAGATTTCTGGACAATATTCTTACAATTATATTTCCAGATCAGAAAAATTATGCTTTCTCTTACTTCACCTTTTCAGCTTTCTGCAAACAGAACCTTGCTGATTATTTGGTTAATTAGGTACCATTCATGAACGATTATGGATATTATCCATGGCAATAATAAGGCATTGGATATGACATAAGAAAATATATTTTAAAAAGAATAAACTAGTATATAATCAAAACTGCCCTCTTGCCAGTGCAGGATGCTAAATGGGATTGCAGCAGTTTCACATTTTGACACTTCTGTCCACACCCATGATTTTAAATGACAGATATTTCTACTGGCAAAGTTTCAATGTGAGAAATTTTATATAAAAAAGAATAAGTAACATTCATGGTTAAATGTTACAGGGCTTCTTCCATTGTTACAGTCTCAAAAGCTTTGTTTTTGTCCCCTTAGTGATCTTTCCAAAACAGTGGTTATAGCTAGAACAAGATCATAATGACAACATAATGAAATAGTTTTTATAAAGTAGATGTCTTGACAAAGCAAAACTTGCTTGACAAGTGTTTCCTTAACTCCTTTCAAAGTTTCTTTTTATAGTGTCTTCTCTAATTAGAACTGTGAGTTTTAAAACTAAGATTGTCATGTTTCTTCTCTTTGTATACCCCTGTATTCAGTACATAATAAGTGCTCATTTTTTCACTCATTTATTCATTTTTGAGTGATACAGCTCTCTCCTGGTTCTCTTTTTACCTCTCCCAGTCCTCTTCTTTACTATAACACC
Source organism: Bettongia penicillata ogilbyi (assembly GCA_023548195.1). Taxonomy (NCBI): domain Eukaryota; kingdom Metazoa; phylum Chordata; class Mammalia; order Diprotodontia; family Potoroidae; genus Bettongia; species Bettongia penicillata. The sequence goes on along the minus strand of JAJHZJ010000049.1, from coordinate 604,246 downwards.
ACTTATGTTCCAAACCTTGTGTGGTGATTTACTCTAGTGTTCTGTTCTGGGTCCTCTCTTCTTTATCTGTGCTCTCTCTTTTCAGTATCATCAGTTTCCATCTTTTTAGTTACCATTTCTATGCAGACAATTCAAGATCTAGTTATTCAACCCAGTCTCTCATCTGAACTCCATTCCTGCATCCCAGGTTGCCTATTGGACATTTCCGCGGAATATAAAAAAGGCATCTCAAATTCAGTAAATACAAAAGAATACACCATTTTTTTCCCTCAAACTTTCTCTTCTTCATAAATACTTTATTTCTGTAGAAGGAACCCCTAATACACCAGTCATCCAGGTTTACAACTTTTTTTTTTCAAATAGAATTATATTTTTCCCAATTATATGTCAAAAAAATCTTTAGCATTCATTTTTACCAGAATTTGAGTTCCAATTTTTCCCTCCACTCTCCTCTTCTGAAAATAGTAGACAATTTGATATAGGCTTTATATACATACTATCATGCAAAATACATTTCCATATTAGTCACATTTGTGAAATAAGGAACAGATCAACAGAAAAAAACTGGAAAAAGAATATATTAAGTCAACAATAGATTCAATAAGCATTGAGTCCAACAGCTGTTTTATCCAGATGTGTACAGCATTTTCCTTGGTGAGTTCTTTGTACTTACCTTGGATCATTTCATTGATCACCACACAATGTTGCTGATACTGTGTACAGTGCTTTCCTGATTATGCTCATTTCACTTTACATCAGTTCACATACATCTTTCTAGGTTTTTCTGAAATCTGCCTTTTTATCGTCTCATTGCACAATAGTATTCCATTACATTCATATATATGGCAGCTTGTTCAGTCATTCCCAATTGATAGGCATCCCCTCAATTTCTAATATTTAGCCACCATGAAAAGGGCTGCTATTAATATTTTGGCACATAATATGTCATCTTCCCATTTTTATTGCTTTAGGATATAGAGCTAGAAGTGGTATTGCTAGATAAAAAGGTATGCAGAGTTTTACAGCACTTTGAGCATAGTTTCAAATTGCTCTCCAGAATGGTTATATCAATTCACAACTCTACCAGCAATGCACTAGTGCTACAATTTTCCCAAATCTCCAAAATTCATCATTTTCTTTTTCTATCATATTAACCAATCTGATAGGTGATAGATGGAGTTGTTGAAATTTGCATTTCTCTAATCAAAAATAATTAATAGCACTTCTTCATATGCCTATAAAATTTTGATTTTTTTCATCTGAAAAATGCCTATTCATATCTTTGACCATTTATCAATTAGGAAATGGTTTGCATTCTTATAAACCTGATTCTGTTCTCCATATATCTGAGAAATGAGAACTTTATCAGATACATTTGCTATAAAGATTGTTTCCCATCTTTTTGATTTCCTTTTAATCTTTATTACATTGGTTTTGTTTGTATAAAACCAATTATTTTTAATATTTTTATTTTTTATTTTATAAATAAATTAATAAAAATTTTATTTCTAATAAAATAAAAAATAAATATTTAATAATGATAAATAATAATATATTATATATTAATTTATATATATTTTATATATAATATATATTAATTTATATATATTTATGTATCATATAATATATATTATATAATATGTTAATTTATATTAATTAATATATTAATATTACATATTATATATAATAAATAAATAAATGAGATGAAATGAAGTGATAAAATAATAAAAAATTATTATTTTATTATAATCAAAATTATCTATTTTACACTTTGTAATGTTTTCTATCTCTTGGCTGGAAAAGAATTCTTCAATTTCTCATTCAAGTGATAGGTAGACTATTCCTTGCTCTTTTAATTTGTTATGGTGTCATCCTTTACATCTAAAGTATGCACCCATTTTGACTTTATCTTTGTATATGGTATGACATATTGTCCTGACTCTGCCCTAGTTTGTGCCCTCTTGCTTTCTGGCTATCCCAACAGTTTTGTCAGTTAGTGAGTTCTTATTGCAAAGGTTGGGGTTTGGGGTTTATCAAACATGAGGTTAGTATGGTCACTGAATACTGTGTGCTATGCACCTAATCTATTCCATTTATCCACCACTCTATTTTTTAGCTAGTACCAGATAGCTTTGATCACTACTGCTTTATAATATAGTATGAGATCTGGTTGCTAGGCCATCTTTCTTTGTATATTTTTCATTAATTCCCTTGAAATTCTTGACTTTTTAAAAAATTTTTCAAGCCTTATCAAATAATTTGTTGGTAATTTGATTGGCACTGAATAAGTAAATCAGTTTATGCAGAATTATCGTTTTTATCATAATGGCTTGTATTATCCATAAGCAATTGGTATTTTTCTAGTTATTTAGTTCTTTATTTGTGTGAAAACTGTTTCATAACTGTGTTCATATAATTCCTGGGTTCATCTTAGCAGGAAGATTCCCAGGTATTTTATATTGTTTACAGGAATTTTAAATTGAATTTCTGTTGCTATCCCTTGCTGCTGGACTTTGTTGGTCATATAAAGAAATACAGATGTTTTATGTGAGTTTCTTTTTCTTATATCCTATAATTTGGCTAAAGTTGCTAATTATGTCAAATAGTTGTTTTAGTTGATTCTCTAGGGTCTTCTAAGTATACCATCATATTATCCACAAAGAGTGATAGTTTTGTTTCCTCACTGCCTATTCTAATTATTTTTTATTTCTTTTTCTTCTCATTGCTATAGCTAACATTTCTAATACTATATGGAACAATAGTGGTGAAAATGGGCATCATCACTTTACCCCTGATCTTACTGGGAAGACTTCTAGCTTATCCCTTATGCCATCTATGTGATGGTCTTGGATAGATACCACTTACCATTTTTAGGAACTTTCCATTTATTCCTATGTTCTCTATTGTTTTAAATAGGAATGAGTGCTGTATTTCAATAAAACCTTTATCTGCATTTATTGAGGTAATCATATAATTACTGTTGGTTTTGTTATTGATATTGTCAATAATGCTTATACTTTTCCTAATATTAAAACAATTCTGTATTCCTGGTATAAATCCCACCTGGTCACAGTGTATAATTCGTGCTAAATATTAAATAATTCATGTAATCACCTTGCTAATATCCTATTCAAAATTTTTGCAGTGATAGTCATTAGGGAAATTGGTCTATAATTTTCTTTCTCTGTTTCATCTTGTCCTGGTTTATCTAACACCATATTTGTGTTGTAAAAGGAATTTAGTAGGGACTCCTTTGTTGTTGTTTTTTCCCCCATATAGGTTATATAGTATTAGAATAAATTGTTCTTTAAAAGCTTGGTAGAATTCACTCGGGTTCTGGGGATTTCTTTCTTAGGGAGTTCATTAATAGATTGTTCAATTTATTTTTCTAATATGCGATTATTTAGGCATTCTATTTTCTGATCTGTTAATCTGATTTATTTGTATTTTCATACATATTCATCAATTTCACTCAGATGGTCAGATTTGTTGGCATATTGTCAAACAAACTATTTCCTGATGATTGTTTTAATTTCCTCTTCATTGGTGATAAGTTCACCCTTTTCATTTTTGATACTAAATATTTGGTTTTTTTTTCTTTCTTCTATTTTTAATCAAATTAACCAATGGTTTATCTTATTATGATTTCCCCCCATAAAACCAGCTCCTGTTTACATATATTTATATATACTTTCAATCTTATTAATTACCTTTGATTTTCAGGATTTCCAATTTGGTGTTTAAATGGGGATTTTTAATTTGTTCATCTTCTAGTTTTCTTAGTTACATGCCCAATTTATTGGTCTATTCTTTTTTTTCTATCTTGTTAATATAAAAATTTAGATGGATAAAATTCCCTTAAGTACTACTTTGCCTGCATCCCATCAATTTTGGTATGTTATATTTTTATAATTCTCTTTAATGAAATTATTGATTGTTTCTATGATTTGTTTTTGACACACTTATTCTTCAGGATTAAATATTTAGTTTCCAATTCTTAGTCTATCTTTCCACTGCCTTTTGTTGAATGAAATTTTTATTGTATTATATTTCAAAAAGAATACATTTACAATTTCTGCCTTTTTACATTTGATTTTGAGTTTTATGCCCTAATACATGGTCATTTTTTTATAGGTGCCATGTGCTGCTGAGAAAAAAAATCATACTCCTTTCTGTTCATATTCAGTTTTCTCCAAAGTTCTGTCAGATATACTTCTTAGTTTCTTTCTTGTTGATTTTATCAAGCTCTGAGAGGGAAGAGTTGAGGTCCCCAACTAGGAAAGTTTAGCTTTCTATTTCTTCCTGTAACTCACTCAGCTTCTTCTGTAAGAATTTGGATGCTATATCATTTAGTGCAGATATGTTTAGTAATATTGCTTCATTGTACCTTTTAGCTAGATGGAGTTTCCTTCCTTATCTCATTAAATCATGGCTATTTTTGCTTTTATTTTGTGTCTAGATTAGGATTGCTATCTCTGCTTTTTATTTTTTTTTTACTTCAACTGAAGCATAATATATTCTGATCCAGCCCCTTACATTTAGTCTATGCGAGTCTCTCTGCTTCAAGTGTGTTTTTTGTAAACAAAATACTGTAGAATTTTGTTATTTGATTCACTTTGCTCTCTGCTTCCATTTTATGGGAGTTCATCCCATTCATCTTCACAGTTATGATTGCTATGTGTGTATTTCCCTCTTTCCTATTTTTCATCCTATATATCCTCTCTCTCCCTTCACCCTTTCCCTCCTCACCAGTGTTTTCTTTCTGTTCACCACCTCCCCAATCTGTCTTACCTTCTGCCATACACAATCCCCCTTTACTTAATATCTTCACTTCTTACTTCCCCTGTCAGGTAAGATAGATTTCTATATTCAAATGATTGTCTATATTATTCTCTCAATACTGATGAAAGTGAGGTTCAAGTGATGTCCATCACCTAACCTCCTATCTTCCCCTCCAATATAAAAGGTCTTTTGTAGCCCCTCCTGTGAAATAATTTACCCCATTCTACTTCTCCTTTCCTTCTGAATTCAGTGTAGTCCTCTTTCTCATCCCTTAATTGTTTTTATGTCATTCCCACAAGATTGCCTTATACTCACACCCTCTGTCCATGTATATTCCTTCTAGCTGTACTTAGTGATATTTTTTTTAAGAATTACAAGTATCATCTTTCCATGAAGGAATATAAACATTTTAGCTCTATTGGATCCCTTGTTATCTTTTCCCTTTTTACCTGTTTATGCTTCCCTTTAGTCTTGGTACTGGAGACCAAATTTTTGGATTAATTCTGGTCTTCATCTTATGAAAGCTTGAAATCTATCTACTTCATTGAATGACCATTTTTTTCCTTGATACATAAGCTGATTAATTTAATTTTACCAGGTAATGATTTCTTGGTTTTTGTATTAGCTCCTTTGCTTTCCAGAATATCATGTTCCATGACCTCCAGTCTTTTAATGTTATAGCTGCTAAATCCTGTGTAATCCTGATTGCAGCTCCCCAATATTTGAATTGTTTCTTTCCAGCTATTTGCAGTACTTTTTCTTTGACCTGATAGTTCTAAAATTCAACTATTATATACCTTGGAGTTTTTATTTTGGGATGTCTTTCCTGAGGTGATTGATAGACTTTTTCAATGCCCATTTTGCCCTCTGGTTCTAGGCTATCAGGGTAATTTTCCTTGGTAATTTCTTGAAAGATGCTGCCCAGGTCATTGTAACAGCAAGGACCCCAATATACAAAGGAGGGCCTGCTATACAGGTTCTTAGATTTGCTTCTCTAAAAGGAAAATAATTTTGAGGGGTCAACAATCACTTTAATCAAATACATATATCGTTCACTTAGCTCAGGGGAAAACGTCAGCACCTTGAACTTCAGAGAAAATACAAACAGAAATAAAGACTGGTAGGGTTTCCAGTTGTCTAACCATAAGCAATACATACATGACAGATCCAACTGTCTGGTCATTACATACATACATAGTTACCAGAAAGAGAAGTGCCAACATCTGGGTTTTTTATGCCATAGGGGTCCTTAGCAGCTACCCAGAGTCTCTTCTGGCCAAACAAACACTTCCAATGAGTAAGCTCCCAAATAACCTCAGAGTATATACATTTTTCAGAATCAGAGGGCATTACAACCCTTGAGAATCAGTACCTCATTAGAAATTAACAAAACTAGTGGGCCTTCCTACAAAACAAATCTCCCCTAATCAAGTTTCCCTTAAAGGGTGGAGAAGATCTTTAATGATTGGAGAAGATCTTTAACTCTCATAAATGTAATTAATATTACAGTTATCTTTTTGAGTAAGGATTTCAGACATCCAATGATTCTGACATTTTCTCTCCTGGATCTAGTTTTCATATCAGATTTCTTTCCCTCCATGAGGTATTTTACACTTTCTTCCATATTTTTTTTCATTTTTTTTAAATTTGTTTCATTGAGTCTTGAAATCTCATGCTCATTAGCTTCTACTTCCCCAATTATAACTTTTAAGGAGTTGTTTCCTTCATTGAGCTTTTGTACTTTATTTTCTATTTGGCCAATTGTATTTTATAAGGAGTTTTCTTTTTCCATGCTATTGACTTTTTTTTTCATAATTCTCTTGCATCACTCTCATTTCTTTTCCCAGTTTTTCTTCTACTTCTATTATCTGATTTTTTAAGTTTCTTTTTGAGCTCTTCCATGAGTTCTTTCTGGGCTTGAGACCACTTCTCATTTTTCTTTTGAGTTTTGCCCATAGGTGTTTTGACATTTCTATCCTCTTTTCAGTTTGTTTCTTGATCTTCTCTGTCACCATAATAACTTTCTATGGTTAGATTATTATTTTTTGGTTGTTTTTCTGCTCATCTTTGTTGGCCTTTCTGCTTTCTTCTAAATTTGAGCTCTGTTCAAAGGGTGGAAAAGACATTTTCTTGGGTTTCTTGTGCCAGGGGCTGCAGGCCCTGGCTGTCTACCTGGTGCTGCACTGATATTGCCCTAAGGCCTACAGAGGACTCTCATGTCTAGTGCTGTGCTAAGGAGGTGGAGTAGTGAGTTGTTGGTACTGCTGAAGGCCATTGGGGTCTTGTAGCTTACCTGGTGCTGCACTAGGGTCCAAATGTGGAGTCTGGTGTATGCTGAGGCTGGTGGGATGTTTCTTAGTCTCCCCAGAGATAAAATGAAGCACATGGTGGTCTGGCCAATGGATGTTGCCTGTTTGCCTGGGGTTATGCTGAGGTACATGGCAGTTCTTAGAGCAGGAGTCTGCCTATTCCCCTCGCCCTGCTGAGGCACTTGGGGGGGGCGGGTTCTTGTGTTGGTATTTGCATGCTCTACCACATGGTTGCTCAGGATATCCCACTTGTTTGCTGATGTGGGGTATGTTACTGGCTTTCTGAGACACTTTCTATCCTGGACTGTCATCCTCTTTTACTCAAGTGAGACACCTCTTTCCTGCTGACCTTCCAAGTTTCTTGGGCTCAAAGATTGTTTCACCCAATCTTTGTGCTGGTTCTGCTGTTCCAGGACTTGTTTGGGAGGTATTATTTTATGGATGTTTAGAGGTAACTATGAGAGAGTTATGGTGACTTATGACTTACTCTGGCATCTTGAGTTCTGAATGTCCATTCACAATCACTTTCTCCTTTCTTTTCTCTAATCTCACATGCTCAGCTGTTTTGATCAAGCAATCAACAAATGTTTGATAAGTGCTTATTACATGATTGGCATTGTGCTGGGCGCTAGGGATACAAGTACAAAGATTCAAACAATCAACTCAAAAAAGTTTACATTTTAATGGGAGAAAATATATATACATATGTACACATACATATATAAATATATGTATTTATGCTATGCATGCATATATGCATATAGGTATATAATATACATATACACATATATGTGTGTATCTATATATCTATACCATACCCTACACCAGGGACAGAGTCCACATGTGGCCTTCTAGGACCTTGACTATGGCCTTTTGACTGAATCCAAATTTTACAGAACAAATTTTTCTATTAAGGAGATTTGTTCTGTGAAGTTTTGATTCAGTTAAAAGGTTGTACCTGAGGACCTAGAAGGTCACACATGACCTTGAGGCTCATGTTTTCCACCCCTGATCTACAAAGTCACCAAAATGATATTTCTAAAGTGACTCACACAATTCAAGATACTCTAGTGGCTCCTTTTTGCCTCTAGAAATACAGTAGATATTTCTATTTGGAAAATAAAACTTTTCACAATCTGGCCCCAGCCTACCTTTTCAGATTTTTTGAACATTACTCTCCAAGGACTCCATGTTCCAGCCAACTCATTCCCAGAACATGACATTTCCTCTGATACCATTGTGCCTTTGGAAGAGCCATCGCCTACAGTACTCTTTTCTGAGAAATTACTTTTTATTTACTTTATGTTTCAGATTTATTTTTCTATATTGGTGCATATGTATGTATGTTTGTATATACATGCACATGTATGTGTGTGTGTTTGTGTGTGTGTATGTATCTGAGTGTTCCTTTTTCTTCCTCTTTGTGTTCACAGTGCCTAGCATAGTGACTGAGATAAGACGTACTTAATAAATGCTTAACTGGATGGATGGATGGATGGATGGATGGATGGATGGATGGATGGATGGATGGATAAGGAAGTATCCTATAGTATGTGTGTCTGGGCAGATATGCTATCAGTTACTGAGTTATTGAGTAAATGACTCTTATGTTAAACATTCAAATAAAATAATTGAATATTATTACCAAAAGTGATATCAATTATACAGAGGTTCTTTGGATTTTTAGAGTTTGAAGAGACCTTAAAATCATCCAGTTAACAGATTCAGAACAGAGAAATACCTTAATATGATTCTAGTTTGTGACAGAGCCAGGTCTAGGACCCAGATCTATTATTAGTCTAATATTTTAAGACTATTACACTGTGATGACTTATCAGTGAATGACACTGAAATCAGCAATTTAAGAAATTATACAATTTACCTTCAAATATGGGTGAAATTTCCTGCACTTTGACACTGAATGTAGTAGCACATTTTGGTAAAGAAGTATATTTAAAGTACTTCAGTATGCCTATAGTTTTCAGAGATTTTTTTTACATTAGAATAAATTAAAACTATGAGTGAAAAATGCTTAGCCTGAATTTCATATTCTGGATACCGTCACAACCTATTACCAATATTACAGGGATTTTTCCTGCAAGGGAGTAGCTGCTCTATTATTTACCTTAAGATAATCATTTGCATGTCCAGAATTAATTAATAAATTGGTATTTTTTCTCAACGTACTACTGAACCATTGAAGGGTATGATCCATCTAGTTAGTCAAAATTAATGATTCCTGACCTTTAAGCTTTCCCACAACTAGAAGTAAAGGTTGATGGATTCAAAAATTCATTAACTAAAGCAGGAATGGGAAGCTGACAAAGGGAAGCTTTGTTTCAATCTTGCATTTCAAATTCATGCTCTGTCATCTATGGCAGAGGAATTCTGAATTAAGATTCCAAAACACTGTAGTGCAACTACCATGGTGGCTTACATTTTATATCAGTCTTTAATTAAATTAATTCAATCATTTATTATGCCTGCACACAACAATGCCCACCAAGAAATCTGGAAATGGATTTTTAATTGATAAAAAACAATCAGATAAAGTCAAACAAATAAAAATTGGAGCCCACATAGAAATCATATAAACTGATACCCTACTATCACAGATGAAGAAATCTGGGTTTAAGGAAATTAAACAAATTGCTCAAGAACGAAAGTGAGGCACCAAGAAAGGCCCTCAGGTTTCTTGACTCCTTTCCCTTTTTCCCCCATAGGAGAGCATTTTGTGAAGCTTACTCAACAGACATTTAACAGTTGTGTATGTATAGCTTAATTAAATATTTTTGATAGTACTGATTAAAAAAAATTGGGGGTTTTTGTTTCCTATTAGCTCCCCAGGAGTAAAGACCTGTACTCTAATTCTAGCTCTCACATTAATTTAATTGTTGAGCTTAGAAAAGTCAGTTTCACCCTTATGAATCTCAGCTTCATCATGTATAAAATTAGGACAAAGGAAAAAACTAGCTCCCTTTGTAATTTCACATTTATAATCAGACGACTTAATATAATGATCATAATAGCTAACATTTATATAGTAGATGGTATGTTCCATGAACTGGACTAAGTTCTTTATAATTATTATCTCATTCAATCCTTACAACAACACCATGAGGTAGTTACAATTATAATTACCATTTTACAGATGAAGAAAGGGAGGCAAATAGATATTAAGTGAGGTAACCAGGGTTGCACAGCTCGTAAAATCTGAGGTAAAATTTGAATTAAAGTCTTCTTGACTTCAAGTCAGTTGCTCTACCCACTATACCTCTTCACTGCCTAGGGTAATTTATATTTTCTATGATTCTAAGCTATGTTTTTAAATTGGTATTAAGAATCAACGTTATCTTAAAAGCAGAAGTCTATTTCAAATCTGCAATTTCATCTCTATTTGTTTTTCCTCCCACATTGTCTATTAGGATTACTGGAACTTTTAGCTTATTTTTCCAGACTACACATAACTTACAACGTCTGGTCAAACAAAGCTTTTGAAAAGTTTTTTTTTTAACAAAAATATTTTTGTTCCCTCTCATACCTCCTTTAAAATGAATAGGCTTAAGCAATATGTTTGCAGCAAATGGAGACAATCCGTAACAATTTCTAAATGTAAATTATTTAAGAACAAGTTATAATAATAGTTGATATTAGAGTGGGGTCCATCATTTTCGGTGTTCCTTCTGCTGTACAGATTCTCAACACATTTATATTTCTCAATCTGTTGTTAATACACTACCATATATCCTCTGTAGAGAAACTATCTGTTGTGGTGGTTTGACTCTAGGTGTTTTAACACTTTATGGAGACCATTGTAAAAGGTAAATCTATTGCTCCTTGCTCTGACTACATAAATGGTCCACCTCCTTTTCCAACTATATATTTGTTGTCGTTTTCTCTTTCAGTCGTATCTGACTCTTCATGATCCCATTTGAGGTTTTCTTGGCAAAGATATTGAAGAGGTTTGCCATTTTTTTCTCCAGCTCATTTTACAGATGAGGAAACTAAAGCAAACAGGGTTAAGTAACTTGCCCAGGGTCACAGAGCTAGTAAGTGTCTGAGGCCAGATTTGAACTCCAGAAGAGGAGTCTTATTGACTCAAGCACTCTATCCATTAGCTGCCCAACCATATACTTCTTGGGTTATAATCTGCTCTTGTGAACAATTAATTCTTAGTATTATCCTAGATTCTACTTACATGCATCTTTCCATTGCTCTTCAGGTCATCTACAATTGTGACTCTGGAAATCAGGGTCCCATGTGGAGTCATTAGCTGGAATTACCAAGATATTACTGTTTTCTTTTGTTTTTAAATGGAATTTATGGAACTAGGTAACAGCTTGGTGTCATAGATGACCTGGGAAACAGCTAACTCTCAGATGCAATCCTATATGATTTCCTTCTATTGAATCCTAGATTCCACTCACTGGCTGTCTGAAGAAACTGTGTGAAGGTATATGTAATGGATATGGCTGATCCTGATCCACACAGACCCCTCACTGACTTCTTAATACTCTCTATACATTTTACTTATTTACAAATTTATGTATTTGTGGCTGATAGTACCATCCCCTTACCAATTTAGTTATCATAGTTTTGAACATGATGAGCTTAATATATCTATGGGACTTTCAGTTTGGGGTGTTTGTGTTGATCCTTCATTGCTGAAGAAGACCATGCCATCAGAGAAGTGATGACATGACTTGCACTTGACTTTGTTTCAGTGAGGGAGGGTTGTGCATGTCATCAGTCTCACTTCTCCTCCAGAGTCATCTGAATCTAGCGACCAGATATTCATCAGGATGACTAGAGATGACCCAGAATGCACTGGGAGACCTTGGGCCCTTTAGGCCAAGGTCTTTGCAGGTATTCACTTAGGGCAAGGCAACATCCATTCATTGAATAGGTCTGTTTAAGAAGCAGCCAGGGCATAGCTTTAATGAGGCCAAGAAAAGGAAGACATCAGGCTGAGTGGGAAACAGCAACAGTTACAACTGATAATCACTCTATAGGTAGGAGGGTTCAGAAGAGCTGTTGGGCAGGGGCCCATTGGCGTTCTAGCTTCAGAGTGCAGTAGGTTTAAGGTTTTGGGAAAGGACAGAAGAGGAGAGGAGAGGAAAAGACAGGAGAGGAGAGGAGGGGAGGGGAGGGGAAGGGGGAAAAGGAAGGGAGGGAAGGGAAGGGGAGGGGAAGGGAGGGGAGGGGAGGGGAAGGGAGAAGAGGAGCCAGTAAAACCCAAGTCAACTGGGCATCTTTTGGCCATTCAAATTTACCTTCCTTTGGAGAGGAGAAGGAAAGGGAGGGGGAGGCAGACAGGAAAGGAGGAGTTGAGTTACCTGAGTTCAGCCAGCTATGTCTACTCATAGGATTGTGTTTGTCCTTCATTGCCAAAGAAGACCATGCATCAGTATCTCAAATTCCTGATCCTTAATGATTACCCTTCCCTTGAACTCATTTTTTAATCAAACATTAAACATTTATTAAATAACTACAAAGTGCCAATAACTTTGTTAAGCATTGGGTATACAAAAAAACAATGAAAGGCAAAAACCAGGCCCTTACTTCAAGGAGCTTAGGATTTAATGGGAGAGACAATTATCATTCACCTGCAAACTACTGTACCATAGGCTTTCTTGTACTGTTTAATTTTTGTCGGACTACATTTAATGTGTGAGCAACCTGTGCAGGTCCCTTCTTAATAATAATCCTTTTGACCGGGACCTCCAACTTCTTTGAATAATCCAGCCTTTATCACTTACCTGCCTTATACAGAGTACAGGGGGTTACTGTTCTTGATGATCATAATACTTCATCATAAACATCAGAGAGGCCAATTTGGTGGGAATCTTCTTTATAAAGAGGCAGCCTTGGAGCTAGCAAGATCTGTATTTCTCTAAGATATAGTAGCTGGGTGACCCTGTACAAGTCACTGCACCACTCAGTATAACAGGCAACTCCCTACAACTATGAGTGGCAAAGAAGATACTGATGAGGGAGTTTCCTCACCAATGAGTTCCTTAAACCAACAAAATCACAGGTCTAGTCTCTATCCACTTTTATGGAAGTGTATCATAATAATGATAATAATAATGCATAGTTACAATTTTATGGAATTTTTCAATAAGAAGAATAAAGGAAAATAGTATGGCAAAAATGTTACTCAATAAAAGACCCAAAACACTAAGTCATTCACACTCACTATCCTCTAATCTAAAAATTTCCCACACTGATTTGAAATTGCTTAACTCAAATAAAAGTCAAATAGCCTTTTGCCTTAAGTATGTGATCTACATGAGTTAACTTTACAGAATATAACGATATATTTATTTGTTTCTTCATTTATTTGTTCAATTTTGAATTCTTTTATAGGGCCTACAATACTTTGGGAGTTTTAGGACCTTTTTCTTTCACAACAGTCTTACTCTTCCTTTTCTTTTGGAATCATAAAGCAATCATATCTACTTAAATCATTCCATATAACACTTAGGACAGTTGGGTTTGAACTTAATTCATATGTGATCTGATGATTCACGGGTATAATGGCACAGAGAAGCATCTTGCCAAACTGCAAGGTTACACTCAAAGGAAGCCATGATCTCACTGATTTGGAAGTTTCCTCCAACAATGGAGACTGTAAACAATCCATGACTGCCCCTCTTGTGTAACTGTTATTAAACTTTTCACCAAAGTTGGCCATAACAGGTTCATCCAATCCACTGGGAGTCTTTCTCCCTTTATCCTGGCACTGCAACAAAACTAATGGAACATACTGGCCTTCTACTTTTCATCTCATTCTTGCCGCAAGAGCAGACCATTTTCTCTTCCTATGATACAATTTCTTGACAATGTGTTTTCCAGCTTTTCCTCATGTGTTATATATCGTACTCTACTCACATCTACTGTAAACCTCTCCATTGCCTTCTGAGCAAAATTCATCTTGAGTTCTCCAGAGGAAGTTGTGAAGTTATAGTTTTCAAATGAGCATAAAACCAAGAACATGAAATTTATTCACCTGCTCTTGGAATACTGATTCACCAGCCCATTACTTCCCAACATAGTGTGAGATAATCTGAGATCTTTTTTTCATGCCCCAACATGTACTGATTGGTTTGTTTTCTCCTACATCATAGAGTTAAATAAAATGGTTCCTAAGTAAGTAGGAATCATTCCTAAAAATGTAGGAATGTATGTTGTTTACTTGCTTTTCAGTTGTGCCCAACTCTTTGGGGTTTTCTTGGCAAAGATCCTGGAGGGGTTTACCATTTGCTTCTCCAGTTCATTTTACAGATGAGGAAACTGAGGTAAACAGGATTAAGTGACTTGCTCAGGATCACACAGATAGTAGGTGTCTGGGGCCGGATTTGAACACAGAAAGAGGAGTCTTCCTGACTTCCTATCCATTGTGCCACATAGCTGCCAAAGTATGTATTAAGTTGCATTTTTTTTTAAAGGAGAGGAATTTTCTTAAAACACACAGGAAGGTAGTAAAGGGGAGATAATTAGGAAGGAAGAAGAAAATCAGGAGGGAAGACTACCCACATCTCATATTAAAGGAAGGAACTTTTACATATTTGGGCATATTTGTTTTTCTTTCTTCCATCAAATTTGTCCCAAATTTTTCCTTTTCTGGTATGTTTCTTCTCATCTTCAGGGATTTACTCAAATAACATTCTAGGCATCTACATGCCCTGTGTACAAAATTCTCTCATCCAAGTGAGGTCCTTTTGTGATTTTTTAAAAGAAAGCTATTGTGAGATATAAGATGTTTACACTGTTAGGAGGTTGATGGAGGTCAACTGTCTAAGGTTACTCTTAGTTCAACTTCTGTGTAAACTGTTGATGTCATTATGGGGAGCCTACCCTCCAGGATGCAATATATTTGATAAATATATGACACAAAATACAGCACATAGTAAGATTTGACCTTGTACAAGGATAATTTTTTCCAACAAGTAACAGATTTAGCATGCATAAATGTGAGAGCACCAACCAGGCAACAGAAAAAAAAAATCTTTTCATATGACAATGTCACTAACTAAGTTCATGTGTACTGTGAGCTTCAAAGCTTAGTTATTCTCGGAACACATTCTTGAGCTATAACAACTATTGAACTTCTGCTGAGTTTCTAAGAAAACACCTCAAAATGATCTTGCAGCTGTTGGATGTTGCTATCTCTACTGACACTTCCCATATCAAGGCAGTTATTGCCTCTGCATATTGCCGGGTTTCGTCAGTGCCAAAGAATGAATGAATCATACATAGGGTTTAGGGAAAGGAAGTTGAACTTATGCCCATACAACACCAGATGCTGAAAAAACAAAACAACATTAATTCTTCATTTGGGTATAAAATGTTCATTGGCATTCTACCAAATTTATGATGCTGTCAAAAGGATATCTTAACCTGTTGATCCCTTCCAGAATATTAGGTTTTGCATTTAAAGGTAAATCAAACGACTATAATTCATTTGTCAGAACTGTCATGTGAATTAGAGGAAAAACCAGGTTAGAGTGATGATAGTTCTTGCTTACCTGTAGGAATGGAATGTACCATCATCTTCCATGCTACCACACCGCTTTCAAGTTAATTCCTACTCCAACACTTAGGACAGTGCTTGGCATATTCTAGATGCTTAATATAGGCTAGATGACTGACTTACCAAAAGAATCTAGCTGAGAAATAAAGAGCCTAGAAAATATGTCAAGATTCTGGTGCCTTTGTTTTTTTGAGGGCCAGATGACAAGGTCATACCCAACCTAGCCAGTATTCATTTTACCATCCCACACTGCGTCTTGATTTGAGGCCTGGAAGGACTAAGTGACTTAAGTAACTGACCCACAATCTTACCATCATATTGCTGCAGATAGAGCTGGGATTAGAACTCAATCGACCTGACTTTTAATCCACTGTTTTCTCCTACACCACATCATTATAAATCTATTCACACATGCATACTACTCTCAGTCACTCTCCAAATTCTGGGTCTGCTTGTACCTTCACTTGTATCCCTTTGGCACTCTCAATACTTGCTCCATAAGTCTTTATAGTGGAAGAACACTGAGCCTCCAGAGCATACCAAAATTCAGGGGCTTAAAGTATCAGCAGAGTTTGCTATTCTCAGCTTAACGCCAGTACTGAGGATCTCACTGATCCCCGCACGCTAAGCCTCACCCTAGACACAAATCCAACCCTCCAGGGCATATCCAGAAATAGCCACAAATGCTCATATGGACTCACAGTCTTGCTATCTTTGCTCTCTAGATAACACCACCACTCTCCAACAACTCAATTCATTTGACCACAATTTTTATTTCCTATTTGAAATCCATTCTCTATCTACATAGGATCTTTGAGTCACAGATTTAAAAGTAGGAAAGTACCTTAGCTCCCAGTAAATCTCACACCACCTCATTTTACAGAGGAGGAAACAGAGACACAAAGAGGTTAAATGACTTGAGGGACACTCTGCTCATAAGTATCTGAGAAAAAGATGTGACCCCAGGTAATCCTGACTCTAGGTTCACTGCTGTGTCCAGGCCATTACATATCCCACCTTTTAAAACAAACATTCATAAGCTGGATATTACAATATGATGACAAAAAAACACAAGCTTCAAGAGAAGCTTTAATACTTTTTATCTAGGTTATTATTTACGATAGCTATCTGCCCTTCCAAGCACTGCTCTGTACCTATCAATTTCCCATATTCTTACAGTATCTCCTTTTCATTATTCCCCTTCTCCAAATCACTATCCCATGTAAAATGCTAACTCTAGAACTACCAGGGAGGGAATTCCATCTACCTTTCTTGGTATAAGCTTTATAATATTTTTTTTTTTAAAAAAAAGACAGCATGTTGTGCTTTTGGGAGAATTAAATTCTAATTTGGAAATTTAAAAGCATTCCCACTTTCATGGCATGCATACGGTGCAGTAAACTTATTTTCTCCAATCTCATTTCATCTTACAACTTCCTATTTACCTCTTACAACTTCTAAATTGCTCCTTTTTTCCTCCTGGTGTTTCTTTCTCTGCTGTTCAATCAGAAACTATTTTTTTTCCTTGGAGTCTAATTTTCTGTAGCCACTCCTTTTTAGGCCACACCATGGAAATATCCCAGCATCATCTACAGATACTTAAATCTTTTTAAACTGCTGGTAATTCCCCATTAACTATCTAACTCTGTCCCTTAATTCAGTCACTCTTTAATGTGAAGTCACATATGAATTCCTCTGTCTAGCACTTGGCACCCTTTCCAACCTTGGCTCTTCTAGCTTCCTTACACATTACTTACCTCCCCAAACTCCACAGTCCCTCCATAGTGGCTTTCTTGCTCTTCCTGATTCAAACATATTTCATCTTCGTCTCTTTGCCTTTGAACTGGTTGTATCTCATGGCTAGAATGCTCTCTCCTCACCCTCTGTGTGTTAGGATCTGTCTTCCTCCGAAACTCAGGCTAAATTCTATGTTCTCTATGACATTTTTCTTGATTTTTTTCAGCTTTCTCCAATTATTACTGCTTTCCTCCAAAAACTACTTCTATTCATTTTGTGTATAAATGCATATGCATATATTGTCTCTTGTAAAAAAAGTAAGTTACTTGAGGTCAGGCACTATTACTTCTTTCTGTTTTTGTATTTTTAGTACTCAGAATAGTGCCTGGGACATCAAAGATACTTAACAACCCTGGACTGATGTAACTGCGAATTGATTATAGTTGGAAACAAAATGTCACTGAAAGTACCTGAGCACCTGAAAATTACCCATATACATGTTACCTAACAAGCTCATACCCAGAAATATGGCTCTTGGATGTATATGTATGTATATCTGTTTGTTATGTAGGTGTGCATGTATGCATGTGTGTGTGTGTACATGTATCCTCACAAAAGGCTGGTCACATATAATGGTAGCAGGCAATTGTGAGGCAAGGGAGTACAAAGTTGTTAATTGTGGATAGGCAAGGTACTTATTAGCAAATGAACTCCCACTACTGATTTGTCATTGGAAAGTCTAAATGTATTTAACCAATTGTATTCCTCAAATAGTTTTTATTTTACTTTATTTTTCAGGTTTCCAGGCTAGCTTTTAAAAGGCATATTCTCTCCCTATTCTTCCGAACACTGTAATGTTGAGATATGTTTGCTATTCTTCTAAAATGAAAAGCAATTTCATATTTCTGACTAGGCATAAGCTAATTGTCAGTAGTTAAGAGGCCAGAGGTTAGAGTGAAATGAATGCTGAATATTGAATCAGAGGTGTCAGAGGTCTTGAATACAAATCCTAACTCTGGGTCTCACCATATCTTTTACTAGGTGAAATTTTCACTCAACTTCTTTTGACCCAAATTTCTCATCTTTAAAATGAAGAGATTTCACTAAATGATCTATAAAGAACTCTCAAGGTCTGAATCTATGATCCAATGAATTGTTCTACTTTCTAGGATTTTAAAAAATATATAAAACTTAGAATATCAAGCTTCTTAGATTTGTTAATCAGTATGCACGATCAGTACAAATAATGGACCACAAATCACATATAAAAACATTATTTCATTTTCTTTACCTTTGTATGAGAGTTTAAGTCTTGGAATATTTTGCTTGGAGGTTCCAATGACTGGAAGTAACACCACAATTATACTTAGCATCACAAAGGCATGCAGGGGGTGTAAATCTTGGCTTCCACACTTTTCTCTTTGATCCTTTTTGGCATTCATGGCTAAAAAGTTCCACCTCTTGGACAATACTAATTTAATCTGAAAAGAAAGAAAAAATAGAACACAATTGTTTTCTTTGATCTAGGCACTGCAATGAGTCTAATGTAACTATTTTCAAAGAAAATAAGGTGAAGTTATCATGACTGGTCCAAAGATAAAATATAAGTCATTTTTCCCGATTTCAATGTGATTAAAATATGTTTGGTAAGCATTTTTTCCAAGGTGTTTACTCATATATCGCATCATTTCATTTGTATAAGATCTTTGAAAGACAAAATGGCGCAAAGCCCAGAATTGCCTTTACACATGGAGGAAATAAGTGATTGTGTTTCAGACTGACTTCTTTGGGTTAAGTCAGCAATATTCTGCCTATTTGTACTTTTCCAAAACGTATATGAGGCAGTCAGTTGATACAGTGGAAAGAGCAACAGACTTAGAATCAGGATGATTCTTTTTCCTGAGTTCAAATCTGGACTTACTAGCTGTGCATATGTCACACATATCCAAGTCATTTAACCCTGTTTGCCTCATCTGTAAAATAAGGTGGAGAAGGAAATGGCAAACCACTCCAGTATTTTTGCCAAGAAATCGCCAAATGAGGCCACAAAGAGCAAGACACGACTGAAATGATCGAACAATAACAAAATGCACATGAACCTGGGAGCATAATATATGAAGCTGCTTGTGGGCTCTACTGTGAATTATTTTAGGCAATTACAATGCTAACTAGTTACTATTTATAGCGTACATTAAAATTTGCAATGAACTTTGCAATTATTATTTCAGTTGATCCTCGCAACAACCCTGGAAGGTCTGGGTACTCCAACTATCTCTATTTTATGCATAAAGAAACTAAGGCATACTGGAGCTTGGCACTTGGTCACAAGTACCAAGTAAGGTACTGAGTAAGAAAGACCTGAGTTCAAATTTGGCAAGACAGCAAATACTAGTTGTGCGACTCTGGGCTAGAGTAGCACGCATGTGATATTCACAGCCCCTGTTGTAGCCAAATTCTGAATTGTGAAATACAACAGACTCTCCACACGGAAGACAAAACCAAAAGATTTATTCAGACACCAGAAAGCCAAATCCCTCATAGTAACAAAAATCTGGACACAGAAAAAATGCAGAGAACAGCACCATCACAAGCCTTCCCTCGGCTCAGCTCCATTAAACTAATCACAAACAGGCTTCTCTTAAACAAAATGCCCTTCTCTCACTCTCAGCCAGCTGCAGCTTGCCTGCATCCTGCAGTTCTGACTGCTCTCTCACTCTCTTCCTCTCAGCTCTGCTCTAGCCCTGCCTCTTCCTTCTCCACCCTTTCTGTTCCACCTATTCAGCAAACTCCTCCCAACACAGGCTCCAGGTGACTTAGACTCATGTGACTCAGGCTTCCATGTGACCAGGCAGGCCACATGCACCTATTCATGAATATGAAAGATCTCCTGATTTTAAATTACCATTACAGTTTGTCTCAGTTTCCTTATCTGTCAAATGGGGGGGGGGGGAGAATAACATCTACTTCCCAGGGTTGCTGGGAGAATCAAATGAGAAAAAATATTATAAATTGCTTAGCACATAGTAAGTGTTATACAAATGTCAGTTGTTAGTAATAGTAATGGTATCAAGGCTGGATTTGAATCCAAGTCTTCTTGATTGCTGGCCCAGAGTTCTAACTAGTACACCACCAAGATGTCTAAAAGTTAGCATTATTGCCATAAAGGAGTGTTTAGAGTAAGAGGAAAAATTGAAAGTGGGAAAAAGCAAGGAGAGAAGATTAGTTTTGTCTAATTTATATTTCTGGAAGAAGGGGTGTTTTTCAGACTCGTAATAATAGTCATTATAGAACAGAATTCAGGGACAGCTCTATCTTGTAATTAATCCAAAGGAGTTTAGTTGGTCCTCAAAATTTATGTTAAGAGATTTGATGCAGTGAAAAGAACACTATATTGGGTACTCAAAGGATAACTATATTCAAATCCTTTCTTAGGAACTTACTCTCTATGTGATTCTTTCAACTTTTTAAGACTAAGTTTCCTCATCTACAAAAACTTTTAAATCAGGGATTTGAACAAGATAGCTTTTAAGTTCCCTTTCTACTTCAAATATGGGAAATTATTGTCTACTGCTTTAAACTTAAAAGACACATATGGTAGGACTATTTTATGCCCTCATACAAATGGGGAAACTAACAAGGTATCCCATTGTCACATAAATTACTGATGAGGTCAGGAAAAGAAAACAGGTATGCCCTCTCATCCTGGTTTTCCTCACAATACTGAGGTGCCAATCCTTTCTTTCGGATTCACTATATGTGTGCGACCTTGGGAAATTTACTGTCAATATCCTGGTCTGTAAAATAAGGGAGTTGTACCACATGGGTTCTGAAGTCCCTTCTAGTTCCACATCTAGGTAAATGTTATTGCATAAATTAATTCACAGCATAGCCCTCTGACTATGCTGACAATTCAGATCACTTTTTTTGCACTGGTTGCATCAATTCATCTCCCTTGATGGGGAGAGAAAAGGTGGGAAAGACTGGGCAAACCACAGAGTATACCCTCTGTAAAATATTTATAAGGTGAAATTAAATGAATATAAAGGTTAGTATGGAAATAGAGTAGACCACGCTTCATCTTCAGAGAAAGATACTGAAGCTAAAGAAAAAAGCCTCTCTTGCGCCAAAGAATAAAATCAAATGTTCACCTGCCCTGCAAAAAAAAATAATAAAATTCATAAAAGAACCCAAAAAAGATTTGAAAAATTAAATAAAAGGGATTAAGGGGAAAAAAAGAACAATTCAAAAAAAACTCCAAGAAGATTATGAAAAGAAAGTCACCCAACTGTAAAAGAAGATCCAGAATCTTGAGGAAGAAAACAACTTCTTGAAACTAGAACTGGACAAAGGGAAGCCAATCATGTTTTAAGAGACCAAGAAATAACAAAACACAATTTTAAAAAAATAGAAGGGAATGTAAAATATCTCATAAGAAAAGCTGATTTGGAGAATAGATCAAGAAGAGAAAAGCATAAAAATAAATGTACTCTCGGAAAGATATGATCAAAAAAGGAACCTTGATACAATAATACAAGAAATAATTAAAGAAAACTGCCCTGAAATTTTAGAATGAGAGAGAAAAGTAGAAATAGAAAAAATCTACCAATCACCACCTGAAAGAGATCCCAGGATGAAAACCTGTAGGAATATCACAGCCAAATTCTGAAATCTCTAGGTTAAAGGGGAAAAAAATATTACAAGCAACGACAACCACCACAATAATAAAATAAAATAAAATAAAATACCTTGGAGTGGCAAGTAGAATTACTCAAAGACCTAGCAGCTGTTATACTAAAAGACTGCAGGTCTTAGAACACTATATATCAAAGAAAAAAGAACTGGAGTTGCAGCCAAAAATACTATGCCTAGCAAAGTTAAATATAATTCTGAATGAAAAAAAGGGATATTTGATGAATTGACAGACTTTAAAGATTTTGTCAAAAAAAGATCAGAACTTAATAGAAAATTTGATATATATATTCCAGGAGAAATATAAGTAAACATCACGGACCATTTACAAGGGATTTAAAAAAGACAAATTAATTGTTTATTTTTTCTACTTGACAATGTAAACATATGCCTAAGACTGTCATTAGTAATTGGGCAGTTTGAAAGAAAGATTGGCTTACGAACAGTGGAATGTGATGTGATCTTAAAAAGCAAAATTGTGTAGGAAAAGGTAAAATGAGTAATTATCTCATACAAGTGAGAAAGGAGAGGAAAAATTGATACAGAGGAATCAGATGGGGGAGGAGGGCTGGTGGTACTGGAACTCGACTCAAATCAGATCTGGGTTAATGAGAGAACATATATTTAGAAGGGTAAAAAAGTCTTCTAAATTTATAAAGAAATGAGGGTAAGATAATAGGATGTTTAGAAGGGTTTGTAGATTAAAATTAAAGAGAGGGTGGAAGGAGAGGAAAAGGAAGGGACTCTTAGAGGGATGGGTTAAGGAAGGTTAAGGCAAGGTAGTAGGTAGAAGTAAATGGCAGGAGTGAGGAGGGATAGGGTAAATAGGATGAGAAGGATAGTTATGAAAAATATTTAGGAAGAAAATACACAACAAGTCATTACTTGGTAACTTAGAACATGAATAGGATAAATTTACCTATAAAATGCAAATGCATTTTTAAATGAGGATTAAAAATTTGAATTCAATAATATGTTGCTTTTAGGAAATGTAAAAATGAGATACACACAAAGATAAAATAAAGAGCAGGAGAAGAGTTTGGTATGTAAAAAAAGCAGGGTTAAAACAGATTTAATCAAAAGTAAAAAATAGAGAAACTACACTATGTGTCAGCAATGTTATTCAGTATTGTTTTAAACCATTTAAAATATCTAGACAGTATAAAATACCTGAACATATACCTGCCAGAACAGACACAGGAATTATATGCACATAAACATAAAATACTTTTTATACAAATAAGCTTGGATCTAAATAAGTGAAGCTATTTGCCATGGGTAGGCAAAGTCAAAATAATCTTTATAATGACAATTTGACATAACTAATCCATTTATTTCATGTCATCTCAATTAAATTGCTAAAAAAAATTTATTGAGTTAGAATAAAAAAATAAAATTCATTGGAAGAACAAAAGATCAGGAACTTCAAAGAAAACTGGGGGACAGGGGAGAAGATATAAGGAAAGTAGATTCTGCAAGTCAGACCTTAAACTATATTAAAAGGTGAGAGTGTTGATGAAGGATAAAAAGAACAATTTCAATTATTTTAAATCAAAATTTTCTCATATAAATAAAATCTATATAGGCAAAAACAAAAGGAATGCAGAAAATTGGAGAAAATTTTCTCACAGAAAAGCTCTCAGACTGGTTTGGAATAGAGTTGTATGGAAATTATGACCTGGTTGAATGAGAAAAAACATGGAAAGACTTGGAGTTATAAAGGTTTATCCATCTTTAGAGAAAGAGATGATAGGAGAAAATAAGCATATAACAGTCTTACATATATGTGTACATATGTATATGATTATAGATATCTATGCGTGTGTGTCTATTCATGTTTAATTGTAGCCTCCTTTGAGTGGTGGGGGCTGGGAGGAGAAAAATAAGGTGAAAGTGGACAAGTAGACAACAAGGAAGTAAAGAAAAGCTGGGCAGCTCTGAAAACAATGTAAAGGATTTATTATATAGATTTCCTTGAAATGTAAATTTATCGTTTTATACTGAATGTTCTCTTATGGTTTGCTATGTACAAGGGAATATTTTTTTCTTTTCTCATTTTGCATTTAAGTTAAAAATAAAAACAAATTTAGAGAAAAATGAATATAAAGGACAAATTTGAATAGGAAAAACAAGAGCTTCATAGGAAGATATGTGGATGGGGAGAAGAGGATCCACTTGGTCTTGTTGCTGTGCTGATAAGGGAGGGGGAGTGCCTTCACATCCTAACTGACTTCCTAATTCACATCCTAATTTGTTTTTAAACAACAATCACTTACCTCAGTTCCAGCTAGCTGGTTTCTAACAGCTCTTGGTGGCTAAAGAAGTGTGAACCTCATCCCCCTAATAAAAATTCTGGGAACAGGGTAATAGTTACAGCTTGCCATGGCCTGGAAATGACTCTAGTACTCCTCTGTAAATCTTGTACAAATATATTTAGCACTTCTTTGAACCTGTTTCTTCATTATTAATCAGGAGTACATTCCAGCAGTGATTCTTAAATGATTTATGAAGCAAAAATGAAAATATATAGCATCCATATTAATTTTTAAAGGCCCATCAAGAATGAATGCTCAAGGGAAGCAAACACACAGGTTGACAAAATGCTTCAGGGATAATGGCCATACAGATCCTGAATATAATACTCTGTGATTTAATACTCTAGAGATGGGTATCATTCCTCTGGAGTCCTTCCTTAGCCTGCCTGCTTCCCAGGCCAGAAAACTTATGGGAAGATAAATTGGTCCTGAATTTCCAAGCTTTTCCAGAGGATCCAAGATCAATTCTAACCCCTGTCCCATAACCCTCTCTTCAAAACCTCCATGGGGTAGGGGGAGAAAGTGTTGAAGAGGTGAAACAGAGCTAAGCAGACCTGGCAGCCTTCGAGAAGTCTAAGGTTAGCCAAGTCAGTGACCTTCCAGAAGAAAGGCAGCCTTGTGTAAAACCCAATCCCAAATACAGTGGAGTGTTCTCAATCCCTGATGTTGCCCTGGAGTGTGGTAAACTATAGCACAGCCAAGAGATTACTGGCATATAGACAAACGTTGTTCAGAGATGTGGTTGGTATTAGCTGAACCACACTAGAGAACTTAGCGCATCTGTTCATGAAGCAACATACAGTATTTAAGGGGGGGAAAGTTACGAACAGCCATGAACTGAGAGGATCCTATCTTAGAATGATCTCTCTATTCATCTATCTATTCTATCAAAGTTTACAGGACAATAGGAGGGAGGACTGCACCAATGATTTCACCAGTTCAGAGAACTACCAATGATAAAAATAATTAACATGTGCTTAGCACTTACTATGTAACAGGCACATGTTAAGGGCATTGCAGTTATTAGGTCATTTATCTTCACAACCCTGGGAGAAAGGTATTCTTATTCCCTGTTTACAGATAAGAAAACTGAGGTAAACAGAGGTTAAGTAATTTACTTGGGGTCACAAAGTTAGTAGCCTGGGGCCATATTTGAATTCAGGTCTTTCTGACTCCAGGCTAGGCCCTCTATTCACTGCACTACTTAGCAGTAAGAAAACTCTCTCTGCTAAGGCAGATCAGCATTTGCCCTGAAACTTACATATTGCCTTGGAGAAGGTAAGTCAAGAAATTCATTCATGACCATATGGCAGTTTACGCCAGTTAACCCAGATCTTCCCCAGCACTGAGGGGTTAAATGTCTTGTCCTGGATCATGCACAGTATATGTTAGACATAGAACTTGAACCCGGATCTTCCCAGGTCTTTATAATTATTTTAATAATTGAGTTTTCATCTCTTACTCAACCCTTAGTCATTGAATGGGTGTGACCTCAGACATACTGAGTCTAAATTTAGAAATACTGAGGTCACCCCCACAGTCCCCTAGGCCATTGCCAGTCCTCTTGACCTCTGTCTTGCCACTGGATCTCAATGGCTGGAAGAGAGAGGGAGGCTGATAACTTTGTTCAGCTCTGCCCCACTCATATTCAAATAACATGCAAGTCAAGATATCATGATGTCACTGGTCCTTTTCAAGGATGAAGGACTACTTCCACCACCAACAATTGAGCCCTGTGGTATATGTGAATCAATATGTCTGTAAATTCAAATTAAGTGAGTTTGAATGAGTTCTTAAAGAGAATGTGTCCGTGAATTAAACACATAAAATATCTTGCTTATATTATATCCTTTTACTTGGAGATTTTTTTTAAAGTCATGGTGATATTACATTTATAATCATTTCAACCTGGTTTTTGTGTATGACAATTATTAGGTTAATTTTTTTGAACCAGTTAATAAACATTTATTAAGTGCTAGGTGCTAAGAATACAAAGATAAAAAGGTAAAATTGTCCCTGTCCTCAAAGGGCTCATATCCTAGCAGACAATATGCATCTTTAAGGGATATTTGACTAATGGACAAATTACATAATTGCATACCAATACATGTCTATACAGATGTGTACATATATATGTTTGTGCACATATCTACATACAGAGACAGAAAGAGAATATCATATTTCCCATTACTTTTCATTTTAACGTCAAAGGCTTACTTTTTTCCCACAGGTGAAAAAACTGGGGCACTAGTACTATTTTTTTTAATCTCACACTTAAGAAATTTAATATTCCCTTCAAATAAGATGCATGACTTCGCTAGTATAATCTCTGTCGATTATGTTATCAGCTACCATCCTTCTGAAAGTTAATCAAATGGTCATTCAATTAATTTGAAACTATATGTTAATCAAACAACATTCAATTTGACTCAACTCAATCCAGCAAACATTTTATTAAATGTTAGTCTCTGAGAATTAAAAAAAAAATAACGAAACAGTCCTGTCCCCAAGAAGCCTACATTCTACTTCCTTCAAAGTAATTTTACTGGAAATTTCAGTAGGCTTCTTTTGTCATTCCTTCAAGTATATGTAGAAATCCAGGACTCCATATCACACCAAATAATCTCATTTTCACTTAGTAAAAGTGTTAATATTTCTTAAGGACAAAACAGATGCCTAGCAATTACTGATCAATTAATTAATCCTAGTGATTAAATGATAAGAGATTCTGAAAGATCTTTGTGACAGAGCAGTGTCAATTCATTTATAACGGTTATCATGCAAGACAACTTGAAGGACTATAGTCTATAAGAGACATTTACTCAACTTGTGATGATCAGGACTAGTTTCACTCCTAAGTAGAGTGAACTACTTCTACTTCAGTAGTATGATTTGAAAGCTTACAGAAATTTGCAGTCTTTCTATGCCCCTAAATCCTTCCTCAATCTCTTTTCTTCAATATCTAAAATTCCTATCATAAGAAATTAAGTCATTTGGATTTCCTGTTTCTAGAAAGATTTGGTCAAAATGTAAATACTCTTGAGAAGGTTCACATCAAATTACTGCTACTATTAACACCTTAGTAGAAATTAGCTTTACAAGATCCTTTCCAAGTGTTAGTTAACCAGAAGCAAGACAGTAATTTTGACAATAAGGAGTGTGGTGAAGAATGATAAGAGAAGAGAGAAAGAAATCCAGAACACAAGGAAATTCTCTGAAGAGTAGAGGTCTCTAGGGGGACATAAAAGATCATGATCTTGACTATTAGTAGTAGGAAGGAGGCAAAATGGGGATGGATGGTTGATGGAGGTGGATAGAAGAGAAGCAAAGGAAATGTGCCTGCCTCACAATTTAAACTGTACCTGCCTCATAATTTTGTCTAGGGTTGTCTATGACCATAAATATAAAAGAATTTGATTAAGATTATGTTGTCATCCAAAATTTTATTCCATTGGTCATGCCCACACTCATCAGTGTAAAGAGATTCATCTCATTTCCTCCCATGTTGCCTGCATCACTATGTTAAGAGAACATCAAAATTTCTAAAAATTGGTGGCAGCAGATATTCTATATGTCTCATGCTGCTCATTCCATGTTATACAA
This sequence comes from Bettongia penicillata ogilbyi, assembly GCA_023548195.1. NCBI lineage: Eukaryota > Metazoa > Chordata > Mammalia > Diprotodontia > Potoroidae > Bettongia > Bettongia penicillata. The sequence goes on along the minus strand of JAJHZJ010000049.1, from coordinate 576,275 downwards.
TATTCATCTGTGTACACACACATAAAAGCAAAAGCAAAAAAAGAAAATTCCATGTGTTCATTTTATTAACAAAAATAGCCTTAGAACTGGACATTTCCTGGTAATTAATGGCTAACTGAGGTTAATGGCCCTTAGTTGTGCATTGGGCTATCTCCTCCTCCTCACTGGTCATTAATTCCTAAGACATGCCCTGTGCCTCTATCATCATAAGTTAGAAAGATTAATGTCTTGGTACTCAATGAACAGTAGTCATACTGTTTAGTGTAACCCAACTCATTAATATCGCTAAATATGTTAAAATGAAAGAATTGCTTACTTTACCAGGACGACATGTCTGATAAGTGCCCACACATGCTGAAACATGGTCAAATGGGAAATCTTAATTGCCAGAAACCTTTTTAAAAAATCTATTTTGCCTCTATAAAATAGCAATTCTGCAGTCTTCTTTGCTCAGAATTCTTTGGTTTTCCTTTCAAGGGATTAATTCAATCCTTGGAGTCCAAGTGTGGATCTTTTAATTTGAGATAATTTATGGATGAGATAACTTGCCAGGAACTTCTCCATTAATCCATTGATATGTTGCCATCTTCTATAGCATATGGGTGTATGCCTCTAGCATCTGGGAGGAATTATATAGGAAAGTAGGTGTGATTTAACTAAAAGTGGGTGGATTTAGTGAATTGCATAGGTTATACTACATGCTACTGTCTGTAACAAGTCAGACCTGGAGCCAATTAGTTGAATGTAATTCATTCCAGATGTTCACTGGAACAAACAGCACTCTAGGGGATCTTCAGATGTAGAGCCAATAGGGAATTTTCTGATTATGAGAGGCTTTTACACACTGTTTCACTAAATCAGAGATCTAAATGCATACTCTCACACTTGAAGAGACCATGTGCTTTTTTTCCCCATGGAAAACAAGTTTAAAAAAATATGAAATAGATGGTAATTTATCTGCCAATATTACATTTTCAGCTCTAATGGGTATACAGTACCATTAATAAACTATATGAATATATATAATTAGGTTGAAAAAACTGATATATGGAAAAAATCATCCAGAGATTAATGAATTTCTCTGTCCTAATTAAGGTGGTCTGAAACTATACTACCCCTCTGGAAGGCCAAACCAGAATAAGAAAATTCTGGTCTAGAGGATGCTTTGGTCAGTAGATGATCCATTTTAAATATGCCTGTATTCCTTTGTACTCTGATCAGTTAAAAGAATTCACTCAACTTCAGGAGACTTCAAGAGTCTCCCCCTCCCTCCTTACCCAGTAGTTTAAATTGACCAAATGTCTTGTCTAATTGGGGCTGGCACGTTGAGTTAGCTGCTCTTGCTCAATGCATCAACAGCAATATAGACACAGTCCCTAAATTATTAGGGAACAGGACATTTTTCCATGAACAAGCCATAGAACCATGGCCAACTAATGATCATGCAATGGTAATATGAGAAACACTAATACCAAAAAAAAGGCCATAAAAACAATAATTGGCAAACAAATGGGAAAAGAAGAGAAAAATAAAGTACTTTCATCTTTCAAAAAGTTGGAGGACAACACATATAACCATCAAATCTTCTGTCATTTGGCTGACATGGAACCAGACAAAAACAAAATGCCTGATATCTGAGACTGTAGTATACATTTCATATGGTTAAAAAACAAGAATTTAACAGTCCATAATAAGATTTACAAATATGGTGAGTCATGCAAATAGAAGAGCCAGGGCTTTTTGTTCTCCTGTTAAGAGTTTATCTTAGGATTTCAGAACTGGAAGCAACCATAGAAATCAAGTCCAACTCTCCTCAGATGAAGAAACTGAAGCAACACTTGGCCCCCCAAAAATGCTTTGTGACCATAGTTGAAGGTCACATACTTAGCGGTAGAGACAGGTCTAGAAGCAAAGTTACCTAATTCCCAGATACTCTACTAAGTTATTATTTCTCCCCACTTTCCAGATTCCTCCTCCCCTTTGAAAATTATTTTCACAAAATCCCTGAGCCACAATGAACATCGTTGGACCCCCACTCATTCCACCCTGGAATAAAATCTAACTGAAAGGACCTCTTGACACCAAGCCTCGCCTCACCTCCCTGATGGAATTAATCCAATCCATTTTATAACTCCTAACCTCAGGACCATGTGGTTTTACTTGAAGAGCATGAATGTACATTAACTTAACCCACTATGTTTAGCCCACTCCACACCATGCTTCCCATCGCAGCCAGCCAGCCATCCACCCAAGTGTCTTGTCCTCTGTCCTGTCCAAACCATCAGCCAGGAGGCCTTCTCCAAAGATCCTAGGACAGTGATCAAATCAGTACTAACAATGTTTCTGAAAAGATGACTTATGGCTCTCCTCACTGTCTTGGAGCTTCCCTAGAACAAAACGTTCTTCCCTGGCCACCATTTCCCTATAGATATTACTTCCCTTATTGGAATATTATTCCAATTGGAATATAAGCAACTTGAAGGTAGGGGCTGTTTCATTTCTGTAATTATAGCCCCAGCACCTAAACAATTCCTGTCACATTGTAAGTACTTGATCAATGCTTTGATCCACTCCTTCATTCAAATTCCGAGTGAGGAAGGATCTTGGACACCATCTGATCCGTACTCAGATGATCAAGAGGTGATGTGACACAGTTGACTTAGACCTATATCCATCACCTGGAAAGTATGAACTGGAATACCACCTCAGGTACTTGCATGGTATGGGGCAATAGACAAGTCACTTCAGCTCCCCAAATATACCTAACAAGTATCTAAGCCATTCAAATTTAGATGATAAATGTGGAGGAAAACTTTAAAAATATAGTTAATACCAGTTATTACTGTAATATTTCCTTCAAGATTTTTTTTCTGTTGTTGTTGTCCAGTCACTGCAGTCATGTCCAACTCTTTGTGACCCACTTTGGTAAAGATGTTAGAGTGGTTTGTTGTTTCCTTCCCCAGCTCATTTTATAGATGAGGAAACTGAGGCAAGTAGGGTTAAATGATTTGTTCAGCTAGTCAGTGTCTAAGATAGAATGAGCATACTAATCATAAATGTCTAGTCAAAGTTATGCTGAAGTATTCAAATCTTGGAAATTAGTCATTTCACTATATTCTGCCTCGCTAAGGACAAATCTGGAATGTTAAACCTATCAGCCTTGGTGCCAAAACAATGAAAATCCAAAGAATGGCAAATAAAATATTTTGAAGGATATGAAAATCATTTTATACAAAAAAAGAGTTGATTAAGATACTGTGGGTGTAAGGGTCTGGATAAGAAAAGAGTAAGCTAAAGACAGGCATGAAAGGTGTCTTGAAATATTTGAAGAGCTGTCATGCAAAAGAAATAATTTCCACGGTGTTGATCAAAAGGGTGGAATCAAACACTTTGGTGATAGTCATTTTTATAATTTGTTCCCTCCGTATGTTCATACATGTGGCAAGCCCTCCACTGTTGTGTCTGGTAACCTATTCATCCTATGTCCTTCTTGGCCATGTTCCCCCATAAATACTCAATAGATGATGGTCTTCTTCTGATTGCTACCCCTTTATTCCCTGCTCCATGCAGGAACTAAAATGAACAAAATTAAAAGGATCAACATTTTCAGAAATATGGAATCCATCACTTAAAGCATGGCTATGGAGGTAAGAGTTTTCCTTTAAAAAGTATTTTCTTGGGAGCCAAGATGGCAGAGTAACAGCACACACTTTCTAGAGTTCTGCCCCCAAGCTCAGTCAAATAGCTGTGAAAAAAATGGTTCTAAACAAATTCTGAAGCAGCTAAACCCACAGAATGATGGAGTGAAGCAAATCTCCAGTCCAAGATAGCCTGGAAGCTCTCCCAGAAGTGTCTATCATGCCATGCAGGGAGCAGGGCAAGGGCACTGCAGGGACCTGAGCAACCCTTGGGGAGACTGAATCTCTCACACCTGTGGCATTTTCCAGACTTCAGGACCCAAAAATGCTGAGGATAAATTGGAAGATCAGTGAGAAAAGCCTGTGGGACCAGCGCAGGAGAGTGGAGTGGTCTGGCCCCAGCCCTAGAGCAGCTGAGTGGGGAGGGGGGAAAGGAACCTGCAGCAGCCACAGCAGCAGCAGAGGCAGTTGTAGCCACTGCTTCTGGAGCTCTAAGTTCACAGATTGTAGGGGGAAATCAAACGGCTGACAGTACACCTCCCAACCCCCACTGGAAGCAGAGAACTACCTTAACAAAAAGCTCAAAAGTCAAGTAAATGACTGGGAAAATTAGCAAAAACCAGAAAAGCATCAGACTTTAGAATCTTACTTTGATAACAAGGAAGACCATAACATGCAAACAAATTGGCTCTCATTAATATAGCTCCAGTATAACTTGAAAATCAATATCTATTAGCATTCTCACAGTAATGCCTATGTGCTTGGTTTTTTTTGGAAATTAAAGTATTTCAATTAAAATTACATAAAGTTTAAAACAATATTGCAAGAATCAAAATACTAGCAAGAAGTGCTCATGAAAGCAAGGCATAGCTGACACAACCACTTAGAAAACAACATAAAGAAACTGGCAGCTAAATCAATTAATTCACAGGACACAAATGATACCAAATAAATCAGCTGCATGTTTTGATTTAACATGTATTCTAGAGCCTAAAATGATTGCAATGTAGTAGACACAGAAATGAGCTAAAATGCTAGACTTTCTGACATATGCTATAAAGTCACCACAAGTAAATTCTATTCACACAATTGTAAATAAACAATAGCAATGAAATTCTGGTAAATCTACTTTCATCTGTTTCCCAATGAACTTCTGAACCCAAAGAAAATCATGTAGGGGGAAAGGCATGTGACCTTCAACTTCATAGTCATTTAAATTTTCCAAAGTTGCAGATAATTTTCCAATGACAATACATGCAATATCAAATGAAGCCCATATAACCGTGAAACTCTTTAAAATATAGGAAAGATGTTAAATATATTAACATTATTGGGTTCCCTTTTAAAATGTCTTCTGAAACACCTTAAGGGAATCTAAATTTACACTGATTTCAAAGCAGCTTAAATAAAAATATGTGTCCTATATTTATAAAACTCCTGTTTTCTCCCCATAAACAAAAGAATGCCTTGGAAACAGAGTAACTAAAACATTAAAACAGCATAGCTTAAAATTCTATGGAAACCTAGTTATTATGTTGATTCCTTCTTTGTGCTATTTGGGTGAATTTGGCTGAACTTGGCCGCAAGTACATGCTAAATTCATTGCCAGGTAAACAGCCAACCTGCAGGGGTGATCTATGTGCAACAAGTACCTAAAAATGAGCAAGTCCATGAATTCAAATAGTGGTTCCACTTTCCAAGTGCCAGAGAGGCTATTGTGAAGTTTATGGATGATCCAACAACCATTCTCTATGGAGACAGAATTCTACTGAGATTTGCTGTATTTCAATTTCTTCTCTTACAATATATCTATATTGCCAACTGTGTTTTGTGTGAGCTAACATTTTTAAAAGTTATCTCTTAATTAAGCACATGCCCATTGGCAGGGCAAGCAGTGGAACTTTATCCTAGCATTAGTATCTTGCTAAATAATCTACAACCTGGACAACCCACCTTTTAATCCAAGATTTATACAACCTAAAAGAAAGTTTATGAGAACTAATTATTTTTGAGCATTTCACCAGGGATCATTCTATGAATGTGAAATATATTATCTTATGACCATTTGAAAATGCAATATTCCTTCAAGACTAGGCATAGAGCAATGGTTAGAGATCTGGAAGAGTTAGAAAGAATCAGACTCAAGACCTGCCTATGAAGCTATGTGACCTTGGGCAAGTGTTTTGATCTTTCAGTGTCCCAGATAACTTTCTGAAATCAGATCAACTTCGGAAAAGCCCACCTGCTTGATAGAGGATGTTTCCTTACAAGGCTTTCCCTTAACCAGTAAAACCCAGGTACAGTTAAAAAAAAAAACTTATTCATCAAAAGGATGTGGTAGATGAACTCCACAGAATTAATCACATTTCAAGTATACCTTTCAAAAGCTCATTAGAAATATCTGTACAAAAAAACTTTTTTAAGTAAAGTTCTGCTGTAGAATCTTATATGTGTGTGTGTGTGTGTGTATGATAACAACTGTCTCTTTTGCTCCAATTATAAGAAGGAAATGTAACATTACTGGATCTTTTTTTTCTTCTTCTTCTAAAAGCAGCTTCAGGATAAGACAGCTTGGCCTCTAGGGAAGTTTGAAAAATTACACAGTAGAAAACTGCATTGCCTGTGTGTTACTATCCAATGGAGGCTTTGAGTCTTCACTCTGACACTTGCCCTTGGACTTAGTTCAAAACTAACCGGTATTCAAATCTTGTATGAAAAAGTAATAAATAGAATTATTAAATATATATATATGTTTTCAATTTTCTCTTTACCTCTCCCACAGGAATATCCTAGGTGGATGCCTGCTATTTTGAGTCTTAGCTTTGGTTTAAAGCAGCAGTGGAAAGCAGCATGATGAATTTTCAAGAGCATTATTTGGGAGTCAGAAGTTCTGGGTTCAGATCCTGATGCTGCTACTGACTCTTTGACCTCAACAAAATAAATTACCTGGAACCAGAGAATTCTGGACTAGATGATGTCTAAGATAATTTCTGACTCTAAATTCCAAAATGTAAATAAAAGATATAGGCAATGAAAACTTTCTGATATTTGCCTATATGTATATATGGCTATATGTTATCTACATATATGTGTCTGCATACAAATGTATAAATGCACATGATGAAAGAGATATCCTTGAAATAAAAAGTCCTGAAGAAGGGTTGGCAGGATCATTCAGCATCCAAGAGTGTGAACTAATCTTAAGGGGAAAAATGATTATAAGAATTCTCACAAAAAAGAATTCTACAATCCAGAAAAAAATGACCAAAGTGAAGGCTTAGAAAGTTTTCAGAAGTAATATAAAGAAAACCTAAAATATCTAAAAACAAGAAAGAAACAGCATGATATATTGTATAGAGTCAGCCTCAGCATCAGGATGAGAGTCTCACTGCACCAGGCACACACAGGCAACTGATTGTGGGTCAGTCACTTAATCTCTCAGTGCCCCAGGCAACCCCTTAACACTTGTAAAATTACAGAGAAGGTACACATCTGCTTTGGCAGAGGAAATTCCTCATTAGGAGCTCCCTAGGCCAATTATCACAGGTCTGGTAAAAAAACAAAATAAAACAAAAACAAAAACATTGAAATTATATCATGTCATATTAACAAATTTGGAAATGAATAATCAGAAGTCCAACAAAATAAGGACAATTAAGGGGTAAAGAAAGATTTGGGAACAGATGTTGCAAATACTGGCTCTTCACCACTGACTGATATTATAATAAAAATGTCACTTAAAAGAAAGATGAAGAAAGGAATCTTTTTATTGGTATTTAAAAGTGGGAATCTAGAATTCAGAATAATAATAATCAAATGAATGTATGCTGTGTCCTTGTTTACTTCCACTCCTGTAAATTTGTGCGTTTTAATAGTTAACATTTTTATAATGTAAGCATTATGGAAAGGCTGCAGATCAGCAATTTTAAGACAAAGGATTATACTACAATGTGAATATATATGTATGTCCATCCTTGATTCTGTATACATCAATTGTTTATCTATCTCTGTGTATATGAACAGAAAAATAATTTATTTCATGTTAAAAAACAGACTGGAACTCTCCAGTACTTCAGGAGGAAAATATTTTTATTCTTTTCTGGTCTCATCTTTTCCTCAGAAGCTTTATATAACTCCATACCATTCCCACTTGCCTCCTTCCTTTTCCCCATTCTTCCCAAAACTTGGGGCACAGTCTCTCATACACAATATATGCTTTGTTTTCAGGATTTAAAAGAGAAGATCTCTCATACCTTAATTATGGCACCTCCTAAAAGCCTCCCATACTTCTATGTAATTATTCCTACTCTGACATATTTACTGCTTTCCTTTCATACATCCAATACATGAATATGCTTTAAGACAAAATGAATCTTTTCATGAATAGATATTTTATGCCAGTTGAACTCTGGAAAAATGATTTTTGCAAACATCAGAGAATCACCTTTCATTAGGGAAGGAGCTGCAAATCAATTTGAGAACTAGATTGTCACCAAGTAATATATGTAAGACACGATTCTTAAATAACAAAGCAAGTTACTCAGCATGCTGTGCACATTGTCGGATCTCATCAGATATTTGACAACTGATGTATTAGGTTGATTCAAAAAGTGAAGCAGTATTGATAAACCTACTAAATAAACAGCCTAGTGGGATCAGACGGATATGTAATCTACTTTAGGGAGGGGAAAAAGAAGTGTGTTTTTTCTCTACTTTAAATCACACTTTAAACCATTCCAGAACCAGTAAACATGCCAAGTATTATTTATGAGTTCTCAAAATTGCAGTATTTATAGCATACCAAACATTTGAGTTTGCTGCTCCCACAGATTCAAAGACCTTATGCTTTCTCAAAAATGTACTACTTTCATTATACATAGGTGAGTATGTGTGTGTACACACACACGCGCACGCACGCATAGATTTTATATAAATTTCTACGAGTAAAATATTATAATGAACATTTAATTTTTCTTAAAATGCAACTTCAAAGCATATCAGTGAGAAAAGAATTCAAGAACCACCATAATTCCTGAAAGAGTTCTAAAAAATTTTTGTTTGCTAAAGAAATGACCAGACAAATTTAAAACAACTCTGAGACATGCTTAGAAACTGTAAGAATGACTATAAAGGTGTCTGTGAGGCACCTGTGTGTTACGTGGCTTAAAGTGTAGAACCATATTTGCAAACACCTCTTCTTATTCAGAAATACTAGGATCTTAACATTTGCTGAAAGGCACCCAGTTAGAGGTCATCTACTCCATAGATTAGGAAAGAGGCCTGTCATAGTTAAGTGACCTTCCCAAAGTCACAGAAGCAGAGAACAACAGAGAAATATCTAAACACCAAACAATACTGAATCTCATTGTGCAACCCTGAAAAGGTGCTAGAAGTAAATATAAGCCTTCAGAGTCCTTTCAGTTTTAATGGCTGAATAAATTCCCAGAACTATGTAACACATTTTTATTTTTCAAAATTGCAATTGGTCAAATTAATATATGAGGAGTATGAGTTTGAATGGATGAGGTGTTGTGTAACCTGATGATAATTGGGCAATTAAAGAGTAAACATTTTATCAAGAAAACCCATCTTTCTAAAAACCTTCCCATCTTCTTCATTAAAATATATTTTGCTCATTACTTATATGATTGCATCTTTTGAAATGACGCTCTTATTTGGCCCATCCGACATCCTTTCCTAAATATTTGCTAGTGCTATTGTTACTGATTGTTCTGTCATGTCTGACTCTTTGCAACCCCATGGACCATACTGCCCATGGGGTTTTCTTGGCAAAAATACTGCAACAGTTTGTTATTTCCTTCTCCGGTGGATTAAGGCAAAGAGGGGTTAAGTGACTTGTCAAGGGTCACCCAGCTAGTAAGTGTCTGAAGACATATTTAAATTTGTCTTCCTGACTCCAGGTTCAGTGTTCTAACCACTGAGGAATCTAGTTGCTTTTAGCAACTAGTACTGTATCCACTAGTATTTTTTCTATTAATTCTCACCCTTAAAATCTCAACTATACATTGACCAACTGTTGCCAATGCATTTGACTCTTACTTTTCTTAATGAAGAAATAAATCGTAAATCCGGAGACTTTGTCTAAGCTGATTTTATAGTCACAAAACAAATATGAAGACCAGAAGATTGTCAGAGGAGTCATAAAGTCAACAGACTATAAAATATGAGATAGATTTGTGTTTGTTAAGATTAACAGCTGGATAATTTCTCCTTTTTTTCTTCTTCCAGTTTATGTCTCCTGCCCAATTACAAAAACTATTATACAAAGACTATCTCCACCATATGGTCTTTGAAGCCAATGCAAAAGTGAGTCTAATGTTCTAGTCTACAACGTGCAATCCATTTCTTCATATGACATTTTTGGCTTCCTGTTGCACACTGTTTCACCAAGTCTGTATCGTATTATCAACTGCTCTTAAAATCACACAGTAAAGAAGTGGATTTCACCTCCCAAAGCTAATCATTTCACTCTATCACACAAATAGAATTACTAGCCTCCTGATAGAATATTACATGCAGATACTCAGTGTTAGAAGGAAACATTGAGAACTATTTCAGTATTTCCAATTAAACTCACTTTTAAAAGTAATGAGGGAAATAACTCCCAGATACCCTGTTACTATGTTTTTAGTAGGAGTGTTGTGTTGCTGTTGTTTTAATTTTGGCTCAGTCTGTGCTAATAACATTCCCTAATTCCAAAGAAATTAAACAAATTATATAAACTAAGAGGAAATAATGGAAACTCACACAATGCGGTAGGCATGTTGTTTATGCAGTAGAGTATAAGGGCCCTCAACTTAATTACCATGCCATACATACCTTCATTAAATAGCTAAATGGACAAAAAGTCCCCTGTAGCAAAGTGATGGGCATGGGGTGCAAAATACCTGGTTTTAAGCCTGTGTCTGACATTTTCTGGGGGATAGAGGGTACTGGACTTGGACACAGGAAGATCTGGATTTACGTCTTCCCTATGGTCATGTCCTGCTATTACACATTTAACATATATTAAGTGCTTAATACCTACTCAATTCAAGTCCTACTCAAGCACTTCCTAGCTGTGTGACCTTGGGCAAGTTACTTAACCAATGTGTCTTAAATTTCCACACCCGTTAAACAAGAGGACCAGACTTGTTTGAAATTGAAGGTCCCTCTCAGCTCTAAATCTATGATCCGACGAATAAATGTTGATTGACTGATTGATTGATTCTTTCCTCCTTCCTGTCTTCCTAAAGAGAGGTCAAGGGAAACAGATGGAAGAAGTTACCTAACCTTAATTTATTTTCTTAAAGTTTAGGAGTGGACAGGTAAGGGAATCCTCCAATCTACTCCCCACTCAAGGTGTTGAATATTTTGTAGCACTGAACTCATTGAAATTTTGTTCTACTATATCATAGGTGACCATACTCTTGGATTCATGAAATTCTTGATTTTATGGAAAGAAATTACTATTGATCAAGGCTTTACTTTTATTGATCCATGTTTCTCAGTCCATGGTTCAGAAAATTTGATACCAGGGGCGGAGCCAAGATGGCGGAGTAGAAGGACGCAGGTTTACGAGCTCCGAAACCACAGCCCATAGAACTAATGTAAAAAGAGACCCCCATAACTTCTGAACCACTGAAAGGTGTACAGAAACAGAGTGGAAGAGATTTCCATTCCAGAAAGCCCTGGAGAGCCGTCCCCAGGGTCCGTAGCGCCCCGGAAAACGGACCCCACCCCAGCGCTGTCCTGGCCGCGGCCCCAGAGAAGCTGACCCGAGCAGGCTTCAGGGACGGAAGCTCTGGCAGCCGGGAAAGTCCCTCCGCCCACAGAAGCTACAGATCAGTGAGAGAGACGGCTGGCTGGCTGAGGAGAGCGGGCTGTCTCCGTGACTTGGGCCCCCTCGGGAGGAAGCGGCGGTGGCAGAGGCAGGGACTGCGGCAGAGGCAGCAGAGGTGTGGCCGCAGCGGCCCCGGGACTCCCCCAGCAGCAGGCAGGATCTTCGTTACTGAAGGTCTCTGCATAAACAACCTGAGGGAGCTGAGCCTCAGAGATGGCCCTGCCCCACCCCGCTCTATTACTGAAGGCCTCTGCATAAAGCCCCTGAGGGAACTGAGCCTGAGAGGAGGCCGCCCCCCCCCACCCGCTCCGTTCCTGAAGGTCTCTGCATAAAGCCCCTGAGGAAGCCGAGCCTGGGAGGCGGCTCTGCCCCCACCCCAGCACCAGAACTAAAGCTCACATTGATTAGCGGGGAGAGCACATTTGAATCTCAGACCCCAAGCACTAGCTGGGCGGATCTAGGCAGGGGTGGACGGGAATCTCAGAAGTCAAGTAACTGGCTGGGAAAATGCCTAGAAAAGGTAAGAAAAATAAGACTATAGAGAGTTTTTTCCAACAAATGCAAATGATCCCTACTTTTGGATCTGACCAGGAGGGGGACATATTCTTGCCATTAGGGAAAGACGTGGAGGGCGGGGCCTCGGTACCCCAGACATCCCAGGGGGATGTTGGGTGGGCTCAGGCCTTGGAGGAGCTCAGAAAGGATTTTGAAAGGCAAGTTGGACAGGTGGAGGAAAAACTGGGAAGAGAAATGAGAGAGATGCAAGAAAAGTATGAAAAACGGGTCAATACCTTGGTAAAGGAGACCCAAAAAAATGCTGAAGAAAATAACACCTTGAAGAATAGGCTCATTCAATTGGCAAAAGAGGTTCAAAAAGCCAATGAGGAGAAGAATGCTTTCAAAAGCAGAATTAGCCAAATGGAAAAAGAGGTTTAAAAGCTCACTGAATTTAATAGTTCTCTCAAAATTAGAATGGAACAGATGGAGTCTAATGACTTTACGAGAAACCAAGAAATCACAAAACAAAACCAAAAGAATGAAAAAATGGAAGAGAATGTGAAATATCTCATGGAAAAAACAACTGACCTGGAGAATAGATCCAGGAGAGACAATTTAAAAATTATGGGACTACCTGAAAGTCGTGATCAAAAAAAGAGCCTAGATATCATCTTCCATGAAATTATCAAGGAAAACTGCCCTGACATTCTAGAACCAGAGGGCAAAATAAGTATTGAAAGAATCCATCGATCACCGCCTGAAAGAGATCCAAAAAGAGAAACTCCTAGGAACATTGTGGCCAAATTCCAGAACTCCCAGCTCAAGGAGAAAATCTTACAAGCAGCTAGAAAGAAACAATTCCAGTATTGTGGAAATAAAATCAGGATAACTCAAGATCTAGCAGCTTCTACATTAAGGGATCGAAGGGCATGGAATAGGATATTCCAGAAGTCAAAGGAACTAGGACTGAAACCAAGAATCACCTACCCAGCCAAACTGAGTATAATACTTCAGGGGAAAATATGGTCTTTCAATGAAATAGAGGACTTTCAAGCATTCTTGATGAAAAGACCAGAGCTGAAAAGAAAATCTGACTTTCAGACACAAGAATGAGAAGAAGCATGAAAAAGTAAACAGCAAAGAGAAGTCATAAGGGACTCAGCAAAGGTGAACTGTTTACATTCCTACATGAAAAGACAATATTTGTAACTCTTAAAACTTTTCAGTATCTGGGTATTGGTGGGAACACACACACACATGTACATGCATGCACAAACACACATACAGAGACAGTGAGCACAGAGTGAATTGAATAGGATGGGACCATATCTTAAAAGAAATTAAGGTAAATGGTGAGAGAGAAATGTAGAGGGAGGAAAGAGGGTGAAATGGAATGGGGTAATTATATGTCATTTAAGAAGCAAGTAGGAGACTTTTTAGTGGAGGGAAAAAGAGGAGAGCTGAGGAAAAAAAAAAAAAACAAGAAGTTTACCCTCATCACATTTGACTAAAGGAAGGAATAAAATGCACACTCACTTTGGTATGAAAACCTATCTTACAGTATAGGAAAGTGGGGGAGAAGGAGATAAGCAAGGGGGGGGATGATGGAAGGGAGGGCAAAGGGAGGAGGGAGCAATTTGAAGTCAACACTTGGGGAGGGACAGGATCAAAAGACAGAAGAGAAATAGTGAGGGGCAGGATAGGATGGAGGGTAATTCAGTTAGTCTTGCACAACACGGCTATTATGGAAGTCATTTGCAAAACTACACAGATAGGGCCTATATTGAATTGCCCGCCTTCCCAAAGGGAATGGGTGGGGAGGGAGGGATGTGGAGAATTTGGAACTCAAAGTTTTAGGAACAACTGTTTAGTATTGTTGTTGCAACTAGGAAAGAAGACATACAGTTAATGAGGAATAGAAAGTCATCTGGCCCTACAGGAGAAAAGAGAAGATGGAGACAAGAGAAGGGAGGGATGACAGAAGAGAGGGCAGATTGGAGATAGGGAAAATTAGATTGCTTGGGGTATTGGGGTGGGGGGAAGGGATAAAAGGGGAGAAAATTTGGAACCCAAAACTTTGTGAAAATGAATGTAAAAAGTTAAATAAATAAAAAAAAGAAAAAATAATAATAATAAAAAAAAAGAAAATTTGATACCTCTTCTTTATTTCCACTCAACCAACATTTATCAAGGATGCTCTATGGGTAAGATGCTATGTTAGACATTAGGCATACAAAAGGAAAAGAAAAAAAAAACTGTCTTCAAGAAGCTAACATTCTACTGGAGTAAAAATAACTCCTATAACCTGGCAGTTACTTTCAATGTCTAACTTAAACCCCTCCAAAGAAGTTGGATAAAAAAACAGAAATTACTTACATTGTGGTAGCTTTGTAGTCATTATGAAAACATTAACATGAATCAAAGTTGATTAAATGCCTGGGTGAGGTTTGCTTTTTTGTTTGATTTTTAAACATTTCACTTTCTTCGATGATTTTAATGAATCTTTGTTAATAATTTTATTTGATTTTGTTCTCATATCATCCCTTTTCCTTCCTTTTCCACTATACTGCTTAGACTAGAATGCTAGAAATAAAGGTGTGCACTGACATTCGAATTTAGCCATATGGCAAAGAATTAATCCATTAAGAATTCATCCTGTCTTTGTACTTCTCACATTCCAAGTAAATTCACAGTACAGACTTTACTCTAAATAAATATACTGTCATATTAAAAAAGAGGGAAAGTAATTCAGTGTCTAAGTGGTCAAATATGCTTGCTACTTTGGGGAAAAAAACATAAAGATTATTGCTGTCTTGGGCAAGAAGGAATGTCCAGTTCATTTCTAACACGAAAAGTATTTTCCACAATCAAGGCTTAGCACTGAGTATTCTATGTATTAAATAAATCAGAAGAGAAAAACAGAGTAAGACATAGGCTTTGTTCTGATAAACATGACTTGAAATGGTTCAAAAATCCACATTTCAAGCATTTCTTTCATCAAAACATTCACTAATCTGCATAACTAAATTCCATAGGCTACAAGGGCTGACTGGTCAATCCCTGATTTTGAAAAACATTTCCCTGTGCTTGCATGACTATATTTGAATTGAACCTTCCATTTTAAAGGAAAGCACAGAGTGTGAGCTTTAGTGTTTAATCATCTCATGAGTTATGTGGTAGCTAAAAAAAAAAATCAATTAGTAGCTAAGTTTCTGGTGATTTACCCAGTTTCCCATTTGGGCATTCACAGTGTTATACTCCTTCCCTCCCTGTTTGCATTACTTGTACGGCCATCATTTTAGTAGAAGCTCTCATTATTACTTTCTTCAACTATGGCAATAGCTTTCTTCTTGCTTCCATTGTCTCTTGCTCTTAATCAACTCTCCATTATTAATCCTGATTGTCATGTCACTCCTTTAATCAAAAATCTGGAGGTGATTCCCTACTACTTTGTGAATTATGTTCAAATTCCTTTGGACAACATACAAGACACAATCTTGTGCCATCTTAACTTTCCAACCAAAATGGTTAATGCCCTGTACTCTACATGAACTTTGTACTCGATATTTTCACAACTTTGTGGCTGTGCCTTGTCTGAAATGTCCAACCAAATTTCTGTTACATGAAAAATCTTTCCAAATCATTGATCACCAATGTTTCCTCCTAAAATAGATCTTTGAGATGACTAGATCATCCATGTAATATGCACACCAAAAACTGTTACTTATGTAATTAAATGAATGGAAACAACTGTAATGCCTTCCCGAGACTGTATTTTAACTAGAAACTAGCACAGAGCTCTGACTAAAGCAGGAACATGTTTATTGAATTCAATTAAATTAATCTGCAAGTGTGATACTGACTGTATTTTAAATATCTGAGTACCCAGACCTAGAGAAATATTATAGTTTCATGCTTTGTGAAAAGAAGAGTAGGGAAGGTGGAGTTTTCATGTTATAGATGAAACACAAGGGATATATTTGTATCTTTATGATTCTGGGAGAATAAGAGGAAGGCTTCCACTAGGAAAGTTCATGGATAAAAGTTTTACAGGATGGGAAAGCAGAGAGAGTAAGTAATTGGCATCAGGAGAAAGAAGAAACATAATAATGAAATCATAATTCTGTGAAAGTGCCTTCATAATTTCAAATGCAACTACATGCACATGATCTTCATGAAATACTTGTAGACTTTTAGGTTGAAACTCTCTATCAGGGGCTCTTAATCTTTGAGTACCTATGTCACGGATCTCTTTGGCAATCTAGGGAAGCCTATGATCCTATTCTCCAAATAGTGTTTTAATAGATTACAGAGCATTACAAAGGAAACCAGTTGTTTTGAAATAATTATCATGATACATAATTAATAAAAATTCAAATACTCCAGCTTAAGAATCCCTGCATGTATATATTACAAGATTTCACCTTTGTAAGTGACATCACCTCAAGGACACAATCCCTCCATGTGCTTTCATCCTTTTACCCTTACCTGTGTTTTAAGATATGTTATTAATTCAGGATCTACTCAGTGGAGGAATTTTTTCAGGCCCTTTTGGCATATCAGAAGTACCAATGTACCAAAATTATTCTCATTATATCAATAAATCACCACTTTCTTCTATCTACTGAATTGTTAACCTCAGTCCACAGTTGTGGTTCTCCAACATGCCATTCTGAGAGTATTTACGTTGACAGTTCATGTGACATGATCTCACTCTTACATATTGTATGTCCTCCTTGGGGGCAGATCTGTCTGCTTTATCTTTGTATCCAGTGTCTTGTCTATGTAAGGCTAAAATTATTTAGATGGAATGAACTACTTAGATTTTTATTTTGAATTGTTCCCATCCCAACAAATACATATCCTTTCAGTCTCCAGATGGATTCAAAGTTGTTTAGCTGAAAGAGAGAAGAAAAAGGAGGAGGAAGAAAAGGAAGAAGAAGAGGAAGATGAGGAAGAAGAGGAACAACCCTATAGTAGGATCATTCTAAGTCATCTATAGAAATGGAAAAGAAGAGTCTGTGTTAATTTCTTATGGCTTTCTCATATAAATGTCACTAAAACTTTAGAGATTTAAGATTCTGTAAACTTTCCGGGAAGATTAAAACGTATTCTTCAACATTTATCTATGAATCTTGATTTAAAAATATATTAGAACTGTGAGTTCTCTAAACCACAAAGATTATGGAATTCTTTTAAAAGTTACATTTAACATTTTCAGATGGGTGTGAATAAAAGAGCCACTGTTTCTCAAATTGATAGTTGAAGTTAAACCTTATACCACTCTGAATCTGCTAGCTATCAATTTCCAGAAAATATTAGGTCAAAAAGCATGATTTGCTATTTCCAAAATATTAATCCTTGCAAGTTTATTGGATTTTCTGTTCTTTGGGAACCTTTGATACTTAAAAACTGCCAAAATGATCAGCTCTGTATTCTTTTGAATATATATATACCTATATATGTATATGTATATATACACAGATATACACATATATTTTCTCTCTCCACATGTGTGCATATATTATATATACACACACATATATATATACACAACAAATACACATATACATCAGACATATACATGTATACACACATATATGGGTATTGTATGTGTGTATTTAGAGGTCTTGTTGTGAAAGAAAGAGTTTATGTCCTCTAGAGCTGATAGAGTAACTGACCAGATTTCAAGATCAGTAGTCTTCTAAACATTGTTTGCTACTAGCTTAAAATAATAACTGGCTTTATAATAATAAAGCCAGGGTATAAAAAGGAGATAATAGTCCTTTTCAGCATTTGCATTTCCCCCAAGAATTTCAGTATCTTTTATGTTTTTTTCCTGGTAGTTATATGATATGAACTTTTGACTTTGCTTCTATGTTACTACTAGATGCACTAAAATAACTTCTAGGACCTCACTGCCTACAACCACAAGAAAGAGGCACATTTGTTTCTCTTTGCAACATATCTTGATATCAGTGACATATTGTGACCTTGTGCTGTACTGTGTAATTGGCAATGGATCACTTGGGATCCAAAAATCCTCCACACAGTCTATGTTACCAGTCCCTTCTCTTATTTCACTAATGACAGAGGCTGAGAATTATGTATTTCATGGGTTCAGTGTGGCTTTTCAAATGTGAAACATTAAATAAAGAGAAAAAAGATATTCTGCTATGGGGCTTAGAAATAAATGCAAGCAAACTAAAGTTGTTACCACATCCATTACATTATGTCTCTTGTTAAAACTGTAAGTTGAAAGTTGTTTAAAACATGACCTCACTATGCCACTGACCCAATTCTTTCTCAGTCTACCAACTGAATAGGGCTCTCCTTTGGGAGACATTAATATAGCAATATGCTCACACCCAGGAATTTCACCAACACAAATGTCATAATTTAATATGTACCAATAAAATGTTAAATGAAAGTCACAGTCAGAATTCACAAACAAATCTATAAAGCAATCTGTTTTATTCATTTTCATTACATTTGGAAATATACACAGTTTAAAATCCAGATAGAATGTATTATGCATAGGGAGTACAAATTGTATCCTTCTTATTAGGCAAGTAGAGTACACAACAGTTTATGGCTTCTGTAATTACTATTCCTAGATTAATTCAAGACATAGCTAAGTAACTTGCTAAATTCAATTTAAGACATTACAAAAAATTCCCTAGCTTTTCCATAAAGCTTATATTTTATCTACTTGAACACACAGCCAGTGCTTTAAAAATGAACAAAAATAGCTAAAATCAAAACAGAGGAAAGAAGGAAAAAAGAGAAATGGTATTTCAAGGGAAATAATAAAGTATACAGTTAACCACCATGCAGACCACATGATACCACTTCAAGCAAAATATACAATGTGGTTCTATCCCACAGGATTTTCTTTGTCCCTAGGATAAAAATTAAATAGTTTATCTCAAAGATGTTTTTATTTAAAACTTCCCTAAAAAGGGATGGAAAAAGGTATGTGTATTTTAACATAAACCATGAACCTTAAGTTCAAATCAGTGCAACCCAGGGATCCTTTCAGTACAAGCCAAAGGAAGGAGAAGATTTATGGGAAGGAAATAATTTTATTTTCAAAGTAATATTCTTCTTTTCCCCACAGAATCCTCATTTTATCCATAAAAACACTTCCGGATATTAGTTACATCGCTAAGTCCACTGTAATGCAACTTAAATATTTACGAAGATTATTTCAAAACCTGTAATAAAATTGTAAAGGATGAAACTGTAAGACTGACATCTTCCAAAGAGCTTTCAGATCTTCTGGCCTAACTTCTAGTTCCCATCACCAGATATTATTTTCCGGAGCTACAGTGATTCAGAAAACTCTATACAAAATCACCACACTAATTATTTTAAAATTCATGTTGTGAACTATTTCACTAAAAACACAACTTGAAAATGATGACCTTTTGCTGTTCTTTTCTTAAGAGGAAGAAATTATAAAAAAAATTCAATAACATCTCATTTTAGATAAACTAGGCATAAACAAAGAAATTTGATGGTAGAAAAATGGAAAGCTACCTCCCCATTCATTTGAAGTGATGATAAATTGATTCCATGGATTAGAGTCTTTTAAACCATCTAAAATTTCAGATCTGTTGACCAACCATATTAATAGTATGCATTTTAATAGGCTTCCTTCTGGCATGAGATGCCTTTCCACAGCAAGTTTTTTGCCAAAAGATTCCTTTCTGAACTTCTGCTCTGCCAGAAGAGTGCAAAGGAACTATAGTGTTGATGTATTGGTTAATGAGCTGTCAATGGAGAAGGATCCAAGCACTGATGGTGGCTGTCAGCTTGGATTGGCTAATAATAAGAGGGTAGTGAAAAAGACCAAAAAGGGGAGATGAGACGTAACTTGTACTTAAAATTGACATAAGAAGCATCTTTTGGAGCCAAGAATGATAACTGAGGCATGACAACTCAGTTAAAATGAAAGAGGTACATGGAACTATTCCATACCTTGGCTTGTTCCAAGCATATCTGTCCTCATAAAATATGCAATTTGTCTCCAGTCAAACACCTGCTCAACCCTATTTTTTTTTATAACAGTTACAACACTTTCTATTTTCTTTCACATATCCCTTATACATGAATGAAAACAAAGTAACACTTTAAATTATAGTGTTTGGAGGTGAATACTTAACAAATTGTATGTTATATTCCAAAGCATCTGGCCTATTCCCATATGATAGACTTCATATTTCTCAAAGGAGTCCACTGCCTTAAAGCATATTGATTGCAAATATCATATTCCATCAATTGGATTAAGTATTTTCATTTCCACAATTGAAACTCATACTATAGTTCTGTCAGCCTACCTTACTCAGTTAAATTTTATGAAATGTCCAATACTGATGACTAAGTAAAGTGACCAGTCTAATGCTGGAATGTCTAAAATTTTCAAAAGATTAAATTCAAACTCTGACTTTGACAATACACTATTGGTAACCCAAAGGTTAAACCTTTTAAATTCTGCTTAACAGTTATTGCTTATGACAAAGTGTATACTGTGTTTCAGAGTACTCTGAAAAGCATAAGATTATTCAAGAAGGAAACACTGTGTATCTAATAGACAGTTAAGTAATTGAGTCTTGAAATAAACTGGGATATATCTATGCAGCACACCACAGTGAAAAGAGGCAGAAGAACCTGGTTTTAGGCCAGGGTCTGACATTCATAAGCTGCTTAACCAGTGGGTCCATGTACTATTATTATACTGAGAAAATATAATTTTAATGATTTTGAGCTGGGATACAATGCTAATAATGACATCCCTTTGGATGTATCTTCATTTTTTCCCCTCGGTATATCTTATTCAATTGAACAATAAGAAACGATGATTATACAATCCAAAAGTTGAAATATGGTTGAAAATTAATCAGCATTAATTATTAGAGTAGATTCCATACTTCATTGTCCTTCATTCACTAAAAGTTGACATTTTGCAAAAAGCATATGAATTTCTTTAGGATTTTAAATATTAGAGAAATTAGGAAAGAAATTTTTATTTAATGTTCTAGAAATAATATGTTTATTTTTTCTATTAATTTTATAGTTTATATATTTAGATCCTTAAAAGAATGAAGTAAAATTTAAATTATATTACAATGAATAATGCAATCCTTCATATTTAGAGAAAACACTATCCAAAACATGGCCATAGAACCCCTAACAATTTTCTTTAAATTAATTCTGAAATCCTGTGGCATCAGATTCCATTTGGTACAGTATATCATAGCATGGGGGGCAACAAGATGTGGGGTAAAGAACTCTGAACTTAGAGCCAAAATACATGGGTACAAGTTCCAATTCAACCATTTACTAGCTAGTTGACCTCAATCTTTTAGAGATGCACTTATCTCATTTTTAAAATAGGGATGATAAAGATACCGGTACTCCCTGCTTCATAAGGTAAAAGATATAGTTTTTAAACTACAAAGCAAAGTATAAATGTGAACTGTTTCAAAAGCTTAACCTATAGTAATTTATCATTGACCAAGTGTTAAATGGAATGTTCCCTAAGTGCCAAGACATTTCATTTTTGCCTGTATATCCCCTGAGGCCAGCATAGCACTATATATATAATAAAATATATATTTTTCTAATTTGTTATTTTTCTAGCTTAGTATACTTCTTCTAACTGTGATAATAAAGATGTAGTTCTTAAGAGTTACAGGTATCATCTTCCCATGTAAGGATATAAACAGTCTAATAATATTGAATGCCATGATTTGCATTGTTTTTCCTTTCCTGTTCACCTTTTTATGCTTATATTGAGTCTTGTATCTAAAGATAAAACTTTCTGTTCAGCTCTGGTCTTCTCATCAGGAAAATCTGAAAGTCTCCTGTTTCATTGCATATCTCTCTTTTGGTTAAACTCAAATTTGTTTAGCAGTTGATTTTTGGTTGTAATTCAAGTTCTTTTGCCTTTTGGGATATCATATTCCAAGCCCTCTTATCCCTTAATGTAGAAGCTGGTAAATCCTGCATAATCCTGACTATGGCTCCTTGATATTTGAATTGTTTCTTTCTGGCTGGCTGTAGTATTTTCTCCTTGACCTAGTAGTTCTATAATTTAGCTACAATATTCCTTGGAGTTTCCATTTTGAGATTCATTTCAAGAGGTGATCAATGGATTCTTTCAATGACCATTTTATCCTCCGGTTCTAGAATATTGGGTAGTTTTCCTTGATAATTTCTTGAAAGATGTTGTCCAGACTCCTTTTTTGATTATGACTTTGAAGTAGTCCAATAATTTTTAAGCATCTCTTCTGAATCTATTTAGCAGGTCAGTTGTTTTACCCAATGAAATGTTTAATGCTGTCTTCTATTTCTTCAGTCTTGATTTTGTTTGATGGAATCTTGATGTCTCATAGAGTCATTGGCTTCTACTTGCCCAATTCTAATTTTTAAGGAATTATTTTCTTCAGTTAGCTTTTATACCTTCTTTTCCATTTGGTCAGTTCTATTTTTAAAGGAGTTGTTCTCTTCAGTGGATTTTTTCCCTGATTTGGCCAGTTCTAATTTTTCAGGAGTAGTTTTCTTCAGTCAAGTTTTGTGCTTCCTTTTCCAAGTCATTGACTCTTTTTTGCTAATTCTCTTACATACCTCTCATTTCTTTTCCCAAATTTTCTTCTAACTCTCTTATTTGATTTTTAAAATCCATTTTAAGTTCTTGTCACAGGACTTTTGGGGCTTGAGACCAATTCATATTCCACTTTGAGGTTTCGTATGTATGCATTTTGACATTGTCATTCTCTTCTGAGTTTGTGTTTTGATCTTCCCTGTTGCCATAGTACCTTTCTATGGTCAGGGTTCCTTTTCTTCAAGTTTTTTTTTTAGTTTAGCTTGTCCTCCTGGGACACAGGGGGCACTGTCCCAATCTTATTGTGCTGGAGGCCAGGGTCCTGGTCACTGGTTTTCTGTGGTGAGGATTCTGGGGCTGGTGATTTGCCCATGGTGCTACTCTCACTTGTTATGCCTTGGGTTCCAGACCTGGCAGTTTACCTGCTGTGCTGGTTTGGAGCCCTCACAGCTGACCTGCTGTACCATTGGCTGCTGAGCCAGGATTGTGAAGACTTGGGTGCTGATTTGTGCTATGGCTGAGAGCCTCCAGCAGGTGGCACTGCACTGTGCTCCCCTATTAGATGCACCTTTTCTGAAGTCCTTCTAAGTTATCTAGTGATAGAAAATTGTTTCACTTTGTCTTTTTGTGGATTCCGTCACTCCAGAATTCTTTTTGAGGCTTTATATAATATTTCTAAAGGAAACTGGGGATAGCTTAGGCAACTTCCTGGCTTCTCTTGCCATCTTGGCTCTGCCCTCTAAATGACTTTCAAAAAGTATTTTTATTAATATATTTTTCTATATCAAATACATTATTTCTGCTCATTTATCAATTTGTAATTGATGTAATACGCAATATGATGACTAAGATGCAGCTATCATGGATATCTTTGGTATTTTTGTAAACTGCAAAGCTGGAAGAGCTTTTCATAAAAGATCACTATATTCCCTTTAAGGCATTTCACTTTTTAGGGAAAAAATATGCTTATTATTTTATTAGGAAAGTAAGTTAACTTCCTATTCTTTCTGGTTTGAAATGCAAAATTACAGTGGCAGAGCATATGATTTTAATAGCATGAATAACAACTTATTTGCCTACTAAAATAAAACTTACAAAAAAAAGAAAACCTTTAATTGGGGGAGGGAAGAACAAACTTGCAATTTCACTGGTACAGGTAACACCTGAGTTACCTTTTACTTAATAAATATTGGTATCTGCTGAGCAATAAGTCTTAGAGATTTTCCTGAGCATTTAAGAAACTTAGTTGTTTCCAAGGCTGATAGGGCAATATATGTCAGAGCTTGGACTTGAACCAAGGCCTTTCTCAATCTGCAATCTGCTTTCTATCTGCTAATCCACTATATCTTTTATTGCCAACCTTTTAACATTATTAAGGACAAATGAGTGATGTTTCACTTCATGACAGTTTAACTGATTTAACTTTAAAAAAAATAATGAGAATAGCAGTGATTAGTATTACTATTTTTTAAAGTCTTCCAAACACAATTTTCCTTTCTAAGGCTATCAATTTAGTGAGTTTCAAATTCCAGTCTACTCAATTTGAACTACAAAACCTGTTACTTTTAAAAATCTCCCTTTTTTCCTGCTTCTAGAAATAAAGTACTGTGATTTTAAATTCTCATTTTAAGGCTATTATCATATCAATTTTTAGGCCCTGTTTCATTTTACTGAAGATTGCACAGATGCAAAAAAGTCCCAGTTTAAGCATCAGGCATAAACCATGTGAATGGGATCAGAAAGCAGATGCAACTTCTGTGTCTGGTTATAATTACTTGCTCATTCTCAACCAGAAACACAAGTCAGATGATTTTATTAGCCTTGTATAATTAAGCTGGCATCATCATTTACTGCTTCTTCTTTCAACAAATTAAAAAGAACTTCTAGCATTCAAATTAAAATATCCTAGGAGAGTCAACAGTGGAAATGGGAATATTTGATGGTCAACTATACCACCACCACATTCTAAAGATATTTTTACTACAGGCATAAGATAAGATAAGCCTCTATTTCATCAATCTCAAATTATCTTTAGAAAATCAGAATATGAACAGAAATAAGAGCATATGTTTTCAAACATGGGAAATTGAGGAATTTTCTTAAAATTAAAAGATAAAAAGCAAGAGGTTGACATTTCTTACATGGTACATCTAATTCACTAATTTCTACAACATATTTAAGAGAAAATCATATAGTGTTTTTCACAGCTTCTTGGATGAAAATGACAAAGGAACAAGCATTTTTATGAGGAAAAAAGTACATTAGGGGTCTAGGTAATCAAAGCCTAAGCTCAAATTTGGCATAGATGACATTCTATAAGGATAAGGGGTGGGCAGCTGGTGATTTGAAAGGTGTGTGCATCCTTTGTTGCCAAAGAAGACCTTATCATCAGAGAGAAATAATGACATAACTTGCACTTGACTTCGTTTTGAGTGAGGGAGGGCTGTGCAGGTCACCAGCCTCACTTCTGCTACAGAGCCATGTGAATCCAGTGACCAGATATTTATCAGGATGAGGCAATTAGGGTTAAGTGACTTGCCCAAGGTCACACAGATAGTGATTGTCAAGTGTCTGAGGTGAGATTTGAACTCAGGTACTCCTGACTCCTGCACTAGTGCTCTATCCAATGCACCACCTACCTGGCAATTGGAAAGGAGAGGAAAATTGAAGTGGTAGATTCAGGGGGAAGAAGTAATAAGAAACAATTTAGTTAAAAAAAAGAATGAACAGAATGAGGAGATGATGGTGATAAGAAAAAATAACAATAAGGAATATTAAAAACTGCAAATTACATTAAAGAAAATAAAATTATGCCATTATTTGATCATTAACCTCTAACTAAGTTGAGGCATATTTACATAAAAATGCAAAACAAGTACAATTGAATCCAACAAGTACATTTATATTGTTCACAAAATCAAGAAAATAATCAAAGGGTAGTCTTAAAATACATTCCTAATCCAAACCTGGTTTTTACAACACAGTGAAGGTTAATTAACTATTCCTTTTTCAGGGTGGAGAAGGAAGAGTTTCAGAAATGACACCCATAATGTAGAAAAAAGATACTCCACTCCTCTAGGTTTCAAGTTCATGGACCATAACCTCAAACACCCTAAACACAGTAAGGCAATGGGATCTCCAGTGCAACTGCATCCCAAATCATATGTTGCTTGCTAGTGTAAAACTCACATCTTGACTGCTATTCAGAAATAAAAAAAACACACACATTCTGTCAAATATTCTGTAAATAATTGTTACGGTAAGGAGGGTAATGTTAAAGGCATGGACACATGCTAATATTTATTTGTAGGTACAATTTCCCCAAATATTTACTAAAAACAATTCAGCATGTCTATACATTAGAGAAATATTTAATTTCCTGACATTCCACTTTAGAATAGCTTCAAAACCATAACAAACTATAACTCAACAATGATATGTAACTTGACTTAAAGTAAGGTAGAGTTGATAAATGTAAGGGAAATTGAATTTTTGTGGATGAAAACATTTTTCCATGTAATTTAAAGATGGATCTAGACAATACACATGAATAAAAGTTTTTTTAGCCAGTTGAAAAGTTTTGAAACTCATTTTTACATCCAATATAGACAAGTAATAGAGAATAAACTTTTTCACCCTTATAGTGTCAGACTAAACATACTGCAAGAAATATCAATTACATTTTTTATCTTCTAATAGAAGGGATTTTTTTCTCTGAGCTAGCGGGCATCAATACAGCATCTGTACAGACAGGGAGATTCACAAATCAGTGAGTTAGAGTGAGCCAGGTTCCAGTCCATAAAAAGAATTCTTGGAGTCCTGATTCAATAGGATCTTTTGCTTATTTGACTAATCTCAGAGCAAATGATTCATATTAGCGATATATATATGTATATGTATATGTATATATATATATATATATATATATATATATATATATATATATATATATATATATATATATATATATATATATATATACATGAATTCAGTGACCCAAAGATTTAACATATAACTGGGTGTAAAAGCATCATGCCAAGACAAAGTTTGATCTCATATGAATTCACTAACACCAAGTTTCACTAAAGTTAATCACT
Organism: Bettongia penicillata ogilbyi; assembly: GCA_023548195.1. Classification (NCBI taxonomy): domain Eukaryota; kingdom Metazoa; phylum Chordata; class Mammalia; order Diprotodontia; family Potoroidae; genus Bettongia; species Bettongia penicillata. The sequence goes on along the minus strand of JAJHZJ010000049.1, from coordinate 549,590 downwards.
GTCCATTATAATTCCCACATTCACATCATCAGATGAAGTTTTCAGGGATATGGAATGGAACTAGGCTAGAAGGCCACAACCTGTGCAGAACTACATTCAGAGCCCTCAAGATCCAATGGATTAAGAAAAGACAAGAGAGTCATAAGACTTCAATGTGAGTCTGAGTTCTGCCTTCAATTTCACAAGTGAATCCAAGCATATCAATTATGCCATCTGTGCTTTGATTTCTTCATGTGTAAAATGGTGGATATTAATGAATTAACTGGTGGATTTCTTGTGGTGAATAATGATTTCTTAGACATTGGACCAAATAACTTTTTTTCTATTTTTAAAAAAAAATCCAAAACGATTTGAAGTTTAAGGAATGAAAGACTTACTTAGAAAAATGAAAAAATGTGATTCTATAACTAGAACTGCATAAGAATCTATATAAATATAAAACTCCCTAGTTTGTTAGACTAATTTATGAAACTTCAAATACTTGAGAGATGCAAATGAAAATTTAATTCACCCTAAATAGGCTTTCAATAAAAACTATGAGAAGCTACTTAAAAGTGTTAAAATACAATTTATAGATTTGAACAAATCTCAATAAATGATGCTACAATAGGATAAATTAAAAATGCTAAAAATAACAATAAATTAATGGGTGATGTTCCAGAAATTGCATATTATAAAAAAAGCAATCACAAAAGGTGGGGGGAGGTGCGCCTTAGGAGTTAATTTCTCATTTAAAATTAGGAAAAAATTACATGTACACATATTATGAGAGAGAGAGAGAGAGAGAAAGAGGAGAGAGGCATTCTAGCATCCACACCCCTTTTCAGATTTCCAAAGTTATAATAAATAGGAACAAATATTTCACTGGATTATGTCCTCATTATTCAAACTGTGGAGATTCTCTATGCAGTTTCAAAGATATGAATTTTTCTGTGTGTGTACATTGTGTTTAAAAATATGACCATTTAAAAAGTCCCTGTGAAACCAACCATGTTTTTACTAATATGAACTATATGCTAAATATGAAGATTTTCCAAAGCACTGGATAAATGATAGGCATGGAGAGATTAATATAACAGATACATAGATAGATATTCAGTAGAATATTCTCTCATCTCACAATTAAGCATTGAGGGAATAAAACATTTAAATTGCAAGACTATGTCCTCACTGTTCATTGAGTCTATTAATAGGAACACTATACTTAATAATGGAATCAACAACACTCCTATCATAAGAAGCAAATTAAATATTATCATGCTGTATACATTCCTGAAGATAATCCCAGAGGGTATTAGGCAGAAAGGTGGCAGATATAAAGACAGCCTTGGTTTTGAGAAATCCTGGACTCAGTCTTGCCTCTGACAAAACCTGCTGTCACTGTGAGCTCTTTGCTATCAAGAACTGTTCTTTGACTTTCTTTGCATCTCCCAGGCTCAGTACATTACCTGATCCAGGGCTGACACTTAATAAATGCTAAATGACTAAATTACAGAATGTTTCTGACTCTCAGACAACTGTCTAAAGCTATGTTAGAGATTTCCTCTGCATTGGTGGAGTTATTGGGAATTCCTCCATGTCAATGAAATCACTGAACTGGCTCAAAAAACCAAACACCCAAAGGAAAAAAAAAGATATACATATATATATATATATTATATATATATATGTGTGTGTGTATGTGTGTGTATATTTGTATGTATGTGAGTGTGGGGGTGGTGGTGCATAGATGCTTCACACTACTTTCTACCCCACATAACCCCTTTCTAGATACACTCAGTTGGAACTTAAAAGTGACCAAATATATTTCAATGAAATATCCCTAAACCATGACATCTGTGCCTGGGTAAAACATGAAAAATGCCACAAAAAAGTTATTTTCAGCAAGTGGAAAAAAATATTCCAAAAGGCAACTTGTAGTGAAGCATAACCTTACCCTCCTTACATAGAGACTATTGTGAGACACCAAATTAAAGTGAAGACATGGATATCTGTGGTTAAAGCCTTTAATGTAGAAAGAGCCACTTAAAAATTCAGTTGCCAATAAACATGTTATTTGACTTAAGGTGTGTGTGTATGGAGTGGGCAGTGACATGGCTATGAATTCATAGGTGGAAATTTTGAAACTAAATACTGTTTACTATTCAAAAACAAGTCCCAATAAATTTTAAAAAAATAAATTAGAAAATTGGTCCAGAAAAAAAAAAATTGTATAAAACAGCCTTTTGTTCGCACAGATCTGAGCCTCTATGGGGGGAGAGAAATCTGGATCCAAGTCTCATCTCTGATACATTTTTGTTTGGGCAACACACTGAGCTTCTCAATGACCCCAGGCAACTCTCTAGGCCTGTGAGTTGCAGAATAAATGTTTAGCTGCACTGGTAGAGAGTTTCCAAAAGAGGGAAATTTAATAGTCTAATCTGAGATAATAATTACATTAAAAGACAATATAAATAAAGCTGAGATCAGACATTCACAGAGAGACAGTTTGTATTAGTGAAAAGCCCACCAGAATATGGCTGATTCTATGGTCTTGGTGATATTATCTCTCCTGAGAACTAATTTCTTCATGTTTAGCACAGAAACAAGAATATCTGTACCACCTACCTCTCAGAGCTAAGCACGGTGCCTGGACAGGACTTAATAAATGCTAGAATCTCTGTGAGATAAAATACCCTGTAACCTGCAAAGTGCAATGTAAATGGGGGCAGGGGATAATGAGTGGAGACCATTTTATTCGTTGCAATAGGGAACTCCCAGATGGGGAAACTCACTCCACCAATGGAAAAGACCTTCTCTCCATTTGTAGTCTTAGAGAATTGCCTAGAGCACTGAGACATTACAGGACATCAAAGTCTTATAACCAATGAGTGAATCAGCAGTGGGCTTGGAAATCCTGCTTCTGAGGCTGCCCAACTCTATCCATTACACCATGCTGCCTATTTAAATATAAGTTATTTTTACTACCGATTCTGACATGTTAATGAATAAGGGAAGTAAACTTTTCCCTTAGTAAGAGTTGTTTATTACAATCATGTCAGAGTGTCATGCTGCAGTGATCCACAAAGAATGCTTTAAACATGACATAAACACACTTGATCTGAACTGAATGGCATTATAAAAACTGTTAAAGTAAACCTACAATCCTCATAAAAAACGTGTTGACCTAGTCATGATTCTCGATGAATTTTTTGGGGAAGAAAAACATTTGGCCACTTAATGGAAACGCTTTTAACTCTCAGTTTTCGTCAACAGACTCAAAATTGCTGTTGCATGAAACCAGGCCAGGCTAGTTATTAAGAAAGACTTTTGTGAAGTTCAGCCTTGTCTTTGAATAGGCAGAATAACTTGATAGCTTGGAGGAGACAAAAGCATGGAGGCATACCTCTGCCATGAGCCCTTCAAACACCAGCACATGTCTGTCAACAGCATGTTTCAGCAGCATTCCTCCAAGGCAGAGCTTCCATTTCTAATAAACACTCTGTCTAATCTCGACCTTGTCAAGTCATTTCTCTTCTGCAAAGTTGAGCCTATAACCTATAAGATACTGAGAGGTTATTAGTTTTGTCTTTGCCTATTCATCAAGAACCAAAATTGATTGCTCCTAATTTGTTCAAGTTTTCCTGAAAGGGTCCATCCATGTGCAGAGGATTAAAAGTACATAAGTACAACAAAGCTAAATACTATAAATCCTTGTTGTCTTGGGGAATCTTACTATTTTTGTCTCCTGTCTGGCTTTTAAAGTCCTTCTCTACCTGGTTCCTTCCTGTCTTTCCAACTGTCCTATGCTTTACTCTAAAGCTCAGCCTCTGTGATGCAGTGACACTGGTCTCCTTCCTGTCTCTTCTAAAAGACATTCCTTCCCTCAATATTATGTATTTTCACTGGCTGTACCCCATATTCATGTCGCTTTCTTCCTACTCACTTCCACCTCCTGGCTTTCTTCAAGTCCCAGCTAAGATCTCACCTTTCTAAAGAAGCCTTTTCAGCTTTCCTTTAATGCTAGTGCATTAAATCCCTCTGAGATTACCTCCAACTGATCCTATATATATCTTGTTTCTATAGATCTTGTTTGCATGCTGTCTCTTTCCTTAGGGTGGTGTAGTGGATAGAATCCTAGGTCTGTAGTCGAGAATACTCATCTTCATGAGTTCAAACCTGGCCTCAGACACTATCTGGGTAATCCTGGATAAGTCACTTAACCCTGCTTACCTTGGTTTACTCATCTGGAAAAATGAGCTGGAAAAGGAATTAACAACCCATTCCATTAGTTTTGGCAAGAAAAACCCAAATGAAATCACAAAGAATTGGACATAACTGAAAGGACTGAACAAGTCTTTCGCTAGATTGCTCCTTGAGAGGAGGGAGCACCCCACTACCCCTGACTTTGCTGTATACTGAGTGTTTAACACTATGCCCAGCATATAGTAAGTGCTTAATAAATATTTGTTTTCTTGAGTTATGAGTTAAAAGTAATGTAGGTTCCCAAAAGATATCAATTTTAAAAAGCTATTATAACTATGAAAACTGACAAAAGGACCATGATTTAGCACACATAGTTTTTTCCAAATCAAAGGAAAGCCCGCATCATCACTAACTATCGCATTACATTAGCATATTTAGGAAGCTTTTAGCTAATTAGCTCATTTAAGCATTAAGCAAATTTGCAATGAATGGCATTGTCTATTGAATCCACAAAATAAAGGCCTAATCAACTGCATTAACTAAAGGAAGGAGGTATTTGCTCCCTTCATTTCACAAAATCCCCAAATATAAATAATGATAAAGTTTCCCCCAATTTTTAAGGAATTAGGAAGTGGGTCAAATTAGTAAATGCTTTGGAAACCATTTCCATTTTAAGTGAATGATATAAGTATTTCCTGAAGAAACTGAAGGATCCTAGAAGAATTCACTTAAAAACCAATGAGTGGCTTAAGATGCTGTTTTGTTAAAAAAAAAAAAAGTCACATATGGTCCTCAGTCAGTGGGGCTATGTATGGGTGCTGCAAATCCCCACAAACAGAAGACTATAATCCAGTATGTAAAAACAAGGGTGTGCTCCAAGGGCAAAGCTGTAGCTATTGCTAACACTTACCATTTAACTTCTTTGTAGGCTATATAAAACTATTGTGTGTTCCCCCCTCTAAGTATAATTTAAGCAGAAGTACATGTTCACATTAGAAAAGTTAGTACCCATTTACTTAAATGTAATGTTTATTTAACATCTAATAATGTTTCCTATTGAGAGGGGCAGGGATCTGTTTTCTCAAGGTTTCTGCCTCGTCTCATAAATCTGAAAGAAAGCAGTCAGAGTTACCCTCCCTAATATCAAAAGTGGCCACACACAGGATAAACAGGGATCTTATTTGTAAAGTCCTCACTGGGAGACCCAAATGAGGAAAGCTTGGACTTCTCTCAGTGATAATTTGTGATATAGATAGTATATTTTGCACTTAATGGAAGAAAAGTGGAACACATAAAACCAGTGTTCAGATGCTGATTAATATACTTATATAATATATAAACATATATAAAGGATCATGTTCTTGAAATGGATAAATATGGAGAAGAAAGTGTGAGGGAGGGAAAGAGATAGAGAGAGACGAAGAGGAGAGGAGAGGACAGAAAAGAAGAAATTGACATAATTTTCTCTGGAATGTTAACAGTCAATATTTTTTTTAGTTTCCTAATAGGGGTTTTTTGCTGAGTGTTTCTAATAAAATGTTAAACACAAAATTGTCTTACTTATAAATGTTGGAAGGTGCTTTAAACAGAAAATATGGTGAGTTTTACACAAAGATCTATCCCTTGGCATATGAACCTGAGTGAGCTATTATGTAAGAGGTACTTAATTTCTGTCTACAACTTCAGTCTCTTCCTGGATAGATTACAGAATTATTATTTTTCTTTTTTTACTAAATTTAAAGACAAAAATACCCCCCTAAAATATGACATTATTATGACCTCATTTATGAATGTTCCATAAAAAACTTTGTAAAAAGCAATATTTGGTCTACTGTGAGGTATGCAAATGCACATATGGGATATAAGTGAACCAAATATATCTAGTGACCCTATTTAAAAAAGAAAGAAAATCACATTTCCTTAATCTGTGGAATCCTATATTTCCCCCCTCTATTCATTGGTCATGGACCTCAAAAAAAAAGATGAGAGAGTACATAGAAAAAAGGGGGGATTGACTTTTTTTTATTATTTGTTTTCTTTCAAAGAATCTTGTGAAGAGAGTTCCAAGAAAGAAAGAGATGGGAACTCTATTTTTTCACTTCTGACAAATCCTGTGAGATGTTTTCCTTAATTTTATAATTTTATGTTTCTCCTTTCTCTCTCACTGAAAACAGTTCCCAGACAGGGAATTTTCCAAATAAGGGCAAGAACCTTAGATGTTATATCACTTTCTTTTCTGGTCTGAAAGGTTTTTATTTCAACAAATTTACAGAAAATATAAAGACTTGCTGTTTTGCATTTTTCCTCTGAGAAATGGAAGATTTCCCTCTTAAGGAGTGGCTGTCCAGCCCAGAATCTGCTGAACAGATTGGTGTGGGAATTCCAAATATACAATTATAATTTAACTATAACTTGTAATACTGATATATCTCTTCAAAATTCTTTCTTCTCAATGGGATTTACTCCCTCTACCTGCAACATGGATCCTCTTCTTTCCTGCCCACCCTCTTGATCTATCAAGTCATCCCCTTTTGGAATAGCTATTATCTAATGTTATTGTAAGATATAGTATAGTAAGTACAGTAAGAAAACAGAGGGGAACGATGACATCATTGTGCCCCCCCCCACGTTTCCCCCACACACCCATAGGGTGAGGGAAGGGGTCACAAGTAATACAAACACAGTTCAGTATGATAATAAATGAAGAATAATAGGTTCTTGGCAAAAAAATAAGCCTTAGTAAAAATTTGAGGCAAAGAATTGCTTCTTATAGTAGAGTGTTAATCAGAGAGTTGCTGAGTAATCCCTGCCATGGCATTTACCAAGGGATTTTGTAAACGCTTATGATATGTGTGAAAGATGCCTTCTGGAAGGAGTCTTTAAAACTGTATTTTTAAGCTCTACTGAATCAATACCTCTAATAAAATTTGAGGAGAAAGAGAACATTTTTATTGACATTAAAGTCTTATAGGAAAGCAAATGATCATTCTTGTACACAAGTACCCAACTATAATCAAATATTCACATTAGGGGAAAGTGGGAGATAAACCTGAAGATGAATCATAAAGGTCAGGAAAGACCAAAGTCAGAATTCGAACCCAAGTCCTCTGACCCCAGTGATAGCATTCTTTCCTCAGCATTCTCAGTTAAAAGCCACCATCCAAATTGGTCAGACGGCCCATTCAACCCCAAAGGTATTCAGAGCAACCTGTGGCAGGGTTTCCAATAATGTTCAAAGGCACAGTTCTTTATTATCTTAATTTTGCACTTGAGGAAACTATGGCTCATAAAATTTATATAATTTTCTCCAGGTCACATAAACAAAGTAAGCATTAGAGCCCAGATTACACTTCAGGTATTCAGATGCCCAAGACAAATGCTCTTTGGATTATGCAATACATAATTTCCTTTTCATAGGAGCAATCATGCAAAAGGGAGTGGGGGGTGTTAACCTTTTAAAGGCATTGATTTGTATTTGCATTGCCTTAAAACAAGTCATTGAACAGTTTTTTAAGGTAGATATGTGTGTGTGTGTGTGTGTGTGTGTGTGTGTAAAAATGACATTAGAAGACAACTAATTCCAACTCCTAACTTACTATTACAAAAAAGACAGGAATAGAAAATCTTCGTAATATATAAAAATCTAGTTAGGTTTATTGGGGGGTGAGGTCATGCATCTTGGCCAGGGAGGAGATTACTGTTTTGAGGCCAAAAAACCCAAACAAACATTGGAGTCATGTAAAAAGAAAAGGAGAAATCTGAGGTCTCAGAACACTGGTTAAATGTGATGATGATATTAAGTCACAATAGTTCGTTCTGTGGTGTTGGTTGCATTTTTGAAGTAAAAATCAGTTAGAAAGGCCTGAATCCTCTTAATGCCTATCTGATAATCACAGATTCATGTTCTGAGTTTGACAATTCTGTTAATGTTTCTATTTCCCAAAAGTTAGTTTCTGTCAGTTCCTGGATTGCACACCAGAGATAGGACAAGCATATACTGCTTGTTTCCTCACTCCCTCTTAATTGAATTTTTATGCCAGGATAATCAGAGGATATTACTTTGAGATAGTGGGAAAACCACAGCGATCCTAATACTATACCTCATAGGAACCAAACTTCTTTGGGGATAAAGAAAGGAGAGAAGAAAAACTAACTATGTCAATATTTTACCTAGTTTCCAGAGATATGAAAATATCTCCCCTAAGGAGGGTCCTTAAGTTACTCATTGCTTGGGCTTACCTTACTCACAGTAGGAATCTGGGTCCTGGGGCAACATATGGCTAGCCTATGGGAAATGGCAATCTTTAGAGAGAGGTTGCAGAACCTGTTCCTGTTCACTGCAATAAACCTCTTTTCATGCTATAACCAAGTCTGTCATGAAGGCAATTCCTAAACCATTTAATTAGAATTGAAAGACTGAATAATTTGTCCATTATACTAAAATACTTTCAAACATTATAGTCAGACATTTTGGGTTTGTTTGGTCAAATACTGACTATTCCAAGAGGCCATTATATAGCCAATGTAAGTGTGTTTGTACGTCAACCAAACATCCCCTTCTTTCCTCTTTTCTGAATGCAAATTCTAATTTTTAAGTTAAAACAAAATTTAAAATGTGCATGTGTTTTGAAGGAACTGATAGATGAAACAGGAGACCTACTGGCCAATGTACAGCCTGTCATTACAAATAGGCACTATGCTGTAATAGTGGAGACAAAATGTAACTCTGTGTGAGAGAACTGTTCAGAAATGACAAATTAGTCAAGTTTCATCTCTATACCAAGCTAGGTTGCAGCTGGCATACATAGTCTTTGAGGATAGATACAGTGCTGGATAGTTAAATTATATAGAGGAGAAAAGATAACATAGCTTCTGGATGTAAAAAGCACTAAGTTATTGAAGTAATCTGCATATATAGAGAGAAATGAAACAGGATGAATATAACCTATTTCAACTTTCAAAGATCCTTTGGCAATATGACACACTAAAATACAGGGGGTTTTTTGCTTTTATTTTTTAAAAGTTATAAAATTGAGTTATATATTACTTTGTGGATAGAGAACAGATGCCGTAAACAAAGATCAAAATATAAAGAATATTGTTTCCCCCAAATTGCTTTGTGTTCAATTTTATTTAATACAACTCCCCATGTATATTGGACCTATGATTTTCAAAGGTTACAGGGAATTCCCAAGTGAGGAAAATATATCTACCAATGCAAATTCAAACCATAATTACAACTTGAGAGTCATAGAGAGTTGGTAGATTATGAGAGGATAAGTGACTTGCCCACAGTCACACACCCAGTACTGGTTAGAGATGGAACTTGTACACAGACTTCTTGGCTTCTAGTTCAACTCGATAAAACAAATAACCAACCAAACAAAGAAAACCAACAAAAACCAAGGAATAGAGTAGAAGGAGTGCCGTTTGTAATCTGTAATCCTTCTAAATCTGATATATTTTGTACATTTAAAAATCTCTGAGAAAGGTCTATAGGCTTTACCAGAGTATAAGAGGGATCCATGATAGAATGAAGTTTAAGATTCTCTGCCCTATGAGCTTGGGTGTGAGTTCTTTCTTTGCTTTTAACTCATGTGTATCCCAAGATTTTCCAGGCATGTTTTGTGGATGCCTAGTTGTCCTAGCATGGAGCCTTTTATGTTCCCTACCATGTGGGGGTAGCCTCCTCTGAATGGCTGCCTAAGTCTTTAAAATTTGTGATACTAAATCATTTCTTCTCATTCTCTCTGTCTGCGTCTATCTTTTAAGCTATATCCTATTCAGAAACTTGTACACAGCCTGGATGCCATGAACTAAGAGGTGAAGGAGCATCCCTCCTGTGTTCCTCTTTTCCTCAGGCTCTGAAAAATGGGTTATTTGTCCTCAGTTTCAGGTTTCAGGGGTGATCCTTACAGACCCAGGCGCTTAAGCCATAATGACCTCAGAGTCAGGATGGCAGGCAGGGTCATATAGCAAGCCAGACCAGCATGAAGAATACGTAGCACTTAGGACTTGAGGCTGAGGTCAATTTTGGACTTGGATTTGGGACCATGATCTATGGGAACCAAGCTAAACTATGAACCTAATCCTGAGGTAGTGCACGATGGGAAGGGGATTATCATTGTGCCTCACATATATCAGGAGTGTAAGTTTGAACATTTGTGATTAACTCCATCTTTTGAAGTAAATATTGTTTTGTAAGAGTTCCTGTATTACATATAAATAATACCTGTTCTATTTTTTATGACTTATTAGCCTAAGCAAGGTAAGCTAGTGCTACAGTACAGGGAAAGTCATATACCAAAGTACCCAGGTTCTCTCTACTTGGGTGGAGTGAATGCACCAGATAAAAGAGGTGCCTAGGCTTTTCATGTTAAGGAAGAGCCTTTGACACAAAAGCTATGAATACGATCATTCCTAAAATGACACCTTTTCTTTACCCGTAAAACTGGATAAGACAAGGAACTTAAAGGTTGGGGTGGGGGTGGAGGAGCTAAAAGTAATAGGCAAAAACAATCTAATTTATGATTATCATAAACTCAGAAATAATTATGAGACACTACCTTCAGCAAGAAAATTAGATAAAGCAAGTAAAATCATCTCAGCATTAAAAATGGCACATAAATATTAGTTGTTTAACGAACTTAAGATATTTGCCCCTGATGCTGACAACGACATGTAGAAACAGCTATGGTATGTTACATTTCATTTTTTCTTTTCATTTTATAAATGATTTGTTGTCATTTCTATTCACCTTCATGCACCTTGTTTGAATGATCTGCTCACAGTCTTAAAGTAGTCCTTGACAAGTTGACATTGTTTATTACACATGAATCAAAGACCATTCCCTGAAGAGTGTTTATAGGTCTCGCAAGTACAAAGGAAAAAGCTTAGATCATTCCCTTATTGAGATTTCTTATTTTTAAGCCAAAGTACAGGAATAAAATCCTTTATTGACGGTACTCATACATTTCTCTAAAATCTTCGCGGTCAGAAGATTCAAAGGGAGAAATATGCAGAGACATATTGGATGAATGAGTTTGGTGGTATGCTGAAATGAAAAATGAAATTGAATGGAAAATAAAGTCAAATCCCCTGTCTTGAAGCACCCCAGGTGCATATAATTAAGATCTAAATATGAAAAGATATTAAATTCCTTCTCTCAGAACAATGGAAAAGCAGCCTGAGTGGTTAATAGAAAGCTGGCCTCAGAACCAGAAAACACAGGGCAGGTTACTTAATCTCTCAATGCTCCAGGCATCTCTCAAAAAGAATAGGAACACATGCATCCTAGATTTAGAAATGAAAAGGTTCAAAGAGACCATCAAAATAACTACCTCCTTTTACAGATGAGAAGACTAAGGCTCACAGGAGTTAAATGATTTGTCCAGAGTAACACAGATAATAAGTGTAAGGCAGGATTTAAATTTAGGGCAGCCTCATTTTCTATTTATTACATGGTTAAGACAGTAGATTTCAGTGGAGGTACCTGCTAAATAACCAGGACTGGTAGAGGGACTTTCATCAGCTACACAGGGATTTTTCTTTTCTTTTCATATATAGAATATCAGATTGTCAGAGATGAAAAGGGCACTAAAGATTTTTTGTCTAATTTCATAGTGTAGAAAACAATTTGGAATTACACACAAGAAGTCACTAAACTGTATGTAACCTTTGATCCAGAGATGCCACTAATGATTATGTAACCTAAAGACATCAAAGAGTGAAAGGCCTCATGCATACAAGAAAAAATAATAATTATAGTAGCTTCTTCATAGTAGCAAAAAAAACAAACAAAACCCAAAACCAAACAAAACCAGTGATTAATGGGGCACCTACCACTTGGGAAAGAGCTAAATAATTTATGGTATATGCATGTAGTGGAACAGACAGTTTTAAAGGAAATTAGGAGGACTTCTGTTCAGTGGAGTGATCAGAAGTAAGAACAATTTATACAATGATAATATTGCAAAGAAAAATCCCCTTCAACTTAGAACTCTGATCAATGCAATGATAAACAGGAATTCCAGAGGACAGAAGATTAAATCTATCTGCCTCCCACCAGAAAAGTGATGCATTCAAAATCTAAAATGAGATCTACATTTATGGACTTGGACAATATGGCTATTTGTTTTGCTTGATTACGCATATCTGCGATGAGTTTTCTCTTTCCTTTTTGTTTAACATGGAGTAATGGAAGGGAGGGAAATGAAATACTTATAAAAATAAAAATGCTAATTTTTAAATTAGAAAAAAACAAATCTTCAAAAGGTCAGAAAAAAAGACTTTGGTCAACCCTTTAATTTTTACAGATTAGGTAATTTAGGCCCTCCTACTCATCTGAAGTTACCTGGCTCCACTGCAGGAGAGCTAAGACCAGAATCCATGTTTTCTAACTCTCAGAGCTGCTCCTAGTAAGGATTCTAGGATGAAAAAAAAGACTCTGAAATTTTAATGAATTATGAAATATATAGAATTCTGAATTTTGTAGGCTCTACCACCAAAGATTCTTTAAAAAAAATTGTCTAAAAATTGACAATTTTTTTGTCAAAGATGAGAAAATGGAACACTGAAGAAGAGAATGGCAAGAATAAATATTCCCCCCAATATAATAAAGTACACTATCACCCTGAGAAACTTTTTTCTCTCCCTTCTCTATATCCAACCTCTCCTCATTGGTGACTCCCTCCACAATCCACCATTTTAGGAAGGACCCCAACCATTCTTCAACTCACTCTAGCCTCAAATCTCTTCTTGCCTACCTCATTATCCTAACTTTTTCCTAATCCATTCCATTTCCCCTTCATGTATTGCTTTTCCCTATTCAAATGTAATCTCCTTAAGGGGTGGAGACTGTTTTACGTGCTTGTATTGTATCCCAAGAGTTTTGTAGAGTGTCTGGCTTATAGTAAATACTTAATGACTTTATTTAGGCAGCCAGCTGTAATAAGCTCATTAACTATGGTACCAAGCCCAGTGTTCCAAGTTGGCATTCAAAAAGTTGACCTTGATGACAATGGGGATTCTATATCTATCTGCAAGTAACAAAATAGCAAATTGGAAAAATCTAAAGTTTGTAGAATTGAATTTTGGAGTCCAACTATGTTTGTCCCTTTTTTATTGGTATGATCCTTTAGCTCTTTCAAATGAAGGAAATTTTGCTTCTAATTCACATGTAGCATCTAAGGATTTTGCTAACTTTTTTTTCCTTTGATTATCATCATAATATGAATGGTCAACATCATGCTACCTTAACATGCATGGGGTGGGGGGGACCCAAGAGAAGTGGAGATTAGGGACTAAAGAAGAATGAATAATTTGAATCATGTATGTGCTTAGTCTACATACCAAGCTCACATTTGAATTTAGACAGTCTTTTCCATCTCCTCATTACTATTCAATAGTGCTGTTGTTTTAACCGTCTTTTGCCACATTCATAGTCATAAGTTCACTTAGCATGAAGATATTCCTTCATGCTGTTCTTGGGTCTGAGCTACAGAAATCACCTTAAATAGGTGAAAAGCCCCTACAGCACACAGTAAAGGTTTTTGTTATACTTTGGTAATTAAGCCTCCTTGAAGTGTGCAGGAAACAGACCCTACTTACATGAATTTCCTCTGTGGAGAATGAAACTATCCTAGCGCAACAAAGATAAAGGTAGAGGCAATTTGAAAACATTGTTTCTAAAATAATTAAATACAGGGCTGTAACTTAAAATGTACCAAAATGTTAATTTGACCTTGAACTTTCTTCTTTTAAGTAATGGATTTTTTTTTAGAAATATATTGGTTTTATGAAGTAGACTTCTTTATAAAGTTCTGTGTAAGAAGTAATTATAGTTATCTGATATTGCTGAAATTTCAAGGACAATCACTGTTGTGTTGAAAAAAAAAAGGAAAGGAAATTGTACCAGAAGCCCCATGTAATAATTGTATGACATGAAAAATACTTTAATGCTCAGGAAGTTGTCTTTCTTCCTTAATAGAAGAAAAAAATTGGAAAACTTCCAAAGTAAACTTGATAAAGGTCTCCACAATCACAAAGGTATATTGTTTAAATATATGCATAAATTAACTCTACTCCTTTCCAAATTTAGTTAAAAGAAAGAATTTTGTCTTGCATGCCCCAAGCACAACTGACTACAGGCTTTTAGTTTCTATCTTCAAAAAATACAAGCTGATAATCATATTCACCTGTTAAATTACTGCCTATTAATGACAACTCTGCAAAGCCCTGCCTCACTTAGATCCAACCCACTTGTGAGGCAAGACATCATCAGTCCTCTTCGAGAATAAAGGATAAAGAACAGCAAGAAGGAAATTCAGCTTTACTCGAATTAATTATTGTTTCTTGGGAGGTCGTATGATTATGAACGTTACTGACATTCCTCATATTCCAGTACTCACAAAAACTGTGACTTAGCAGAGGGAACTCCAGGGCTGGGAATTTGCTCCACCAATGAGATTTCAATATGTCCTTCAGTTCATTCGTTTTTCAGTTGTGTCCTACTGTTTATGATTCCTTTTGGGGTTTTCTTGGCAAAAATACTAAAATGGTTTATCATTTTCTTCTCCAGCTCATTTTACAGATGAGGAACCTGAGGCAAACAGGGTTAAGTGATTTGCCTGTGGTCACCCAGTTAGTAAGTTTCTGAGTGAAGATTTGAAATGAGGAAGATGTCTTCCTGACTCTATGCCTGCCACTATTCACTATGCCACTTAAATCAGAAAGAGCTCTTAAATGTTTGATGTTAAATGACTTTCCCAGGGTCACACAAAATTAGTAATTATCAAAGGAGGGATTTAAACTCAGTTCTCCCTGACTCCAAATTCAGTCCTCTATGAACTCTGCCATTTTACTATTATAACCTTGGTCATTTATTTGAATTAGGTAATTTATTTTATTCAATTTTCCTGAATACTCAAAGTTGGCAATATCTTATCTGTATCAAAATTCATTGTGGTATCCTGAATCAATGTCATAACAATTAACTTGATTTCTCAATAGTATTGTAAAGTCACGCAATGCTAGGGTTCAGAAAACAATTACATTATCTGTAAAAGAAACACAAAAGCCTGAGTATTTTAAGTGATTTCATTATAAAATAGTATGAAGCATAAAATGCCCCAAAAATACTTTGAAAAGGGGAAAAACTATCTTTTATCTTTTTATAATGTATCATCATATTGAATTCCTTAAAATATTTTCATTGGTTTACAAAATAAGAATACATCCATTTTGTATAGTTTTTCTAATACTCAGATGTTAAAGAGAACAGACCCTTTCCTAGAGAAATCATCCTTTCCCTCTTTTTATTACATTTCTTAAAGAATTAAAAAATCATTTAGTAAGCCACTACACTATGCAGGGCACTGGGCTATATGCAAAAGAGAGACAAATTTTAGATAAGGCAAGTGTTCTTTTCCTCATAAAACTAGTTAAAGAATCCTCAATCTAGTAAGGTATCTATCTATGTATCTATCTATGTATCTATGTATCTATGTATCTATCTATGTATCTATCTATGTATCTATGTATCTATGTATCTATGTATCTATCTATCTATCTATCTATCTATCTATCTATCTATCTATCTATCTATCTATCTATCTATCTATCTATCTACCTATCTATGCTTTTAGAGTGACTCACAACAGCCCTGTGACATAAGTGAAGTAGTCTTTGTTTTATAGAAAATAACCTAAGACTCGGAGATGTTAAGCCCATGGCCATACAGAGAATAAACATATAATCCTGAATTAAACCCATGTCTCACAGTTCTGGGATCAGTATACTTCCTACTTCATTGAACTCATTCCTCTTCAATTGCTTCTTTGAAATCACTTTCTTTCTCTCTTCTAAGCTTAAACAAATTTGTAGTTATCTATTGCATTTCTCCAGAGCTATGTGAGATTCATCATACACTGCATCAACTCTTAAAAAATATTTGGGAAGAATTGGTTAGCAATTAAATTGGACCATTTACTAGTGAGCTAAGCAAAAGACTCATTCCATCACATTGTATAATAATTGATAATAACAAATATTGCTTTAAGAATGTTAAATTCATTAATAAAGTAAAAAAAGGCCATTCAGACTAGAGAGGAAAAAGCATCTCCATACCTCTCCATAGTAGTAAAAATTGCTAAAGGGTTTCAGGATGCATTGATTTCCATTAAAAATCTTTTTGTGTATGTATCTATGTATGTATGTCTATATGCCTATATATAAACATCATATACTTACATATATGCATATATAATGGTATATAATATAGCACACTTACACATGTAACACCACATATGTATAAATATATACACACAATGTATCCTGGTAGATGATAGCCTAGGAGTCAGGCAGCCCTGATTTCCAGACCCACCTATGACAAAGTAGTGGTATGACCCTCTGCACCCAGTCAAAGTTGCAGAGTAGGTGCTGATTTGTTTTGGTAGAAATAATTTCCTCATCCTCTCTATAACAATAATTCACAGGCCCAGTTCAACCTCCCACTCCCTCATTCACTCTCCACAACAAGAATATATACAATGGTTGTGGTATATAAGAATACGCAATCTTCCCTGGCTACTTTTGAGTGCTAACTAAAATTCTGCTTTCTACAGGAAATCTTCCCTACCCATCTTAATTCTAGTGCCTTCCCTCTTTTAATTACCCATCCTATATGGATCTTCCGTTGTGTATACAGTCAATCCACAACTTTTGCAGGGATAATGCTCATTAGAAAAACAACACAAATCAAAATCATTAATTAATGTTGATACATTGAATTAATGGAAAAAGGGGAATTAGGTTCCCAGGATGGTTCCCATGACCAAGAACTAATATTTCACTAGATATTGTTGAAAATACACTTTTATGCACACAATTCTTTATAACAAAATATCTGATAATAAGCACAATTCCTAACATAGTAACGATGAAATAACATGTAAAATTAAGTACACAAAAGCAGAAAGAATGTTTTATCATTGGTCTGAAGTTATGGACAGTTTTTGATCAGAGGTTTATTTTTTTTCTTTTAGGTCTTGCACAGTTTTTCTTTACAAGTTATATAAATGGTTCTGGTGCTGCTCACTTGACCTTTCATCAGTTCATACAACTTTTTCCCCATGTTTCTCTGAAACATTCTCTACGCTCATTTCTCATGATGCAATCACATCTCATTATATTAATGAGCCATGGTTTGTTCTGTCATTACTCAGTTGCTGGGGAGGGCCATGGTATTAACAGGTGACAATGGCTTAACATTTGTATTATGATAGCAGACCCAAATAGCATGTTGCAATACATACAGGAAGAGGGATGGGCCTAGAATTGCCATCCCAGATTTTCGAATTTTAGTTTTGACACTGGCTATGTGTCCCAGACAATTTAATATTTTCAACGTAATTCTTCTATGACCTTACTAAAAAAAAACACAATGTTGTGAATAAGGTTTTTGGTAAACCTTACAGTTCTACATAAATAAAGTATGCTATTTCCAAAGGTGTGAGTAAAGTGGAAATTTTAGGCAATGTGATCGAGCTAATGAAGAAAAAGGAAACTCACAATCTAATGGTGGAGAGAGGGACAATAACATAAACTGACAGAAAAGAAATAATAGAGGGAAGATACTAGAATTAAGAGGGATTGAAAAAAGGTTCCTGCAGAATGTATGGATTTAAGTTTGGACTTAGGGGAAGGAGAACCAGTAGGAAGACATGAGAAGGGATAGCATTCCTGACATGGTAATGCTTTGGGTGTGGTTACAATTTTGGCTGTGTTAATAAGAATGGTGTATTCATTTTTGAGAGATAGCAGGTACAGTATAAAGTAAATTTACACTTTATAATGAAAGAGAATATGTAGCTAAATACATATTTATTATGTTAAATAACTACATCCACAAGTTAAGCTTGTTTGATAAGGTGATGACTTGAAAGAATTCATAATCACTGAAAGCCAAAATAAGATAATCAAGTTTGAAGTGCCTAATAATTTTTAATTGAACTAAGTACATTAGAATATATATGTATATATATATAGTGTGTGTGCATATATACATATATAGTATGTAGAAGTTATATATAATATGTAATAAAAATAATTTGTGATAGCAGAAAAAATACCTCACATAAAATTAAAATTAAAGTATAACATGTCATACCACAAATAAGGAAGTATGCTATGTGACCTATGTTAAATGTCCCTGTACTTTAGATAGCCTAGTCATCTGGGAACTCTACTGAGATACTTGTAGATGGCCAAAACATAAAATGATATGGAGAAATAAAATTAGATAATTGGATTTCATCTAGGATCTTGTTGACTTTTATCCACTAAGTTTATTAAAGCCTTGTGTCCCAGTGGGGACAAAAAGTCTAACACTGGAGAAACTACAGGGAATACAAAATTAAAGCTCCCACATTTTAGTTCCAAAAATTTTTTTCCAAAAGAAGAATGAGAAGACAACTCATGTGTAAGAGATCTGAGAGTTTCAGTAAGTTGAAAGCTTAGTATGAAACAAGTGTGAAATGTCGGCCAAAAAAAGCTAGAGTTATAGCCTAGGGAATAGGTAGCATTTGGAGTTGCTTCCCATCTTGAGATTCTGTAATTTTGTGATGATTGCTGACATCTTTTTTCATGCTGGTGCCACATTTTTCAGATTCTTTTATCTTCCATAAAAGTTCTAATACAGATTAAGTATAGTTCATCTAGAATGTTAACATACCTTAATAATGATCTGTTGTACAAGCTACTCTTTGTTATTTTAACAGTTACTTGCATGTCTTATGATCTAAAAAAAATTATTCTTCTCTTCATATCATTTATAAATTTACTCTCTGTAGCCAATTAACATGTAGGTTCCAATACACTGTTAGTCAGTTGCCTTTATGAATTAAGTATGTCATGTAGACTGCAATCACTTATCCCCAGCTGACCATCTTGAATGAAAACCAATACTATTTCTCAAAGGTCCTGGCTAGAAAATACAAACTCATGACAGATAATGGAAAGCACAGAAAATAACAGACAGTATCAGTAGTGGCACCTTCTTGTACATGGTACCACACATAGATTCACCTGTTCACTTAAGACTAAGTTTCTCATTCAAAAACATTTTTTCAGCTTATCTACTTCACAACTGTGTAAGATTAATGTAAAAAGAGACATAGACTTTTGTGAGGAGGGCACAAGCCATGCAAACTCTCTAAACCAATTTGGTATAACAGTGACAAGATTAATATCAAAGAAAGACGTGAGTGTTTTGTCTACTGAGAATGATTTATTCAGAAAACGTTATCCTTTCAAATTCTCTAGCTTATCTGGAATATGAATAAATACTATAAATCCTATGCTACATGCAAAAAGCTCATCCTTTCTTGGCTTGTGATCCATCATGCTCAAATCCCTCTAGAAATATACCTTTGAATTTTCTTAGGAAAACTTTGTAGTTCTCACCTTTTTCTTAAATGGTGATTTAAAAAATAAAATATAGCACTACTTGACAAAAAAATGCATTTTCATAGAAAGAGGATGCTAATAAATAAAATAGGCAATAAGTTTACAAGGTACATATATGATAAAAGAAGAATTACAAGTATTTCATATTACAGTATTTCATATTAGGTTTAAGATAGATTTAAGCTAAAATAGAAATTATACAATTTAAAAGGATTTAATTCTGAAATATTCATGTTTTTTGAAGCAAATAAATGAATGACTCAAAACCAAGATGTTAAAATTTGGATATAATTGGAAATATTCTTATTTATAAGTCATGGAAGTACCTACCTTGAATAATGGCAAATATTTTCCTTCAAGTACAAGAATATGCTATGACCTGAGTTCATTTTCCCACATGCTATTACTTTTCCCACAAGTAGACATCTCCCTGAGAGTCACAAATATCTCAACAAACATGGAGGATACACCTGTAAATAATGATATTATCAGTCCAAAAAAATTCTTCTTTTCCATACAAGACTGGTCTATCAAGAAAATAATTAACATAACAGATAACAAGAATGATGACACATACGGATCTTGTGGAAATTCTCACAGAACTGATGCCACAGAGTCATGTTCCTAAACACATTTACTTCAGAATTATTGGGTGCTATTGGCACTTGGTGTTACCAATCCTGAATGGAAAGTAGTTTACATAATACTGTACTTCATTTTTTCATGAAGAGAAATACAGTAGGTCACTGTGCACAGAAACTGCCATGTCTCAGCAAATAAATGCTATATTTGAAGTCTTTCTGTCTACAGACTAAAAGTTTCCCCTTACAGCCAAAATTTTTAAAGAATATTCAGCTTTCGTGAACTGCTTTGAATTCTACAAGTTGATAATTAATAATAATCATTATTATTTTTTCTAAACCTGGGTATTCTTATCTCATCAGGTTGGAAATTCAGTAGTCACTGATGAACCCAATTCTATATCCCAATGCTGATTAGCACCAGAGTTTTCACTTGTTCTGTTTCCTACCTGGACCCATTCATCCCATCTTAGTGAGCTTGATGTCACCTCTCCTAACCCCCTAAACTTAGGGGTGCATCTTGGGTTCTAGACAGTGCAAACTCGTATTCATCTCAACCGTATTGAAGCTCAGAACTCCTGTGATCTTCCAGTGTCAACCTTCCTCTGGTAGCAGGGATTATAGATGTGCACCACCATGTCTGGCATGCATTTCACACATTTAAAAAACTTGTTTTTACTTGTTTAAAGGGATGATGGTCAAATAAATTTTTTTAAAAAGTGATACATGAACACAATTATTCAAAAAAAATCAAAGGCAAGAATCAGAGAAAATTTCAAATATGGTAAAAATTTTATATGAAACATGGAAGGGTAGCAAGGGTTTGAATGAGGAGCTAAGACACAAATTGTTTAAAACCTAATGCATGTGACCACAGGTCAGAAATGGCTCTAAGTAAAATAGCCCTGTTTTCCTTTCAGAAACACTCAACACTTCTTTGTTAGGTGCTCTCCTCTGTACTTTTCCCCTGAGAGCCCTAAGCCCCAAAACAGGCACCGTACCTGTTTCTAATGATACTGATCTATCTGTTCTTGTAGATTACACTCCCTCATCCCTTCTTGTTGTTATTTAGCTGTTTCAGTCATGTCCAACTTCTCATAAACCAATTTGAGGTTTTTTTAGCAAAGACACGGAAGATTTGCCATTTCCTCCTCCAGTTCGCTTTACAGATGAGGAAATTGAGGTACACGGAGTTAAGTGACCTGCCCATGTGACACAGCTAGCAAGTATCTGAGGCCAGATTTGAGCTCAGGTCTTCCTGATTCCAGACCTGGCACTCTAACTGCCAATAAATCCCTTACCCTAACACTAACTCCAGTGCTTAGCAGTGTCTGGTAAAGAGTAAGAGTAAATACACTCATTAATTCACTGCCTAATCCGGGGTGGGGGGGGCTGAAACCTTAAGGCCACATGTGGCCTTCAAGGTCCTCAAGTGTGGTCCTTTGACTAAATCTAAACTTATGTTCAGTGAAGTTTGAATTCAGTATAAGGGCTGCACCTGAAGACCCTGAGGGCCACATGCAGTCTCAAGGCCATAGGTTCCCCACCCCATGACGTAATCTCTCTTTGCCCAGTGCCCTGTTCTCTGGGGCCTCTGAGTCTAACCCTTACTAGCTATTTATAAATGAATGGTATAATGTACAAATATTAATCACTTGAAATAGTTCTGAGAAGAAGAAATCCAATTCACCCAAGCTCCTCAGCCTCACCACCATCTAGGAAACAGGAGAAGAACAAAAATTTTCCACTTTTCTTAACCTCTCATACCTATTACCTACTAGCTGTGTGATCATAAGCAATTTATTTCACTGTCCTGAGCCTCTGTTTCCTCCTTTGTAAAAAGGGATAACATTACTTATCCTACCTACTCCATAGGGTTGATATAGGGGAAAAAGGATCTATAAAACTTAAAATGCTATATAGAGAGAGTATATTACATAGCATATGTAAAACACTATATAGAGTATATTGAATTATATGATATTAATTACAGTACTGGGCATCTTATGGCCATCCAAATTTACCTTCCATTAGAGAGAAGAAAGAATGGGATGGGGAGATGGACAGCAGAGGAGGAGCTGAGTTACTCAGCTAGCTGGGACCCCATTCAGGTAGCTGTGTCTACTCACAGATTGTTGTGTTTGTCCTTAGTTGCTGAAGAAGACCATGCCATCAGAGAAATGATGACATGACTTGCACTTGACTTGGTTTTGAGTGAAGGAGGGCTGTGCAGGTCACCAGCCTCACTTATCCTCCAGAGCCATCTGAATCCAGTGACCAGATATTCATCGGAATGACTGGAGATGTCCCAGGATGCACTGGGAGACCTTGACCCCTTTAGGCCAAGGTCTATGCAGGTACTCACTTAGGGTGAGCACATATAGTATATAAGAATACTACACACACACACACACACACACACAAATTTCAGTATGTATCATCATCTTTAAGAACCAGCATTCCTTAGACCCTCCCCCCCAACTTGTCATATTTACTAACCTACTACTAGTTTTCTCAAGGTTCCTATGTGTAGTGGCCTCTACAGTCAGACATTTTAATAATACCCTTTCTTGCACCCTTAGGACCCCTCATCAAGCCAGTTGTCTTATACACTAATGGAGAAATCCATGAAACTATGCTGAGTTTACTACAAATCAACAAAGCCTTATTTAGGCTTTCCCTGGAGCTTAGTAGTTGTTTTCATTGATCTGTTGCTGAATCATTTTCACAATTTTCAGTGATTATTACATCTGTTACATTTTCCCTTGTAAACTTCCTTACTCCTAAACCAATCTCCTTTATAGGAGTCATCAAGCTTTCTCAACTTCCCTTTCCTCCTTTTTCCTATTCCTTTCCCTACCATCCTCTAGGATATATTTGCTCAATACTCTCCATCTTGCACAAGCATATGCATTTTGTATATGTTCAATCCCCTGCCCCTACTGACTTCTTTCTTCCTAACAAACATGAATAGGCTTTCTCATACTCAAGAAAAGTTCCATTTATGCATCAAGTCCCTCAAGTTACTATTCTCTGTCTCTTTTTCACAAAATTCTCAAAATAATTTATACTTCTTTCTACTTCTTAATTCCCCCACTTTAATAATTTATTTTCCTATCTGTGTAGATGACATCCAATATTCTACCTCCAGCTAATAACTTTTGCTGTATTCCTCCTCCACTCAGAGATCTAATTTTCCAAGTGCTGGAATGTTATTGTTAATGGTGGGCAGGGGGAAGAGTTAAAGATCTTCCATGCCCATTAATAGGCCTTAATACCTTTTGTTAATTTCTAATGAGCGAGATTCATGAGCCAGATGAGACTCTGAGGAGCTGCTAAGGAGCCCCTCAGTTTTGAAAACTCAGATGTTGGTGCTTCTCTCTCTTGTAACAAGTACGTATTGTCTCTGGTCAGACAGATGGAAGCCCTGTCTGTTGGTCTTTCTGTTTGTAATTCTGCTTGTAATTTCTGTCGGTATTTTCTCTGAAGTTCAGGATGCTGACTTTCTCCCCTGAACTAAATGAATGATGTATGTGCCTGATTAAAGTAGATTTTTGACCTTCAAAAATTGCTTTCCTTTTAGAAAAGCAGATCTGAGAACCTGTACAGTGGGCCTTCCTATGTACGCCAGGATCCTTGCTGTTATAAGTGCCTGATAGACATTTCCACTTAAGATACACTGCCAGAATCTCAAATGCATCACATTTTTTAAAATAAAATGCTATCTTAATCATTTCATAAATTAGTTAACACAAGGGATGCTATTCTCATTTTATAGATTTGAAAACTAAAGCCCAGGTCACTTAAGTGACTTCCCTACAATCCCTGAGCTAGTGAGCACCAAAGCTAGAACCTAAATTCAGTCCATTCTTTTCTTCCCCAGTTCATCACTCTTTCCCCTGGGACAAAGGAACTCTCCTGAAACCAAAATTCTTCCATTCAAAAAGGATGGAAAACCCAGTCATCTCTAATTCCTCTTGTCATGTGCTTGCCAGACTATTCTGATTTTTTTCCTTTACAATATCTCTATAATACATCCTTCCTTTCCATTCCCATTGCCACTACCCTAGTTCAGTTCCTTATTAGATAACTCTTTCCATGACCAGATCGCATCACTTTATTTTCCTCTGCATATTGTACATTCTAGTATTCCATCACTTTAGTGATATATTGTATATTCTAGTGTCCTATCACTTAGGTCTGTATATTGCATATTATAGTATCCCATCACCTTCTTCTTGTCTATATATTGCCATAAAGTTTATCTTCTAAATGACTGCTTTGTATCCTCAATCCCATCCCCACTTAAAAATCTTCAATAGAGTCCCCCTTTGCTTGATATTTACAGCCCTTTTTAATCTTACTCCATGAGAGTTATCTGGTCTTAGATATCACTACTTTTTATATTCACCCATGCCCTTGAGAAAGGAAACTACTGAGATATACACTTTCTATCATGGCATATTACCAAGATTGTATTCATTACAAACATGTAACAATACTTTTTCTTCACATGGGTTTTCAAATTGTTCGAATCTTAGTTTTACGCATGGCATATAAATAAGAAGAAATATTGAATATGTTTGCACTTCAAATATAATTTCTTTCCTTAAGCAATTTTAATAAAATTTGAGTTTCAAACTTAAGCATGAGGCCAAAGATTTAACTTTAATCATAACTTTTCAAAAATACAGAAGAGAAACATAAGCAAAGGTATTTTTTCTCATGGAGATTTGAAATATGCAGCTGATAAAGTTGAGAGATGCCAGAAATCACAGGCAGAACTGCAGAGGTTGCTGCTGGCACGAAGAGCAAAATTGTGGGAAAGGTTGGCTATTGGTCCAAATCAAGATAAAGTGAGAAAGTAGGAAATAAACAGAATAATAGGTTCATGTGTCAGGATGAGCAGGTCAAGGAGATGGGGGGGAGGGGGAAAGGGGAAGAAGAGAGAGAGAGAGAGAGAGAGAGAGAGAGAGAGAGAGAGAGAGAGAGAGAGAGAGAGAGAGAGAGAGAGAGAGAGAGAGAGAGAGGGAGAGAATATGAATATAAAACTCCACCCATGGGATAAGGATGAGCCAGAAAAGTTGACTGAGGATGGGGTTGATTTGGTCATGTTTTATTTTTACATGTAAAGACAAGAAGGATCACTGTAATGAATACCTCAGGGAATGCAAAGGTATCATAGCACAAGAGAGAGAAGCAAGGTAACAGCCCCTTCTTAGAACAGAACCAGGGAGACTGCACCTGGTGTTCAGATCTGGGCACCTCATTATCCACAAGAGGTAGACAACCTGGAGGGGTTTCAGAGAAATGCAAGCAAATGATTAAGATGCTGAGAATGATTTGCTAAATCAGAACAATTTGTGGAGGAAACAAGCTGGTAAGCAGCATATCTATCTCCACATATGCAAAAGGTACAAACACTCCAGGGTAACATTTCTTTGGCTTGCTACCAAGGGGAGGTGACTAAAGAAGAATAATTACGAGTGGGAAGGGAAAACCACTTTAATATTGCAAAAGAGAGGGGAGAAAAGACAGACAATGAGCTAGATTTCTTTTAGTCCAGTCTCCAAAGAGAAGTAAGAAATACATTAAAAACAAGTGCAATCTGGTTTGCCTATATGGAACCATATGATAGAACTGAGCTGATGACAGCAGTTGACTCACAAGTCTTAGAAGCCTACTCAAACAGACGAACAATGACTGACTCAACCATGCTGCAATTGACATCCGGTTTTATGACAAATAAAATGCCTTTCTGTGCTGGGATCTACTCATTTCATTTGGACAGAAATGTACTAAATTAAGAAAGTGACAGACTTCAGAGGTGGATCAAACTCTCCAGTGATCTGTGAATTAGCATGGAATGAATAAATCAACTGTACAACTCACTGAAATTCAGAAAAATATTTTCATATGTCATTCAGTGGATAGAATACCAAAATCTGGACTTACTAGCTGTGTGGCCCTGGGCAAGTCACTTAGTCTCACAAGTCACACTTGACTCAGTTTCCTCATGAGCTAGAAATGGAAATGGCAAAGCACTCTGGTATCTTTGCCAAGAAAATCCCATTTGGGGTCACAAAGAGTTGGACACAACTGAAATGACTGAACAACAAACAGGTTAGACACCGATCTAAAGAAACCCTTGAAATCCTAAGAACTGTGAGTGTGTAGCCACTTCACAGATAAGGAAGCAAAAAGATTCCCCTGTTACATCCCTATTCTTAATAACAATCTTGCTAATTCTTGGACACGTCAGTGCATGTCCACATTAGAATGCTTTGTAAATTCTCTATGAATCACACCTATAGAACCCGTACCATCACAGGAGGCAGCTACCCACTTATGTATTATTTGAGGATTATGAAATGTCTTAAGTAAAATTTGTGCAGGAGTTCCTCAATTAATAAGGTTACATAAAACATGTCTTTCATTTGGATGATACTGGATTCATTTGGATGTGACATTGACTCTTGATGTTTCTAGAGAATTTCTGACATTTAAAGGAAAACTCTGCATGTCAATTCTTTCATGAAACAAATCTTACCCCATCAATATATTTTCCCATTTTGTACCTTTTTATTGCTGTATTTAAAAAAAATGTCTGCTTTTTGAGAATTTAATGGAATTGCTCTATTTAACATTTTTATCAATGAGTGGGGTAAAGGTATAGATTGTATGCTTATCACATCTACATATGGCACAGAATTGGAAGGGAAAGTTAACATTCTAGATAAGGTAAGAATTCAACAGGATGGGTAACAACTTAGAGCACTAGACTGAATCCAAGAAGATGATTTTTAGTAAAAATAAATGTAAAATCTTCCACTTGAAAAGACATGGTTAGGTAAGATTTGTCTGAAACAGATCTGCATGCTTGAGATCGTATCAACAGTGTGATATAACAGTGTAACAGCAAAAAACAAATGATTAGGTCATTGAGCTAATAACAATAGCTTTTAACAATAAGGGGATTGTAGCAGCAATGTACTCTTTCCTAGTCAAATCACATATGAGTATTATATCAATCTTGAACGCCATGATTTATTAAAGACATTGGTGAACTTGGAGAACATAATGGAAGAGAATGACCTGCATAGAGAAGGGACTAGAGACCATGTCATATGAAAATCAGTTTAATAAATTTCAAATGTTTAAACTGCAGAAGAAAGTATGAGAAGGGTAGGGAAAGAAGTACTATAGCTATTTTCAAGGGGTTGTTATCTGAAAAAGAGAATAGGTTTGTTCTGTTTGGCCCTAGAAGGCACAGCTAGAAACAATGAGTAGAAGTTGCAATGAGCAAATCTGGCCTTCATGTCTGTCTGTCTGTCTCTCTCTCTCACACACACACACAAACACACACACACACACACCACCACCACCAATAACAGCAATCCTAAATAAGAGATTATCACTATTCAAAAGTGAAATGGGCTGACTAAGGAGGTGCTAGGTTAGTGGTCATTGTTGTTAAGTCATTTTTCAGTTGTGTCCAACTCTCTATTTGCTTGGCAAAGATAATGGAGTGGTTTCCCATTTCCCTCTCCAGATCATTTTACAGATGAGGAACTGAGGCAAACAAGGTTAAGTGACCTGCCCAGGGTCACACAGCTATTAAGTGTCTGTGGTTGAATTTAAATTCAGATCGTCTTGACTCCAATGCCAACGCTCGATCTACTTTTCCACCTTTAAAGGCAAGAGTGGTGGGAGGATCAGTCAGCCACAAATATTCATAAGAGGAGTGTATGGTGAAGATTAACGAGCTACACACTAGAAGAGAGGAAGAATATGGTGGCATATACTGTGAAACGTATGCCTGAGAAACAAGAGGCAAAAAAGAAAAGATACTGAAAAATAAAGATTCCAAGAATCAAAAAAGAAACATTGGCACAAAAGGAAATCAATGCCATCCTTATACATACTTCTGAAAAATTAATTAGCAAAATATAGGCAGTGTCAAGTTCTGTATTTTTTTCTTTGTCTTCTCTCTGCCTCAACTGATTTTCCCCTTCTACAGCCTTATGTTTTCCCATGACTATACAGCCTTTTTATATGCATGTCTTCCACACTCATTCTTACACCCATTATCCCTTATTTATAGATTTCTCTTTTGATGAAAGTAATGAGGAAAGTTCCTTTATAAAAATATTACAGTCATAAGTGTCATTCTGCCAAGAATCAGCTGTACCCAAGTTTGTTAGGAAGACTTAATGGAAGCTATAAGTATTGCCATCTCATAAGAAAAAGAAACTTTGACTCAGTCTTAGAGAAGTGCAAATGAGAAACACCTCTGGAGTGGGTCAAGAGATCACAGAATCATAATGTTTGGAGCTGGAAAAGATTGTTATAACTCTAGCAAGGTATCTGAGATCAGACATATTTTTTCTACCTAATTTCTTGGATTTCATCTCCTGTGAACATCTGAGTATCCCTAATACAATTCCTTCCTTAGTATGTTACAATACGTGTATTAAATTTTAATATTTAATAACATTAATTTAATATTAATGTGAGTATATTCATGAATATTATTAATAACCAATCATTTATTTATTTTAATTAATATTTCTCCATGTTTAGATCTGACTTTGCCTGAAAAATGTTTCATAATTGTGTTCATAAAGGTCTTAGGTTTGTCATGGCAAGTAGACTCCCAAAGTATTTTAAGTTGTCTGCCGTTATTTTAAATGAAATTTCTCTTTTTCTCTCTTCTTGCTAGGTTTTGTTTTCTTTCTTGTCTTTCCCAAAACCTTAAACCTAGTGCACTAGGTTTAAAGCCCATAGATTGGACAACAATAGGTCCCTTTCCAGACTGTTTTCCGGACCCTCCTGGCTTAAGAGTGTTTATCAATAGTAATTTGCTCTTTTTCTCCCAGTTTTATATATATATATATATATATATTTGCTCATTAAAAGGGTCATTCTCTGACTACTTCTTATAGAGGCCTATTCACTCAATGGGCATTACCTCACTCTAAGTGAGTCCCTGAATAGGCCCTAGCCTAAAAGGCCAAGGTCTCCCATTGCACCCTGGGCTATCTCTAGTCATTCTATTGAATATCTGGTCACTGGATCCACATGGCTCAGGAGGAGAAAGTGAGGCTGGTGACCTTGCACAGCCCTCCCTCATGCCAAGTCAAGTGCAAGTCATGTCATCATTTCTCTGATGCCATGGTCTTCTTCAAAAATGGATGAACACAACAATATGTGCTGTAGTTACATTCTATGGTAGCTACTTTATTGAATATATACAGCCACCACTGCTGCCATACCCTCTATTTTTCATTAAAGCACTTTTAATTTGATTTTCAATTGGAAAATACATTTTACCAAGCCTTATGAAGAATATTACATAACTGACAAGTTGTCATTCTAATATTTTAAATTTTAGTCTAGAAAATTAAATTAAATCTGGGTCTCAAATACTATTATTTTGACTAGCTGTTTAACCTTCCAGTCAGTCAGCAAATATTTTCTTAAGCAGCTACTAAGCTAAATTCTGGGACTACAAAGAACAGCAAAAGTTGGCCCCTGCTCTCCAGGTCGGGGGGACCTGCAGCCTGGAGGTCACATGTGGCTTTCTAGGTCCTTGGGTGCAGCATTTTGACTGAGTTCAAGTTTTACAGAGCAAATTCTTTTATTAAAGGGATATTTTCTGCGAAGTTTAGTCAGTCAAAGAGCTGCACTTGAGGGCCTAGAGGGCCACATGTGGTCTCTAGGCTGCAGGTTCCCTCACCCCTTAATTCTATAGCCTTTCTTTGAGAAGCCCTGGATTTAATCCACAGTAGTCACAGAAACACCACCTTTTACTTTAGCGTCTAAAGTTTCTTGGGCAGGGATTCGTAATATTTGAACAATGCAGTATCTCTGAAAACATGGGAGTAAAAAGTATGGGTTTAAAAATTAAGAACTGTAGTTAAGTTCAAGAAGATATAGAAAGTCGCAGTGAAAAGGACATCAGCTATACTGCTGGTGGTATTTGGCCGCTGCTACTACTTGATTTTGGGTAAATCACTTAGACTTTCTGTGTCATAGTTTCTGCATCTAAAAAGGATGAGAGGAGGCGTGTTTAACCTAGGACTTGTGAACTTCTTCAATATTCTGAGAAGTATATTTCAATAGAATTGAGGTTTTTTGGTAATCATAAGCATTTTATCTTATACATTTAAAATATTATTCTGAAAAGGTGTCGAGAAACTTCACCAGACTGCTAATAGGATCCATGACATACAAAAAAGTTAAGAATTCCTGGATTATATTATCTTTAAGCTCCAAAATAGTAGACTTGGTGATGAAGTCACTGGTGAACTTAGAAAGAATAATTTCAACTGAAGCCTGACTGGAAAGTTTTAAGGAGAGAGTGAGGAAGTGGATGTGTTAGCTAAAGGAAAAAAATCTTCATAAAGCATCATAATGAAGGAAAGGTAAGAGGACAACAGTTGAACTTATTAAATGAGTCAAGACTTATTTTAGGATTGGGAAGATGAGGAGAAGGTAGAGTAGTGCAAGTGAAAAGAATACTAGATTTAGAGTAAAAGTACACCTGGGCTCATACCCTAGCACTTACAGTGTCTATGAGTTTTTGATCAAGTTGCCTCTCACTTCTTTGGGATATAATTTCCTCATTTGTTAAATTGGGGTCTGGATTAAAAGATCTGTAAGATCCCTTTTAACTATAAACTTAGGACACTGTGAGATGACACCATGAGCATGTGCTTTTAGGCAGATGGAAAAGAACCAGTGTGAAAGAACAGATCAATGATTGGAAAGGGGCTGAGGGAGAGAGAGAAGGGGAACAGAAGGAGAAGGAAAGGAGAAGAGGGAGAGAGAAGGTGAAGCAAAAGAGGATGGAGAAGAAGAGGGAGGAGGAGAGGGAATGCAAAAACTCAAAGAAACAATGAAAGAATGACTAAGTAAAGCTGAAATACAGCTAAGGAAAAAACACATCAAATGCTTAGAAGGTGAATATGGGGAGATGAAAGAAAGATATGTTAAGAATAGTTTTAGAGAAATGAGGTGAGGAGAGTAGTTCATTAATTTTATTTCATATATATTTCTGAAATATTTTTTAAATACAGAAGTAGAAAGTTGTGAAAATTGGGCAAAGTCCTCTTAATCATTAAAAAAATGAATCAAGACTAATTTATTCAGTCATTCAGAGAAGATCTCTTCTTCTAATATCCAGAATTTCCTGCTGAGGAACCAGATTTGTTAATCCTAATTAAAATAAAAAGCCAAAACACTTCATGTCTAAATGCCTTTTGGAAGGGGCTTTTTAAATTTGTTTAAAGGGGGGGAAAAATTAAAGAAAAGAAACCCTGCCAATATATCCAATTCATTTTGTTCATGGAAATGTCACAGATCCTCGTCCTGGAGAGTCTCAAGTTCCCATTACAAGTTTCCAATATTTCTTTTGCAAAGGAAGTCACTGCTTTACACTGGAATCTTTATGAGATAACAAACACAGATTCATGGACGAGATGGAATAACATACCGTTCACACTGGGCTTCAGTTATTGTAGCAGCAAGCACTCTGACACATCCAGGATGGCCCGCTAGCACAGGTTCTTAGATATGCTTTTCTAAAACTAAAGCAACTTTTGAGGAGTTAACATATACCAACATACACCAATTTAATCATATACATCAACAGAGTAAATACAAGCAGAAGAATAAAGGTCAACAGACAGGGCTTTTGT
Organism: Bettongia penicillata ogilbyi; assembly: GCA_023548195.1. Taxonomy (NCBI): domain Eukaryota; kingdom Metazoa; phylum Chordata; class Mammalia; order Diprotodontia; family Potoroidae; genus Bettongia; species Bettongia penicillata. Next base: position 517,657 of record JAJHZJ010000049.1, on the reverse strand, counting down.
CTGACTATAAGCAATAGACACATCACAGATCAAAAGACAGATCCAACTATCTGACCATTACATACATACGTAGTTACCAGAGAAAGAAGCACCAACATCTGGTTTTCAAAGGGGAGGTTTCCTTAATGGTTAGCAAGAGTCTCATCTAGTACAGGAAACTTCTTCCAAAGAGCAAGCCCCAAATCAAAACCTCAGCTCAGAGAGCACGCGCATGCGCGCATACACACACACACACACACACACACACACACACACACACACACACTTCAGAGCCCAAGGGCATCACAACCCTGGTGATCTAGTACCTCATTAGAAATTAACAAAAGGTGTGGGCCTTCCTATAAAACAAGCCTGCCCGAATCAAGCTTTCCTCAGTGGGCTCCATCTGAGGCCTATGAATGAGCAGGGAAGATCTTTAACTCTCATTAACATTATATTAACGTTACAGTTATCTATGGGAATATAGAATCTGGAGCTAGATGGGACCTCAGAGGCCATTTAGTCTAATCATCTTGTTTTGCAGATGAGGAAACTGAACTCTATGAAGGGTACATGCTTTGTCCAAGGCCACAAATTTATGTCAGAGGCAAGATGGAGCTAAGATTATTCTTTTAAGTTAGAGTTATTGTTCTCTTTACTGTGGCACATTGTCTAGAATACTGCCCTCTTTTACTTGCACTCTTATGTCTTCAAGGCAACCAACAGCCATGGTCAGCAAAGAGGAGGAGTTGCTTTTCCCTCTATACCCCACCTATTCCACTTTAAAAAACTCATCGAGGGGAGTGACTAGGTCATTTATTTTTTTGAATTCACCCTAGAGTCTAGAAAAAAAGATCATATATAGTATGTGGTCAGTAAGTAGTTACTGAATTAAATTGTGGATCACTTGAGTATTTTTCAAAGAAGTCTTTACAAACAGAAAGGGAATGTTTCCTCACCATTGAAATAAAATTATTTATATGTATAATGTTTTCCTTCTCAATAGGAAGCAAATTATTTTTTCAGGTTAGGTTCTCAGAAAGAAAGCTACATTCAATATATAAGGCATCTACATTAGGAGGCTGAGAGACAGTTTTCTGGTTCTATAGATTCTGTAAGTACCTGGATAAATAAAATGACACACCTTGAAGAGAAAAACACTATTTCCTGAGAGGCTGGTATGTTTTATTGGTTTTAATTTTTATTTGTGAATACTTTGGCCATCAAAGATAAAACAACACAGGGGGATATAGGTGATACTATGCATCAATACCATCAAAATAATGATGGACAATTTCAAATGACTCCAAACAAAAGCTCAGCTCTGAATTTTGACTGGTCTAACATGAAAAATAATCTTCAGAAAAATGTATAATACTTACTAAAATTCTTTGTACTTATTTCAAGAACACTAGAAAAGTACTCCTGGATGTGTGATCATAATCACACATCATGAGCAAAGACTGCATTTAAATCATGATTACAGAAAAATATTTCAATCCAAAATGTACATGAAACTCTAAGGGGGAGAGGGGGATATTTTCACTATCAATTCACCACCAATTCACATTGTTTGGGGAATTTATTATTCCAGGAAGGATGGAATTTCCCTCTAATGGGAACACACACACACACACACACACACAAGAGATGTGATGTAATAAACAAATATGTGAGTTGTTTTTCTTTTTTAAAAATTGAAAGATTGCACATCTGTTTCCTGATAAAACACTTCTTTACTGACAAATAAGATGCGGGAAAAGTTTCTTTTGGTTTCTACTCTTAGAAAAGTTACAATGGCAACAGAGAGTATTATGCAAAATATAATTTCCCTTTCCCTTTTTTCATATATAGATGAAAAATGTACAATTATTTTTATTGGTTTATCCATAAACTTATTTACATGCGCAGTAACAAATAGGACACCACCGGCAATGTATATTTCATATCAAAGAGAACATTTTTACTGAAGATATTCCTATTGGAGAATCTAAATTTTAATTGAATATTTTCTCAGTGTTTCCTATTATTCTATCAGGTAGAGTATTACAAATTCATTGGAAATCTTAAGTATATAATCCTGTCAATTAACCCCTCCAAAACTTCCACAGTATTTTTTTTTAATGAATAATCATGGGTTTTGTGTCCTACGGTAATACTGGAGCTAAACATTACTGATATATAACACTCTTAAAGAGCTTTATAATCCATGCATCTTGCCCAGAACAAGCTTCCAAGGGCTAATTAAGCCCAAATACTACTAACAACTCACAATTAACAGTGGTCATGATAACATATTTTAAAATAAATTATTACCAAACATTGCTCTTTTAAAAGCAGGAGGTGACAGAGAGAAGAGGTAGGGAAAAATAATGGAAATGGGAACATATTAGTTATCAGTTCATGTATTTCTATCTCTCTCTCTTTCTCCATACATATGTATATGTATATGTATATATGTGTGTGTGTATACATGCACATACACATACATACATACACACACCAAGTATTTACTAAGGGCTTAATAGGTTCTAAATGCTTGAGATAGAAGTATAACTAAAGAATTACTACTCACAACTTATCTTCTGATGTATGTATATAACACACGTGTATATAGTGTCAGAAAGTTTTGTGAGATTTCTTGATAATGATGAAATTGATTATTAATAGTGAATTAGTTCTAAGGAAATTCTTAGATAAAATAATCGCAGATATAGAGCTTCAAGGGATGTTTAGATGCCATCTAGTCCAATCTCTTTATTTCATAATTCAAGAAACTGAGGTTTTAGAGAGATTCAGTGACTGCTAGAGGGTGACACAGGTAGTGAATAGCTTCTCTTTATACAAGAGTGTCTCCCACATGAATGCAAAGATAGCTCCTTTTCTCTTCCAGAGTGACTGCCTAGACAGGGATTCATAATCTTTTCTGTGTCATAGACCCCTTTGGCAGTCTGATATATGGATCCCTTCTCAGAATAATATTTTAAATGCACCAAACAAAATACACAGAATTACAAAGGAAGCTGTTTACATTGAAACACTTTTAAAAATTCATCAACCACAAACTTAGAATAAAAAAAATATATATGTGAAACAATTTAGAAAGTGACATTATTTAGTAACCACAACTCTTATATTTTAAAGATTATTAATATGTTTTTTCTTATAACAACTCCATGAGATAGGTGGTACAAAAATTATGCACAGTTTATAGATTAATTTAAATTAAGGATCAGGGAGATACCACCTGATAGCTACTGTTGGCCAAACTTGGCTCTCTGTGGGTAGCCTGGTGATGAGCTTCTACTTAGCTTGGACAACAGCAATCCAGTTCCCTAAGAGGCCCATTCGCAAAGCCTTTTCAGTTTCTAAGGACTTTTTGTGAACTCTCCCTTTATTATCACAGTTACCTTTATACACCAACCAGTCTCAGGTAAAGTCCATTCCTTTCTCTACCAACATGTTACTTAATCTTCTGAGTCTTGTATGTTTAATGGAAAGGGTTGAAGTAAATAATCTCTAAGGGTTTTCCAGCTATAAAATTCTATGAGTGTTTGAAACAACCTTGAAAGAAAACAGTATGAATTTTCTAATCTATCCTCCGAGACAAGTGGTTTGTCAGACTTGTTCTCTCATTTAAGTCCAAGATTGGAATTTAGCACAAATACCTAGATATTAGTTCTGAATACCAAGTATTAAAATGAGACACCTGGTTGGAAACACTCCAAAACACTACTGGATGCATACCAAATTGACTCTGTCATGTGTTCTAAAGTTTACTCTGAAGAAAGCTGTTTTTTGAAGATTAACAGGTTGTTTGCTACTTGGGCACAGTAGGAATTTTTCTCTGAACAGTCAAACTAATAAGCAAATGAATTCTGACATGAGCTGAGAAAAAGAAAGGGCTTAAAATCATGAATAAATTGACATTTTTATAAGATCTGAGCCTCCAGCAAAGTTTTACAGCAATGCCTCGTCATGATAGGAATCTAGGTCTGAGTTTTTAAAAGCTATGCCAACAGAGCACAATCTTTGCCAGGTTCTACTAAGCTAAGAAATATTCATGCTCATGTATAGTGACAGTGTGTGCCTGCTTATAGGCAGTTAGTCTAAAAATGAAAAAAAAACCAATTACTATTAGGTTGACTATGGCACCTCATGAAAGAATAAAAATGTTCAATGTTTCTCAACCCTGTTTGCCCCCAATATAGTTTCCACAGGGATGGCAGCAGAGTGAGAGAGGAACTACCCAGAATTAAGAATCAGAAAAAAATTTTTGATTGTTAATAAAAATTATTTTAACTACAGGGACTCTAAAAGAGAGATGCTTGTCCAATGACTACAGTGATATGCTATTGGAGAAAACGAACCACATAAACATCAATAGTCTCATTATAAGTCAAAGAAGAAAATGTAAAAAAGCCAAAACAAAATGAGAGGATACGTCATAGGGTAAAGAGGTAAGTAAAGGAGTTGACTTCATTATGTACTCAAAATTAACCAAAAAAGCCCCATAATTTCATAGTACACGTGGTCATTTCACCTTGGAATATATATATATATATATATATATATATATATATATATATATATATATATATATATATATAATGAGTATGTAAAAAATAACACAACAAATATGATTGACACTTTTGTGCTCCAATTTTACACAAATCATGAAGATGAAAAACTAACAAATTCCTTCAAATCACTCTGAAAAATTAAATAACATGTTGGTAGAGAAAGGAACAGAGAATGGACCTGAGATTGATTGGTGTATAAAAGTGACTCTAGGGTTCATTGTACAGATAGGCACAAGGAAGAATGATGAGATTTACATTGGAAAATATTGTTCAAAACTAAGGCAAAAAATAAGAAAAGATTTGCAGAGAAGACTTAGAACCTTCATACCTTTCTTCTAGAAGAAAGTCAAAAGGGATTAGAAATTTCAAACATAAAAGAAGATTGTTAAAAACACAAGATGACTATCTTAATACTCACAAAGCATCTAGTTGCTAACATGAAAATCATTTTCAAAGTAGTTGTCTATGGAAAGTCACACTATGGGCTATCTAGAGTAAAATTGTTTCCCATATATATATATATATATATATATATATATATATATATATATATATATATATCAAGATTATATAAAATTTCTTGATAGATGCAACCAGAGAGACAACTTGTTTCAATCATCCTCTGGTAATCAAGAGTAAACGTGGCATAAAATACAGTTTTGTATGTTCTAACACAGTTAATATTTTCTTAACATTCTTCTACAAGTACAAATGGAAAAAGGAAAATTATACACACACACACACATATGTGTGTATATTTCCTATAGATAGTGATGAACTTTAGCTATTTCTGCTTGTAGGTGGCAACATGATGACTGCAATAAGCCCCAGTATACTACAGAATTCTCAGTGAATTACAAGGCCATTCAAAAGATAGCAATATAACAATTCACAAAAAGGAAAAAAATCATAGAAATGGAGAATGCCTGCTGGCCAGATTAAGATATGTATTTGGAAGGCTGGTATATCGAATTGTTGTGGTTTTTCTGTTTTAGTCATTTAGTCTTTGTGACCCAATTTTTGGTTTTCTTGGCAAAGATCTTGGGGTGGTTTTCCATCCCTTTCTGCAGATTATTTTACAGATTTTACAGAATTTAGACAAATAGGATTACACAACTTGCCCAGAGTCACACAGCTAGAGAATGTCTGGGACTAAATTTGACTTCAGGTCTTTGTGACTCCAAGCCTAGTGCTCTATCCACTGTTCCACTAGCTGTCTTACATGGAATTACATGGAATTAAGACATCAGTTAAATATACTTTGTTTGGCATAATTGATAGGGAAATAATCAAAATAAAATGTTCCTGAGAAATTTTGGAGTACTCTCAAAGATCCCAAATTGTTTTCTTCTATTAAAAAATATCTTTGAAATAACAATATTTAATCCAGTACATAGAAAATACGATGAAAAATGGGATTAGATTTTGATTAGTTTTTGAAGGTGTCATGGAAATAGAGATACATTAAGGTACTGCTGGTAGAGTTATCCATTCTGAAAAACATGTGGAATTGTGCTCAGAAAGTTTTTTAAATGCCCATTCCCTTGAACTAGGGATCCTTCTGCTAGGTACAAATCCCAAGAAGGTCAATGATAGAAAGGAAGTTGCCATATATGACAAAATATTGATAGCAGCAATTTTCGTAGGAGCAGAGGACTGGAATAAGAATGTAATGGAACATTACTTCATTACAGGAAACAGTGAAGAGATTAATATAGAGAAGCATGGGAAGAATGCAAAATGAAATAAGCAGGACAAGGAAAAAAATCAACACAATGATTACAGTCACTATACCAAAGTAAATGAAAAGAAAACAAAATAATTGAAATTGAATGCCGCAAAGTTATAATGCCCACCCTTGGCCCAAAGAGATATGAGAAAGCACTTCTCACCTGTTTTTGAAAAACTGAAAATTATGAGTGTAGAAAAGTATATATGACAGATTATTTTTTGATGTGTGTTTGTTAGATTGCCTATCCTATTTTCTTTCCTTTTTGGTTCATTTAAAAAAATACAAGATAGTTCTTTGGTGGGGAGAACTGGAAGGGGCCTAGTGGAGGGAAAGATTATGAAATATAGGTGGTATAAAAACAGAATATATCATTGAAATTATTAAAAATGAAAAGTAAAAGATTGGGACAAAAAATCCTAATGGGGACTTGTGGGATTGAAAATGTGTTATGTTGGTTTCACTGTGATTAATTTAAATGTAAATGGCTACTAAGCAAATTTGTAGCAAGTGTGAAGTATGACAGATAGACATTCAACATACTATACTGGCACCAAGAAAATAGTAAAAGAATTCAAAAAAAGCCTCAAATACACCAGGGAGATATTCTTTGGAGTATTCATGGAAGAATCATACAATATAAGAAGGCATGGTTTCGATGAGAAAATGTAGATGTAGGAATAACTCATCATGATAATGTCACAGATTCATTAAAGAACAAGCACTTCTCCTTTGAAGACTAATTAATTGATTGAATTAATTGAAGACTAATTAAATGATATAAACAGAAGTTGAGATATAAGACAGTGACATTCAGTCTAAGGCTTCTTAGATTTTTCTGAATACACAAACATATGCATGTATATTAAAGGAAGTATGTAGAATTTTATTTCTGACCAATTATAAAATATATTTTTGTTAATATTTTTCATCAAGTAACATTCTATTACCACATTTACTTCAATACTTCCAATACTTACTAGTAATACCTCAACAAGTGCTTACCAGATCTCACTGCCACGACAGATACAGAAAAGTACAGTCATAGAAATATGATACACATGGGAGACAACTGTGGCATATTAGAAAAAAAACCATTATATTTGAAATAATAAGACCTGTATGCAAGCTCCTTCCATGAAAGGGCTGGTTCTGCCTTTGTTGTCTGCACGACTTAGCACAGTGCCTAGGCCAAAGAATATACTTAATAAATGCTTGTTGACTTGACCTGACCCTGTGTGACCCTAGGCAAGTCACTAGATCTCGCTAAGACCTGAGTTCCTTCATCAGTGAAATGAGTAGACCAAATGATCTCAGACTTCTATGGATTACTTGCAGAAGTTAAAAAGTAATAGTACGTTCAGTCAAAATTTAGAGATATTTGCAATCTAGAATCCCCAGGAAATACTTTGCAGTTAAAGTCATTCACAGACTGAACTCTGAAGAATACACAGGATACAGAGGCCAGAAAGTCTAGGAGAGGAAATTCCATTCAGGTGGAACCTCATGAACAATAAAAAACAAAAATATCTGCAATAGTAGAAAACTTTCACTGTGTACTTTAAAAAAAAATGTTCTGAGTCTCATTTCTGTCAGTTGTGAAGCAAAAATTTTGCTTACAAGGTGTTGTCTGCAAATTTCACCATCCCTGGTGTGTAAAGATGAGTTTTAGTATCCCTTTGCGATAAAATAAATTGTTCAACTTCCTTTAGGGGGAAAATTTCATGAGGTATTGTACATCCGGTGGAAACCAAATCTGACCTCAGTATATGCCAGAAGATGTAATTTAGTCTGTGGTGAAATTTGGATACGGTATGCACTCATTTCAAAATTCCTGACTATGCATTTATCTTATGCATAACATCCAAAAGGAAGTATAAAGGTCAACACCTCTCATTTCTGAGAGGGATGTCAGTCTATTCTACCATAAGTGATAAAATGTTCCACTATAGCATAGCATTGGATATGTAATACAGTAAGGTATATCTACTAAAAATAAAAATCACATCATGTCATGACATGTCATGTCATTTTTATAATGTCTCTGACACCTCTCCCTTCCTGACATTCCCAGCACAACTTACCTAAGTTAGGCCTTTGTCATCTCATGCCTTCTGTAACCATCTAGTCTCCTTAGTAGTTCTTGTTTTCCAATATCTCCTCACTTCCAGTTCATCATTTGTATTGCTGCCCAATTCATATTTCCCAAACACTGTCCATACCTTCTGTTTAAACTGTTGTGTGACCCTTGTCTATGCTCTGTCATGAATATTCCAAAGATTGTTTGCCTGGTGTATTTGAAGCTCTCCTCGAATTCTTTTAATATTTCCTTGGTGCCCATATAGTTTGTGGACAGTCCATCTGTTATCCTTCACACTTGTTGTATTACTGGTTCACTTCCTTTTCCTATCATACGTTTCCTAAATATGTTACTTCTTGATTACAACATTGTGGCCTGGTTACAGCCCTTATGTGTTCATCACTCAGTTGTTCAAGCCTGTGTGTAGCATTTTTCCCATTGCCTGAAATTCAAGATCCTCTAAAATGTGTGAAGCCTTTTATGAGGTAAAGTATGCAGCTATATAAGCCATGGTCATTACTCTCAAGGAGCTAATAATCTATTTGGTGAGATAAGATGCATGCATATCTATGGGATGTCATGATAAAGAATTTGGATGTTATTTAATAGAGAGTGGGGGATTAGTACAGGTTTACAAATGGAAGACAGATGTAATCAAAGCATTACTTTAAGAAGGATTAACCTGGCACAAGATGTTCATCTTGCAGGAGTGAGAAAAGATTGGAGGTAGGGAGAACAACTGGGAGTCTATTGCAATTGCTACTAGACAGCACATGTATTAATAGTTCTGTTCTAACATATTCTCAAAGCATCTATAAGGAGATTGTAGAATTTTTTTTCTAACCTCAATTATAGCCCTGCTACTCCTCTACATTAAATCACTGGGGTCAGGCTAAAAAAAAAAAAAAACACATGCCAATCTAGTCTAACAACCCCTTAGGTGACCTTGAAAGTCTACCTGGGATCCATTATCATTCCAGTTTTAAGAATAATTCAATCAAAAGCAAAAACAGGAAAAAAAATCAGAAAACAGACTGACACACATCCATTAAGAGAGATGACAGATTTTCTTGTATCTGACAATACTGTTCAATCCTCTTACAGTTTCATTAATAGGAAAGTCTACTTACATTATAAATAATTAATCCTTAAAGAAATGTTAATGCATATAACTAAAAGCCAAGGGAATCAATTTATAAGATGCTTAAGTCAAAAGGGTCTTTCAGATTTAGTGTTTGAATTGTCTTCCTTCTCATGATTTATTAGACAAGAAATTATCAATATATACTGAGAGTCAGAATACCACACACTGAGAGCATAATTTAAGGGGAAAAAAGCCTCTTTTCCCTTGGTGCATGGTCTGAATAGAAGATAGATCTTTCTTTGCTTGCATCTATAGAAAAAAAAAAGCAATTTGTTGATATTCCTCTCACATAAAGGTTACCATCAAATAATGTACATCTTAGTGGATAGAATTCTATATCTAGGGAATAGAATTCTACATTTAATTTTATTTGTACAAGAAACTCCTGGATAAGGAAATTCCATCCACTAAGGCAGGCCACCAGCTTCTTTGAAACTTAGCATCTTGGAGAGTTGCCTAGGTCACTCCAAGTTTAAATGATTTGCCCAGGAACCATTCACAATGGGTTTGATTTTTCTTAGCATGGAAAGATGATCCAAAATAGTAATTTTATGAATCTGTAATTAGTATAGAATATGATGACCAGACACATAAATATATGGCTAGATTATCAGAATAAACTTTTAAAAAACACACCATAAAGAAATCTTCCCATGAGGAAAAAAAAAAAACTATTTTGCCTTCCACTTACTCAGAAGCCAAGCTGACCTTTAAAGTGCAGTTTCTGGAAAAAAAAAATGTGAGCCAATGCTCTGATTGTTCCTATGCAGACCCACATGCCAAAAATCTGCAAGAAGAATCTGGTGTACAGAACAAAAGTCCTGGTTATAATGTATTAGTTCTCCTGCAGTTTGGTGGAAAAGTTACCTCTAAGTACTTGAGAATTTGACAACTTGCACTTTAGTAAGGGAAGGGGGTAAAAGTGGGGTGAACTTGGGTTTCTCTCTGAAGAAACTATGTTCAAGGCTTCTGCCAACACTTTGGGAATCTTAGAATTCATGCAGCGGAGCACACAATCCTTTTAGATATAACCCTGGCACTGAGAGGTCATGTGACATTGTGAATCCAGGCTTCTCAAAGGCTCTGAATCCATAAACTTTTATTTCAATCTAATTGATTGCCTTTGTAATTTTATGTATTTTATTTTATGCATTTCTATTTTATTTACATAAGAAATAAAATAAGCACTGCATAACATAGTAGAACAGAAAAAAAGATGATTGCACATGAAACTGAAATTTTATTATGTACAATTTGCTATTTCTTCTACATATATAATAAAGCTATCATGTAACTTTCTTTTACCCTCTATTTCTTTCCTTCTTTCGACTTTACAGATAGCAACCATCAGACCCAAATAAGTATAAATGTGTATGTACATGTACATTCATATATATATATATATGTAAAAGCATTCTATACATACTTCTATTTAATAGTTTATTTAAAAAACATTATTCTGTGAGGGAGACTAGGGACTTCACCAGACTATCAAGGGGTCCATCATTCACACACATTCACACACACACACACACACAACCTCTTTTATGGAGAGAAAAACTATTATCCCTTATCATAAGGTAACAGCCAGTTGGTCAGTAAATACACAGCTTAGGAAATGGAGTGACTAGAATGTTAGACTCCAAATAAGAAAGGCCTCAGTTCAAATCTGGACTTAGAAAATTCTTGACTCTGTGATCATGACCACGTCACTTAATCGGTCTGCCCCAGGTTCCTCATCTGTAAAGTGGGGATATAACCACACCTACCTCCAGAGTTGTTATGAGGACCAGCTATGTCTGCTATGTGCCAACCACTATGGCAGGAACTGTAGTGGACACTTCACTCAACTGATATTCTTATAAGTTGAAAGTAACATCACCAAACTACTCTTATTCAATCCAAGAAAATGTCCATAAGGAAGCAGTCTGTATTATAGGTTTTGAAGACAATGGATATAACTTAGAAAGGAGGCTGGTTATGTTATGATAAGATTAGAGCTCCTAGTGATGAATCAGAGAGAAGTAAGAGCTGAAAGGTGTTAATCAAAGTAGTCTAACTAGAAAGTAGGCTACGTAGATGTAAGCCTTGAAGTCCATTTTTGACATAGAAGAATGATTCCTTTACAAGTGATGCCAAGGAAACAGAAATGTCACCAACAAAATGTCCTTCAAGTAACTGGAGGATCAAAGGTTAAGAGCTAGAAAGAACCTAAGGATTTACTTAGTCCAACTCTCTCATTTTACACAAGAGAAAACTGAAGTTAGCCATATTCCATCAAACTTCCTATAATAAAGTAAGGGGTTATGATTTGATCCATAATATATGCAAATTTTGTTATTATAGTGAACTATTTTACAATGGAGTAATGTTTGATTTTTAAGTGAATATGATAAGTAATGAAGAAATACTGAATCTTAGGGTTTCTTTTATTGTTCTGTTTTCTTGTGAGGAGAGATTAATGAAAAGAAAAGAGATATGGTTAAAGTGATATGTGTGTAAAGAACTATGGGATAAAGCTATTCCTCTAGCCAAAAGCCCAAGACAAAAAAAAATATTCTGTGACAATAGATTGAGAATGAATGGACAGAATCTGATAGACACACAATTCCCGGTGTGTTGATTCATTTTGTGGACAGTTTACATTTTGTGGACTGTTAGGGAAATCTATACTAAGAAAAGAAGGTAGCCCTGTCATGTTACAAAACCAAGGAATAACCAATGAACAGTTGGTTAAAAGATCAGAGGGATGGCCCCAAGTATGATAAGTAGATACTCCATTGAAGATTTAGTAGAGAGCATGTATTAACTTCACAATGTAGATATTAAAGGGCTACAATAATATTCATGTCAATGAGATCACAGATCCATGGAAGTAAAAAAAAATTGCCACTTTTCTTCCTTTATTTTACTCCTTGTACCATCCACTTTATTAGTGGGTGGCATTTGGGGTATATTTCCTCAATCATCAATAAAGCATTCACAACAGGGCAGGGTGAAGAAAAGAATGGTGAAATTCAACACTGAACCTCTTCCTTATTCAAAGAAATACTAAAGAATTAGAGATATTTGAAGAAAAAAATGCTATAGATGTGCTTCAGCTGTTGGAAAGTACAAGTGGAAATCAAATCCAAATGCAGGCAGTTTTAATAAGTCTTGAATGAGAAGGCCCAGAATATGAAATAAAATTTTTACTACATATGAATAATTGTAAAAATATGAATTAAAAGAACAATTTCCTGCACTTACAAAAAATTACATGATACAGAAAAAAGAGAGTTCAAATTAGTGGGGTCTGCAGGGAAGTACAATTAGGAAACATCCTCATTCTAAAATCTGCTTAAATTATATTGTAATATGTGTAATAATATATATATGTGTAATTGCATTATTAATTTTCTACAGATATTCTATTGACGATTTCTCCCAGACATACCTCATCAGAATAAATCAAAGTAAAATCCATTATGGCAGCTTCCATTGCAATTAAAACTTCTAATGAAGTCTGAAATAGTAAAGTGAATTCAGTGTTTTCTAGTCATGTAAAAATGTTTTCTTTTTAATGAATTAAAATGTTTTTGAGATAATAAGATCTAAACATGAATGTTCAGTAACATACTTTATAATAGCAAATCTTTATTGCTTTAAATCCCATCTCTAGCACTTACTAGTTGGTAGACAATGGACAATTCTGCCTTCTGATCCTTAGTTTCCTCAACGGAAAAAAAAAAAGGAGAGTAATACCTACCTCACAAAGCTGTAGGGAAGATACAGTGAGATAATACTTATATGATGCTTTGTTCTAGGAAAAGGTTGGTTGGTAAAATCATACAGAAAACATTGAAGTACACACGAGTCTTCCTATTTTACAACCTACCATCAATGGAATATTTCCAGATGACTCTTTCATGACAATGCCAACTTAAATTGTGACAAAGGAAACTGGCCTAACAGGTGACAATAATAGATGATGGAAATTTATTAGTGAGTAGTACAAAAGAGTTCTTCCCCTTACACATAGAGGAAATATATTGTTTTGCCTTAATTTTATATATGAAAATACACTTCTCAGGAATGATTATTTTCACTAAACAGTTATCAAACTACATGTAAGTGAGGCATCATAGTTTATCTACTACTTCATAAAGGGAAAATAGAAGAATGTATAATAATAAATTATATAAAGATTAGTCTATAAATAATAATAAATAATAAATTTAAAACTCCAATGTTAGGTTACTCTCAAAGATAAACCATAAATATAAAATATTTTACCAATGTAAATGTTATATAAAATTCCTGTCTACACATTATGGGAGTTTAATTTGGTAAACGTTTCTTAAGCACTTACCTAATGTACTAAGACTCAAGGGGACAGAAAGATTAGATGAAACACAGTCCCTTTTCTCAAAAAAAAAAAATCAGTCTGCGGCATACAGGAGCAGCTGTAATACAAACCAATAACAAAAGTACGTAAGAGAGAATTAAGCAAAATACTCTGTGAGATCTGAGGAGTGGGTGGGGAAATCAAGCAATTGCCAAGCATTCCTTAATTGTCTACTATGTGCTGAGCACTGTCCTCAGTGAGCTGAGGATGCAAAGACAAAAATGCCTTCAATACCCTTCTTGACTAATGCAATCAGAGATGCCTTCCTGGAAGAGGCGACAATGGAACCTGGGTAGTTAGGTGACAACAAATAGAGAGCAGTGTGTAATTAGGAAGACCTAAGTTTACATATGACAATAGCCATGGTAGTAGCTGTGTGACCTTGGGAAAGTTCCTTAACATCTGTCTGTTTCAATTTCCTCAACTGTAAAATGAAGATCGTACTAGCACTACCTCCAAGGGTTTTTGGTGAACTTCAAATGAGATATTTGTAAAGCAGTGCCTTGCACAAAGTAGCCACTTAATAAATGCTTGTTTCCTTCCTTCTTGAACTAGGCTTTAAAGGACATGGGGGCAATATATCTAACAGACTGATCAAAGAACACAGCCAAGATTAACATAGATATCTCAAATTCCCATATGTTCTGTATCTTTTTATGGCTGATCTAAATTATCTAAGACAGGATGCCTTTCAATTTGTTTGGTTTTTTTTTTTTTTTGGTCCCTTTCTGGGATTCCAAGAGAGAATCTGCATCTAAAACAACAATGAGTACATAGAACACATTTGTCATTCTAATAACATTTAGCATTTTTCAGACTTCTTTCATGATTCCAAGAGATTTGGTGGGATACCATCCTTCTGACTCCTCAAAAATGACCTTTAGTCATATATTCTGAAATAGGATTGCATGGCTTTTCCCAAATAAGTCCTTGAAATATACTTTATATTTATGACTCAGAGACTCTTAGAAGAAAAAAAGGAAATAATGCATAATTAGCCATTTTATCAGCTGCCACAATAATTTTACATATATTTTATACTAAATTCCTATCATTCTATGGGTAGCAAAATTAATGGAGAGCTATAAGGGAACTTGGAGACCATCTAGTCCAACACTCTTATTTTATGGATAAAGAAATGAGGGAATAAAAAGGTTAAGTCACTTTCCCAAGTAGTATAGCTATAAATTAAACCCAATTCTTCTGATTCTGAAAGAGCCAGGGATCTTTCTACTACATTTCACTGACTCCTTAAATTATAGAGATACACCTAGCTTAAGCTCCAGATCTTCTAAATATACCCAGAGAGAATTGGATTCCTCCCTCCCCCAAAGAAAGTTTGGCATATGAAAGGGAAAGAGAAAATATAAAATGAGAGAAAGGATAAATAACTTTGTAGAGGGGGAAAAATTGTCATCTGGATACCTTGGCAAGATTACAGGAGGCAGAATCAGTGCTTATGATTGATAGCATCTGCTATCATAGCATTTGCCATTTGTCAGTAACTGATAATGTCAAAGAGAATCCTGGGAAAAGGGTGAATTGTTCTTTCAAAAAGTAAGAGATGATATAAGGGACAAGACCGATTTTTTTTTAAAGTCATTCTTGTGGATTTATCACAAGTGAGTTGTAAGGGATCTAACCATACATTTGGGAATTTGGATTTTGGAGGTAAGACCTCAAATTTGATTGATATTGGAAACTTCTGGTGAAGAAATCTCCTCTACCAATGTAGATTGCAACATGCTCTGCAATGCATAATTATATAGTTGCCTGGAAACATGAGAAATTAAATAACCTATCCTGGTGATTGTATGTGACAGGGAAAGATCATCTTTAACCAGGTCTTCATCACTCTTAGTTCCTCATTCTATCTCCCATATCATTCTGCCTCCCTTTAACATAAATATAAAATATTTTAAAGAATCTTATAATTTGGGCAAAGAATATTAATTTTACCACCATAAAATATATTATGATATTTTTATTGAATTTATTTTTTTTTAAATTAGTTCACAGGTTACTAGATCATTTTATGGCTCCTGGTGATGTCTGTCAATTCTACATCACCATCTTTGAAAAAATCTAAACTGCAGCTGATCTGCCCATCCCCCCACCCCTGGAAAAAAAGGAAATAATTATGAGTAATATAAGAAAGCCAGAGTATATTACCAACAATGATTTGCATGCAATAAGAGATGTAAAAACATCATCAAAGATATGAATGATTAGCAAAGAAGGTGGGACAGTCATTTATCTTGGACAATATATACAATGGTAAACAAGATTCCCAAGGAAGATTTCCACTAGATCAACGCTCTACAGAGGAATTTTCTAAGTATATTGACAAAAATTATATGACAAGTTAGGATAAATGAACTAGGCATTTTTACTAGTGGAAAAAGCATCTACAAAGTTGGTATCATGGATTCAATGAAGCATTGATTACAACTGTACATATGATATTAAGTTTCAAGAAAAAGAGACAAAGATGAATGGAGAATGCTTTTATTTGGAAAGCATTATCCCAGCTGACTAATTCATCACACTCATGCTAAGAGCTTACTATCTGCACTAGGCTTAAATGACTTGCTAAAGAAGGCATAAAGATAAATGACCAGATCTCTTCACTCAAGGAACTTAGAATAGAGTAGGGATACTGAGATATGTTTATAGATAAAATTACTAAATTAAAATAAAAATCCATGTAAGGAGTTACAAAGTGTTACGAGATCAGATGAGCTAGGTTTCACTTTTTATAGTTTTTTCTTGTTCATTATAAACAATTTTCTGATGTGATTTTCACTTTGAAAATATATTTTTGTGCTAAAGCCCACCTACACTATCTCCCAAAGCAGCTATTCCAACCATGTGTAGTTGACGAAAGGAGAGGTGACAAACACACAACTCAGCATATCCCAAGTGAAGCCCAAACCAGATGATAATGTAACTGAGAAGTGTTAAACAAATAAAAATACAATAAAACATAAATAATGTTAGAATGTGATTTTCTAACATGGCCTGCAGAGATCTTTGTATATGGTTTAGTGACCCCATTTTTATTTGAATTTGATACTACTGGCCTAAATTCCTCAGCAACTAGATGATTTAGTAAAAAAAAAAATTCTGAAATGATAGGAAACCTATGTCATCTCCTACTGATATTGTATTTAAAATAATAAATGGAAGTTCACCGTGCTTAAGATGACATTTGACAGGTTAGTAAACTCATGCTGCTGGACAAAACTGACTTGTAAGTATTTTACATATTTTGTTTTCCTTAGACTTTAGGTTACTGATACTAATTTTTAAACAGGACAGATGAATGTACCTTACATCTCAGCTTTTCTCAAATGATAAGTTCAAATCTTAACTCAACCACTTGCTACTTGTATGATTTGAAGCATGCCATGTAATCTCTTTTGGCCTGTCTTCTCATCTGAAAAGTGACAGAATTGGACTCAAGGCTTCCCTTCAAGCTGCAAATCTATAATCCAATGATCCTATGAAGAACAGTAAAACAAATCTTGAAAATTGTAGATATAAGCTAACTCTGAACTAAGTAGAAACAACCTGATTATTCAAAACTGCTTCATTTGGGGATTCATGCTAACCTGAAAATGTGATTTCATCAGTGAAGACAGGGAACTTCCACTGAGGCAACTCTGTCTACCAATGAAGACTCACACTCAGTTTTACAGCTTGAGACATAGAGAATTGTCTGGGGTACTTGGATATTAAGTGATTTGCTCAGGGTCATAGAGTCAGTATATGTCAAGGACATAACTTGAACCCAGGTCTTCTTGACTCTAAGGCTGGCTTTTGTCCACTATTGGAGATAGTTAGATAAGGAAAGGGATGAGGCTCTGAGACAAGAGTCAGGAAGACCTGAGTTCAAATTAGCCTCAGACACTAGCTGTGTTACCCTAGACAAGTCACTGAACCTTTGCTTGCCTCAGTTTCCTCAACCACAAAATGGGATAATAATAGTACCAACTGCAGAGGGTTGTTATGAGGATCAAATGAAATATTTAAGCATTTAACACAGAGGCTGGCACATAGCAGGTTTTAATAAATTCGTGTTCCCTTCCATCTCCTCTTCAGGGTTACATATAACTTCAGTTTACTTGTAAAATAAGGATTTTTAACAAAATAATATGGTCACAAAATCAGTATTTCAGGAGCAATAATCAAGTTACACAATGAAACCTTGGCTTCATCATCATCCTTTAGTATTCTAGGCCAGGCCAGACTTGTGGTTCAGGCTCAGGACTGAACCAAAATGAGAAACTTGTAGACTATCCTAAAACATTTACTTTTTTGATAGTATGGAAAAGATATTCAGCAAGCATTGGACACTGATGCAGTTGAACATACCTTCTCTGCCTCCCCATTTTCAGTAGAAGCTTGTTGGTCATAAGCCAATATCCAGACCAAGGAGACAGTGACTCTTGTATGCTAATTTTGGTCTGTTTATTTGTCTCATTTTAGTTACATGGCCAGGAAGCTATGTTGACACCTCCAGTCTTAGTCCTCTGGAATGATCAAGTCTCAAGTTTCATTACCTTTTAGTGAAAAATTAGCTTAGATTGAGTAGGAGAGATGCTACAACAATTTACACACATGCACACACACTATATATATATATATATATATATATATATATATATATATATATATACGTATGTGTGTGCATAAAATTTATGTGGTATTTGTAATTATTTTTCTCATACGATGAACCTTTATATGACATTTTTGTCATATAAGCCAGCTATGGTTTTAAAATATGGTTAAGTTATGCCAAATGATAAGAGTTTGTTTAAGGAGACAGGGTCTTAATTTTGATTCCCATGTGACCCAGGGAGCTTCACTCAGTTCTGTGGAAGCAGAAAACTTGCCAATTTTAGATAATATAGAACAAGATTGGGAGTCTAAAAACTTTAACATTCACAGAAGACAACCAAGAGGTTGTCAATCAAACCTTATTTCTGGAATAAAGAATAGGAAAATGGACAATGCAAATCTTTCCCCTTTTTCTTTTTTTAACTAAGTAATACAGGATCCTGGTATGATGGGCTCATATAACCAATGAGATATAAACAATTAATTCAAATTGCATACCTGACAATATTGGTATATAGATTTTTAAAAAAATTATTTATATAGTCACATCTGCCTTTTGCCTTTCTTTATATTCTCATCATTCAATACAATGCATAACATAAAGTGCTTGAAACCTTTCTGTTGACTGACTGAATTACATGTCACAGACTCCTATATAATTTTAAATCAAGCATGAGAAACATCTCATGCAAGCAGAATCTTCAAGACCATATTTTGTTCCATTAAGTAACATGCTGTTTATAAAGCAACACAGTAAAATTTTGTATTCTCTATGCCTCTCAGTCAGTTGTTTGATCTTAATGATGCTGTCTGATGGAGAAGAATGTCTGAAAAGAAATGTGTTATTGTTTCTGTTTTATTTTTAAATCAAAGATGCCCTCAGTGAATGTATAAGCAATTCTCATAAAAATAGGGAGAGAAATGAAGCATATAGATTGATAGGTGATGATGTCTTCTAAATTGCCATTTTTTTCCTAGAAGTATTTCAAATGTAGTCATATAAATTTTGAGGAAATCTTTCCTGTTAGTGCTATTAATATTCAATTACCTCTAGTAGGTTTCCAGTCACTGCTATTTCATTTTCCTAAGAGTCATTTTTTCATACCTATGGTGCTAAGGTAGTTGAATTCAAATATTGAGGCTCCATTACTGTTGACCTTAAAATTAGATCAGAATGTGATAGAACCACAGATTTAGATCCAGAAAGGCCCCCAGAAGTCATATAGTCCATCCTCTTAATTGTGCAGATGGGGAAACTGAGGCAACATATACAGAGTAGTATAACTGTTTCTTTTAAAGTCTCTATTGTCTGCTTTCTGATTTCATGTAAAAATTATCTCATTTTCTCAAATGTTTTTCATAAGGCAGTACTGATAACACTCTTTTGTTATTTTCCCTTCTAATGATTTGCAAATTAACTTTTATTAGGATGCCATATCATTCTTCTTGATCAGAAGATTAAGTCAATATTTCCGGTAAAAACTGTTTACTCTCTTGGTCTCCTTTTTTCTGGTAACTGCTTTGCATTTGAAATTAGTAGGCCCAAGCAAGGCTGGTTCCTTGATAGAGTAGGTATGATATTGGAGGAAAAAATGAGACAACTATAAGTCATTCAACAGTTAATAAAGAAAGATATTTAACTAGCCTTAGCAAGAAGAGAGTCACCAAGGATAGACATAGAGGATGCCTCCAGTTGGCTAAGCTAAGCAAAACTTCCATGCTGGAATTGTCCATCACTTTGTCTAGTTATATCTGAGAGTTTTGGGAGCTCCTAGGGTCAATTTTGTACTCAGGCAACCAGGAAGTGATGTCAACAGCCTAAGCCTTTAGCATCTTGAGTAAATCAAGACTTAAATATAATCTCAATACATTTTAAGGAAAAACTAGCCAAACTTGCATGGAGGCAGAGGGCAGGATATCACTCTTACTACAATATCTTTAAAGTTATCAAAGAACTGGTCAGTGTCGTTGCCCTTTTCATTTTTTCTTAGTTTAATTGGTTTCAGTGGAAGCTATTGTGATCAATGAAATATCTTCTTATCTTTAGCCTTTTCTCCAATTAGATACCGACCATCTCTCAGACCAAAAGATAAGCTGACTGTACATGGGCAGTTAATTCTTAAAAAAGCCCATAACCAGTCTTTTCTTGATAATTAACATAGACTCCTATACATTTTTAATATTGCTTGTTATTCAACAATCCAACTCTCTTGAAGAAATCATTCATGAGGTATGATCATGACACTTCTGAGCAGCCTACAAGCTATCAATTGGCCTCTTTCATTCCATTTCTTGGTACCAGACCGTATTTTCCTACATAGTTTTCACTATTCTCCCCTGAGCCCACTTTCATACTAACGTCTACTGACCCTAGTTCACTTAATTCTCTGTTTCCCACTTTACAGGTTTATACACATGGATAATATTACATGTCTGCTAGCTCACTGAGGTTTGCTAAGGATTACTCAAACAATCTAAGGTTTTAGAGGGAAAGATTAGTAGTTAAAAACTAGACTCTGCTCTACAAGTGTTAAATTTTATTAACATGGAGGTGAAATAACTAAAAATGTCATTCGATCGTGTAATATAGTAGAAAAAGCAATGGAATTGGAGTCCACAGACCTTGGTTCAAATCCATTGGTTCCTTACCTTTGGAAGCTTTAATTTCCTCCTATATAAAACAAGAGGATTCCATTTGATGATTTTTATAGTCTCTTCCCATTTCAAATTCTATTCTCCCCTGTCTGCATTAAAGAGTTCCTTAAAAATATTAGTATCTGTCAATTGCTTGCCTTTTCAAGGAGGGAGTGGGGGCAGGAGGGAGGGAGAAAATTTGAAATTCAAAATTTAAAAAAAGAAAGTTTAAAAGTTTTTTTTACATGTAATTGGGAAATATTTAACATTTTGTTACAATGATAATAAATAAAATAGATTTTAAAATTATTGATAGCTAAAGGTTGCAAAAATATTTAACTACATTAATTTAATGATAATTGTAATCACACACCAGAATCAAACAAATGATTACTAGAGCATCTTACTATTATCTCTCCTGTATAGACCCAAAGGTACTGCATTTTATAAAACAATGCTTGTTATTTTGGGGGTAGCTAGATGGCACAGTGGATAAAGTGCTGGACCTGGAGTCAGGGAGACATCTTAAGTTCAAATCTAGCTTCAGACCCTTACTAGCTGAGTTACTCTGGGTAAGTCACTTAACCCTGTTTGCTTCAGTTTCCTCATTTGTAAAATGAGCTGGTAAAGGAAATAGCAAACCACTCTAGTATCTTTAACAAAGAAATCCCAAATGGGGTCACAAAGAGTTGGATACTACCGAAACAAGTGAACAACAAAAATTATTGGAAGCTAGAGGGATCGTCCAATTAAAATTCAATAAGGTTACAACATGATCCACATCTAAACCAATAAAATACTTCAAATCTTTACAAGGTTGAGGGGGGGGAAATCAATATAAATAAATTAGAAAGGAAAAGAGCAGATTTACCACTTCTGAAACAGATCTGTAACAATTAAGTCATGAGGCACAAACATATATTTGTATACAAGTACTGGGGGAATTTGTTTCCCTTGACTATGCATATTTGTTAAAATACATTTCTTTTGCTTCCTTTTCTTTTCAAAGAGGTGAGGGGTAGATTGGGAGGGAGAGAAAGTAGATTTCTGTTAATTTAAAATAAATAGAGAGTTAGTGGTAGCAGGTTTACTACAGATGTGAAATGTTGCAGGCACTTTCAGATGAGGTCACTGTATTATAAGTTTTACTGAATTGTTTTACTTTCTTACAAGAAACCTCTCATGAAATAGGAGTAATCTGTAAACATTTGTCATGTACAAACAAAACACATCAATAAAACTTTAAAAAGGAGTAATTAAGGCATACTACTGAAATAGGTAATTATGTACATAGGTGCTTTATTTTTTAGAGCTTTAAAGATGTGTGCTTCCAAGTTGGTAAGAATATTTGGAAACTATCAAAAAAGCCAAGTCTCCTGCTAGGAGAAGAAAAGCAGTATTTCCTAGACTTAGTACATCTCTGACTGTGACTGTAATATAACAATTGAAAGAACAGCAAGTAATAGTTGAATGAGAAGCTAGAAAAATGAAAGTGTTTGGTCGTGTTTTTTCCTGAATAAAATTGCAGCAATGGTGAAAAGAAGTCTATTCCACCCTGTGATCTTGGGGAAAAATCAATAAATATTCATTGCTTGTATTCTTCTTTGATAAAATAAAAGCATGACAAAAATGCCTGAAAACCTATAGGTATCCAAGTATGGTGGTTTTCATTGCACATAGTAGGACTTTAATGTTTGAATGCATATTAAATGGACTTCTCATAGGACCCTTCAGAATTACAATTCCTCTCTTCAAGTTTCAGCAGTGTGTTTTATTATTTTTTAAAATAAATTCATAGGATTACAAAACCATAGATTCAGGGCATGAAGGGACTTTAGAAAAGGTCCAACCCCTTCATTTCTTAATTGTGGAGACTGTTACTTAAAAACCACTTAGTAATTTTTGTAATCTGTAGTCCCTGTCCTCCCTCAAGATCTCAATGTATTGCGACATTACATACAAAACGTTACACATAGAGCTGAATAAATGATTCTTTAATATTTGTTGACTACTTCTCTTGTGTCTAATTCACACTAAGTCCCAAGATCAAGAAGGGCCTGGACTGTTGTCTTTGCTATTATACTAAAACAGAAAAAAAAAAAAAAACAATGATATTACAGTAAATTGTGGACTAGGAGACTGTGTTTCTGTCCAGGTTTTTTTCTTTTGCCAGTGATGGAAAGGTTATCATCAAGTGCAAATTTGATCAGCAAAGCTACCTGTTTTACCTTTTGTAATGACAGGGAATGATCAACAGTGTTTGGGTGGCTACAATATAAAAATCTTTCCCAGAAATGGTCCAAAGGATACAGAAAAGTCAAAAATCTGTCTCCAAGGAAATTCTATGAAAAAGATTCTTCAGTCATGTCTGACTTTTCATGACCCCATTTGGGGTTTTCTTTGCAAAGATACTGCAGTTGTTTGCAATTTTCTTCTCCAGCTCATAAGAACAGATGAGGAAACTGAAGCAAACAAGGTTAGGTGATTTGCCCAGGGTCACACAACTCATAAGCATCTGAGATCAGATTTGAACTCAAGAGGATGAGTCTTTCTGACTCTAGACCCAGTATTTAAGGGAAGGGTAATAGTTATATACACACAGAGATAGTTCCTAAGCAAGAAATAACACAAATAAATAACACAAAGGTAGCACACTATGATTTTGTGCCCATATATACATGTGTGTGCATATATATTTGTATATTCATATACACACGTACATATTATATATTTGTATATATTGTATATATTTGTATATTCTTATACACATATACACACATATACATAAAAGGTTAGGTATACTGAGAAAACATTAAATCAGAGTATGTATTAGAGAACTATCACCTCTCTGAAGAATGAAGAACTTTTTCTTATCTTGAAGCTGTGGAGTCTACATTCAAAGTCTATAATAGAAATGTCAGTAACTACTTAATGACAACATAAAAAGTAAGTAGTCACTAAGCAACTCAGAAATAAAGAGTAGTTCAAGAAAACAAGTACTTATAATCTTCTACAAGAATAAGGTAATACTTTTAGAAGAGCTTGCTCCTATTTAATAAGTGTATGTAGGCTTCGCATATATAAAACCAAGCACTACCATACTTCTAGTCCTTATTTAGCTCCAACCTCAAACAACACCTTTACTCATTTAAAGGAAAAAATAGAGGATGTGATGATAATTCAGCTACAGTAAGTGCCTTTGTTGAGGTCAAGCCCATAGCTTCTTATATGAACCTGTTAAATAAAGAGTTGATTTCTTCAACCCTTAGTTTTTTTAATTAATGAAACCACATCTCCTCTGAACAAAGATAAACTCAGTATTGATGATAAAAACCAATTTTAAGAAGATCATAAAAGTAAATATCCTAATTGTATCAGCTATAAGACAAGCCTGGGATTCACCTAGACAGGATATAAGAGGTCAACTGGGGGTGGTGGTGAGAGGGGTTAAATGAAGAAAGAATTCAAAGCAATTACTGCCTTAGTTTTGGAGGACACTATTTATATGGGTTTTCTTAGAATCAATGTAGATTGCTAGTAATAAAAATCACCATTTCTAGGCATTCCTATTTGTAAGCCTTTCCCCTTCCAGATGGGCACAGACATGAAAATAAAGGCGGGGGGGGGGGGCATGTCCTTTGTTGCTCTGTCATCATAAATCACATTATTCTTAGAAGAGGGGGCAAGTGGCTATTTACTAGAGCATTAGTACAGTTGACTCACAGAGTCATTTCTCTGGGTACTGAGGTCAAGAAGGCACTAATTTGAAGAGAGTTCCATTAATCCCAGTGTTTTTTTCTTTCAAACTACTTTTAGCTATTGACTTGCAATATAGTCAGTTAAATATATACTCTTTAAAAAAAAAAACAACCTTGACCCAAATTTACTAAGACCTTAGAAGGGACCATAATACTTATCTAACCAAACTCCTTCACTGTACAGATGAAAAAAACTGAAATGCAGAGATATGAAGTGACATGATCACACAACAGATTGTAGAGAATCCAGGTCTCCTGACTTCCTTTTATTCCTATTCCCCTTCACCAAACATTAGTTCTTTAAATCTAATAAAATGTGTGGATTATGAGTACAAGGCATTAATAGTATATCATCATCTGAGGCAGCTAGGTGGTACCATGGATAGAGCACCAGTGCAGGAGTCAGGACTTCAAATCTCACCTCAGACACCTGACACTCACTAGCTACGAGACCTTGGGCAAGTCACTTAACTCCAATTGCCTCATGCTGGGTCATCTCCAGTCATCCTGATGAATATCTGGTCACTGGATTCAAATGGCTCTGCAGGAGAAGTGAGGCTGGTGACCCTACACAGCTCTCACTCAAAAAACACAAAGTCAAGTGCAAGTCATGTCATTATTTCTCTGATGGCATGGTCTTCTTTAGCAAGGAAGGATGAACAAACACAGTATATATCATCTACCTTACCCCAAACATACCTGTAGTCTTCATCAGACGACATTTATCCCTGACTCCCAAAGAGTGATCAATCCCCCACACATAGTGCAGCAGGGACCTAAGAGTTACATTCTCAAATAATCTACCCAAAAGGTTGACCTCAAGAGGAGTATTCTTTGTATCTGAAGTCCTAGCCCATTGGACATAAGTCACAGACCCTTCCCAAAGTGCCCAACTGAAATATACCTGCTAGGTATAAGTGAAGGTCACACTCCCCAAAAGCAAAGCATGAGTTTTGGTAATAGTCTTGGGTTGCAGATTATTAAGACTAAAGTAGGACTAATTATCAATTTCCCATTTCATACGTTAGCATATTCCTATTGAAATGTTAGTTGTGGAAATAAGTACCTTTCCCTTCTATGGGTCATTTTTACTCCACCTCCCCATTCTTTTTCACTCTAGTAGATATATACGAAGTGTGTTATTATATACATTTACTGTAATTACAAGGGTTGTTGCAGTTCCCCCCCAAGATAGTGTGAGCTAAATAATAAAAACTGACATTTATATATAAAAAGCAGTACTGTAAGATTTGCTAAGCACATTGCATATACTATTTTATTTGAGATTCACAACTTGGACACTTACAAGCTCTCTTATCTGGAGAACTAACTTAACTTCTCAGCCTCAGTTTCCTCATCTGTAAAATGAGGATAATATTACTCCTCTGCCTCACAGGACCAAAGGAGCTATAAAAATGCTAGCTTTTATTATTCCCATTTTATAGACTGATGAAACAAAGCTTCATGGAGGTATTTTCTTTTCTTTTCTTTTTCTGAGCAATCAAGGTTCAGTGACTTGCCCAGTACACACAGCTACTAAATGTCTGACCCCACATTTAGGGTACTCCTAACTCCAGACCCAGTGCATATCCACCTTACCAACTAGATGCCCCATGATTCAGTGAGGTTAAGTGACTTGGGAAAGGTTATAGAGCTTCAGAATTTCAATTCAGATTTTCATGACTCCAGATCCCATAAGTCTGCACCAGGCTTCCTCTAATTCCCTCCTGCTTATTTTCAACTCTGATGCCTCCTATTGATCTAGTTCCCTGAAGGGATCTCCTCTGAAATGGGGAAAGGGTAGATTCCTATAGTTTGAATTGGGAAGTAATTCTTTCCCACTCCCCATTCATCTTACCAAAACATGGATCCACTCACCCACCCACACTCACTCACTCACCCCTACCCACACCCTTGTAGTTGTTTTGGAGGGTATAGATCTCTGCTGTCATAACTCTTTCAGTTGCTATGGGTATATATCAACAAGCAGGACTCTCTACAAGGAAGGAGTGGCTTTCCTTCCTTTTCCCAATCAGCAGGGACATTTTACTAGGACTATTATAGGTTTTTGTAGTGGAATAGGAAGTCGTCTCTTGTGCCCGCAAACACAGGTGGGCACGGTAAAACACATAACACAACATTTTCAAAGTTGGGAAACTGGGGGCGTGGGAGAGAATTCAGTAGTCGCAGCTTTGGAATTTGGAAACGCATTGCATTCTTGGTTGGAGACTTTAAAAGAAGTCTGCTTGCTTATTTCATTTTTTTTTAATTTTTTATTTATTTATTTATTTATTTTTTGCTTTGGAGAGACTTAGCTGACAAGTATCAGCTTTAACATTTGTCTTACAGTCCGGCTTGGTCATCTACTAAGGTTGGGGAGTTCCAAGAAACATCCTCAGGTTGGGTTAAGGTCCCGGCATATCTAACACCTAACCTACCTCATTGGAGCAAACGCCTAGTTAGCTGGCAACTGAGGAGAAAAGGTCTCTATGGCTTCAGACACCCTTTCCTTTCCTCCTTTCTGTCAAGTCCATTTCTAGGGAAACACGTTAGCTAGTGATTGGAAAAAAAATGTCACTTCAGGAAAGGAACACCGGACAACCCAACTCCTTAAGGAGAGTCAGCAAGAGCAGATAACTGCATGAGCCCAGACCAAGTGAGTGAATTTATGTGTCAACTTGTGGAGTGCAGGGAGGAAGCAGCTTACAGACTGCCCGGGGACTAAATTTATGGTTCAGTCTCAGCATGAAACTCTTCTGTGTTTCTGACACATGCGAGTCATGCTAAACACTGCTGGGCAGAGGGAGAAAGGGAGAGAGGGAGGGACGGCGGGAGGGAGGGAGGAGGGAGGAGAGGGAGAGACCAACACAGAAAGAGAGACAGATACAGAGACACAGAGAGACGGAGAAGAGAAGAGAAGAGAAGAGAAGAGAAGAGAAGAGAAGAGAAGAGAAGAGAAGAGAAGAGAAGAGAAGAGAAGAGAAGAGGACAGAGAAGGCTGAGAGAAATAGTGAGATTCTTCCTGTCTCCTGGGAGTTTCGCCATTATTTCCATTTCTCTGGCAGCAGGCATGTGGCAGATGTCTAACTCTCCATTTCTCCTGTCAGTCTAAGACTAGGAGATATCCATTAACAATCTGACCTTTGCAATCCACCTTAAAGATACTTTACCAACACTCCCTTTCACCCCAGTCTCCCCACCAACACACAATGACCCATCACCCTCACACATACACAGACTCTGGGCAAACAACATTTTCGTAAAACGGTACGAAATCTACTGGGGAGCAAAATACTCTTCTCGATGTCTTTCATCCACTAATGCTTTATTGATCGTGTAACCTGCAGCTCATACGTTAATCAGAGAACAGGTTTCACTGTGACTTGGCACTGAGAATACAGTTAAGTATAGTTCTTTTTCAGATGAAAACCACGTATAACATTCTCGGTGACTGGAAACTTTTCTCAGTGGTGATGGATGAGCTCCATCTCCGCAGACCTCCCCAGTCCCTCCTGTCCCCATAGGCGGGCACCCTCTGGCTCCCTCCCGGCAGAGGACCCTCACCCACCGCTCGCGGGCACTTTTGCCGGGTCCTGCGGCGTCCGCAGCCTTATCTCCGCCACTCTCAGCGCAGTGGGGTTCCGGCTCCGTGCCTTAGCTCAGCACCTCGCTCCGGACCTCGGTTGCTCTCCCTCCCTTGCCCTGCCCCGCGGCTTAACCAGTCGCGGAGCTCAAGTTGTAAGAAGTGTGCCCCAGCCCACCTGCAGGTGACCGAGATGCGCTTTCTTTACCTGACTGGAATCTTCCTCTCTCTTTTCCTCTTCTTCTTCTATTTCTCCTTTTCCTGCCGTATTTGCCGAGAGCGAGGGGGCATAGGCTACGTCTAGGTGGCCGAGAGGCTGAAGCTGGAAGCCGGTGGGATGGCCCTGCTTCACCTCGGAGCACGAGCAGCTCCGGCTGAGCCCTGGCGGCTGCTGAAGCAGCGGCAGCGGCCCGGGTGGCTGCGGAGGGCGGCTGCTGCTGCTGCAGAGGCGGGATCAGAAAGCAGAGGGCGCTGCTGCTCCCTCAAACGCCGTGCCGGGACTGGCCCGGAGCGTGGCAACAGCTGGAGTTTTTGCTCGGGGCTCGCGGTGAGGAGAGGCACGCTCGGTACGGGAGGGCGGCTTTTAAGTTTGTGGTGTGGCCGCAGCAGCTGCCCGGGGAGAGACTCATTCTTTTGAATGAAGGCGGGGAGGTGGGGTGAGGGGGGATGTTTAAACCGCTGGGGATTACCTTTTTTCTCCTCCTCCAAATCCTGCAGACACATACTTGAACACCCATGAACTCGTTCTCTACCAGAGTTAAGACTCATCATCCCTGCCAGCGCGTAAACTGTCAGTTTCATGGATTTAGAGACATCTGAAAGCTCTGCTTGAACTTTTGCTCGGTACACACTGACAATTAAACCTGCCCCGAACCGTATGAGCTCCTCTAACCGGTATGATTTAGGGAGCATATGTTCTCCTTTGAGCATTAAAACTCCAATGCTAATATTGGGGGGGCGGGGGCGGGAAGGAGGATGGCTAATCTATTCTATACTATCCCAGTCTTTAAGTTTACAACCCCAAACCTGCTCTTCTCGGAAAAGCCAGACCCACCTCCAGTGTTGAAAGCACCAAGATGATCTTTGCCCAATTCTAGACTTTTAAGTGAAAAGACGATATCGAATAATAGGAAGCAGTCAGATTTGGGGATTTGGGGATTTCTAAAGGGTGAGGGATGGAAAGAGGAAGTGTTAAAAGCCTTTTAGGAAAGATTACAACATCCCCAGCCCCCATCAATCTGTCTTTTACCTATACCTTCAAATGAGCAAATGAACAGGTTTCTGTTGAAGAATCGCACACACCCTGGGTACACAAGAGGCAGCAGGCAAATAAATGGGGACAAAGCTTCTGCCCCTGTAAACTTTGTCCTTATCTCTTCGAAAATAGAACCTGACTCGGAGACAGGTGTAACTTGCTCTTCTACTTAACTGGGGATTTTAGGATTGGGGTAGTAGAAAAATAGAACACTGCTGGCTTGTGAATAAAGAATCCTACTGTGTCATGGAGGAGATTGAAAAGGATACAGAGATGAACAGGTGGAACTTCCTTCTCCCTACCCGTCACCTCTCAAATCAGGTGATGTGTATTTTCTCCACATGCAGATCACGAACTAGGGCAAAACTTCTTAGCTTCAAAGGACCTAGAAAAAACTCACTTTATACAGAACGTGAATGCCAGGGTTATCTCCAGTGTTCTCGCTTCAAAAACTTACCAATGACTCCCAACCAATCCTTTTCCCCTTTCACGTTGGAAAGTAGAAAGAATTTTAGAGCGGCAAGGGACCTGAGAAATCAAGCTTCAGTTCATCATTTTACAGATAAGTCTCTAATTGTATTTCATAAGCCAAGTGTGGTGAACGTATGGTGGGGAAGAAATATGTTCACTTCCCTCCAAGTCACACTGCTGCATGTCTTACCTGTATCACGATTTATCTGGAAAACTTGAAGAGAAAGATAAATTGAAGTCTCTCAATTTCACATACTGTGGAATGTAATTTCATAGAAGGGAGTAGAAGACAGTACTTTCAAAACAAATGCAAAAGGTCTGATTGTATCTTTCTAATGCTCTGTCCTCCCTGCTCCCCTCCCCTCAAAAAATGGGAAGCAAAAAATGTTGTTAGGAGAAAAAGGAAAGTGGAGGAAGAGATTGTAAAGTTTAAGTAATTTTAATGCACAAAAGGAGACAAAGCAGGCAGATACAGGCAAACTTTTACTGTTTGCTTATATAATAGCTATACCTGGGCTTACACAGTACTTTTCTATCTTGAAGTAACTAAAGCTTCACTTATTCTCTGTCCTTCTTAATTGCTTTGTGCTTGTTTTACCTACAGTTGCAAAAGAGCACATAGATACTATTCCCAGATGTGAAAACTCTAGCATATAGTTGTTAGAACATTGCTCAAATTCACATTAAATATATGGCAAAACTCAAAACCTCCCTCTTAATCTTCTATCTACTTGCCTGGACAAGCTTCAGTTCTTTTTTTTCTTTGGCAGAATCCTGTTTAGCATATTGCTAAAATTTTAAATGAAAAATCAAAAAAAAAAATAATAAACTACAGCCTAAATATCATCCTTTTCCTTCCCTTAAGAGATTTTACATGCATAGATCTTATAGAAACAAAAAGCATCTCTGTTTCTCATCATCAGACAGAAACTGGTTTGTGGCTAGTAAACAAAAATGGATCACAGATTTATCTTTGCTTTCTTTGAACTTCAAACTCATAAAATCATCCTACATTTTTAGAGCCAAAAGAGACCTTCAAGATCATCTGTACTATCCTCTTTATTTTATAGATTAGTCTAAGGAAGATAAGAGTGGATGCAACATTCCCAAGGAGAGACACAAAGCTAGACCTTCACAAAGCTAGACCGTCACAAAGCTGAAACCAGAGCACTTGGTCTCCTGTCTTTAAAACTGGGGCACCATCCATTTCACAGATAATTTGCTTTACTTTGTTTTATTTTAAGAAAATCAAATGCCTTTAAAATTTAAAGTCCCTAAAATAAAGGTTATATTTTCTTAGGTGGTATGGAGTGTGGTAAATAATTAAATTCAGCAAGAATATCAAGTCAAAAACAGAAATAAAAACAAATCCCAGCCCTATAATTCTGAACCTCAATTCCTCAGGAAGGAAAAAAAAAATAGTCTCACAGAGCTTTGAGCACTTCCTGAAGTATGATACTAGTTCTTCAAGATAGAAAAGTTCAAGAAGGAATTGATATCTGGGACAATTTAAAGGCAAAATAAATTGTTTTTAATAATCTAATTATGTGTGGTAGCTAGGTGCTTCAATGGCCTATTACCTGAAATCAAGATCTTAGTGCAACTCAGAACCTCAAAAATTTCTGCCTTTCCATTTCTTTTTCTGTGCGACCAGGGACGTGTCATGTAAACTCTGTCTACTTCAATTTCTGAATTTCTAAAATGTAAATAAGAATAATAGCACCCACCTCCCAGGGTTGTTGTGCCAATAAAATGAGATAATACTTGTAAGACACTTTGAAAACCTTAAAGAACTATATATGTATAGTTCTGTAGACAGAACTATATATATATATATGTGTATATGTATACTATATGTTACATGTATGTGCCCATAGATTTATACATATGTATTATATATAAAATAGTACTAAATTTCATATTGTTAACACAAGTATGTCTTATGTGTCACAAATCTACACAAAAGAGGGAAAAGTAGCAATTTCTCTTTTCAGCACACAAAAAAAGCTCTTTTTAAAGCTGTTTTTCATTAATGCTGATATGCCAATCCCAGTCTTGCTCAGTAATAACTCAGGCTTCTATATCACTTTAGGGCTTACAAACCATTCACCTCACAATAATCTTGTCAAGCAGGTCATGTAATTATTCTTATTTTACAGATGAAGAATCTGTGATTCTGTAAGGTTGTGAGAATTGCCCAAAGTCACATATCTTACTGTGGATCAGAACATCAGTCTCCTGATTCCAGGTCTGGAATTCTTTTCCTTATATTAGACTGACTCAAAGAGATAGAGTTTCAATAGATTTTATTTTTCAAATAAAATAGCTGTTGTTTCAGCCATATCCAACTCTTTATGACCCCATTTGAGGTTTTCTTGGCGAAGATACTGAAGTGGTTTGCCATTTTGTTCTCCAGCTTATTGAACTGATGAGGAAAGTAAGGCAAACAGGACTAAATTACTTGCCCATGGTCCGGTAGCAAGTAAGGCCAGATTTGAACTCAAGAAGATGAGTCTTGTTGACTCCAGGCCCAGCATCTATCCATTATCTGCCCCCTATAAAATAGCAGGGGAAGGGAAATCTAATCACAGGTAATCAATGAAAGCATTCATTATTTATATAAAGGTGATGAAATCAGGAAAAAAATGTGCCCTCTTGTGGCTTTTTTGTTCAAGTTCACAAATGATCAACTTTACCCTATTAAACTACCCATGACCATGAGTTATGCTAAGCCATTCCTTAGTGGTATAACTAACTGAAAAGAAACAGGTCTATAGAGGGAGTAAACTATTGCTCCAAGTCTTCTGCTTTGTTCAGTGTTATAAACAGCTGCTCAGCCACAAACAAACCAGTGTCCCATAATTTAGGGGAAGACCTTCCAAAATGTCCCACATATTGTGGCAGATGCCATCAAAATGCTTTCCAAATAAATTCATTAGATGGAATTTCTTTCTTAAAGAGTGAGGTCTCTTTTGGACAAACTTAAACCATAGATTACCACAAATATGAGGAAAATAAATATATGATATCCCTACTGTATTTATCCCCTTACTATTTTCTTGACCATTGCTGATGGTTATTTTCCATTTGTAAAAGAAAATGTATCTTATTTTTTTTAAAGGAAGACTGCAAATATTTCTTATTTGCTTTTACTTCTCCATCCCTCTATTTAGAAAGGAGGATTAATAACTCATTCAAACATTCAATTTCATTGCACTGAAGATGGATATCCTGGGGGTCACAGGACCAGATAAATAAAGCTGGAAAAGGACCTTAGAGTTTGTCTATTCACCTCATTTTACTGATGGACAAAAGTGAGGGAAGCTCAAGGAGATTAAATGACTTAGCCAGAGTTCCACAACTAGTAAGAGTCTAAGGCAAAATTCAAATGCAGGTCTTTCTGATTCCATTTGGGAAAGGCATAAAATTTAGATAAAAATAGTACAGAATATTTGCTGATCAAGCAAATACCTTTTGGTGAAAGTGTAATGGTTAACTCAGGAGTCAAGTTAAACACAGAATTTTTATCTTGAAAAGTTTATAGATATCATACAGTCCGCTCCTCTCACGTTGCAAAAAAGGAAAGCAATGCTCAGAAAAATGAAATCTTTTATATTTGCAAGTCATCAGAGTTAGTGACAGAAGTAAGATCTACTGTGTAATTCCAGAAAATTATGATATCTCAAAATTAGAAATGATTTTATAGGGCTTCTAGTCCAACTTTTACCTGAAACAATAGTTCCTTCCTCAGTATCCCCAAAAGTTCTATTCAGTCATTGCTTAAATGCATATCCATTGACTGAGCATTAATATTCTCACAAGATAACCAATTAACTCAAAAGACAATCAACTCCATGTTTGTTGTTAAGCCTGACTCTTTGTGACCCCATGGGACATTCTGTCCAGGGAGTTTCCTTGGCAAAGATATGGGAGTGGTTTGCCATTTCTTTCTTCAGTCAAATAAGGCAAATCTCTGTTAATTGACTTGCCCAGCGTCACACATCTAGTAAGTGTATGAGGTTGGATTTGAACACAGGTTGTCCTGACTCCAGGCCTAGCATTCTATCAACTGATAGAATGTTGTCTGAATTACAGCTGACTTAATTCTATGTTTAGATAGCTTGAATCGTTAAGAAATTCTTCATTATATTGAGTTGAAATATTCCCCTCTATAATTTTCAAGATCATTACTTTTAAATTACTTTAAAATGTTAGTATTTTCCATAGTCCTTCATTCTTAATAAAAGCTGAATAAGTAATTTGATCCTCATGTCCAGTTAAACTGTGGCCATTTCTCTTACTTTTCCCTTCACTGTAAAAATACATTAAAAAAGAATAGTTTATAAAAAGAATTTGTTCTATGAATTCTGGATTCAGTCAAAGGGCCACACTTGAGGACATAGAGGACCACATGTGGCTTTGAGGCTGCAGGTTCCCCTCCTGCGAATATTTATTGCTTCTATGTTCTCATCAACCAATGTCTTTTAGAACCCAACAAGTGATTACTCTTCCCACCACTGGATTGAAACTGCTTTCTCCAAAGTCTCCTAATTGTCAGATCTGATGATCTCTTTGTCCTTATTTTCTTTGATTCCATTTCAGGAATTCATCACTTTTGGCCTGGACTATTATAATAGCCAATTAATTTGTCTCCTTCCTTCATTTCTGTTCCTGCCGGTACAGCCTCTGATTTGCCTAAAGAATGTTGATAACGTATTAATTAGATTTCCCTACTCAAAAATCATCAATGATTTCCTATTTTATTTTTACATCAGAATTGTACATCTGAACTGTCACAAATCTACACAAAAGAGAAAAATGAGCAATTTCTCTTTTTAGTACAAAAACCAAAAACTCTTCTAAAAGATGCTTTTCATTGACCTACCAACACAGATTTTCACTTGTGCTGCAATTCATAAACTTTGACAGTTGACTTGACCTCAGACCTTTCTGATACCAAGACCAGATCTCTATCTACTGTGCCACTGCACTTTTCTATTAAATCTGTAACCTTAGTTTCAAGTCTGGAGATTTGCATAAGACTCTCTTCATTGGGGAAAGAATGATTATTCAAGTATTCTTGCCTGAATTTATCTTCTGGCTTCTAAAGAAGACACACATGGTTCCATGTTCTTTTAGAAGAGATGCCCCTAGAAGGAGAGGACGATTTTGGAAAGATGCCAAAATATAGAGGAACCAGTGCCTAGACATGTTCCTTATTTCCAATTTGCCACAACAAAGACTTTGGGGAATTTCCCTTTGGGTGAAACTGGGGAATCTCTCTTCATGTCAGTTGAGCTG
Organism: Bettongia penicillata ogilbyi; assembly: GCA_023548195.1. Taxonomy (NCBI): domain Eukaryota; kingdom Metazoa; phylum Chordata; class Mammalia; order Diprotodontia; family Potoroidae; genus Bettongia; species Bettongia penicillata. The sequence continues at coordinate 482,130 of JAJHZJ010000049.1, read as the reverse complement.
AGACATCTTACTCCCCAAAAGAGAGTTTATTCATATTTCATATTGTCTAGTATATTTTGATCTTCATGTAATTTCTGATTTGTTTTTGCTTTTAGCTTGGATAAATGAGCTTATTTGGTATTTAATATTAGTGATAGATTTTGTGTAACTAACTTTTTGGGGAAAGGAATTTAAGCCTTCTGATACAACTTGGGGCATTGATTTCTCATGTGATAGTGAACAGGAGACTGATTTGAACCCACAACAATTTCTCCCACACTAACAATATTTAGGGAGACAAATTTTAATTCTGGTTCATCCTCCTCCTTCTGAGGAGTAGAATGAGACAGTCTTGTGACCCCATTCTCCTGCTCACCTCCTGGCAGGAATCAAGATTCTATTGCAGAGGGATGGGGAAGATTTCAGTGATATCTAGTCATGTCACTCTTCAACTTTCATTTACACAAACTTATATAGATATACACATAACTTAGGTAGGTAACACATGACTTGTGGAGGATCTTTGAAATGCAGCCTAGTACTCAAGCTTGGGTATTTGCATAAGACTCTTCATTTATGGAGAGAATTATTATTTAGCCACTCCTTGACAACAAGACTGGCAAGGTTGGTGAGTTATTGGGAAAGAAGAGGGTGGAGTGTGTGTGTGTTTTCCATCTTCCAACTTTAAAATACATTTAAAAGAAGAGACAAGTCATTTGAGGCTCTTTTTAAGGAGAGGCTGCTGAGGAGAGAAAGATTTTGGAAAGATGGCTATAGTAGTCATGCATTCAGGGAGAGAAAAGGAAATAAGCCTCTTCCTAACCTAGTGATAGATTGCAACAACAATTACAGAATGTGCACACAAACATGTACTTGTCTCATATGTTACCAGGATTTCCCCAGAACCAGGCTCCCATGCTTTCCGTGTGGAAAGACACTATATCATGTGGTCTGGATATGTGCCAGAAGCCTGATTACAACTCTATGATAAAATACAAACTTCTCAACTTGGCATTTAAAGCCCTTCGTGATCATGATTTCTTTCAATTTTTTTTCAGGTATATTTCTCATTAGTTTCCTCTATTTACTGGCCAAAGGGGATCAATCTGGTCTATTTGCTCTTCCTCAAGCTCAGGATATCATCTTCCAACTCACTGGTGTCTTTGCATAGGCAGTCGCCCATAGCTGGAATGCATTTGTTGCTCAACTCTGCCTCTTTGAATCCATAGGTATCTTCTTCTCAGGTATTATCTCATAGCTCACAAAAGTTTTTTCAGAACTTCCTATTTATTAATGGTCTGTTTTCATATTATTCTTGCTTTTACTCATCTGCTCAGGTATTAAGTTCTCCAGTACATTAGAAGTTTAATTATTTTTGTATACCCCTTTTATTTGCACAGGAAACCACATAATAAATATCAGTTAAATTCAATTAGTATGGGAGAAAGAAAGAAAACTGGACTACGTGTCAGGGTCTCTGAGTTTTAGTCATTGCTTCTAAGTAGCTGTGTTAATAAACCACAACCTCTCTTAGGTAGTTTATTCCTTTAAAAAAAGTTAAAATTGGCCTAGATAACCTCTAAGATCCCTTCCATTTCTAATAGTCTGTTTTTCTTTGGTTCTGTGAATCTCCATCCTCCCTTCATTCAGTCATCATCTGCTGCAGATCATACAGTACAGATAAAAAAAGTAAATGAGCCCAATGGCTTTTGTGACCCTGGGCACGTGACTAAACCTATCTTAGCTGTTGTTTCTTTATTTTAATTATTATATTATATATAATATTATATATATTATATAATATATATTATATGTTATAATTATACAATATAATTATAACAACACCATTACTGACTTTATGAGATAAGTAATGTACAGCACTTTGCAGACAAAGTAATATATAAATGTTAACTACTAGCATCATTATCGTTATAATTATTATCATGGCATGGTGGACAAAGTATTAGCTCACATTTCCCAATTGATAGATGATCAAAGGATATAAGCAGACAATTTTCTCAGGAAGACATTAAAACTATTGATAGCCACTTGGAAAAATTATGCTAATCACTAATAATTAAAGAAATGAAAGCTAAAGCAACTCTGAGGTTACAGTTCCTATACATCAGATTGGCAAAGTCAATAAAAAGAACAGTAACGTGTTGAAGAGGGTGCGGGAAAACAGAAACACTGACACACCATTGACGGAGCTGCAGCCTTGTGATACCACTCTAGGAAACAATTTGTACCAACGCTCAACAGAACACTGAATTTTGCAAACCCCGTGATCCAGGAATAGTATTGCTGGGCCTATGTCCCTCATTAATCAAAGAAAAGAGAAAAGGTCTTATATGAAAAAAAATTAATTATAGCTACTTGTTTTGTAGTGGGAAAGAACTGGAACTAATGTAGGTGCTCATCGCTTGGGGAGTGGTTGAACAAATTATAACACAGGAATGTAATGTGATACTATTACGACTGTAAGACAAAACAAAACGAACAGTTTCAAAGAAACCTGGAAAAACTTGTATGAATTGATAAAAAGTGAAATGAGTAGAAGGAGAATAATTCATAAAATAATAAAATGTTGCAAAACCAGACTTTGAAAGACTTAAGAACTCTGATCAATGCAATGACGAAATGTGATACCAGGGGACTGATGTTGAAATTTACTACCCACCTAACTGACAGCATAGTGATGAAGTCTAGTGGCTGAGTGAGATAGCTTTTCTTAATGTATCCAAAGAGGGGATTTGCTTTGCATGACCATTCATGTTATAAGAATTTTGTTTTCTTTTTTACAGTGGTTGTTGGAGAATGGGATAGTGGAAATCAATTTTTACTTGAAAAAATGTTAATTATTATTATTTTTTAAAAAACAGTGGCTCAGGAGTCAGAGTGATTGGGCTCAAATGCTATCCCTGATGCTGTCTACCTGTATAACACTGGACAAGTGACATAACCTTTCCGTACCTCACTTTTCTCTTCTATATGATAGGGGGTTGCATCAGCTGACTTTGTCTCTTCTAGCTGTGTCTATGATCCTGTGATCCTAAACCATCCTATCAAACGTAATTCTTGAGAGCATGAATATTTTGTCTTTAAAATTTATATGACATACTATACTATGGTATACAATACTATACTATACTCCCCTGCACTGTACTATACCATACCATAACATACTATAGCATGCTATGTTTAGTCTCTAGCCTCTGAAAAGGTTTTGTAATTTCTCCTACTTGCATTTTAATTGATTCTACTTTCCATGTACCATCCAAAGTTATAATTCCCACTCATTATGCAGAACTCATTTGGAAAAAAATATTTGAAACACCCTTATTGATATCCTGAGAACCTTGATTTTTACTGATCTGCAATTTCATTTATTTTGGAAGCCTAATTTAATAGTACAAGAAAGACAATTCTGAAGTAGCAATGATTTAAGCATTTAAAAATCATATCAAAAGGTAAAATGTCAGGTTTTTAGGATAAAGCAGGAAAGAAGGTATACCTTTCCAGATTAATAAAAAAAGTTGTTAAAAAAAGTTTCATTTATTTCAGTTATGGACCAAAGAACTTTTTAGAAAACACATAAAATCCTTATCTCTTTCTGCGACTCTCCATTTTTCCCCTCTTTTCCTCCATCCTTCCCTTTATCCCCTCCTTCCCCCCTCCCCCATCCCCACTCTTCCCTCCATCCTTTTTCCTTTGTCCCTTCCCCGGCCTAGACTATGCCATGGTGGAGATGGCCAAGGAGGCCACAAAGCCCACTGAGGAGGACATCAGGGGCTGTGCCGGGGCATGTTCTTCAAAATGGTAAACGTATCTGACGGGCGACCTGACATCCACCGGGGAAGACTGTAAACTTCTGGAAAATAGGAGCACACTGACTAGCTTGAAATGTCTAGAAATGAAAGATATTGCAGTAAACATAAATAGAAACCTAAAGGATTTAAACCAGAAATACGCAGCTCTTCAGCTTTAATTTAGATCAGATCACTTTAATTGAGGAGTAAGTAGAAGCTCTAGAGCAGGCAGCTTACAAATTGGATGCATATTCAAAGAAACTAGGAGCAAAGTACAAGAAGTTAGAAAGGCAATGGAAGACTTCTTTAGCTCAAAGACTTTACAAGAATGTTTTTTAAGAGCTGAAATAAGAGGGATGGGACTTAGCACTATGCTAAGGAGAACCCTAGCCCCCACCTCTGGTTGGATGTGTAACTCTGGCCACCCAGATTGTTTTCCTAAACCTGTACCCTCTGGAACCCCATCTTATCATGTGCTGCCTTGTGTACGCTGCACCAAGGCTCAGAAATCAGGATTAACACCGTCTAGAGCAGACACAGATGAGAAGCTCTCCTCTCCCTGTCTCCTTCCTTCTTCCCTGGTCCCTAGGCCCCCACCCCCTTCATAACCTGTTCTTGATCTTAAATAATAAATGCCGACTCACGAAAAAAAAGAAAACACACAAAATCCAAAACTGAAAAATTGATAAATTAGTGCCAGTTTTTCCTATCACTTTACCCATACAAAAGGTATGGGAGAAAGAAAAAGCATATGGTGAAAAACATGTGACAAAAAAAAAAAAGATCAATAAAATTTAGATATACATATACACACAAATACATACACACATATACATATATATGCATACATATATGTGTGTATATATGTGTGTGTATATATATATATATTGATAGATAGATATAGATATATATAAATATGACAAAGTTTAACAAACTAGATGACACAGTGGAGAAAGCATTGGACTTGGAGTCAGGAGGACCTGAGTTCAAATCCTGCTTCAGATACTTACTGTCTATGTGACCCAGGACAAAGCAACTGCCTCAGTTTTCTCATCTATAAAATGCAGATAATAACAGCACCTACCGACTCCGTGTCACCAATTCTGACTCCTACGGCCTAGGAAAGGGCTCCAACCAGATGAGTATTTCTCCCGGGAAGAATCATAGGAAATGAGGTCAGTTTTCAGTTGAAATGGCAATGTTAATTTTATTATTATTCCTTGAGCAGAGTAGCAACAGCTATAATAGCCAACACTTATATGGTGCTTTAAGGTTTGAAAAGAACTTGATACTTACGTATGTATTATCTCATTTGATCATCAGAGCAAGCCTCTAAAGTGCTATTATTATACCCATTTTATAGATAAAGAGACAGACAGAGAAGTGACCTGCATGACATCAAAAAAGTAGTAAGTACATGAGTCAGCATTCAATCTCTGGTCTTCTGGACTCTGTGTTCAGCACTCCACATACTCAGTGCACATTATGAATCACAAAACTTTCATAAGTGTGCATTGATAGACTTAAAAAGAATTCATTAACTTCACATCCCCCAAACACTCTTCATCACTAAGTCACAGGTGGCCAGTTAGGAACAGCCATGCTCTTGGTAATTGCCAAAGTGGCTAAGTACTAAGATAGTCTATACTTTAGACCAGCAGTAGATGGGAATGTGCTGTGAATGCTGTGGACAATCTTTGTTAAAGAAACCTTCTGGACTTTCAGTCCAGAATTTTATCCAATGCTCTATGTAACTGGTTCTTAGGAAAATAAGAGGTATAAAGAAAGAAGGAAGAGATAGTCAAAACTCCAGGACACATAGGATAATTCCCAGTATGGGTAAACCCTAGTGTCTTTGGTGCATGGCTATGTAGGATGTAAAGTGATGTCTGAATGTGACTAGATATAATGGATTGAATTGAGTTTCACTTCATTCGCCCAACAATTAAGACAGCTCAGTCATAAAGTACAGTCCCAAAACCGACTGGATGAACCCAAACACTATCTGACTGCTTTACAGGCTTCGGCAGTGTTTAGCAAGATAGATAGGTTTTGAGGATGGTTCCAACAAAGGACTCTTTTTAAAAATCAGTATTGCCATTTATTTATTTAGGTTCAGTTTAGAAACTTTAGAAAGGTTCATTACAAGTAGGTGGGTAACCAGAGATGTTTTTTTTTTTTCAGAGTACAGATACACAAAAAGACTGAAGGAATAAGGTCTTAATTTGCATTGGCAGAGGAAATAAATGACTAAAATACCAATGGTAATCACCAAAATTGGTACTTGACCTATGATTTCATTGGTATGGAGAACTCTCAGGCAAAAAGACTCCCTCTACCAGAGGTCAGAAGCATCTCTGCAGCTTTTAGTCAGAGAGTTTCTTAGTGCCCTGAGATGTTTGGTGACTTGCCCGGTCTTGGAGAGAAAAGGTGTTTGGCACAGGAGCTCAGTTCAGGTCTTTTGGGTTTTGATTTCATCTCTCTATCTACTACGACATACTGCCTTTCAAGATAATCATAGCATCAACAATAGTCATCATTGAAGTATAAGAAGTAGGAACAATATCCAAGTATGAAAGTTAGAATAATAAAGGTATTTTTCAAAATGTTCTTTAAGGATTTACATTGGAATTTTGCATGGCATGCAGTATTTATTATTTACTTAAGGTATTTTTTTTCCCACCCCATTTATAGCAATTTTATTCCAAGCGATCACTTTTCAAGTAAAATATCTGTTAAATAAAACCACATGTACTAACGTCTTGCATGGTGTATCAGGTAGAATTGTAGACTTGGCTAAAATATGGATCATAATTTCTTCTTTGTTTTTTAGCAGAAGTTGAAACAGGTAGTTATTTTAAATGACAGATCATCTGACCATGGGATATCTAGAAACACAATTCTTAAATTTTTTTTTCAGAATATGTACATATAAGGTTAAAGAAATGATTTAAGTTTAGCAATCCATAGAACTTAGTTTCATAGTTATTATTTTGACTTACTTTAGCAAACAGACATAGCTGTTTTACCCAAATAAGTGAATGTGTCTACCTATGAGTTTATTTATATGTCATCGATAGATAGTGGATTAGATATTAGGGAAAACAATGAATCTATGCCATTGATGACCAACTGAGCTTAGGTCTAGAGTTTTCATGGGTCTTATCCAAGGGACTTTCCCTGATCACCACCTACAATGCACAAATTGTGGTAGAGCCTCCTCTCGGGACCCCTGATTGGGAAGCTATCTTTAGTTACTGTGCCCCTTTGGCAAATTTTCCCACCACTATGGCCTTGCTGTCACTATGCTTTTTGTCTATCTTTTTGTTTTTTGTCTATCTTTCCCTGTTAGGGCTACGTCCTTTCTTTGAAAGAGACCGTCAATGAATCATATAATAATAATTATAATAATCTATATTGAACTCATGCACTAGTGAATGGTTAAAAATTCTGCTGTGTCCTCCCTCCTCAAGAGACTTATGAAGATAATTTAAAATTCCTGTTTCATCTATTATAATGTACTAAATCATACAATTTTTGTCATGTATATACGTATATACATACATAAATATATGTATGCATATACACACACAACTGAGTTTGATATAAAAAATCTTAAGATATCAGTTGTTCATGCATGTATCTTCCTGGCTTTTAAAAATTAAGTTCTAAGATTATTATGAAAAAGACTCTTTATTTAAAAGATTCCCAAGCCCAGGCATGGCATAAGATAGAAATTCCCCATCAGTTCTTACTATAAGCATCATCATCATCATTATCATTACTTTTATTATTACTACATTCTTCTTATCTCATTCTATGGAGTTCAGATAGAAATGGTCTTGGGACAAGTTACTATTCTATCACTTTTAATATTTTACATAATATAGCAGAGGTTCATAAAAATCATTATCTTTGGTAGTTTAATGAAAGTATCAAGTTATAAACTTATTTTCTATAGGATCACTGAAAGTGTTCTTGGTACAACTTCAGAGGTAAACAGGGCAATGAAGATTCAAACTCAGAGCCTGCATTTTCTATCCTTACTTAACAAGTATTAAGAATTTTACATTCAGAAAGTCCAACATTTTGATACCCATGATGAAGAAACTGTAGAATATTCGTTCATGGTTACATGTAGCTTAATATTTTCTTTATACCTCAAGTGATGAATAAAGTTAGTTCAAATCCTTTTTTAACTCAGAAGCCATATTCATTTGTCTTAGAAAAACATCATCATGAATTTAAAGTGAGATAGAATCATAATCTGTTTAAGAAGTTTACCTGAAAAATGGTCATACTGTGTCAATAGTTCTTAATATTATTATTTTGGTACTGTTTTTAAAATAGAGAACAATTTTCTATATGGTCTTCAAAACCTCTAGCATTCTCACTAAACTTAGACTTATTTTATACATTCTGGAACATAAATGAATCATGAATGCAGAACTGAGTCAAAGGACTTGTAGTAATCAACAAAAGGTTCAACATTATGATATTTGATGGCACGTGGTCCCTCTCTTCACATGGAGCATTATATACTTACATGTGGATGCTCTTTCAATAGGAATACAATTTTGAGTCACATACAGATCACTAGATTTTTAAAAAGATTAATGTTTATTTTTTATTCACTTTTTCCACAAAAATTTGGGACAACTTACTTTTTATCATGTGCAGTTTTCATTTATGATTTTTTGAAACATAGCTCTGAAAAACAGGCTTTAAAAACCCTATTTTATTTCAGAAGAGCTACTTGACTATGCCTTTAAAGCCAAATTACACTGGCTGTCCTTGAATGGTTCATAGTAATCCCTCACCCAAGCCTCAGTGGCTCATAGGTTAGGTTTTAATGGATTAGAATGTGTGCAAATAATAATTGTTTTCTGTTCTGGCCAGAAACATTGAGGGTCTTCCCCTCCTAAACAGATATTTTGGTGATGGTAAATTAGACCCTCTTTTGTCTCAATTCCTACCTAGCTCTTAGCCTTTGAATGAGTTGCCTTAGACAAAATGAGACTTGGGAACTACCCTAATTTAGAAAGGCTAAGGTCACCTGTTGCATCCAAGATAATGGTCTTGACCTATGTCTTGCCACTGAACTCCCTTGACTCTAAGGGAGATAGTGAAGCTGATGACTTTGCGCAGCTCTGTTTCATTTACAACCAGTTCAGGCACAAGTTAAGACATTACCCTCAGGATGTCCTTGGTCCTCTTTTCGAATGAAGGACAGACAACAACAACTTTGCCTTGAAGTATTTTTAAGTATTACCTTAAAATTAAGTATTAAGCATTCTCTGGTTCAATGTGATCTTAGGGTTTAAGTTTAAAGTCTTCCGTCTCTATCTTTCTATGGTGTATTTTGAGAAATTTATATTTCTCAAGGCCAATGAAGTTTTTCTATCATTAGAGAAAATTTCTATTAGATGGAGGAGCCTCTTAAGTTCATTTTTTTGGAGGAACTATATAACTTTGGACAGGCTATATAACTTAATAAAATTGATGATTAATAAGATATTTTGGGTTAACTCTGTTTTATTTGAAAATCATACTTTGTTCTCTTATGGAAAGATTACAATGTATTTATGGCTAGGCAGAATCATAATTTTAAACTGTCTCCCTAAAGAAAGCCATGGTTTATATCAATAGTTCTTGACATTATTGTCCAAGTGTAATATTTTAGATAGAGAACAGTTATCCATGTTGACATCAAATACCCTGGAGTTCTATTTTTTTTAAATCATTCATTCATTCCAACACTCAGCGCAGTGCTTGGTGCTTAATAACAGTTTATTTACTGGTATTAATTGATCACAGAATAAACTATGAATGAAGAACTGGTACAAATTGATTTTGAAATAATCAGTAAAGGCAGTAGAAATATTATAGTACTTTAAAGTAGTTTACACAATGTAATGGGGGCTAGAGAGCATGTACAGTGGGAACAATTGATAGACTCACTGTTTGGAAAGCCTTCTTTCAGAAAGGTATGATGATGCTTTTTACAATGTAAAAGGCCATACCGCTCAGTTTGGAGAATGCACATTCTATAACTGGTTTTAGTCTATGAACTTCATAGTAAAAAGCAGCCTTTTTGTTCAACTGAATAGCTGAAACAAAGTATATTCAAAAGGCATTGCCCAAACAAATCTCATCTCCTGATCTGGTTTTATCCAGCACAGTTGGTGTTGAAATTTGGAGGATGAACCCTAGTGTGTAGAGAAAGGGACTCAGGCCCCTGGGTGTGACGTGAACCTGAGAGCACATGGTCATTGTTGCTTCTGTTTCTATTTCCTAAAGCAGGAAGGGAGATGGCTACAAGGTTGTGAGCTTCGAAAGAAGTTCAGGAGCAAGAAGCCCACAGTGAGGAACACAGTCCTAGCTGAACTGCTTAACCCAGCCCAGCAGTGGCAGAGATGAGGAGTCATCCATTTACGGGCCACGCTGCAAATGAAAATGAAATTTGTGTGACTCCAGCCCCCACATTCCGGAGGCTTCCTCTCCTGACCTTTGGAAAATCACAAGGTCACATAACTTTCACCTAAAAGTAGAAAGAATAAGTACAACAGAAACAGAAATGATAGCAGGATGCTGCACTCTCAGCTTCATCCATCTCTAGGAGAGAGAGGGCCTGAAGCATTTCCCCTGCTTGGAGGCTCAGAGCATCCAAACACCTTTGTCCCAACATCAGCCAAGCCTGAAGGAGTCAGACTAAGAGACTAAATTTAATTGGATACTGCCTTTTGAATTTACCCTAGTTCCTGCCCCTTAGAAAATCAGAAAGGGTCCTCTTCAGAATAGAACCAGCTATAGGCACCTCTGTTCTATGTTTTTGTGCTTTCCTAGATGGAAACCTCTTCCATATGGGGATTACATCATTCAAGTATGCAATGAATGCTCACTAGTTCTTTGCTGAACATGCTGTACCAGTCCCCTGTTAAACCAGCAATTGCTAAATTGACCTTTACACAGCTGGGGCTTTAGATACACCATTTTTTGCTTCTTAACCAACATATTGCTTTCTTGTTAGTGTTTATACATATCTTTTTTAGTAGTACAAGCTGTGAATGTATAAACACATAATTGGGCTATATGTGCAGAAATCTTTGGTGTTTTCATCTTTGGGCTATAGATAGGTGAAACTTTCATCTAAGAAATGTGGAATCAGGCTTATATCTGAGGGGAAACATATTGAGTACAACACTTTTCTGGCAATAATTGGATCATGTGAGGCATTTAAAATAATAACTGTGGATCTTCTCCATTGCTGCTACATTTGAGTTTTGAAGATAAACTTGAGTTTCAGTCTTCTCCCTTGATGTAACTATTCTGTCAGGGGCAGCTTTGTAGTGTAGCGGATATAGTGGACACCATTGCGTGAGTCAGTAGGACCTGAGTTCAAACACTTGATTCTTGACTCAAACACTTGACACTCACTAGCTGTGTGACCTTGGGCAAGTCACTTAACCCCAACTGCCTCATCCTGGGTCATCTCCAGTCATCCTGATGAATATCTGGTCACTGGATTCAGATAGCCCTGGAGGAGAAGTGAGTCTGGTGACCTGAACAGCCCTCCCTCACTCAAAACAAAGTCAAGTACAAGTCATTTCTCTGGTGGCGTGGTCTTCTGCAACAAAGGACGAACACACACAACTATTCTGTCACTCATTACATTAGTTGTATATGAATCTTCTGATATTTATTTGAGCCAACTAGCATTTTCATGGTGTTAGACTTCTTGTGGTCATCGTATAGATGTCCAGAAACATTCCATATCTTTCTTGTCTTGGATTTCTTGAGCCTCTGTGGTAAAATTATTGATTGATTTTCAATTATGTCATTCTTTCTGCTTCCTTGACTCCTCATATCACCTTAAACTTCAGTCTTTATTTTCAATAGCTAATTAAAAAACCAGAATGTCTGATATATGATTTTGCTTTTCATAGTCTTTTGTATGTTTCCCTTGTTGTGCCTTTGCCTGAACAATATGGCATCAAAGTTTTCTCCTGATATAGTTTTCTAGCGATGTTTTGTCTAGCTAGGACAATATTCTCAATTTGCCTCTGGCATTTGTCACCTATCATCAGGGATATTCTCTCATAATTCTACCCTGTATACACTCTTTTTGTTTTAACTTTCACCTGAATACTTTATTGCATTCTTGCCAGTGTACAAAACAGAAATCAATGGAAATTCGGAGAGATAGATGAGAAAGTCTGACACGAGTTAAAATCTGGATGATTAACTTGGCACATTGTTACAAAGATTAAACTGGTGCAGGCTTTAGAATTCTCTCTCCTTTGAATAGTCACAATTCACATTACAGGACATCACATCATGATCCAGATCCACATATGAAGTCTGGATTCGGAGATCCAGTCTTAAGATTATCTTGCTACGAAGTATTAGTACTGGAAGATAACCCAGTCAGCAGGCGATCATTTAGAGGATTTTGCAGGCAAGACTGTTTCAGATCGGCAGTAGCCTGAGAAACTTTCACGCGGTAGAGCCTGGTCTCGAGCCTGAGCTGCTGCGCCACCTTCCTCAAGGCATCGACGTTGGAGCTGCTGGACCTGGCACAAGGAGCCGGACTCCGCGGTGGGTGCGTGGGTGGTGGTCGGGCAGATGTCTTCTCGCTTCCTGGCTCACTGAATCTGCTGAAGCGCCGGCATTTGGTATCTGTAGGTACCCGAGGGTGTGTGCCCCGGGCTGAGGGGACAGGCGGAGGTGCGGGGTGGGGGCAGGGTGCCCTGTGTACACTCTTCTAAATGATTTTGCACACTATATCAAATCCTATGGGAGAACGAATTTATTAATTATGGTTATAGCATATAGTACCTTTTTAATTACTATATTTTGGTACTTGATGTGCAAGTTGGATGCTGTCAAACTCAAAAAAAGACCTTTTGGAATTCGAGCTTAAAATTTCTCATCTTTTCAAAATTGTTGCAGGTATCAGTATTTGTTGTATTATTATGAATAGTTTCTGGAGTTTGAACTAAGTATAGATTTTAATAGCTCTCCAATTCTATCTCTTTTTATTTAAAAAAATTCTAATCTAAGCTTAAGGAAGAAGTGGGGTTTTTTTTTGTTTTTTGTTTTTTTTTATGGTTGCCTTTTAGTGGTATATGTAATAGTGTGATGTAGAGATTAGAGTACCTTAATTAATATGAATCCCTTGCCTACGAGTGGGGAGATTTGTTTGCATTTCTGTTATGATAAGGTACTGATACATTCTTCAGCACATTTCATGTATACTTGTGGTTAGCTTGCTTTACTGGTCAGTCAGCATGATCTACACTAAAGCATTTCCAGATTTCTGGTATTTCTAATTTATTCTTGTGTAACTTGCCGTCTTATATTATTAAAGCTTAAAGGAGCATCATTTGCTCTATTCTCTTGTGTATCAAAATGCTCATCACAATGGTTTCTAGTATATTGCCCCTTCTAACTCTTTAACTCTAAGGAGAAGTTGTATCACAATAGACAGGGTTCTAACTCTGGTCAGTGCTATCACCATATCCCTATTTGCCACTATTTCAAAGCTCCTGTCAGGCTCTCATAGCTATCAGTATATTCTTAGGGCATGCAAAGTCCCCATTGCCCATCATCTTAATTGGCATTACTCTGCTTTTCCATTGCACTCTTCTTAGCATTTTATTTTCCTAAATTCACAGATAAGGAAATTGAAACTCAGATAGGTTATTACTGGACTCACCTAAGGTCACACAAATACTAAGTGTCAGAGGTAGAATTTCTTCCCAATTCTGAGTGTAGAACTCCATTTTCTTTATCATGCTGCCACTGTATTTAGCAAAGCATCTCATAATAACCATATAGATAAATTCAAAAGGCATGTTCCATTAAGTAGATTTAGAGCTTGTTGAACCATCTGACCCATAAAATGATCATTGTGGAAAGATGCCAACCTGGAAGTCAATCTGTAATGGAGCTTCAGAGGTCAGTCTGTCAATTAACTGATAAACATTTATTAAATGAGTATCTTGTACCAGACTTTGTGCTATGAAGATATGAAGAAAGAAAAAAAAGAAAAAAAAACCTTGGCCTTGAGGATCTCATATGTAATGTCTGTATGAATATACAAAGACAAGCTCTATGCAGAAAAACAGAGTAAATAACAAAGGAAAGGCATTATGAACAAGGGGTATTGGAAAAGGCTGCCTGTAGAACAGAGGTGCCAAGCATACAATTGTGGGTCATATATAGACCACAATACTTCTGAGTGTAGTTCCTGTCTGATTTTAGTATGTTGATATATTAATAAAAATATATAAACATATGCATTCTAAGTCAATATGGGGAATGGGTGCTTATCAGTTTAGTGACTCTCCATTTGAGCTTAACACTATCTGCCTTTGGTTATTACTATTCATCACTTTTGTTAATGACATAAATGAAAGTGTACATAGTATGCCTATAAAATTTGCAGATGGCATAAAGGTAGAAGAGATATCTAGATGACATAAGACACCAAAAGACTCAGAAGGTTAGAAAGATGTGCTGTATCTAATCAGATGATATTTTGTAATATAAATGTAAAATATTCACACTTTTATGTAAAATTATCTTTTTTATCCTATTATGGAAATACTTTTTTATTTCATAAACTAAAAATAAAAAAACTACACTAGGATGTAAAAAGAAAATCCTTTATAAAAATGCAGAATGGGGAGGGATGCATGATTAGACAAGATTTTGTATTAAAAAGACTCCACAATTTTAGTGGACTGTGAGTTCAATATAGGTTAGCAGTGAAAATAGACAATGTCACCTTAGATTGCATTAACATAATCAGAATGTCCAGAATAAGGGAAATCATGCTCCTCCGTACTACACCCTGTTTAGATCCCATCTGGGGCACTCTTGTTTTTTTGTCATTCATTTTCAAAGAGAATCAATGACATCATGGGTGATATCATGGATTTAAGTGAAGCAGAGTTCCACAAAGTCGTAAACCTCACTCTCTCTTCCAGAGCTATGGAAGTCCAGTGGCAGGACAAAAGTTAAAATGACTGGCTATGGCCAGGGATGCAGTGGATGACCTTGGCTTCTTCAATGTCTAATCAAGCTCTAAGAGTCAGTGCCTGCTTCAACTTTCTTCATGGTTGTTAGAAAAAATTGTTCTCATTTGCCCCACCTTCACCCCCATTTCACCAAGGAAATCTTTACACTCTTGAGACAGACATCCCCCAAATCACTGATGGATTTGAAGATGGATCAGTTGCCCTCAATCTGGTTTAGTGTATCTGCAGAGAGTTTTGCCAGTGTGCATTGTATATGCTACAGCTTCTTGGAGCTACAGGTGAGAGTTGGATGGAGACCAGTGGCAGATAAGAAGCCCTGAGAAGTGCTCACTAAGTCTTCACACAAGAGGTGCTAGTCCTCCCTGAATACTCCATAACCCCTTGAGTACTCTTCATTACTGGGCACCACATGTTATATTATTAAGCTAGAGTAGAGAAACCAGAGTAGGGCAATACTCGTAATGGTGAAATTTTAAAACATGCAAAAGCAAAGATCAGTGAAAGTAATGGAGATATTTAGATTCAAAAAGAGAAAAGTTAGGGGAAATGAAAGCTATTTATAAGTATTTAAAAAGGTATCCTATATAATAATTATATTTGTTTGGCCCCAAAATGAGGATTAATTAGCAGTGATGACAGGCATATTTTTGCTCAAGAGAAGGATAACATCAGTTTCAACATCTTTTTCCATAGAAATCATAGATTCTGTTACAGTATTAAAAAGTAATAAATTTTTGTGCAGTTTTAGTTTAGCTATAGTTTAACTGTCATTCTTTAAAGAATTTGTGATGAGAAAAAGAATTTCACAGTCATCCAGGAGTTACTTGGTATGAATGAAATAAGACTAAGTGAGGTATAGAAAGAAGAGTATGTCTTTCCTAGGAGAACTGTTTTTTAACTCTTAACAATATGAAATCTTATTTTAACACTGCAGATGGAACTTTTGAGAAAATCCTTTGTTATCTTTAGAGAGTTGAATGGTCAGGCTGTGTTTCTAGAATTACTAAGTCAATGATTGTAGTGATGAGGCTGTTACATAGTGTAGTGAATACAGCAATGAACCTGGAGTCAGGGAGATGTATAGACACAGATGTATAGTAGCTAGGACCCTAGGCAAGTCATTTGACCTCTCTGTCTAAGTTATTTCATCTGCTAAGTGGGCATAATAGCTTTTACCTCCCAAGATGAGAATGAGAATAAAATGAGATATTTGTAACGCACTTAGCAAACCTTGAGGAGACATATATTGTTATTCAGTTATTTTAGTTGTGTCCAACTCTTTGTGCCCCATTTGGAGTTTTCATGGCAAAGATACTAAAGTAGTTTGCTATTTCCTTCTCCAACTCTTTTTATAGATGAGGAAATTGAGATAAATAGGGTTTAGTGACTTGCCCAGGGTCACACAGCTGGTGAGTATCTGAGGACAGATTTGAACTCATAAAGATGAATTTTCTTGGCTCCAGGCCCTGAATTCCACTCACTTCACTGCCTAATTGCTCCAAAGTTCCATATAAATGCTACCTATCATTTTTAGTAATAGTTGTTGTAATAGCAACAGCATCAGTAGTAACAGTAGTAATAGTTAGGGTTAAAAAAGACTTTGGTTGGGTTCTTATAGCTTCCATGTTGTAAATAATGATTTGCCTTTGTTTTATTATTATATGGTTACTAAACTATATAGCCATTAAACTTCATGCTTATTTAAGTTTGGTAAAGAAAGGGGTGACCACCCAAGTGAGGGGGAGGGCCTACTTCTAAATGGGCTCTCTCAGAGAATGGTTCTTTAGTACTAGAGGCCTTCAAGTCTAGATTGAATGGTCATTTGTAAAGAATGTTTGGATACATATTATATTAGATGATCTAACAGGTATAATCTGGGCATGATAATTTAGGTTTAAAGCTAAGTCAAGAGAGTTTCTATTGTTTTTGTTTAATGGTGACCTCTCTTTTTATTTATATTGAAATTTTCTTCATACATCTCAAGAGACAGATGGATTTTACTGATGGTGAAATAAATTCTATTACTTATATACTTTAATATTCTTCAAGAGGTGACAGTATCCAATGATATTAAACAAGAGATTTTTTTTTCTTCTTTTCCTTTGCTGTATCACTGGATATGTAAATTCAGAATGATTTTTACCTTTGCAACCTGACATGAATTTGATCTGAACTAAACAAATTCATATTTTGTTTATTATTTTTCAAGTATAAATAGTTTGTCCAATTTTATACTAAACTTAGTTTATATCAGCAACATTTCTAGATGTGGCTCTGTTTGGCTGCCTTTCAGTCTCATGGGCAGGATCAAAAATATACATAAATTATTAAGTTTAGCATCATTGGAAACATGTGCATCTATGTAAAATGTACATACATTCAGTGGCTACCATCTGTGGCTGTAGTAATTTGAGCTCATAAATATGCACAATCTCGTATACTGCTTCAAATAAACAAAATCCTTTTGGACAGAAAACCTGATATTGTGGTTTGGGTAGGTACCATCTCATCCTGTCAGACTTCATATGTGAAGAGTGATAGAATACACATATTGTCTTGGTTAGTTGGCACTTACATTCATTCTTTCACAGACATACTACACTCTTTGGAGAAAACAACACTTTTTAAATGTTGTAAAGTGATAATGTAAGAACCTTTTCCACATACAAAAATTAGTCATCATTAGGTTATATGATTTTATTATACCATAGAATATGATGATTCTTTGGGGGCTGTGAGGGACTGAAAAAAAATGAAGAGAAAGGGGCTATAGAACTCTTAGGGATCACACCTCTCTTTCTTTGCTACTTAAATTTTGATCCTTCATTCTTTTGATTGTTAGAGAGAGGTGTATTTAGGAGTAAC
This sequence comes from Bettongia penicillata ogilbyi, assembly GCA_023548195.1. Classification (NCBI taxonomy): domain Eukaryota; kingdom Metazoa; phylum Chordata; class Mammalia; order Diprotodontia; family Potoroidae; genus Bettongia; species Bettongia penicillata. The sequence goes on along the minus strand of JAJHZJ010000049.1, from coordinate 464,432 downwards.
AAATAAGGTTGCTGCAGTGACATGTAACCAGTATAGGTATACTAAACTCTTTTTGATTCTAAATAAAAGTTCAGAAAACACTCACTATTTGTTCATTATAAAATTAAGACCTTTATCACCCATTAATGCACATGCTACCTAAGTGATGGATCTCTCCAAACAAAAAAAGGCAGATGTCTCTTCCCTTGAATTTATCTTTCTCTCCTTTGCCTTTGTACTTAACCCATGAAAACTAGAGCCAAGTGATCAATTTACTTTTGAACACATTCGGATTTTCAATTTGAAAAGGTTAATTTTGTTCTGTTTTGTTTGTTTAGCTAAAGTGAATTTTGTGTGTAAATGCAGTGGTTAATGGGATCTTAATCTGTACATACTGCTTTTTCAGTTAATAGAATTTGTGGTACATAGCAGAGTACTATTCCGGTTCTGAGGTCATAATCTCTGAGTTGTTCTTTTGAACCTCTACAAAGCATAGTACTATGTTTGTGGCACTACTTGGGTGGCAGCAGTCTATAAATGTCTTCAAACCAATTATGAGAGGGCCAATTCAACCATTTTCATCTTTATAATTGATTTGCCATGGCTGAATTAACCATAAAGTATTCAACATTAATTCCATATATATTGGCTTAAAATTATTTCATATTTGAAAGTGCATTTAGAACAAGAGAAAAGGAGAGATCCTTTTATAAAATAAATTTTTTTATAAAAAAAGATCCATTAAAAATAAGATTCCTATAAGAAACAGAACATAGCATTAACAAAAATACTATAGGAAAGGTGCTCCAAATTGGGTAAACTTTAGTATGAAGATGTCATTCAAGATGGTTAGATCAAATGCAAATTATTGATTAAGCGAGATGATTTTAGCTTTTGTAATTCTGTACTTAACAAAAACAAATATGAACATTTCCATATATATGAAGAAAAACAGAAAAAATATAGAATGTGAGACAAAAAATTTCTACATAAAACTAACGTAGTTCACATATTTAATTAATGTATTTAATAAATTTATGTATTCAATAATTCAAAGCCATCTTCATCATATGCATCTCCCTCTGAAATTTATTTGTCCTGCTCTATTCATATAATAAATGCTTCAATTATCCTGCTTTGTTTCATTTCTTCTCTTTTTTGAGAATTCCCCCTTTTCCCACTCCCATAGAGTACTTGTGCTCCATCCTTCCATTTAATTGCTATTCCCCACTGCTTTCTGTTTTCATTTATTGTGAGAATATCATTATTTATGTCTTTAGTTTTTATGTTAATATTAATTCACCGACTACTAGATGGTCTCAGTTCTATTGTATCAATAGCTAAGTTAATACTTATAGGTCATCTAAAATGGTGTACTATCTTCTCTTTTTTGATATTACCACTGTTGCCACAAAGATCGAGGCCATAATGAACTGATAGTCATTACAGTCCTCTCCCCCACTTATTTCCCAGGTTGTGATGGCCAAAGAATTAATTACTTAGTGGCTAACCAACTGATGGTTAACCCTTCTGAACTTAACTCAATCAATCCTTGAAGAAAGGGTAAATCTGTAACTAAGACTATCTATAGTTGAGGCCTTTCTAGCATAGTATAACTTGATTGAATTAGCATAAACTTTAAAGATCCAGGGTAATTTCCATGCCACAGTGAATATAAGAGTAGGAGTTAATGATGGTGAGGAGACCTGAAGTCAAATCTTGACTCCAACACTATATGTGTATCCTTAGTTGAAGTCTCTTCTTGAACCTCAGTTTCTTATCTGTAAAAATTTGTATAGCATATTTTTCACTCATTACCTTCTATGGTTACTGGAAAATGTTTTATAAACCTTAAAGTTCTACATAAACTTGAATGTCTATTATTAAAAGTAGGCAATCACCCAACTACTTATCTCTTAGTTCTCTCCAGCAACAACAAAAACAAGAAAAGACCAGTCGAAACATGATGCAGAGAATATTTGTGGAAAGGAAAATTTTACATAGTAGTCCAATGCCATTCAAGTCATATAAAAAAATAAAACTAGCATTGAGATAGCTCCTATATGTCATATATTAACAGCACTCAGGCCCATGTTCCTATCACTTCATTTGTCCCCAAGGAAGACTTTCTAAAGACAAGGCAGAGTTATCATGAGAGACATCATAGCTGCTAAAGGTTGCAGTGAGGCTGAAGGAACTTGAATCAGATTTAACCGTCCATTCCCAACATGCGTACATTACAAATTCAATTAATGCTAATATGTGCACTCCTTTAAAGAATTCATACCCCTGTGAAATTGGTGGAACATCTGAAACTCTTTATCTTCCAAAATTTTATTTTGCTACCACTTTCAACTTCTAAGAAGCTAAACATTTCCTTGTGTTTATGCTTATGACGGTGTTTTGACATTTTATTTAAACATTTATTTTATTTAAAAGTAGCTAAGGATGCAATTGGAACTTTTAAATTTAATTTAAAATGACCCTGGTGTTGGGGGTGAAGATGAGTAGGAAACCAGCCATTCTGCTGCTGAAGAAAAAAACATTTTGTATTCTCTCTCTCTCTCTGTCTCTCTCTCTGTCTCTCTCTCTTTGTGTCTCTCTTTCTGTTTCTCTCTCCCTCTCTCTTTCTGTCTCTCTGTCTCTCTCTTTCTCTCTCCTTCTCTCCCTTTCTCTCTCTCCCTTTTTTTGTTTTTGTCTCCCTTCCTCACCCTCAATCCTTTCTTTCTCTGTCTCTCTGTCTCTCTCTCTGTCTCTCTGTCTCTCCCTCTCTCTCTGTCTCTCTCTGTCTCTCTTTCCCTCTCTCTCTGTCTCTCTCTCCCTCTCTGTCTCTCTCTCTCCCTCTCTCTCTCTGTCTCTCTCTCCCTCTCTCTCTGTCTCTCTCTTTCTCTCCTTCTCTCCCTTTCTCTCTCTCCCTCTGTTTTTGTCTCCCTTCCTCACCCTCAATCTCTTCTTTCTTTCTCTGTCTCTCTGTCTCTCTCTCCCTCTCTCTCTGTCTCTCTCCTCTCCCTCTCTCTCTGTCTCTCTCTCTGTATCTCTCTGTCTCTCTCTATCTCTCTCTCTCCTTCTCTCCCTTTCTCTCTCTCCCTGTGTTTTTGTTTTTGTCTCCCTTCCTCACCCTCAATCTCTTCTTTCTTTCTCTGTCTCTCTCTGTCTCTCTCTCTGTCTCTCTCCCTTTCTCTCTCTCCCTCTGTTTTTGTTTTTTCTCCTTTCCTCACCCTCAATCTCTTCTTTCTTTCTCTCTCTCTCTGTGTCTCTCTCTCTGTCTCTCTCTCCCTCTCTCTTTCTGTCTCTGTCTCTCTCTCTCTGTGTCTCTCTCTCTGTCTCTCTCTCCCTCTCTCTTTCTGTCTCTCTCTTTCTCCCTCTCTCCTTCTCTCCCTTTCTCTCTCTCCCTCTGTTTTTGTCTTCCTTCCTCATGCTCAATCTCTTCTTTCTTTCTCTGTCTCTTCGTCTCCAGTTGGTTTGTGAACATCGATTTAGTTTGACTGCTTCCCCTATGCAATAAGGAAGTAAGATGTGTTAATGACATGAGAAGAAACAGTCAGTGTTTTGCATGCTTTTATTTTAGAATATCTCGCTGCCCCCTGGACCCTGTGATGGGTCTAGTAACATTACTACTCTAGTCTCCCTCCATAAGAGAATGTAGGGACATTACCCAGCATTTCTCTTCCTGCTAGTTTGCAATGGGAATGTTTGCCAAAGATGAATATGACCCTGAACTTGGGACTGTGAATGAACTGCAATTTTGCTGACTATGTACAGGCCTCTGCCATACTGCCTCTGGAGAATTTTCTTAGGCTACATTGACAAGTGAGGAAAGGGCTGCTGCAAATGTCATGGTCTGTAAAACATTTTCGTGGGCTGACAGATTATTTAATTTTTTTTTTTTTTAGTTCTGCAAGGTTGCATGCACAGATATTTCTGTTACTTATGGAGAAGCATGCAGATGGTGCTCCATATCATTGCCACTCCATAAAACATGAGCTTGTGAACAACTGTTCTCTTTAGAGAAGTATCATAGTGAGAGTTCTTTGGTATCATACGTCTGTTCATGGACTCATAGAAATATAGCATTTGGAGAGAACTTTTAGAGATCTTCTAGTTTCACTGTCTCATTTCACAAGTGAAGAAAGTGAGATCTAAAGGAGGTAAGTAATTAGTTGCAGGTCACACAGCTACTTAGGGTTCATATCCGGGACCAGATTAGAGGTTACCTGATTTCTAGTCAGGTCTTTCATCCATCCCATCTCACTTCTGTTGGAGGGTATCTAGGTGTTATGCTCACACACAATCCTGAGTCCTCCTTGCCCTACAAATAAGGTCTTTGTTCTGGCACCAATAATATCTATTATAGAAGGCATACAGTTCTCCGGGTCCTGGGCACCTACTGTCTGATTGTTTCTACACTGATTGACTGAGAATTCTATCAGGTTAAAGGCCTTAAACAAACAAATTAATTCTGAGTGGCGTAATTAGTGACAACTTCCTTAAGTCAGCGTGACAGTATGGAATAGTGGAGAGGTGATGGCTTTGAGGTCAAGAAACCTTTGTTTAAATACTTCAGTAAACAAGTACTAGCTGTGTGTCTCTAGGCAGTTAACTTAATTTCCCAGTGGGTCAACTTTTTATCTGCACCGTTAGAAAGTTGGATTCAGTGCCTTCTTTAGTTCTTTATAACTCTAAATCTATAATCTTATAAACTGACGTTTTAGTCAGTCATAAAAGATAAAGAAGAATTTTTTTGTATTGGTACTTATTAGTTAGCCTTATTTAACTCTTAGAAAGGGGTATTTTACTACAGCAGGAGAGTGGGGACAGATGAAGTCAAATATTTTCCCAAAAGTCTAAGAGACTCTTTCCTACAAGTACAAAGTTCAGAAGAAAGTAGGTTAAATCTTAGAAAGCATATGTGACAAAGTTCCTGAAATGCTTTTGCTAGAAGTCTCATGATATTCCCGTGAGGGATGCTGTAAATTTTCTGCTTTTCCTCATCATAACCATAACCAGTCTGCTCTTGACTTCCAACACAGACATTTTCACCACCTGCTCATGTTCAGGGTACACTGCTTAGATGCTGAAGAGGAAGTTCAAATCCCCTGGTAGTCTGAATTTTACCAGGTTATCCTCCCAATGTATAGGGGCAAGAATGGGGTCAAGGAGGAGGAAAGGGTAGAATGGGCAGGTATCAGAAATAAGGTCAAAATTTCTTTCCTTCCATTTCCCCCTCCCCAAGTGACTCCTTCTCAGGGACGTGGATGGAAGGCTTCCATATTGCTCACTAAGTCATCTGATATTTTATGTAATTCTTGTCTGAAAGGGCCCATTATAAGGGATTCTCTCCTTATTGCCCGAGGGTGATTTTCGGTGCACCACACCTATGTGAGGGGCAGGCAGAGTTGGTGAGAATGAAAGAGGACAAATCTAGGCTTCCTTCCCAAGCTTGTTCCAATGTTGCCATGACTTGAACTCCTGGTCTGGTGAGGATTACTGCTGGTACCTAAAAGTGAGAAACAAAGCAGAAATAAAAGCCCCTGTTCTTCAAAAGGGAAGGGGAGAAGCTGTCCTGCCTTCCTCCTTGTTCAGCTCATAGCACAGGCTGTGGGTGAACTGTGATCTTCATCCTCTGGCACAACAGCAAAAAGCCTACAGGAATAGGAAAGACTCAATCTGTCCACTTTTTTTAAAGATGCAGCCTTTAATGATAATGCAGTGAATCAAAGGAGGCTACACCAACCCATGTGGTGAAGGATCCAAGGCACTTCTATATTTGAACTACAGGGCATGGTCATATTCCTCAGCCTCTTCAATCAATCTGACCCAGTAGAAATACCTTTTAAATAATTGATATCCAGTCAATCAACAGATATCAATCAACAAATATCCTTGCTCCTCACCTCTCATGAACTGATTCAATGCAATGTGTCCTCCCCTGATAATGCCATGGGGTGATTGACTTAATTAACCACCATCCTTACATCTTTTTTTATATGTTGCAAACTATAGTGCTTCTTATTTTAAAGGTCAAATAAAACACATTTGCTTTGGTCCTAATTATCTTTATTTCTTAGGATATTAATCACACAAGTTTAAACTGGAATCTCCCAGGATGCTTCTCTCTCAGGATATTTTCTTTTTTGTCCCTCAAAATATCTTGCAGCTCAACTTCCATAAAAGAAAATTATAAGTCTATAAGAGAAAAAAAATAGAAAAGCAAGGTCTGGAAGTATAAAGAACCAAAAACAAAAAAAAGAAGCTTCTTGCAAACATTCTTAAACTTCTGTTATTAAAAAGTCATGTCTCTTCTCAGTCTGTCCTCTACTCATCCAACTAAGTGATTGTCCTAAAGTGAAGGTCTGACTATTCCATACCCTCTGACTGATTCAGTGAACACTAATGGCTCCTTATTACTTCTATAATCAAATATAAAATTTATCTGTTAAGCTTTCTTACTAACCTAGCCCCTTCCTAACTTTCTACCTTTACTCCTTACTCCCTTTCATATACTCTATGATCCAGTGACATTGACCTCCTTGATGTGTCTTGAACAAGATATTTTATCTCCCTACTCTGCATTCTCTTCCTTCTCACCTCTGTTACTTGGCTCCCTGACTTCCTTCAAGTCTCAGCTAAAATCCTACCTTCTGTAATAAGTCTTCACCAATTCCTCTTAAAGCAAATGCCTTGCATAATGCCTGACACGTAGCAAGTTCTACAGACACACACACACACACACACACACACACACTATTAGTAATACTATGATTTTTTTGATTTGTGCATGTACCTCTCTGTCCATCCAGAACAAAAAGAAAAAAAAACTAATGTAATAATGTAGGTAGTGACCATAATAATCTTCCTAATATAATTGATAATAGTAATACAACCCACTCCCATTTGTAGAATCCATGCCATGCCTACCAAAATTCCAATTGGATGATCCAAAGAATTGGATACAACTAACAAAATTTGGAAATAAGAAGAAAAAAAGTCAGAGAAAAACTGGGAGAAGCAAAAAAAAAAAAAAAGGAAGTGGGACTTGAGCCAGAAAATATTAAATTATACTATAAAGCAGTCATTATAAAAAATCAAGTATTGGATAAAAATGAAAAATAAAGCCATAAACTAGAATAAGAACAAATGGATATTCCATGAGAAATAACATTACAGTGTGGGTGAGTGTGTTTATATATGTGGATGTGTGTGATCATTGAATTAAAAACATGAATAATTTTGTACCTCTAATTTTAAAAGTCCAAATTGCTATCTAAAAGCTTGAATAAATTCACATCTCCATGAGTAACGTATTAGTTTCACTGTTTCCCCACATGCATACCAGAATTGAATCTTTTATTTTCTTTCCCAATTTTATAGGAGTACAATGGTATCTCACAGTTTTCTTAATTTTCATTTCTTGGATTATTAAAGAGATGGAATGCTTTTCTTTAGGATTACTGATAAAAAGTTTCAAGAATTTCTTTTCATGTCTTTTGTCTATTTGAAAAATAGTTTATAAATTTTCATCTATTAATAATTTTGAATGTCAAACTCTTGTCAAATATATTTAAGATAATTTTTCTAGTCTCTTTCCTTTGTATTCTAGACTCTTTACATTATATAAAAAAAATTTCATTTTCCTGTAATCAGATAGATCTCTGATATCTCTCATGCTTTCTACTAAGCCAGTGATAGTTATTCCTTTTTCAGAGTTGTAAAAATAACATTCCATTGCACAATTTTAAAAATCATTACTACTTCATAACATAATTTGAGATCTAAGTATAAAATCCCTTCTTCTTTTTTGCTTATTAATATTTTTGACATTTTCAATCTGTTTTCCTATGAATTTTTGTCATTGCTTTAAAAATTCCCATAGTCTTCTAGTAACTTTAACAATATTTTTTTTACAAGAAAGGCTAAAATCCATTCTAAAACAATTAGAGCTCTATGGCTATTATAGTATTTTGTTTTCCTACAGGCATACTAGAGTTGAATCTTATCTTCCACTATCTAAATGATTACATTTGCAAATGCATATTCAGAAGAACAAAAATTGACAGTAGCAAAATCAGTCTATGTTTACAAAATTTCCTCCAGATTATTGAATGAAATCTGTTTTTTCTTCTTTTAAAGGTTTTTAAATTTGTTTCACAGAAAAAAGAGCTTACTCAGAACCAGTTCACTTTCAAAAGGAAGTCTAAAGAAAATGATGCCTTGTAATTTTTTGAGTTTACTGCTACTTTGTTCATAGTGTACATTGGTAAAATTTATTTTGAGGGTAGGATGAGACAAAGGTAGCTGCAGTTATGTGTAGATATGTATATGTATGTATGTATATATGTGCATGTGTGTATGTATGTGTATGTATGTACACAGGTACATATATAGACATATACACTCATACTCATATTTGTAAGACTGAACTATGCTTATTTCATCCTGTCACCTGATTTTCTGAAGATGGATAATATCTTTCTTCATAAGTCCAAGTCTTTCCATGTTTTTCTAAACCCACTAGTATGACTTGCACTTGACACTGTTTTGAGTGAGGCAGGGCTGTGCAGGTCATCAGCCTCACTTCTCCTCCAGAGTCATCTGAATCCAGTGACCAGATATTCATACACCACAACAATATTCCAACCTCCAATACCTCTGAGATCTTGTCTATGAAAGTTTTCCCCCCAATTTTCTGCATTCCATTCTTGGCTGCATAGGTTTTATTTATGCAAGAAAATTTTAATTTAAAATAACTAAAATTATTCTTTTTATGCTTCAAAAAACTCTCACTTTATAATATAGCTTAAGGTCTGATACTGCTGAATCTACTTCCTTTACATCTTTTTTCCCTTGGTTTCTTTGAAGTTCCCAACCTTCTATTCTTCCAAATGGACTTTGCTATTATTTTTTCTAACTCAGCAAAATAAATTTTAGTCATTTGGTTGGAAGATATTGACTAAATAGATTAACTAGGTAAAATTGTCATTTAAAATTACATTGGTTTTATCTATCCATGAACTATAAATATTATTTCAATTATTTAGATCTGAGTTTATTTGTATAAAACGTGTGTTACATTTATGGCCATATAATTCTCCAGGGTCTTCTTTCTGAGATTATTTCCAATTTATCCTGTACTTATCTTGTTTGTACATAACTTTTGCATTTTGTGTCTGTGAGCCCATCGTACTATGAGCTCACTGACAACAGGGACTATTTTTTCTTTCTTTGTTTCTCCAGTGTTTAGCATAATGCATGGTACTTAGTAAGCACTTAACAAGTGCTTCTTGACTAACTAATTGCATGCCATATTTGGGGGAATGTTCCATATGGAGAAGCCTGTTTACCACCTAGAAACTCCCTTCAGGATAGTGAAACCAATGTTTCTTGCTTTACTTTGTTACTGTGGATAGAAAAAAGCCTTTGATTGACTCATTCCATAAAGTGTAGATTTATCTTTTTCCCCCATGAATGGAATGATAAAAAACATTTAATAGCTGCTTACTATGTGCCTTATATTGTGCAACACATGAATATACTTTACTACTTGCTTAGAAATTTAGCATGCAAAGTACGTTTTTCTCTTACCCATCCTGTCAGGTAGGCAATGCAAATTTTCTAATACCTCTATACTTTATTGGATCCATCATTTCATCAATGTGGTCAATCCTTCCATTAGTGGATACTATAAATACACACTATTTTTTAATCATTGTGATTAATGTGACTGCCCTCTCATAAATATTCAATTGAGAATCCAACATTCTAGAGGCTTTCTTCTAGGTGATTTATATGTTAGGAATGTTTCTTTGGCACTCATACTTTAAATATAATTGTTATCATTTTAAATATAAGGAAACTGTGTCTCCTAGAAGTTGAGTACTTTATCCATTGACTGGTCAACAACTAGTTAATGGCAAAGGAAGAAATGTTGTAACCTTTAAAACCAGAATGATGTCGTTTGAATCTATATCTTCCATTAAATTATAAATACATTAACTTCAGGTAATGTGTTTTAGTCATCTTTTTAATCTGTATAGAACCTAGTATGCTACTTGTTTTGTGAATTTGACCTGTTTTTACTTTTTCATCTCTTCTGAAATCAGTAGTTACAAAGCTGCCAAAATCTGTAAACCTAGGCAGTCAGAATGATGATAAAAAATACTTATAAAATGGAAGAATGTTATTGGAATTGAAGGATTCCTTTAGCAATCAATAAATTTTATGCTACACTAATTTTTATTTTCCATGATACCAAGTGGGTTACTCTAGTATGGTTAATACCTTTGACATTAGTATATAATTTCTACATAAAAGCCCCCTCAATATTGCAATACAGTGGGGGGTGGAGCCAAGATGGCGGAGTAGAAAGACTCACGTATGCTAGCTCCGAACCCACAGCCCATATATTTCCTGCAAGAAGAACTCCCCATGAATTCTGCAGCACTGCTAGGCACACAGAAACACAGTGGAAAGGATTTTCATTCCAGAGAGTCCTGGAGAGTAGTCCCCAGGGTCCATTGTGCCCTGGAAAGTGGAGCCCACCCCTGTGCTGTCCTGGCCACGGCCCCAGAGGAGCGGATCCGAGCAGGCTTCAGGAACAGAATCTCCGGCAGCTGCGAAGGTCCCTCCGCCCACAGACACTACAGGTCAGTGAGAGAGATGTCTGCGCTGGCCGAGAGGGGAGTGGGGTGTCTCTGTGACTCGGACCCCCTTGGGAGGAAGCGGGGGAGGCAGAGACAGGGGCAGGGGTGGCGGCGGCCCGGGACTCCCCCAGCAGGCAGCTCCATTACTGAAGGTTTCTGCATAAACCTCCTGAGGGAACTGAGCCTGGGAGGCAGCCCCGCCCCCACCTGCCCCATTACTGAAGGTCTCTGCATAAAGACCCTGAGGGAACTGAGCCTGGGAGGCGGCCCTGCCCCCACCCCAGCACCAGAACTTAAGCTCACATTGAATAGCAGCCACACCTGCCCAGGAAAGCCCATTTGAATCTCACACCCCAAGCACTAGCTGGGCAGATCTACGCAGGGGTGGACAGGAATCTCAGAAGTCAAGTAACTGGCTGGGAAAATGCCAAGAAAAGGGAAGAAAAATAAGACTATAGAAAGCTACTTTGATGGGGTTCAGATGTTCCCACCTTTCAATTCTGATGACAAGGAAATATTCTTACCATCAGGGAAAGACGTGGAGGTCGGGGCCTCTGTATCCCAGACATCCCAGATGGATGTCCGGTGGGCTCAGACCATGGGAGAGCTCAAAAAGGATTTTGAAAATCAAGCTAGACAGGTGGAGGAAAAACTGGGAAGAGAAATGAGAGAGATGCAGGAAAAGCATGAAAAACGGGTCAATATCTTGGTAAAGGAGACCCAAAAAAATGCTGAAGAAAATAGCACCTTGAAAAATAGGTTCACTCAATTGGCAAAAGAGGTTCAAAAAGCCAATGAGGAGAGGAATGCTTTCAAAAGCAGAATTAGTCAAATGGAAAAAAGGGGTTCAAAAGCTCACTGAAGAACATAGTTCTCTCAAGATTAGAATGGAACAGATGGAGGCTAATGACTTTCTGAGAAACCAAGAAATCACAAAACAAAACCAAAATAATGAAAAAATGGAAGAGAATGTGAAATATCTCATTGGAAAAACAACTGACCTGGAAAATAGATCCAGGAGAGACAATTTAAAAATTATGGGACTACCAGAAAGCCATGATCAAAAAAGAGTCTAGACATCATCTTTCATTAAATTGTCAAGGAAAACTGCCCTGATATTCTACAACCAGAGGGCAAAATAAGTATTGAAAGAATTCATCGATCACCGCCTGAAAGAGATCCAAAAAGAGAAACTCCTAGGAACATTGTGGCCAAATTCCAGAGTTCCCAGGTCAAGGAGAAAATCTTGCAAGCAGCTAGAAAGAGACAATCCAAGTATTGTAGAAATACAATTAGGATAACTCAAGAACTAGCAGCTTCTACATTAAGGGATCAAAGGGCGTGGAATAGGATATTCCAGAAGTCCAAGGAACTAGGACTCAAACCAAGAATCACTTACCCAGCAACACTGAGTATAATACTTCAGGGGAAAATATGGTCTTTCAATGAAACAGAGGACTTTCAAGCATTCTTGATGAAAAGACCAGAGCTGAAAAGAAAATTTGACTTTCAAACACAAAAATGAGAAGAAGCATGAAAAAGTAAACAGCAAAGAGAAGTCATAAGGGACTTACCAAAAGTGAACTGTTTACATTCCTACATGGAAAGACAATATTTGTAACTCTTAAAACTTTTCAGTATCTGGGTAGTTGGTGGGACCATCCACACACACACACACACACAGGTACATGCATGCACGCACACACACATACACACATGCATGCACATACAGAGACAGAGAACACAGAGACAATTGAATAGGATGAGGCCATATCTTAAAAGAAATTAAGGTAAATGGTAAGAGAGAAATGTAGTGGGAGGAAAGAGGGTGAAATGGAATGGGGTAAATTATCTCTCATTCAAGAGGCAAGCAGGAGACTTTTTAGTGGAGGGAAAAAGAGGGGAGCTGAGAAAAAAACAAGAAGTTTACCCTCATCACATTGGACTAAAGGAAGGAATAAAATGCACACTCACTTTGGTATGAAAACCTATCTTGCAATACAGGAAAGTGGGGGAGAAGGAGATAAGCAAGGGTGGGTGATGATAGAAGGGAGGGCAATGGGAGGAGGGAACAATTTGAAGAAAACACTCCGGGAGGGACAGGATAAAAAGACAGAATAGAAACAATGGGGGGCAGGATAGGATGGAGGGAAATACAGTTAGTCTTACACAACATGACTATTATCGAAGTCATTTGTAAAACTACACAGATAAGGCCTATATTGAGTTGCCTTCCTTCCCAAAGGGAATGGGTGGATAGGGAGGGATGGGGAGAATTTGAAACTCAAAGTTTTAGGAACAACTGTTTAGTATTGTTCTTCCTACTAGGAAATAAGAAATACAGTTAATGGGGAAGAGAAAGTCATCTGGCCCTACAGGAGAAAAGAGAAGATGGGGACAAGAGAAGGGAGGGATGATAGAAGAGAGGGCAGATTGGTGATAGGGAAAATTATTGCTTGGTGCATAGGGGTGGGGGGAGGGGATTAAAGGGGAGAAAATTTGGAACCCAAAATTCTGTGAAAATGAATGTAAAAAGTGAAATAAATAAATTTCTATTAAAAAATATTGTAATACAGTAAGAGAGTTAGCCTTCCTGCAGTCAGGAAAGCTTGAGGTTGATTTTTCTTCTGAAATATGCTAGTTAAGTGACTAAGGCAAGTTATTTAGCTTCTCACTGGGTGAAGTAAATCTCTAAAAGTGCAAGTGATAGATAAGTTGCTAACTGGCATTGATGGACAAAATTTTCACATCAGGAGTAGGTATCAAACATGTAGTATTAAAATTCATTAACTTTATGTGCCTGCAGGTTTTGTATACTTCTTATTTCCTCAATTTACTTCTCAGTAAACAAATTAATATAACAAATAAAATTAATGTAAATAAAATGAATAATGGTTAAGTTTAACTTAAAAGCTGGCACTCTTTTACTATGCTAATATCATGGTAAGTTGCTATCCAGTCTCACATATTGAAAACACAAAAAGTGATTAGTTGTCTCTTTCTCTTTATCTTACAAGTGGTTATGAATATTTTTTTTGTGATCAAGACTATCTATTTAGCATTATAATCCTTTGACATGTGTTATTCAGCTTTCCTACTGTAAATATCCTTACCCACCAACTTGGTTTTATGCAATGGGCTATTAAACATAAAGCTGTTTCTTTTGGAAGTTAGCTCAAGGATTTAGTTTCAAAAGGGTTTGGATGTGCCCTTTTATCCCCATTTATTGTATATACCATATTATTTTGAGTCTGGGAAAAAATGAAATAGTAATTTCATGTTGCAGGTGCAAGTTGTAATAACTTGTGGTTCTTCGATGTCAACCGACAAACATCACAATATTTATTAAAAAAGTAAATCCAGTTACATATCCTAAATGTAAATAATACATTCAGCATACATTTTATGCCCTTTCCTTTCTTTACATATATCTAGAATTAACTATAAAGAAATGCAGACTTGGCTTCTCTTTGGATGGTTTTGGAAGGACCCATGAGAACATAGCTATAGCTTTTGTGGTAGATGTGGTAGTATAGGGTTTTGGGGGCATATAGTAATGTGCTCTGATGGGATGGTGTTTCTGGCTGCAAGGAGCAAGAGAAGGCAGCCAAAAATAAGTCCATGATTTTCTTCTGGCCTTCAACAAAGAAGGTTCTTTGCTTCCCGAGCCAAAACTGTATACCAACTTCAATGAGCAGAATTTAAAATGAAAGTTAAATATGGTTTCATCTTTGGTTATAGACACATTGTAAAGCTCATGGACAGATGCTTTCCATAGTATATGACATGATTTTTTTTATTAAGCTTATATTGTAGAAATTTATGGCCTTATTAAGATTTATTTAAGCATCAGGGTATTCAAGAAAAAGGCTTACAAATCCTTATACGGATAATGAATTTAGCCCTGTGAACTTTGTTCTCCTTAAAATATGAAAAAAAATATTTGAATTATTAAAACCATAATTGCATTATACTTTTCCTTTCAAACACTACTTAGATAGTTTTTTTTTTTTAACACATATGACATCTGTGGGCTCCCTATCCATTTGGGATGCATGTTGCCTCTAGGATGGGTGACAATAAGGCTGTTTATTTAATTGATCTTGAACTACTTGACTTCATTTGTACCTTTTGAGAGAAACTTGGACCAGATGAATTTGGAGCTCCCTTTAAACCCTAAATTCTATGATCCACCAATGTTTAACAAAAACAAAAAATACCATTGTTTCTTTCCCTTTAAACTATGCCTAATTTTAAATTTATATTCACTTTTCATTTGAATATATTGACTAGAAATTACTAGAAACCAAATCTAGCTATTGCCTTCGACAGGGAAAATTATGAGCAAATACATTAATTAGGTTTCTGTTTACATTTCTATTTATGTGTATAGAGTACTTTTTAGTAGTTTGAGATTGTAAGATTTTATTATTGGACTTAGTGCATAAAAGCTTTATTTCCTTACAGTAAAATTAAAAATATAGTAAAAATAAATATGGGAAATTCAGGCACATTATCATGTATTTGGGGCACCTAAAGAGCTTAATGAGGGCAAGGCAACTTATATAACTATACACAATGGATAAATATTATCTAGACAAATTTAAGCTTAATATAAGAAAAATAAAACTTAATAGAGTTGTTCAAAAATGAAAAGGGCTACTTCCAGAAGCAGTGAGATTTTCCCAACGAAATACTTTTTGAGCAAGAGCTAGAAGACTATTTACTAGTTATGTTTTAGAAGAGATAATTTTTCAGATTGGGTTAAATTGATTCCAAGTTCCCTTCCAGCACTGAAATTTCCTAATTTTTTCTCACCTACCCTATATATTAGTTGCATCAAACTGTAGAATGTTGAGATAAAACATTCATTTCAATAGCAAGGAAAGAAGTGGGTTCTAGTATTCCACTTCATGACATATTTGTTGTTAGCCAGGTCTTTGATCCTTTTGCAATATAATTATTTTAAAGGAATATTTATCATTATAAAGTAAAAAAATTTTTGTAACCTGTTAAACAAGATATATGATTTTTTATATAAAAAGAATTACTGCTCTCTCATTCAATGATTACAGAATTTTTTCTACTTATCTTTTTGATTTATTTATTTTTTTCAATATATAATTTATTTTTCAGCTCATAACATTCACTTCTACAAGAATTTGAATTAAAATTTTTTCTCCATCTCTCTACCCACCACCTCAGGAAAGCATGCACCCTATCCACCCATTCCTCCAGTCTGTCCTCCCTTCTATCACCCAAACTTCTTCCATCCCCCTTCCCTTCTATTTTCCTGTAGGGCAAAATAGATTTCTATTCTCCATTGTCTGTATGGCCTAATTTCCAGTTGCATGCTAAAACAATTTTTAACCTTTATTTTTAAAGCTTTAAGTTCCATATTCTTTCCCTCTCTCCTCACCCACCCACATTGAAAAAAACAAGCAATTCAATATATCATACATGTGTAACAATGCAAAGCACATAATATTTATGGAAACCACATTTCCCTCTGTCCTAACCTGCCCTTCATTTATTCCATTCTCTCCCTTGACCTGTCCTCCCACAAAAGTGTTTGCTTCTGATTATTCCCTTTCCCCGATTTGCTGTCCTTTCTATTATCACCCCTCTCCTATCCCCTTCCCACTTGTCTTTCTGCATGGTAAAATAGATTTCCATATCCAATTGAGTGTGTGTTATTCCCTCTTTAAAACAAATCCCATGAGAGTAAGGCTCAAATTCCTTTCATCTCCCCCTTCTTTCCCTCCACTGTAGAAACTCTTTCTTTCCTCTTGTATGTGAGATGGCTTGCTACATTCTACCTCTCCCTTTCTCTTACTCCTAGTACATTCCATTCAAGAGTAAATTTTATTTTTTTAGGCATTCTCCCTTCATATTCAGCTCACCTGGTGCTCTCTGTCTTTGTGTGTGTGTATATATATATATGTACACACATATATGCACATGTATGTATATATACATACATATGCATACATACACATATGCACATACCTATGCGTATATAATATGCACATACATACTTACCCATGCACACCTACATACATTCTCTCTAACTTCCCTAATACTGAAAAAGGTCTCATGAGTTACAAATAACAACTTTCCATGTAGAAATGTAAACAGCTCAACTTTAATGAGTTCCTTAAAGCTTCTCTTTATTGTTTACATTTTCATGTTTCTCTTGATTCTTGTATGTGAAATTTTCTATTCAGTTCTGTTCTTTTCAACAAGAAGTCCTCTATTTCATTGAATGACCATTTATTCCCCTGAAGTTTTATATTCAGTTTTGCTGGGTAGGTGATTCTTGGTTTTGATCCTATCTCCTTTGACCTGTGGAATATCACATTCCAAGCCCTTTAAGCCCTTAATGTAGAAGCTGCTCAACCCTATATTATCTTTCAATACAAATTGAAATACTATATTTCTACAATACTTGGATTGTCTCTTTCTGGCTGCTTGTGATATTTTCTCCTTGACCTGGGAACTCTGGAATTTGGCTATAATATTCCTAGGAGTTTTTCTTTTGAGATCTCTTTTGGGAAGTGATCAGTGGATCATTTCAACATTTATTTTGCCCTCTGGTTCTAGAATATCAGGGCAGTTTTCCTTGATGATTTCATGAAAGGTGATGTCTAGGCTCTTTTTTTTGATCAGGGCTTTCAGGTAGTCCCATAATTTTTAAATTATCTCTCCTGAATCTATTTTCCAGGTCAGTTGTTTTTCCAAGGAGATATTTCACATTTTCTTCATTTTTTTCATTCTTTTGGTTTTGTTTTGTAATTTGTTGGTTTCTCATAAAGTCATTAGCTTCCATCTGCTCCATTCTAATTTTTAAAGAACTGTTTTCCTCATTGAGCTTTCAAACTTCCTTTTCCATTTGGCTAATTCTGCTTTTTAAAGCATTCTTCTCCTCATTGATTTTTTGGACCTCTTTTGCCATTTGAGTTAGTCTAAAGGTGTTATTTTCTTCAGCATGTTTTGGGTCTTTTTTAGCTAGTTGTTGCCTCAGTTTTCATGATTTTCTTTCATTGCTCTCATTTCTCTTCCCAAGTTTTCCTCCACCTGTCTTATTTGATTTTCAAAGTCCTTTTTGAGCTCTTCCATGGCCTGAGACCATGGTATATTTTTTTGCAGGTTTTGGCTATAGAAGCCTTGACTTTTATGTCTTCCTCTGATGGTATGCTTTGTTCTTTCTCATCCAAAAGGATGGAAGAAAATACATTTTCACAAGAAAGTAACCTCCTATAATTCCCCCCCCCCCCCTTTTGGACATTCCCCAGCCAGTTACTTGACTTTTGAGTCCTTTGTCAAGTGGAGAGTATACTCTGGGGACCTGTAAGTTCCCAGTTCCTCCAATGTGGCACAATCAAGGGAGAGGAGTTAACTCCTCTCTTGGCCTGTACTCTGGTCTGGGAGCAACCACAAGCACTCTTCTGTCCAGGATCTGTGAGTAGGCTTCCCACTCCAGAGTCTCCACCAGCTCCACTATGTTAATGTTCCTCCTCACCTCAGGACGACCACTGAGGACTGAGACCCAGATCATCTGTGTGATTCCCCTAGAGTCGTTAAGCAAGGGCTTCAAAAGTGGAGGTTGATGTATTGACTGCTGCTACCCTGGAGTCTGGAACCAGAAGACTTCCCCTCTCACCCAGGTGAAAGAACTTTCTCACTGAACTTTGAAGCTGTCTTTGGCATTTGTGAGTTGAGAAATCTGGGAACCACAACTGCTACTCAGGATTCTGTGCCCTGAAGCTGTCTCCAATCCTATCCCTGTTGGATGACCCAGAGCATGCTGCACTCTGCTCTGAGCCTGGTGCAATAGACCTTTCTTGTCAGCCTTCCGGGCTATCTTGGGCTGGAAATCTCTTTCATTCTGTCATTTTGTGACATTTGCTGCTCTAGAATTTGTTTAGAGTCATTTTTTCAAGTATTTTAATGGGCTATGGGGGCAGATCCAGAGGAGGTTTGTCTTTCTACTCTGCCATCTTGGTTCTGCCCCATTTTTAATTTATTTTTAAAACTTTAACTATGTCTATTCTTTTCCAGTTACTTTTCTTAGGACATCTCCTTATTGAATTCATGAATTTTCCTCAATTTGGATCCCTCAACATTCTATTCTAAAAATATTTCCATTCTCTGAAATATCTGATCAATAGTTTCTACACTTGCTTTCATATTTTACCATTTCCTTTCTTGCCACTTTTATGTTCTTGCATTTCCTAAAACCTGTTTCTTTCCTGATGACATTCATTGGTAATCATGTGCAGCACTTATTGCATTTTTCACTCATATTAAATCCCACCTTGTGTTACTGGTCAAAAATTTGGAAGACTTCTTGCTCTCCACTGCTAGGCTCTCACTCTACCATTATCACTCAATAACCTCTTTTCGTTTGAGATTAAGTTAGTCCAAATCTACTACTCAATCAAGATTCTGATAGCTGTTACCTACTGACCTCCAGGACACTCTCTCTCCTTTAATGAGTTAAGTTTTCCTCTCTGATGTCTGCTCTCACATTGGGGAAAAAGCATATTAATACTTTCTCAAAAGTACATTTTAAAAGTGAATAGCTGGTTAAGAACAAGGCATTTGGGTTCAGGCTTTAGATTTTTGGATGATATATTAAAACAAAGGACTGATAGATTCTTGGCCTGGGAGAGAAAGCAAATAAGGGCCATTAAAAAGAGGACTTTACTAAAAAATTGGGAGAAAACAGACCATGTATAGCTATAAAGAAAAGCACCACACAGAATAGCCAATATATTACAAGATCAATCACTGATGATGATGATAATACTATTAGTTTATATTTGTAATTTTAAGGTATGTATGCATTTTAGATACATCACATCATTGAATTTCATACCAGAATTCACAAGAGATATCTGAGAAAATCATTGTTCCATAAAACCCACTGCCTCCAATATCTGTTCATAATTGCACAAAATATAAGTAACAATAAGATGAATTAAAAAGCCTAATGTAAAGACATAAATTTAACATGATAGACATCACAGAACCTTGATGGAATGGGACTCTCTTCTTCTTCTTCTTCTTCTTCTTCTTCTTCTTCCTCTTCCTCTTCCTCTTCCTCTTCCTCTTCCTCTTCTTCTTCTTCTTCTTCTTCTTCTTCTTCTTCTTCTTCTTCTTCTTCTTCTTCTTCTAGCATGGAGAATGATGCTAGATGGAAAATTAGAACACAAATGGTTGCCAGGAATTCTGAGCACATGATAGATGATTGATGGTAAGAGATACATATGACTTTTCTCCATATATTCAAGGCACCTAGCTTGGATAGACTATTCCACATTTCAGAGTAACAAAAGACATGGTAGGGACCTGATGACTCCATGCACAGAATGCTAGTCTTGGAGCTAAGTAGGCCTAAATTCAATTTGTGCACAGATGTATACTAACTTTATAGGTGTAGTAAAGTAACAACCTCTTTTAGTAACTATAGCCCCATAAAATGAGGATGTGTGACTTGATCTCTAAGGTTTCTTCTTTCTCTAAATCTTTGGCGGGGGAGGGCAGTGTTGTTTATCCTTCATTTTCGAAGAGGACCATGACATCAAGATGATGGCATGACTTGCAGTATTAATGGATTACTGAACTTTTTGATTTTTGAAAAATTATAAAGAAATCAACATCTGGAGGACCAGTGCCTTGACATTTAAATGTGGGAGAGAATCAAGTCTTCATTGTAAATCAGTGAGCTTAAGTAGAGTTCGCCAAATTCTAGAATGGATTATTTCAGAAGGACTAGGCTATATCAATTGATTTAAAAAATTGCTTCATCCTTGTGGCTATTATTGAATACTAGTCAGTCTAATATTAAATTCAGCATTCAGAAAAAGAAAAAATTCATACTAAGACCAAATATGTCTTTATCAGTAATAGTTCTTTCCAGATTAACCCTGTTTCCTTTATTGAGAAAGCTATTAGACTAAGAACATTAAGGGAATGTTGTAGATATCCTCATCAGCAGCAATACTATAATTGGCATTTATATAGTATTTCAGAGTTTACAAAACACCTACACAAGGATCTCATTTGATCCTCACAACAACCATGTGAAGCAGATGCTAGTTTATTCCCATTTTATGGATAATAATAAACATTTTATAGTGCTTCCTATGTGTCAGACACTGTGTTTAAGTGATTTATAACTATCTCAGGTGATTCTCACAATAATCCTGAGAGGGAACAGATGAGGAAACTGAGGCAAACAGAAGTCAATTGACTTTCCAAGGGTCACACACCTAGTAAATGTCTAAAGCAAGGTTTCAACTTAGGTCTTCCTGACTTCAAGTCTAACACTTGACCCTGCACCCCTTGGCTGTCTTATATAAAAATAATTTCAGCAAAGTAACAAAATCTTCTGTAATTCTTGTGGACATGATGAAGAGATATGTATTAAAAGGATAGTATATTATATATATATATATATATATATATATATATATATATATATACTATAGCATGTCTCAGTAAAGGTGCTACCTCCTAGATAAGGCCATTCTTAATTTCTCCAGATATGTTTATTTTGTATTACTGTATCGATATACAGTCTGTAATGTTCCCATTAGGAAATCAAATCAATAAGGCAGTCATTTTTGTATTTATGAACCCACTACTTAGCGCAAGGACTTGAATAAAACAGACATTTGATTAGTACTTGTTGAATTGAATTGAAAGTGATACTGAATTTTGGAATTGTTACTTAATGATTATGTGTTACATATTGTGTCAGTAATGTTAAAGCAAAAATCTTATGCCTGAGGTTAGAAAAAAAAGTTAAGAATAATAATAAAAGATTTCTTGGTTTTGTTTATTTTTAGTTATATGATAGAAAAGAGGAAAATCAAAGAAATTTGGCCATAATGAGAATAGATGAGATTTTGGTAACTGATGACAGAACATGGGTGAAGATGCTTAGTTCTTACTTTGCTTTGATAATCTCCATCAAGTAAGATGATCTTTGGCTTATAAAGAACTGAATAAAACTGACTAATAGAGACTTAATGTCAAAGAAAATTAGGGACACAGTAAGTTATTCTAGTAATTCCGGATAAGAATAAGTCACCGGTACTAAATGAATTACATCCCAGGGTATTGGAAGAACAGGTTTATGTGATTGCTGAGTCATTGTCCAAAAGCTTTGACAACTAAGAGATATAGCAGGAGTAGAAAAAGGCAAATGTTGTCTCAAATGGAAAACAATAAAAGAAGAGTCTAGATCCTCCAACTATAGGTTGTTTGGGTATACAAGGACAAGTTAACAGTGTGATACTGGAGCAAAACAAATATTACGGTAACTGTTAAATTTATTATTAAGCTCCGTTATAAATAGAAAAATAAGAATAATAATAGCTCAGGACTTCCAGGGGGTGGAACCAGGATGGAAGAGTAGGGAAAGCCAAGTTTTCCCAACATTCCCCTCCATATGCCAGAGCACATGGGTGTGAGTCAATTCTGTTGAGATAATCTAAAAAAAAGGGAGGAGTGAGAAAGAAGGATGGGCTGAGAGAAGGTAGAAGGGTGAGGAAGAAAAGGAGAAATTGTGTCACATAAAAGAGGCTTATAAGGAAGAGTTTACAGCAGAGGGGAAAATGTGTGTGCGTAAGTAGGTGAGGGTCAGTGCCTGAGCCTCTCTCTCATCCGAATTGGTTCAAGGAGAGAAGAATCCACAATTGGGTGTGGAAGTCTAGCTTTCCTAACAGGGAAGAAGATAAAGCAATTACCAAATTTACCAAAGTAGCAGAATATAAGATAATCCCATATAAATCTTCATTCTAAATATTACAGAATAAAAAAAAAAAACAGCAAGAGACAGAAAGATATGTTCTATTTAAAATGACTGCAGACATCATAAGCTACTGCTTATTTCAAGCTTAAGTCAAACCCAGGGATACGGTGATCACAGTTATAAAACACTTGTCACACAGATTAAGACAGATCTAAACAATTGTATGAATATTCATTGCTCATGGGTATATTTAATATAATGAAAAGGATAATTCACCCTAAAGTAATTTATTTACTTATAGCTATACCAATCAAACTACTCAAGAATTACTTCATAGAGCTAGAAAAATTAATAAAATTCATTTGGAAAAATACAAAATCAAAAATATGAAGAGGATCAATAAAAATGTGAAGGAAGGTGGTCTAGAAGCATCAGATTTCAAACTGTATTACAGAGGGTTAATTATCAAAATAATTTGGAACTGGCTAAGAATTAGAGTGGTAGATTAGTGGAATTGATTAGGTAAACTATGCAGCAATAAATAACCATGGTAATATAATATTTGGTAAACCCAAAGAGTCAAGCTTTTGGGGCAAGAATCACCATTTGACAGAACTTATTGGGAAAACTGGAGAGCAGTTCAGCAGAAACTGATCTTGGTATCTCACACTGTATCCTAAAATAAAGTTGAAAGGGGTAACTAATTTAAAGATAAAGGGTGACACCGCAAGCAAGTTAGGGAAGCATGGAAAGTTTTACCTGAAGGATATCTAGATAAGGGAGGAGTTGATGATCAAACAAGAGATTGAATCATGGGAAATAAAACAGATAATTTTGATTTTTTGAAATGAAAAAAAAAAGATTTTGTACAAACAAAACAAAACAAAAAAATGCAGCCAAAATTAGGAAAAAAGCAGGATATTTGGGGAAAATTTACAAGCTTCTCTGATAAAGGCCTCATTTCTCAAATATACAGGGAACTGTGCCAAATTTGTAAAAAAACATGTCATTCTCGAATTTATAAATGGTCAAATGGTATGAATGTGCAGTTTTGAGAAGAAAAAATCAAAGCTATCAATTGTCACATAAAAAACATTCTAATTTAGTATTGAATAGACAAATGTAAGTTAAAACAACTTTGAGGTATTACTTCATACCTATCAGATGGCTATTATGACTGAAAAGGTAAATAATGAATGCTTGAAGGTTACGGAAAAATTTGGACACTAATGCACTATTGGTGGAATTGTATTGGGGATGTCTTAGAGAAAGAGAAAGAGCTGTTGCCTAAAACAGATTAGAGGTGCTTTACTTTGCCCCAGAAGACTTAAGAATTGTTGTATAGAAGTTGCATAGGTATAAATATAAGGAAAACTTGCTAATGATTACAGTTGCCCAAAAGTAGGATAGGAACTGGGTGTGGTGGCATAAACCTGTAATCTCTGCTACTGGGGAGCAATGGCTGAGGCCACTGGAGCTTCTGAGATGCAATAGTTTTTAACCTAAATTTAATCACTGAGTCCCACACCAAAGGGGTGGTGGTGGGAGGGATTAGACTGTTTAAGGGAGGGCGAAGTGACCCAAGCAGGAAATGAGGCAGGCCAAAGTTTCCCATGCCCTAGAGCAATGGGTTTTGATACTGTAAGTAGGTGATACAATTTTAGCCTCGGAGAAAGATGGAGATTTTGCCAATGGTCTTTCAACTCAATAGTCTTCCCCATGAGATGGTAGCACATTCCTCTTTCGAACAGGTATTCAAACAGACACTGGATGAGAAAAGAATCGGTAGAATTCATTTTTGTGTACACTTTGCTATAGATAAGTTCTGATATTTTTTCCAACTCAAATTCTGTTTCTCTCTGAATACTCATATCAATCTACATTTTTTAAAGATATAGCTCCATCAACATCTGACGTCTTGCCTTTGAAACAGTAGGTACATAATAATTACTGAGTGAATCACTCAGCAAATCAGTGACTATTTGATACCACAGAGACAAACTTTTGGTTACTCAACTACTTTTCTTTCATCCCATACTAGGATAATTAAAGGTACATTAGGTCTGCAAAAACTCCATTGACCTATTGTATTGGTGTCTTTCCTTCACTGTCACTGTAAATCTGAAAATCTTATCAGATAAGTTAAGTTTGGGCCCTCCAGGCTTCAAAGTTGAATTTCTTCTTTTCCTTCATTCTTAATGGTCCTATCATGTCTGATGATATTCTATTTTTGACCACCCACAATAAATGTAAAATACTGAAGGACAAACTTCTATGAAAATTCATGCTTCATTCTTTCCTATTAACTTATTTATTTTTTCTAATTGATATGTTACTCTCATATATTAATTTTCTTCATCAGTCTTTGCTTTCTCTATTATTTCTTATATAATTCTTTATGACCATGAAGTGGAGATTATGAAAGGGAGAGAAACACACACACACTCACACACACACACACACACACATACATATACAGCACCTTCCCTATGACATTATTTTATTAGAGGAAAATCTTTCGATAGGGACTATCTGATTTGGAGACTTTTTAGGTTTAAAAGGGATCTCAGAGTTAATTCCAGCTTCCTAATTTTACAGATGAAAAAAGTTAAGTCTAGAGAGGGGAAGTGAATGTTTAAGAATACAGAACAAATTAGATGAAGTTGGGACAAGAACTCAAATCTGACTCAAAGATGAGTTCTCTCAGCTCCATTCCATTCTCTCTTCTGTTGACACTTGAAGCCATAATAGTAAATCTTAATGTATGATTTAGTTTTGTGGCCCCTTGGGATTTTTTCTCTGTTAATTTACTTATCCATCAAAACAATTTGCCCCAAATATTAATGATGACATGAAGATAACTAAGGAGGCTTACATATCAACTATTCTCACATAATACAGCTTTTTTGAAAAATAATTGTTTTGGATGGTTTTTCTTTTGAGTTGCCTTGCCTTCATTTCCAAATACTTTTTCCCTCTTCAACCCAGAGAAATATCCTTTTTAGTAAAAAAATAAAATAAAAAAGAAGGGGAGAGTGATACAAATTAAGCAAAATTAAGCAAAATTAACCAACATCAACTATGTCTGAGACTTTATTCACCATTCCATATCTCTATCTCTTATCTTTACAAAGAAGGAATTATGTATATCTTTTAAAATTTTTTTCCTGTAGAGCTAGTCTCCTTGGTCATTTGTTCCTTATGATTAAGTATCATTCAAGGCTATATGTGTGTGCATTTGTGTGTATATGGACATGTATGTATGTTCTTTGCATGTACATTGTTTTCCTTTGTACACATTTTTCTAGCTATGTTTATTTCACTCGTTATCAGTTCATATAAGTCTTCCCATGCTTCTCTGAATTCATCATCATTGTTTTTTTCTTTTTATGTAAAAATCGTAATATTCTGTTGCTTACATGTTCCATAATTCATTTCAGAATAGCAATGGGAATCTACACATTCAAATTTTTACTGTTGATTAATATTTCCAAAGCACTTTCTTTGCAATATATAAAGTTGAGTTAATATGCCTTTGTATCTCTCCATTTTTGTAAAAGTTCTAAGAATCTATAGTATAAAGATAGGAACACTTGAGAAGACAGATATTTCTTCAGCACAGCAGGTCTTACTCTATCATCCCTCTTACTGAAAAGTTTGCTATTTTAAACATTGTGTTTTTTGGTTCAACTGATGCTTTTTCCTCTTTTAAGTAGAAATGACGTTGAAATAAAACCTACTGGTTTTTAATGAAAAAGAAAATATGTGTAATTGTCTCTTAAATTTTTTTATCCTTTTCTATGATGTTCAGTTTTAAAGGCCACAAAATCTCATGAGATTATTCATTTACATTATATTTATGATGCTGTTTACTATTTCAGTGTCCTAAGGATTGTGGGATAGAGTTTAAGCAGAGGATAATTTTCAAAACTGAGTTCAAGGATCCTGAGTCATGTGTTAATTTTAGAACTATCTTCCAATAGCCAAATGTTGAGAAGGCAAAAACAAATGAATGAAAAATTATCATTCCTGCATTTAACACAATAGGAAACTTCAATAAATGCTAGAGAGGGAGATTTTTCCTTGGGCTTTAATGATAAAATTACTGTTTAGTCGCAAGTAAAAATATATTTATTTGGGTCTCATCTATTCCCTCTCTGCTGTTGTATTTAAACAAACTTAATGATACCATCACATTAAAACCCAATCATCTAGGGATGGATTTTTTTTGAGAGTTAGCAAATTTAACCATTGAACATTACAGGAGCATAATAAAGGAAATCAGATGATAATGAAGGATTTTCATATAGACCCACAATGTCCAGGCACTTAAAAAAAAGCACTGACTCTTAAGAGAGACTTAAAGAACAAAAGTTTGGTTAGATTATAATCTCCAGACTTTTTTGATTGTGTGTATCTATCAATAAAAGAAAAAAAATCTTTTAGCACACATCCCCAGATGTCGATGTTTACTTTTTGTAAAGTACATGCACTATTAGACAAAGATATGTGTGTGTGTTTTCACAAAAACAGGAATTTGAAAGCCTAAGTATGAAATAATATTTAATCCCACAGTCAGTAGGGATACTCTGGAATTTACTGAATAAAGGAAGGACACCATCATACCTTTATATTAGGAAAACTGCCTTTGGTAGCTGTGTGGAAGCTGCAATGGCGAGGGAAGAAGAATTAAGCAGAGACACCAACTAGGAGGTTATTACAATAGTCCAGACGAGAGATGACTTAGACCTGCATTAAAGTGGCAGCTATGTGATTTGAGAGAAATGGTACATTTTTAGGCATTTTGTGGAGTTAGAACAAAGATTTGACAATGGATGGTATATGGGGAGTGAAAGTGAAGAGCAAGGAATAACATTGTCATTGTATATCTAAGTAACTGGAAGGATGGTGGCATCCTCAAAAGCAATAGAAAAGACAGAAATAAGGAGGTTTTGGGTGGAAAGATAAAATAAGATCTATGATATAGGAACATCTTATCCATGAATGCTCACCCTGTATGACTTACAACCATGGAAAATTAAAAGAGGAGAGGGCTGTCATTCACTCATCACTGTCCAGAGTGCTGACGGGTACAGGGTTACAGAATGCTGCAATCATGGGGTCATCTGAGAGTACAGTGTAGGTATGATAGGAAGAGGGGAGTAGAAGGTGTTCTAATGGCACCTGCGTATTTGTTGATATGTATGCCTGGGTCTTTTTTAGTTCATCATTACACTAAGGAGCTGATACAGAAGAGGAGAGACTGGGAGTTTAATCAGCCAAGGAAAAAGACAGAATGAAGGAGTTTGGGGAAAATAATGGATGAAGGGGTGGTGTGACTGTGTTGGAATAAAATCTGAGATTCTGTATCATGGAGAGGATGGATTGTGAGCTATCTTCCCACCTTTAGTTCGTAGATCATGTGCCATTTGTGGTTATGCCATGACTTTCTGGGATTTCCCACTCTGGAGATCAGTGAAGTAGATGCTTTTAAATTTAAAATGATGTGAATTCATGGATCTATAACTGCTAGGTTAAGAGAGACTGAACCACTTCCACAGCAGAACCATACTTCTCCAGATTTACCATATTACTTTGAGACTGGGACAGATTGCAATAGGTGATACTACCTCAGAGAATGAATCTGTTAAAAGGTGACATGTAGCAAGCTTCCTTTGGGACAGCAACCTCTGGGAACAATCTACCTACTAATGCACTTAGTTTCATAGTGATTTTTGTCCTAACCATGGCCTGCAGACCATTTTTCTTCTATCTGCTCCATCTAGAGTTCCCACCATTAGTATCCTGTTTATCGAGCACACTCTGGGGATGAAGCTTTCCTTCATTCCTGTCCTGGCCCACTGAACCAGCCCTAGACTCAGTTTCTGTTCAATTATCTTATTATTGAAGTCTAATTGTCTCATCAAATATCTATCTAATCCTTCACTCTAACTAGAAGGGATTGTCACCTGTTATTTATCCAAGTTCTTAGCCTAGATTTTAGTTTGGTAACATTCATTCTTTTTTTTTTTTTTTTGTCTTTCAGCATTTTTTATTTTTTAACATTTCATACTCTGGACCTTTTTCTAAAGAAGTGTTTCTTTCCCTCAGTTTCTTCATTGTTTCTCTTCCCCTTCTGTCTATTTTAGACTTTTACTGTTTTAATTTGTGACTTTATAGTTATTTATTCTTTTTTAATTAATTAATTAATTAATTAATTTAGCTTTTTACACTCATTTTCACAAATTTTTGGGTTCCAAATTTTCTCCCCTTTTCTCCCCTCCCCTAACCCCAATACCCCAAGCAATCTAATTTTCCCTATCTCCAATCTGTCCTCTCTTCTGTCATCCCTCCCTTCCCTTGTCTCCATCTTCTCTTTTCTCCTGTAGGTCCAGATGACTTTCTATTCCTCATTAACTGTATGTCTTCTTTCCTAGTTGCAACAACAATACTCAACAATTGTTCCTAAAACTTTGAGTTCCAAATTCTCCCCATCCCTCCCTCCCCACCCATTCCCTTTGGTACAGCAGGCATTTCATTATAGGCCATATCTGTGTAGCTTTGCAAATGACCTTCCTGATAGTCGTGTTGTGTAAGACTAACTGAATTGCCATCCCTCCTAACCTGCCCCTCATTGTTTCTCTTCTGTCTTTTGATCCTGTCCCTCCCCAAGTGTTGACTTTCAATTACTCCCTCCTCCCTTTGCCCTCCCTTCCATCATCCCCCCCACCCCCCCGCAATATCTCCTTCTCCCCCACTTTCTTATACTGTAAGATAGGTTTTCATACCAAAATGAGTGTGCATTTCACTCCTTCGTTTAGTCAAATGTGATGAGGGTAAACTTCTTGTTTGTTTTTTTTTTTTTTCCTCAGCTCTCCTCTTTTTCCCTCCACTAAAAAAATCTCCTACTTGCCTCTTAAATGACATATAGTTACCCCCTTCCATTTCCCCCTCTTTCCTCTCACTACATTTCTCTCTCACCATTTACCTTAATTTCTTTTAAGGTATGGTCCCATCCTATTCAGTTCAATCTGTGCTCTCTGTCTCTGTATGTGAATGCATGTGTGTATGTGCGTGCATGCGTGAACATGTGTATGTGTGGTCCCAGCAACTACCCAGATACTGAAAAGTTTTAAGAGTTAGAAATATTGTCTTTCCCTGTATGAATGTAAACAGTTCATTTCTGGTAAGTCCCTTAATACTTCTCTTTGCTGTTTACTTTTTCATGCTTCTTCTCATTCTTGTGTTTGAAAGTCAAATTTTCTTTTCAGCTCTGGTCTTTTCATTAAGAATGATTGAAAGTCCTCTGTTTCATTGAAAGACCATATTTTCCCTTGAAGTATTATACTCAGTTTAGCTGGGTAGGTGATTCTTGGTTTGAGTCCTAGTTCCTTTGCCTTCTGGAATATCCTATTCCACGCCCTTCGATCCCTTAATGTAGAAGCTGCTAGATCTTGAGTTATCCTGATTGTATTTCCACAGTACTGGAATTGTTTCTTTCTAGCTGCTTGCAAGATTTTTTCCTCGAGCTGGGAGTTCTGGAATTTGGCCACAATGTTCCTAGGAGTTTCTCTTTTTGGATCTCTTTCAGGTGGTGATCGATGGATTCTTTCAATACTTATTTTGCCCTCTGGTCCTAGAATGTCAGGGCAGTTTTCCTTGATAATTTCATGCAAGACGATGTCTAGGCTCTTTTTTTGATCATGGCTTTCAGGTAGTCCCATAATTTTTAAATTGTCTGTCCTTGATCTATTTTCCAGGTCAGTTGTTTTTCCCATGAGATATTTCACATTCTCTTCCATTTTTTCGTTCTTTTGGTTTTGTTTGGTGATTTCTTGGTTTCTCATAAAGTCATTAGACTCCATCTGTTCCATTCTAATTTTGAGAGAACTATTAAATTCAGTGAGCTTTTGAGCCTCTTTTTCCATTTGGCTCATTCTGCTTTTGAAAGCATTCTTCTCCTCATTGGCTTTTTGAACCTCCTTTGCCAATTGAGTGAGCCTATTTTTCAAGGTGTTAATTTCCTCAGCATTTTTTTGGGTCTCCTTTACCAAGATATTGACCTTTTTTTCATACTCTTCTTGCATCTTTGTCATTTCTCTTCCCAGTCTTTCCTCCACCTGTCTAACTTGCTTTTCAAAATCCTTTTTAAGCTCTTCCAAGGCCTGAGCCCACCCAACACCCCCCTGGGGTGTCTGGGGTACTGAGGCCCCGCCCTCCACATCTTTCCCTGATGGGAAAAATACGTTCTCGTCCTCGCCATCAGATCCGAAGGTTGGGATCATTTGCATTTGTTGGAAAAAACTCTCTAAAGTCTTATTTTTCTTCCCCTTTCTAGGCATTTTCCCAGCCAGTTACTTGACTTCTGAGATTCCTTTCCACCCCCACCTGGATCCGCCCAGCTAGTGCTTGGCCTCTGAGATTCAAATGCGCTTTCTGGAGGCAAGCTTTAGTTCTGGCGCAGGGGTGGGGGCAGGGCCGCCTCCTAAGTTCGGTCCCTCAGGGGCTTTCTGCAGAGACTTTCAGGAATGGAGCGGGTGGGGGCGGGGTGGGGGGCCCCCGCCTCCTATGTTCAGCTCCTTTGGGGGTTTTATTCAGAGGCGTTCAGCAGTAGAGCAGGGTGGGGGCAGGGCCGTCTCCCCGGCTCAGCTCCCTCAGGTTGGAAAGACCTTCAGTATTGAAGATCCTACCTGCTGCTGGGGGATTCCTGAGTCCCGGGCCGCTGCCGCCTCAGCCGCCCGCCCACGCCTCTGCCTCCGCCGCTTCCTGCCCCTGTCTCTGCCGCCGCTGCTTCCTCCCGAGGGGGCCCGAGTCACGGAGACGCTCTGCTCCCCTCCCCTAGCGCAGCCTTCTTTCTTACTGACCTGTAGCTTCTGTGGGCGGAGGGACTTTCCCAGCTGCCGGAGCTTCCCCCGTAGCTTTCCTCTCTGAAGCCTGCTCGGGTCAGCTTCTCTGGGGCCGCGGCCAGGGGTGGGGGTGGGGTCCGCTTTCCGGAGTGCGATGGACCCCGGGAACGGCTCTCCAGGGTTCAGTGGAACGGAAATCTCTTCCCCTATGTTTATGCACCCCCTGCAGAGATTCAGAATTTATGGGGATCTCCTTTTACCTCAATTCCATGGGTTGTGGGCTCGGAGCTCGTAAATGTGCGTCCTTCTACTCCGCCATCTTGGCTCCGCCCCCAGGTAACTTTCATTCTTGATAACAGTCTATCTTTCAGAGCATAATTCTTTGCTCTAACACCTTGTTTTGTACTATAATTACCTTTGTGCAAGTTTTATTTCCTAACTTATTTTTAAGCCTTTTGAAGGCAGGGACAGCAATATATTATTCATCTTCATTTCTCTCAGAGTGCCCCCTACACAGTGTTATGAACTTAGCAGAGTGCTTGATAAATCTTTCTTAAATATTTTCATGAATGCATGACATTAACTCCTTAAATTTGGAATAACTGGCTACACCCCATTTAACCTTCCCCACCCAGGTAAATTTAATCCTATGAGTGAAAATTGTGGAGCATTGGTAACTATAGCAGTTGTTCTACAAATATCAAAAGTAAGTCCCATCAATATTCAAAGCAGCAATGCCTCTGGGCATTTAACATTCAGAAGTCACCTCATAACTGGCAGTTTCATATAAGGTTTATAATGCTAAAACCTTATACTTTTAATCTTACAGAGATAAGGTACCTGCCTAACACAAAATGCAGCTGCATATGAGTTATGCTAAAGGAAATTAATCAACATCATAACAAGAACTAGCATGACTATGACAGTTCTAAAAGTAATAAAATTTTTGGGAAAAAGCACCCATCCAAATTTCCCCTTCTGTTTCCCTGCAAAGTTGTGTAGGGAGAAATTTCTCTTTGTAAACTTTGCTCAGTTGAAAAAGAAATAGCCCACCTGAAGCTGGCAGTCAGTCACTCAGTAAAAAAGCATTTATTAAGTGCTTACTGTGTGTTAGTCATGGTACTAAATACTAGGAATACAAAGAGAGGCTTCCGTCCTCAAGGAGTTCCAGGTTTGGGACAGATTCCTAAGGAATTTTCTGCTTAAGGGGATGATCTGATCTGGTCCAAGAACCAGATCTTCACATTTAGGAGAATACCCAAACATTTATACAGCCAACCTAAGCTGTATTTCCAAATATGCCTGTGTGGTCATTCTCATTTGTGCCCACTGGGATTCAAATGTATAAAATAATCCAATCAACTTCCAGATTTACCAAGAATCATAGGACTATATTGGAAATAGTATTGATAGGTAAAGTGACTTCATTGTATTGAAATAAAGAATTAATAAATGTTATGTTGTACAATCTGACTTATGGATGACAGATAAAATCTGTATGTCCTGCTTATCTTAGGATCATAGAATATAAGGCTGGAAGGAAGAAAGATCAGGTAGTACAGAAGAGGATACTACACCTCAGGAATATAAAATAGCTTGCCCAGGGGCTCATGGGTCATGAAGAGGGCTATGCTGGCTCACAAGATTTGAATGTTAAGTTTTCAGTGGGAGCATTTACACTTCAGAAAGCAGTAAATGCTACTATTCAGGGCTTAATTTATCATTTTGTTGAATTCCTAGACTTAAAGAAATTAATGGAGAAAATGTTAATAATGCAGATGAAAGTTAAAAGTGTATCTTGTATTCATATTTTTTCTTCAGAGTCAAGTATTAAACATTTGGCAGTTCTTTAGATCATTTGATCAAATTACTTGATTTTACATAACAGAAAACATCCTTAAAATTACTCTCTGAATCAATATTCAATATTAAGCCCATTTTCATTGAAGAAAATCCCCTGATTTCTATTAAATTATAAATTGATATAATATTGGGGATTTTAAAACCTAATAAAGCCTCCATTTTTCTTAAATAGACTATGTAGAAACTTAGTTTCTATAGAGCTCTCTGTAGATCTACAGATCTTTCCCAGAGAAAGAGGCATTATAATTTCAGACTGTGTATATATGTTCTCCAGATTTATATACATTTATATGGTTTTCCAGTCTATCAAATTTTGAATATATCTTTCAGAAAACTTCCTCAAAAAATGTTCTTAACCTTTCCTTCTTAGTTCCTTTTTTACCAAAACCACAGAGTAATATCTCCACAGGTATGCTGCCATACTCTTCTTATTTCACTATGTACCATGTGGTGTTTTTTCTAGAAATGTCAGTTCATTAAATGTAGGATATGGGGGTATAGTGTAGTTCTCTCAATCTTTCCCTGGCCTGTATCTAAAATTACCTGAGTTGAAACCAGAATGATTTCCAAGAGATTCTGGGTATATGGACATTCAGTTCACTGAAATGTACTCCATTCTTCCCAAACAAATATCTTCCCAAGAGTGTCCTAATTTCATCAATTCCCTAGAAGCTTTTATTTTTTTAAAGAATATTTTTCCACATCAAAGACTGCTTAATTTCTTGACTCTTCTTTCCCACAGTCTTCCCAAAGCTTTCCCTTAGCCACATTTTTACCTCTTGACTCTTATACTAACTATGCTTTGATATTTTGATGACTCTGTAATGTCATTAATGTAGGCACTTCTCCTAGCTATACAGAACCCATCCATTCCCTCTCACCCACTATGACTCTTGTTCATGCCCTTCCATAAATCCTAGAAAGCTCTAAATGCCCTAAAATTACTCTGCCAGCCTCACATTGAAGATGTTGCTTTTGTAGAAACCTTTAAAATACCCTATTCTGTAAATTTCTTACCATTATATACAATTTCATGGTTCATTATATATTATAGGCAAGCTCACAGTTGTAAAAAAAATAGTCATTCTGTACAGAATTTCAAGAAACACATTCCTTACCAAATGAATGGGAAGAAAGAGCTATGTATAAACAGAATGTTTGTCTTTGTTAAATAATCAAATAATCAAAAGTACTCCACTTACATATTCATTTGTTTGGGATATTGCTTTCGTTAGCACTGCTTGTCAATGCATTTTACATGTAACAGTGAATATTAAACCTCAACATTAAAGAGTTTACATTTCAGCTTACTTGTACTCAAATGTGATTGCACCATGGGAAAATGAAGTGAAATATCCTTGAAGTTTTCATCATCATAATAAAAAAAATATTTCTTTTCAAACTTCCCTAAAACTAATGTGATCTTCATAAGATTATATGTACTTGACAGTACTTGTCCTTGAAATATTATAGCATCTGACTTCCTCTCCAAATGACTAAAATGCTATTTGAACCCTCTTGTGCTATTTAACACTTAGTTAAGAATTAAAACTTTTTTAGATAGCAGAGTAGAAACAGCAACTCAGCCAAAGTCTGTCAATATTCCCTTTCAATCAACTTTAAAATAATTTCTCAAATTGACTTCTAGAACAGCACAGCCAACAAAAGATAGGGGTAAGATATTTTCCCAGTTCAAGACAACTTAGGAAGTCAGTAGGAGAAGTCCATAACACCAGGTTGGGAGTTTAGCCTGGAGTGTATCCTGCAGCCACTCCAATAGTGGGCCTCAGCAGTGGCTACAACAGTGGCTATGGCAGCAACTTTGGGAGCTCTCAGGTCAAAGATGGGCAAAGAAGAGCACTAGTACATGATGGTTTCAGAGGAACAGCAGCCATTACTGGGTAAAGACTAGAGTGCAGAATAGGAGAGCAATGACCAAGTGAGCAAAGCATAATTTTAACATTAAATTCAAAGTCAATAAATAGAGTGGAAAAATAGGAAACAGCAAACAAAAAGAACCTGACAATAGAAGTTTACCAGGGTGGCATGAAAGCTTCAGACTCAAATGCAGAAGAAGACAACAATGTCAAAACAGCTACAAGTAAAACCACAAAGACAAATGCGATTTGGACTGATGTCCAACAAGAATTCCTTGAATATCTAAAGAAAGTATTGAGTAGTACAAGAAAGAAATGAGCAAAAGAAATGACAGCAATTCAAGAAAATTATAAAAACAGAATTACCAACTTGGCAAAGAGGCACAAAAAATATTGAAAATAATAATGCCTTAACAAAAAGTATTGGAGAAATGATAAAAGGGGCAAATAAATTCGCTGAAGAGAATTCCCTAAAAAGCAGAATTGGTCAAATAGAAAGGAATGCAAAAACATAATAAAGAAACTAATTCAGTAAAAATTAGAATTGACCATATAAAAGCTAATGTTTCCAAGAGAAATCAAGAAACTATCCAGGTCAAAAGAATTTTTAAAAATAGAAGAAAATGGGACATATCTTTCTAGAAAAAAAAAAAAGAAAACAAAAACAACTCACCTGGAAAATAGATCAAGGAGAGATGAATTAATTTAATTTAATTTAAAGAGATAATTTAAGAATTATTTGTCTGCATGAAAACTGATCAATGAGAGCACTTGACATATTTTAAGAAATTATATGAGAAAACTGCCTTGATATCTTAGAACTAGAGGATAAAATAAAAATTAAAAGAATTTGCACATTGCTCTTTTGAACCTTCTCCTCCACTTGGCTAATTCTGCTTTTTAAAGCCCCCTCCTCATTGGCTTTTTGGATGTCTTTTCCCAATTGAGTTAGCCTCTTTTTAAAGGTGTTATTTTCCTTGGCATTTTTTTGGTTCTCCTTTAGTAAGCTGCTAACTCTCTTTTCAATCTCTTCTATTGCCTGAGCTCAATTTAAGTTCCCTTTGGAGGCCCTGGAAGCAGGGGCCTTGACTTCCTCTGACAGTGTGCCTTGTTCTTCTGAAAGGATAGGAGAAGATACCTGTTCACCAAGAAAGTAACCTTCTATGGACATTCTTTTTCCCTTTTTTGGGCATTTTCCTAGTCAGTTGCTTGACATCTGAGTTTCCCCTCCACAAACACCTCCCCTCCAGTTCTGCCAAGTCAGCAGTAGGGACTGAGATTCAGATGAGATTCTCCAATCCCCCAGGGGCCTTAGGCAGGGGCATGGCCACTATCCAGTGTGAGATATTAAGATCAGCTGCTCAGGTGGGGGCAGGGCTGCCACACAGAGCTCAGTTCCCTCAGGGGCTTTACAATGGGGTCTTCAACAATGGATGTGGGCTGCTGCCTGCTTTGGGAGCCCCATTCCACTGCTGCCTTCACTGCTGCCACCTGAGGAGGCCTGAGTTATGGGGATACCCTGCTCCCTTCTCTGCTAGTTGAAAAAATCCTCTTACTGACCTTTAGGGTCTGTGGGTTGAGGGATCTGCACTGCTGCTGGAGATTCTGTCCCTGAAACCTGCTTAGTGCTGCTCCTCCCCGTACTTCACCACCAAGGTTGGGATGAGCTCTGCTCTGCATCCGGTGCAATAGACCTTTCCCATTGGTCTTTCAGGTCCCTCTGGGCTAGAAACTTCCTCTACTCCATTGTTCTGTGGCTTCTGTTGCTTTAGAATTTGTTGAGAGTCCTTCATTACAGGTATTTTATGGGCTGTGGGGGAAGAGCTAGTGTACATGAATCTTTCTACTCTGCCATCTTGGCTCCGCCCCAAAAATAGACCTAATTAAAACAGATAATGGAAGAAACTAAATTTTGCTTTAAAAGTATTATAAACAATGAAGCAACATAAAAAAAAATTCCACAGCAAGTTTCTCTGATAAAAACTTAATTTCTTCAATACATAGGTAAGAGAGACAAATTTAAAAAAAAAAAAGCCAAAATTTATAAATGGTCAAAGAATGAGTAAAGTTCGCAAAAGAAAAAATAATAACTATCTATAGTCAAATGAAAAAAGTCCTAAACTAGTATTGATTAGCCAAATGCAGATTAAACTCACTCTGCAATATCACCCTACATCTTTTGGTCAGGTGTACATCACAGAAAGGGAAGATGATAAATACTGAAGGGGATATAAAAAAATAACTGTTAACTGATTCAGCTGTTCTGGTGAACTACTGGGAACCATATTTAAACAGTTATAAAAACTGTGGGTACTCTCTGATCCCCAATATGACTGTTATGTCTGTATACCAAAGGGAGCAAATAAAAGGGGAAAGGACCAAATGTACAAAAAATGTTTATGGTAGCTATTCTTGTGGAGGCAAAGAATTGAAAATTGAGAGGATGCCCCTGAACAATTTGTGTATGATTATGGAATACTATCATGGTAGTAGAAACTATAAGTATGGATGGCTTTCAAAAGAGAAAAACCTTGGAAGACCTACATGAATTGATGAAAAGTGACAAAAACTAGGAGATCATTGTATATAGAAATAGCAAGAGTATAATGATGATTAGATATGAAACACTAAACTATTCTGATCATTTCAGTGTTCCAAGACAATTCTGAAGAATTCATGATGAAAAATGCTATCAACTATGCTATCAAGAGAAAGAATTGATGAACGCTGAGTGCAAACTGAAGGATAACTTTATTCAGTTTATTTCTTTTGCTTTTTTTCCTCATGACATGGCTAATAGGGAAATGTGTTTTGCATGATTTCATATGCAAATTGATACCATATTTCTTGCCTTCTCAATAAGTGATAAAAAGTCTAAATTAGAGGGAAGAATTGGGAACTAAATTTTTCTAAAATGCTAAAACAAGTAAATATTAAAGTAAAAAGTAAATAAAATTTCAAAACGAGCATTTGTATCCCAGGAATTAGCAAGCATGATTTGTTTTGTTGATTGTCTATATTTAAGAAAGTGATGAAAAAATATTAACTAAGCTTATAAAATACTAATTATGCTGTAAAATATTAATAGTTACATACAGCTTAATAAGGATTAAATTTTAAAAAGAATTAAAGCAGCTGACATCAGTCAAAAGATTAAATATGATCCATAAACTTGTTTCTACATAATATCTCTGTTCTGCATTTATGTCAAAGAAAACAAATCAGTAAAACAGTTACTATTTTTAAAATATAGATTATATCTCAATATATTTGTCCCTAGTAATCCTGCCTTATTTGGGGGCCCACTTAAATAGGATTTATAATTGTCATTAAAATACATATTTTAAGTCCAGACTTGTTATGTTGCCTCTAACTGTGTTAGTGTCAGCAACAGCTAGATGTGATTTGTAGGAGCAAAGAGTGAAGTGAAGGCCAATGAAGCTTTTAAAAAGTCAAAGATTTGGTAGCCAAACATAGAGCTGCATAATAAGCCTAGTGCCTGGAACAGGTGAAAGAGAAGGGTATAAATCATAGGAGATACTCACGTTGAGGATTGGGATAAAAAAATGCATGTAGTCATAGAACACAAAACATTATCTAGGATTAAATATGAAAGTTAATTTGCTACTTATTAAGAATAAAGTATCATTATTTATACTTAAAATGTACCTTCTCAGCTTTAGTCAACTAAAGTTCAAATGGGAGGCTCTTATACATTTTACATATAGAAGCAGTAGAAAGAAATGTAAATTGCAGTGTCAGTTTGTCAAATTTTCTCCAAAGATTTTGACTTTTATTCCACACAAAGAAAAAATTATTCAAGACAGGTTGAATTACAAAATAGTAGGGAAATTTGTCATTGTTCAGCAAGTGGGAGCAAGAGCTCATATCAAAAAATTTCATCCAAAAAGTTGAGACGTCTCCTTTATCATATTGAAATAGAACTTTTCAGGAATTTTAAGGAGCCTCCTTATATTTCACCACCATTAGGAATTTTCTACCAGTTACATGACCTAATTTACCTGGTTTGTTAATTAAATCATGTGATATGTTTGCAATAGAGGGACATATGGTGGATGATTTTTTCTTTCAATTCTTTCATTCATTTGACAAATGCAATGAACTCTTACTATTTGTAAGACACCAAGAAGGGTAAGATATGGACAAAGCATGGTTCCTGCCCTCAGAGTTAGAAGAGTAACAAAAGATAATTATAATATAAGGTAGGATATGATCAGTTTATGAGAGGTACAAAAAGCTCTGCAAATGCAAAGGATAAAAGGCTGGTTTTTCAAGGAAGAGATGACTTTTTGAGCTAAGCCTTAAAAATGGTTAGAATTTCAAGAGGAAGAGAAGAGGGCATTTTCAGTATACCAAATAGAAGCACAGCAAAGACATAGAAGATGACAGAATACAGAATCCCAGTCTATTTCTTTTCTAGAACACAGGGTATGTGAAAGGGAGAAGCAAAAGATAACCCTGGAAAAGTCAGTTTGGATTAAATCATGAAGACTCTTTAGTGCCAGACTAAAGCAGTACTTTTTTCAATAGGCAGTGGAAGTGTATTTAGGAGTTTTTCCCTCTTTATCTGTGAAAGGATGGAATTATCTGTGTATCAAAAAGATTTAAAATGAATTTAGCAACAGTATGAGCAATGATATGGGTGTGGCAGTAGGACAAAAATCAGTTAAAAACCTATTGAAGCAGTCCAGACAGGAAAAAATGAGTACCTGGTTTTGGTGGGGCAGTTTAAAAAAAGAGGTAACACATGTAAAAGATATTGGAAAGGTATCACTTATAGAATTTGGTAATTGATTGGATATGGAGGAAGGAACAGGAGTCAAAGAGTGACTGAAATTTTAAGATTGGATGACTAGAAGAAGGATAACAGAAATATGGATATCAGAACTTTTTATTTTATTCATTTTGGGGTGAGGGGAGGAGTGAGGTGAGAGATGATCTTAGTGTTAGATTTATTGAGTTTAAGGTCCTGTCATGGCATTCATTTGTAAATAAGTACCAAGTAATGGAAAATGTGAGTGTAAAACTTGAGAGAAAGAATATGGAGGTAAAGAGATAGATTTCGGATAAATCTGATTGGAGGTAAAAGTGGAGGTTGTGGGAATGGATGGTAAAGCGTTCTTTTCATTCTGTTCTATTCATTTTTTTCTTCATTTTCAAAGAAGACCAAAGATGTCACAGGGTGGTATCTTGACACGCACATGAATTGGATTTAAGTGAGACAGAGCTGTGCAAAGTTGTCAGCCTCACTTGTCCCTTCCAAAGCCATTGAAGTGCAGGGTCAAGACAAGCGTAAGGATGACTGGTGATGGCCCAAGGTGCAGCGGATAATCTTGTTAGGAAGGGTAGAGAAAAATAAAAGAAAGGAACTTGGGATATTCCTTCTTCTGTGGACCGGGAGAAGGCCAGGGAGTCAGCTATGGTGACTAGCTTTAGGTTTAGAATGTTTTCAACATGAAATATTTGGAAAGCAGACCTGCTTTGTTCTGTTTCCTGTTAGTTTAGATTTTCTCATTGCAGCATGTATTTGACCAATGGCCATATTTGAGGGAAGACTTTGTATCTCAAATATCAAAAACCATCATCTAAATGTATCCTTTTCTCCCAGTTTTCACAGGATAGTTGAAGACATTCACACTATTTCTTTTGGCTCTGCTTTCAAAACCACAGAAATCCTTTGCCAATCTGGAAATTCACATTTTGTTTGTTGATGGTATGTGTGCTTATGTGTATGTCTTTGTGTGTCTTCCACATGATTCTTATAGTCATGAAAGATCCTGTAGATAATTTGGCATAACTTTTAATATTAAAAAGAAGGAACAGAAGCCCAGACTGAACAAGTGATTTTTTCCAAGGTTAAACAGCTACTTAGTGGCAGACCTGATTCAAGGTCTCTGGACTCGCAGGCTAAAGTTCTTTCCACTATCCTGTCTCCCCTCTCCTAAGACCAAGATAACAAAAAAGTTATGCTTGACTTTTGATGAATGATGATTCAACAGGATGTCAAGTAGTGTAGATATGTCTTCCACTCTGCCTCTCGTATTTTGATAAACCAAAGTGAAGTGTGTAACCTCAGCCTTAGTGTCAGAAACTTAAGGTTTTTTCACTGCAACTTCTGATAAAAGATTTCTTGTTGCTGTTACACAAACTTCAAGACTAATTGTATCTTGCCTTTCTGTCCTTCTGATCACCTTGGACAAAGGAAGGTGTGACGAAAATAAGTTTCAACAAGTTGAAGTGTTACAAAGAAATGTCTCACTAAGAGATGCAATGTCAAGTTTGTATCTCACTCATTCTCAGGCCAAGATAACCACCTTTCGTTCGATATGGTTGTTATTCTATTTAAAAATGAAATAATATGGACTTGCCTTTTTGGTGACAATGATAACATAATGGTGTACTTATTATTAATAATTATAATTAAACCATCTACATGCATCCATTAAGTTATTATGTGCCACAAACTATAAGTAAAATAGCCCATGTTTTTGAAAAATTTGTAGTCTAGATGAGGTAGACAAATGTACATATAGAGGTAATATGTGTGTATACATATATACCTATACACACATACATATGTGCATGTGTGTATATATACATGTGTGTGTATGTGTGTAAAATACTTGTGGCATATTGGGCAAGTTATTTCACCATTCCTCAGTTTCCTTAACTGTAAAATGAGGAAGTTGGACTATGTTACCTCAAAGATCCCTTTCAGACTCTTCTACTATATAATCATTCTAAATGACAAAGACATTTGAAACCCACAGCTACTCTATTTTTGAACTCTAAATGAAAACCAAGACCCAATGATATTTTGACTTTTAACCCACAGTGCAGTCATAGCTCTCTTAGTGGATTCATTAACATATTTTTTTTTAAAAAATCACATCTTTTGGTCAAAAGGGTAATAGCTATTAGTGGCTTTAGTTCTCTTTCACCATTGTTTTATTATAATTTTGGCATATGACCATTCCTGTACCAAGATGTGTCCAGATTCATTGGCATTGAAATGAAACATTAAAATAAAACAGGATTGTTCCTCTCAACATAAGCCTGACAAAATCACAGTATTGAATTAATCTCTCCAGCATCTAAAAGACCATGGTTCTTCAGAGAAACAACTTTTTTTATTAAAAAAATCATAATTGAATGTTTTATTAAAGTATTTTTTGTCTACCAGTGGGCTTTGCTGTCCCCTGAAGCACAACCCAGTGACATTATGTACTACATGTAGGAAGGAGACATCTCTTGATTTACTGAGAGATTTCAGAGAGAAAAAAAGAAGAGCGAGAGAGCAATGAGATGAGGAGCAAGATAACTCACAGTTTGAATGGCAGACTGGAGATGTCTGGATTCATAGGTATGAAGGGAAGAGTTGGTACCCCAACACATCTGTTGATTTTTAACACCTACAAATCATAAATTTTGCTAAGAGTTGATTTATTGGGTCTGACCTTTTTTTTTCCCCCGATTGAATTGAATAACATACTGGCTTTCAAAACTCCTTTTTATTCTTTTGTATTCTGTTGCCTAAACTAAACTGTGTATTTTGATGTGGGTGGGGTGGGAAAAGAAGAGAAGGGGTTTTCCTAACTTATCTCCAGCTGCTTCTATAGTCACTTGTCTTTGTGCTTTTAATACAATGTCCTCCATAAGCTCTCATGACTGAAAATATGGAAGACCTTGGTCAGATTGATAAAAGTTGTGTACAGATCTCTGTTCTACTCCTGGCAGTTGTAGAGTACGAACACTGTATTGACCATTCCTTGACCTTTGACCATCTTCCAGGTAAAGGATCAATGTATTAAGGAGGACTATGGTAAGAATTTTGCATGGCATTGACTAAGACAGAGACCCCTCTGTAATTGTCCTAAGACAACCTATTCCCTTTTCCTTTACAGAGATTGACAATGGAGGCATCCCTCAACTTCTGAGGGATAACCTCTTCTTGCCTTATAACCTGGAAGTTTTCAGTTTTTGCATGAGCAGTGAGACCCTTGACTTGTAAGTCTCACATGGAACAGAGTTAGCACCAGGCACTTTGACACATGAGAGGAGCTTAATGGCATTCAGAACATTTTCTTCACTTGAAAATTTGACTAAGGGGATTCACTGAATATGCTTCAGTGCTGATAAGTGATAGTGTGTTGAGAAGACTTGTGGAAGTGTTCAGCCCGTATCTCCAGGATCATGTCCTTATCACTAGTCAATGTGGTCCATCAGCACTGAGTCGTTAAGAGTCACCAGAGCTCTTTGTTTCAGAAATAGCCTTAAGGATATCATGGAAGCACTTTGGATTGTTAAAATCAGTGTAAGACTGAATTTCATTGCCTTCTTTATTGAGCCAAGAATCCTGTATCTCTCTAAACTTCACTTGTACTTTACTTTTGATGGAGTTAAACTCACACAGAAGTCAGAAGAAGGGATACATAAATACTCTTAAGGTCTCTCTAAAGACCTTTAGAATTGATTTGGAAATGTGGGAGACACTGGATTAGGACTCCCTAGCATGGCATGCCCACATCAAAGAAGATGTGTTCTGTGAGCAAAACGGAACTATAGTAGTTCAAAAGAAATGTGAGATAGGCAAATTTAGATACGTAACTACCGTAAATGAGCATATGGACTATTTGTGCCCCACCTATGTAAAGCCTTCCAAGCTCATATTGGTCTGATCAGCCATAGATAGATACACTATCCCTTGACCCCAACATAGTGATGTCACTTTGGTCCTCTATGAGTAGGAAGGAGAACAACGATGAATACAATAGAAATCTTTCCACCCTAGTCCTAGCATTTAGCATTTCAGGAAGATGAATTACCATCATCATATCACATCATCTCTGTGGAGATGTGATATAGCAATGGCTTCTTTGGGTGGGCAGCCTTACTTCCTCAGACATCCTGCCATCTAAAGATCCAGGAAAAAAAGTTATTGCCGCCAAAGTACTTGGAGCCATCAACTGTTCAAAATCAGAAATAGATATAATTATATCTGAAGAAATGCCATTAAAGAAGATGAATTACAATGTAATGTGTCACTGTACCCTAAGGACTATAATTTCCATCTGACTTTTAGTCAAACCTTCTTATTTTATTGTTTCTCCTATTAGTATGTGAGCTTCTTGAAAGTAGGGACTTAAAAAAACTGTATCTTTAGCACAATATTCTGCATAGCAAGTCTTAATAAAGGTGTTTTTATTCTTTCATTCATTCATCCATTTATTCATTTGATCAAGCATCACCTTTGAAGCTTCAGTTTTCCAAATATTTCTTTTCTTTGCATCTCAATCCATGCTTGTGGGAGGCACAAGGGAAACTGTCCTGGGTTAGGAAAGATATTCCAAGGCTTTTTCTGGACTCTCCAAGTGGGGATAGTGTAGAATCACATACTTACTCTTTAAGTTGTATACAACACTGTCCAGGGTTACTGTGGGTGTCAACAGAGAGGGAGTGAAATAGAGCCAGAGAAATATTGATAGAACACCCAACTATGAGAGTAGCCTTTTCTTAGTATCTGTTGCAAAACTGAAGTAAGCAAAGGGAAGAAAAGAAAACAGGAAAGGAAAAGGGTCAGTTACTGGCTTAAAGTTTTAAGTTTCATTTGTTTATTCAATCCTTATCCCCATTGGAAAATGTTGAGATTGAAAAGCAAATTCTTTCATTTTCTGAATGTCTAGAGTAAGTTTGAGTATATGTATGAATTTATACAAACAAAATTACATTTGAAGAGAGAAAGCCACCTCCACAAATTATGGAATTTAGAAATACAAGGTCTCTTAGAAATGTTGGGTTCATTCCAAGGAAACTGAGACCCAGAGAAATGATGTAACTTGCCATAAGTTACAGAGCTAGGTGTGTGACAGAGTTGGGATATAAACACAGGTAGATATAAATTTAAATTAATGGAAAATGTGTCATAATTTTATTGATGCAATTTTGAGTTTTTTGTTTTTTTCAAAAATAAATTCATTTCAG
This sequence comes from Bettongia penicillata ogilbyi, assembly GCA_023548195.1. Taxonomy (NCBI): domain Eukaryota; kingdom Metazoa; phylum Chordata; class Mammalia; order Diprotodontia; family Potoroidae; genus Bettongia; species Bettongia penicillata. Next base: position 419,461 of record JAJHZJ010000049.1, on the reverse strand, counting down.
GAAATGGGAGATATCTGAAATTTATTTCTAGTATCTAATCTCTTCAATTTTTGATATGCTTTTTTATGCATGTATTTGGAAACCTTTCAGTTAAAAAAGTTAGAAATGAAAAAAAAAGCTTGGATCAGGACAAAATGTTGAATTATGCAGATTTTTCCTTTATTTTTCCCTCTTATTACCCTCTCAGTGCCTTGTATCCTTCTCATGTCCCTCTTTATGGGCAACTAGTGGTGCCATAAGTAGATAGTCCCATAAAACTCAGCTAGTTCTCTTTCTGGCCCTTTTCTGCAGCTTAGGCTGTTGTTCCATGGTCTGTTGCTTGTGGTTAAACTGTTGTAGTTGAAACCAGAACAGTATAGTCAGAAAATCACTGTTAAAATATTAACAAAATGTATAAACCTATATCTTCTAAATCATTTATTTACATTTTCTATTGCTTTCCATGCTTATGGACAGCGTTACTTTCATCTAACTCCCAACACAAATTATCCTGCAGAAATTCAACACCATTATCTCATAAGTATACCACCAAGCCCCTGTTGATTCCCAATGCTTCTCTTTCTTAAAACCATTCTGTTCCCATAATCTCTGATCTTGTTCATTTAACTCCTGCCAATGCTTCACCTTCTTGGAAAGATTTTCTAAATGGGCAAAGACTTAGGAATTTTGTATTGAACATAATTCCTTATGTTTACATTAAGAGAATAAATGATCTAGAAAAATAAATCCTCTGGAAAATGATAATAGACTCAAAATTTAAAAAAAATACCAATAGTAACATTTGTTAGGCTGGGATTCTGCACATAAGAATTGTAAAATTGTATAACCTACAAAAAAAAATTGTAGGTTAAGTTACTTAGAATTCAAACAAGAAGCCCTAAGTATTTTGCATGTTGAATCCAACTCCAAGAAACTGGGGCAACTTTTCACCTACTATAATGAACCTGCCTCTAAGATAAGAGACCTTTATTCTCGGATTTTAACAGCTTTTCTCCTTTTCTAAACATTGGTCTACTAAAAAGTCTTTGGGACTAAACTTGTGGAGATAAAATAAATAGTGAGGTAAAGTATTCAAAAATGAATGTTTCATAGCTTAACTTCTAAGTCTTAACTTATCTGTCTAATTTTTGCATATGATTCCATGTTCATTTTATCAAATAGTAGATGATAAAGAAAAGGAATTCTGAGAAATATGGAGAAACTTGAGGGAACTGATGCAGAGTGAAGGAAATTGGACTAGGACAATAATATATACACCATGATGAATATAATATAAAGGAAAAGAACATTAAAAGGAAGCTGAATGCACAAGTAAATGCAATCACTCATCTTGGCCCAATGAAGAGAAGATGAAAATCACCTCACTCCTTTCCTAATGTATTATCAATGTGCAACATCGTTTAGCTTGACTGCAAGACAGTCGTACTAGGATGTGTCTGCTGCACAGTGCTACGGCTTCTGGGAGACACAGGTGAGAGTTAGCTATTAAGTAGACACCAAAGGAGAATGAGCAGCCCTGAAAAGGGCTCATCAAGTCCTCATACTAGAGGTGCTAGTCCTCCCTTAACATACCATACACCCTGACTTGGACGGTGAGCTAGAACCAGGTTGAGGGAACTGACAGGGTTCAAACCTTTTGTTGAGTTAGGGGATGTCTACCCTAATCATGTGAAGACTTCCCCCACCAGAATGGGAGGGTAAGAACAATTTGTTCCAATAGACATAAAGATGGTTAAAGAGCTTGGTCAGATATTGAAGATACCAAGGTAACCCACTGCCTCTCAAGCCATCACCAGTCATACTGACTTTTTGTCTTGCCATGGGACTTTGATGACTCTGAATGAGAAAGTGTGGCTGATTACTTTTTACAACACTGCCTCACTTAAATCCAATTTAGGCACAAGTTAAGGCACCACCCTGCGATATCACTGATCCTCTGAAAATGAAGGATGAACCACATCAATGTTCAAAGATACAAAAAAACTCAGTCTTTGGTGCATTGATTTTCTTTAATGACTTTTCTTTGTTTCAAGAGTTGGTTCACATTCTCTCCCTGAGTAGGGCTGTATATATGGGAATAACTGTGGCATAGAAGCTCATCTTGCCTTTTTTAACCTTATCAGAAGAGATCATAAGTAATGAAAGTGACAATGTATCACGCAAGGAGTTGGGACAATTTCCAAAAGAAAAAAGAGTACTCCATGGATAATGGATGCTTCAAAATGACTTCTCCTGTGCCTGTACATTTGGGGTGGGGTCAGGGGCAAGGAATCATGTAGGTATGTATAAAGGGAAAGTGCATGCTTGCCTCAAACATCCCAGTTATTTATACCCTACTTCCAAAATCTTGTACTGAGATAAGCACAAGATCAAAGATTTTGAACTAGAAGAAAATGCATATATCTTGTGATCCAGATCCTTCATTTTAAAATGAGGAAACTAAGGCCTGGAGTGGGCAAGTAACTTGCACAATCACACAGGCAGAGGGAAGATTTGAACCCAGATACTTCTGACTATATCCATGGTTATTTCCATGGTACCACATGTGTTAATAGCCCCATGTAAATATACGGTATTGTAAGACATTTTTTAATGTAAAATATCATTTTGAGAAAAAAAATAATGGATAAAGAGGAAACAAGAAAGAGAGAAATTTAGAAACAAGGCCTTCCCTAAGTCATCCCAGTAGCTGTTCAACAGTCTCTCCTTCTGAGTATGGATAAGCAATGGTCATAATAGTCATTAAAGGGTGAAGAAGATCTCTCCATTTTCTTTCACCTACAACATACAAATGAATTAAAAGATACTGAATTAATAAATGAAAAGAAGCTTGTCACTTCATAAGGAAGAGGGCAACAAGGAGGACCAGGAGGAGGATCTGCTTGGAATAAAACTAGAAATTGTGTTTGGAAAAAGAAAAAAATTTAGTATTAGCAATGTGCAGAATAGAATTGAAAGATAATTTAGAGAGGATATAGTTTCCTAGATTTTCATCTCCTCCTATTTTATTTTTGGATTGTAAGAGTATTTTTTTTATTGTTGTTTTAGAAAAAATAATTTGAAATAATTTATAACCCAGAGAGGTCAACCTCTATTAAGCAAAATTGACTTCATGTAAAGACCTATATTTTTCTTGGTAAGCCTTGACTTTGATCCACAGTGAACTATAGTGAAATCCATGGTATACATATAGGAAATTAAAAAAAAAACCAATATATATGTAATGTAAAACTTCTTAATTTCCATGTTTGGGTATTTTTTATATTTTATTCACAGTGAAGATAATCTATAGTTTTTAAAAGATGACTGCATTTCATAATCACAGAGTCAGTGTAATATAGTGAAGAAATCATTGGATTTTGACTCAGATACTCATTTCAAATGCTATTTATGCTATGTTTTACCTGTAAGACTTTGAAAAACCTCTGAGCGTCATGTTTCAGATTTACAAATTGAAATTATTGGACTTTAATGATCTATAAGGTCCTTCCCATTCATACACACATGCACACATATATCTAATATATATGTATATATGATATGTATGTATATACATATATATATATATATATATGTTTTATAGATCCCCATAGAGAGATAACATAGATATTGAGATACACACAGACTCACATAATATATTTGGTTAATAAAGGTTAACTTTTGTGCGTTATACATTCCTATGAATTTTTATTCATATATATGCATATATACGCATTTGTGTATATATGTGTATGTGTGCATATATGTATACCTATACCTATACATATGTGTATGTCACAAAAAGCTTTCTGTTTTTCCATACAAGAAATAGAGTAATACATTTCACTATAAAGTATCTTTTAGAATAAATGGAAATCTATTTTACCACTAAATATTGAGTCAGGAGACCTAGAACCACTTGACATAATGCAAAAAAAAAAAAAGGTTTCTCAAACCTTTAAGTAGAGAATGCATATATACTAATATTACAATTATTATGAAGTGCTTATCCTTGTTGTGACTGAAAGCTTCATTCTCCTTACTTGTAAATACCTCTATAAAATGCCTTTCCTGTATATTAATTAATGAGTTAAAAAAAGCAACTTCTCAAAGTACTTTTTAATTTAGAAAGTAATATATAGTGGCATTACAATTATGGTAGCATATAGTGAACACTGTTACTAGAATTATAGAAAGTTTTAGAATATGGCATGCTATTTTTATATATAGTGGAAGTTAAAAAAAATAAAAAATAAGATTGCTTCTCTCATATTTCCCTAGGCTGTAGATTTCAGAAGGTCAATTTACTTAAGTAGAGAAAGTTGTTTAATGTAAAATCTCTTATTTAGTCCAGGCCCAATCTGGTATGACTGAGAAGATTGAGAAGATGTATGATTTGTTTAAAAGTATAGATACAATTTCCAGACCCAAATTTTAAGACATTTAATAAAGAAGTACAGGTATCCCTTACTATACAGAACAGATAACGTACTAGTGAAGTTGCCCTTGAAGCAAAATTCCATATGTGAAATCTCATTTTTCAAAGATGCCCATTATAAAATGAGAAAAAGGTGCCACAGTCAGAGGTCTCAGCAGTAGGCAAAAGGGGAGAAGAGAGATTTTTCTGATTTTTGGACCCTGATTGTGGAAACACATTTGATCTCTTCTTTGGTTTTTATACATATACACACACATACGTGTGTGTGTGTGTGTGTGTGTGTGTGTGTGTGTGTGTATAAATGGTAGAAAATGGTAGTGTAAATATCTAAGTGGTAGAAAAAACAGAAGTATGTGATTCTTTCCAAAGACAATGCCATGACGGTCAGGGACCCTTCCAGGCTTCTTGTACATAATTACCTTCCTTGTACTCTGCAATCTACTTGGTGTTCCCCAGACACAGCATTTTATCTCCTATCTTTGCTCCTTTGCATTGATTGCCCTTTGCCTGGAATGCGTTGGCCCCTTACCTCCACCTCTTGGAATCCATGAATTTCTTGAAGATCCTGCTCCAGGGCCCCTTTCTGCATGCTTTCCTGATCACCTGCAGTGGCTAGTGTCCTCCCTCCACAAACCACCTTGTATTTATTTCATATCTACAGACTTTTATAGTTCACATTATCTCCTTCATTAGAATGGAAGCTCCTTGACAGAAAAGTTTATTGTTTTTTGACTGTTTTTTAATTCAGTGCTTAGTTCTTCCCCATCACAGTTCTTGACACATTGTTGTGGTTATTCCAACCACATCTGATTCTTTGTAATGCCATTTGGGATTTTCTTGGCAAAGATACTGTCCAAAGTTTGTCCTTTCCTTCTGCAGCTCATTTTAGAGATGGTAAACTGAGGCAAATAGGGTTAAGTGACTTGCCGAGCATCACAGAGCTAGTAACTCACAATGAAGTTTTCCTGACTTCAGGTCTTAGACTCTACCCACTGAACCATCTAGCTGCCTTCTTGGAACATAGTAAGAACTTAATAGGTGCTGTTTGATTGGTGGACTGTGTCAGCTTCAGGCAACTTCACAAAATGACTCTTTTGGTTAGAGTATGGTGAAAATGAGGCCAAGTTCTCAAGAGAAATCCCCATAAGGGTATTTTTCCCACTGAAAAACTACTCTTTAGTTACAGATTGAACCCTAAATCTAATCAGCCATCTTATGATGCATACCATTGGTCATCTAGGGTAAATTGATAATACATGGTGTAAAAACCTTGTACAGATACAATTTAGTAGCGGCATTGGAAAAAAAAAAACAGTTTAAATTTATACATATATACCCATACATGTGTGTGAATTAGTGAAAACATCTCTATATGTTTGCATGCCCTCTGCGTAGGAGTATGATTGCTTCCTCTCTGCATGGACTGGCTCACTCACTTCATACATACTAGCAGGTTTTAGATTACCAGAAATGGACCACCAGCACAAGGTTATGACTCAAATTTCTACCACTTGACACTCTAGTTCCTGAACCCTCACTGGAGAGTTTCCTTTTTATGTAAAATTATTCATCATAAGACCGTTAACTCTCAAACATAAAACATTTACTTAATAAGGCAAAAAATAACTATAGTTTTGCAATTTGAAGCAAATTCAGTAAAAAAATCAATACCTTAAAGTCTATATTTAAAGCTAACTCCTGTTCTCCTGCTGATCCATTCAATGACCATTGAGACGTGTGCTAAGTGGCACATACTTGGAGAAACTTCAAAGGAAGATAGAGAAATGAGGAAATTTCATATGTAGGCAACTTGCAACTCTGCACTGCAGACTTTCTTATTCTCAATACCTTTAGCATCAACTAGACATACAAGAAACTACTTTTTTGAAAGCTGCTTCCCTTCTCATCCTTAGCACTAAATATATACTCTCAAATGGATGAATTAGTGATATTATCTTTTAACTCATTCTTTAAAAAGTGTTAATAAAGAGTTGTAGTGCAATCACACTATTATTATAATGTTATTATATGTTATTATACTGCCATTATACTGAAAACAATTCCTTTAAGTCAGAGGATTGTGAATCTACTCGGGTTGCCTCTCTGGGCAATGCAGGTAGGCTAAGCCAACTCTTCAACAGAAAGCAAGATTTTTCAGTTAACTCTCATTTGATCCATGTATTAAGGCCTCATATACAAAGTCTGTCTTTTACCCTCTCTTTTTCCTCTCAGACCCAAAAAGGCAATGTCAAATAAATCACCTCTCTAAAATTTAAACTGTCTCCAAGTGTGAAGGCACCAAAGAGAAAAGTTCAATCTTCAGTAGAGTTCAATACTCTTCCAAGCAATAGGTGGTCAGTTTTGTTTTTTTTTTAGCAAAGTCACAAAGTAAATGTCTAATGAATAGACCCCAAGAATAGCAGTTAAATCCTACTGGAATATTCACATTCATCTCCTGCTAACTTCTTGACTGCTTCTCTTGTCTTAACTCCTCTCTAGTTGAATTCTTCATTGCTTTTAGTGACTTAAATCAGAGCTTAATGAAATAAGACTTCCTCTCATGAGATAAAACTCAAAAAATCCAACTTACCATCAGCTATTCAACTGACAATTCTGATTTTATCTGCCCATAGTCTCAAAAAAGTTATCTGATGTACTATTTTATTACTTTCAAGTTCTTAAACTCTAAAATCGGTTATATGCAAATGAGCAAAATAACCCACATTGCCCTGGGTTAGTCATCAGTTTTCTTTGAGTTACCCTGTCTGCCCTGGTCTTGAGGAACTACAGGACCAATAAAGGATTGTGGGTACGTTTACAAAATGATGATCCTTCAGTACAGAATAAGAAAGACAATGTGCCAACAGAAGAAGCAGGGAATCGCAGCTCAGGTCTATGTGTCCTTCATAGAGTGTGCTCTAGCCAGAGATTATGGGTTGGGGGTGGGTGGGTGGTGGGTATCTTCTTAGCTTACTCCCATTATATATACAGAATGATGTATTATTTTCACCACATGAAAACTGTCTTTAGAATTCCTATGAATAGAAAATAGACCAAAATAAAAAAAAATGAAAATAATTTTCTACCGATTTCCTAAAACTTCAATTCCTGCACTGGCCATGTCCAACTGTACATATAGACACATATACACATACGCACACATATATATGTATGTGTATGTGTATATGTGTGTTTGGGCATGCAAGGGCACACATGCTGGCTCACAGTTTTTTTATTAATTCGCTGGTTTTTAATTTATATTTTGTTAATAATCTTTTCTTTGATTTTTAGGGTTTCTGCTTTGATGTGTGTTTATTTTCTGTTTGTTTGCTCATTTAGGCTCAGCAATTCATTGATCTGTTCTTTCTCTCTTTTACAGAGAAGTACTTAGAGATATAAGCTTTTCCCTAAGGCCAGATTTGATTGTATGCAAACAGTTCTGGCATGCCCCCACTTGTCATTAATTTTAATGAAGTCATCTAGTGTTTGTATGATTTATTCTTTGACCCAACAATTCTTTAGTATTGCTATTTAGTTTCCAGTTAATTTTTAATCCTTTCTTCAGTGACCTTTTATTGAAAATAATTATTATTGCATTGTGGTCAGTTAAAATTATTTAACTCATATACTTTACTTGTTTTGATGTATTTATCTTCTAATACATGTTCAGGTTTTATAAAGATGGAATGTACAGCTAAGTTATGCATTTATTCCTCTCAATTCCCATTCAATAATTGTTAGAAGTTTGTCATATCTAGTATTTTCTAAAATTCTATTCGGATCATTTACTATTTTTTTCATTTTTTCTTAGATTTATCTAAATCCAAAAGAACATAAGACCATAATATTATAGCATCATAGTTTTACTATTTCTGTAATTCATTTAGATTTTCCTTTAAGTCCTATGCATTTTGTGCATATAAATTAAATCCCAATATTAATTCTTTTTTCCATAGTACCATTCAGCATAATTTAGTTTCCCAAATTATCTCTGTTAACTAAATTATTTTTTGGGGGGGATTCCTTGTCTAAAATCATGATTGCTGTATCTTCCTTTTTGAACTCAGATGAAGCTTACTAGATTTTTGTCTTGTTGGTTATTTTAACTCTATTTGAATCTTTTGTTTTTTTCTTATTAACAACCTGTGTTTGGATTCTGGTTTCTAGTCTATTTTTCTACCTTCTTTTTTATGAATTTCTATTCTATTCACATTCACAGTCATGGTCATTAATCGTGTATTTCCTCTATTCTATTCTCTTATAATCTTTCTTTTCTTTGTTTCTTGTCTTTTCTTTTAAAAGAATCAGATGTTGATGAGAGGAGTATGTTCAGCAGCAGTGTTCTATGCTTGATAAAATCTGCTCCTTCTCCCCTGACCCTCTTTGCTTTTCTTGGCTCAGAACTGAATCCCAAAGTCTTACCCTCCCCCGCTTTTCATTTTAAATCCCTGTTCACTATCCACCGTGCAAGGTTAGAGTTTGTTTTGCTTAGGACTAATCCCTCCCTGGATATATTCTCCCTCTTTTTCCCTCTTCCCTTTCCTTCCTATTTCCCAGTGAAGGGAACTATTTCTATACCTGTGTATGTATTCTTTCTTTCTTGGACCACTTCAAATGAAAGTAAGATGCAAGTGTCTTTATTCCACCTTTTCCTCCATGTTTGTGTATATTCCAATTGCACACCTGAACTATGTAAGTTCAAGTCTTTTTTTCCTGTTTCTCCTTCTCGCCTTGCATTTTTCTTTCAAGATCATCAAAATATAACAACCTCTTCTCATGCCTTTTGATTATTTTAACTCCCTTTATGATCCTTCATGACATTTAGGATCTGAGGGGTCACTTACATCATCTCCCCCTGTTTAAATTTAAATCATTGATGCTTCTTTAGTTTCTTCTAAGTGATTGTTCATAATTGCCTTTTAATGTTTCTTGAGAGAATGTCTGAGCCTGCTTTGGTCCTCATTTATATTCCCTGGCTGTTTTCAACTGCTGTTTTCTTGATATACCATGTTTGTAAAGTATTTCATGAACTATGTTTGTTAAGCATCTGGGGGGCATTTCAGGTGGGGGACCTGCCAGGTTTCAGGGCACCAAAGGTGGTCTGATCTAGCATGAAGTTATTTTGCTACTGGACTAAGCTTTGCAAGCTGTTGAGCCCCAGGTCCATTTTGGGTAATGCAGCTGGTGACTTACCTATTTGGATCTAGCAGTAGATTGCTACTAGCCCCAACCCCTTGTCAGATACCGTATGCAAGGTTAATAGGGCTAATATTTGAGTGATGGCAGGCATCTTTTTCTACTACCCTCAAGTCTCTACATAATTGATTGCCTCCTCTATTTATATAGTAAGGCAACTGGGTTTATTTCAGATGACTGGATTAACTTCTTGCTTAACCGAAATACAAAATGCTAGAGAAATTTCCAAAAAGGAAACATGTTAAAGGACTCATCCATAATTTTTTTAAAGGAGAAATAATGAAAACACAACCAGAAAATATTCACATTGCATTCCTATCTCTTTAGATCAGTTTTATATTTGTAAACATTTTGCTAAAAATTAAAAAGTATAATAACAACAAGAATAAATTATAAATTTAGAATTAGGCTCATAGATTTAGAAATAGAGGGAACATTAGAGATCATGAATTCATCAACAAACATTTATGATGTACTTACTATGTTTTAGACTTTGTACTAATTGCTGGAGGTACAAAAAATGAAGCAATCCATGCTTTCAAGGATATTGCATTCTAAAACAATATACAATTTATATAAATAAGTACATATTTAATATGCACAAAATGAACATAGATTAGTTTTGGAAGGTTATGTATTAACACCTGGAGGAAAAATTCATGAGCAATAAAGGCTAAGGAGGATCATAAATAGTAAAGAGGATATTTTTGTTACGTAAAATCAAAATGCGTTTGTAAGAACAAAATTTATGCAGTAAAATTAGAGGGAGAGATATCTGGGGGAAAAAAGAAAAACCTTTTCAGGAACTTTTTCTAAAAGCAACTTTCTTATTTCTGAGACATAAAAAGAACTGGTTCAGTTTTCTAAAAATCTCTTAGCCATTTCTTAGTTGACAAATGATGAAATGATATGAACAAACAATTTGGAAGAAATGCAAGCTATCAATAGTCATATGAAAACTGATCCATATCAATAATAACTGGAGATATAGATTATAAAGCAGATTAAATCAACTCTGGGGTTCCATCTCACACACATTAGATTAGCAAATATAAAAGAAAAGAAAGACACAACAAGTGTTGTAAGGAGTTGTGAGAATAAAAGTACATTAGTGCAATCTTAGTGGGACTGCGAATTGGTCTAACCATCCTAGAAAGCAATTCCAATGCTGGAAAAATTATTGAATTGTGCATATCATTTAATCTAACATTGCCACTACTAGGCTTATACCCCAAAGATATCAAAGAAAGAAAGACAAAATCAATCTGTATAAAGATATTTATAGCAGTTATTTTGTGTGTGTGTGTGTGTGTGTGTGTGTGTGTGTGTGTGTGTGTGTGGTAGAGAAGAACTGGAAAGCAAATGAGTATCCAATGAGAAAAATGAATGAAAAAATTGTGCTTAAGGGAATAAATACTATTGTTTAATTGAAAAAACTACTGAATGTGAAGTATGAAATGACAAAAAAAACCAAAACAATTTATATCTGAAGCACAATCTTGTAAACATTTTGAAAATCTCAGAAGTCTGAACAACACAAAAACCAACTATAATTCCAGAAGAGCAATGATGAAACATGTTATCCACAAAGAGGTGATAGACTCCAGGTGCAGAATGAGACACATATATTTTGGAATAATCAATACAGCTTTTTTTTCTTGATCATGTCTATTTGTTACAATGTTTCTCTCTTCCTTTCTTCCTTCCTCCCTTCCTTCTCTCTCTCTCTCTCTCTCTCTCTCTCTCTCTCTCTCTCTCTCTCTCTCTCTCTCTCTCTCTCTCCCTATGAGAGGAGTAGACAGTAGAAAAAATAAATTCAATTTTTTTAAAGGTGATACAGAAGCAGAGTTGGGGAGGAGTGCATTATGGAAATAAGGGATATTTATTGCTAATAATGGAGATGGAAGATGGAACACAATGCTTGTCAAAGAGTGAGCAGGCCTGTATGATTGAATCACAAATTATAATGAAGGGAGTAAAGTACAAGAAGGCTGAAAAGCTAGGAAGTGCCCACATTGTAAAAGGCTTTAAATGCCAAACAGAATTGCATATTTCATTTTGGAAGTAACAGGGAGCTTTTAGAGTCTATTGTGTATGGGAAACAAAGTCTGAGGCATACTTTAAGACCACTTTGGCAGTTAAGTAGAGGATAAAACAGAGTGAAAAGATACTTAGCCTAAGTGTGAGTCAAGGAGAGCCCAAGATATCTACAGGAGACGTTCTGAAGCTATAAACGACAAGAAGACAGCAGATTTGATAGATGTCATCAGTGAGATGAGAAATCTAGGCTGCAAACCTGAGTGACTGGGAAAATGTTGGTGTTCTTAATAGTAATAGGAAAGTAGTGAAGTGGAAAAAGTTCTGTTTGGGACTGATTGAGTTTAAGATGCTAAGGAAATTCCAATTCAAGATGTCTAAAAGGCAGTATGTGATGCAGGAAAGGAGCTCAGGAGAGAGATTAGGGCTGAATATATAGATCCAGGAATTATCTGTGTAGAGATCATAACTGTACCCATGGGAACTTCTGACACAACCAAGTGAGATAATATAGGGACAAGAAGACCTAAGACAGACCCTTGAGGGATATTTATTGTTAGTGGAAGTAATTTGGATAAAAAAATCCAACAAACCAACTATAAAGGAGTAGTTAGACAGGTAGGAGAAAAACCAGGAGAAAACAATGACATAAAAAACCTAGAGAGAAGAGAATATCCAGAAACAATGTCAAAGGTTGCAGAGAGGTCAAAGAGGATGAAGACTTTGAAAAAGCAAGTTGAGGTTTGGCAATTAGGATCACTGATTTGGACCCAATGTGATACCACTACTTGATCTCTAGCCTAAAGAGAACAAAAAAATATCCTTTATGTACAAAAATATTTATAGTAGGTCTTTCTGAGTCAGCTGGTGAGGCAGTAGACAAAGTGCTGATCCTGGAATCAGGAAGACCCAAGTTCAATTCCAGCCTTAGATACCTACTAGATATGTGACCCTGGGCAAATCACTTAATGCCTCAATTTCCTCATCTGTAATAACTATAATAAATACCATATCTCAAAGGGATGTTGTGATGATCAAATGAGATAGTATTTGCAAAATGTGCATAGTACAGTGCCTGGCACATAGTAGGCACAATAGAAATGCTTTTTTCTCTTCCCTTTCTCATTTTTTCCTTGTGATGACAAAGAAATAATAACTACGAGGGCATGCACATGTTAGAGGATGGCTGAACAAATTATGCTCTTGAATGTAGTGGAATGCTACATCCATAAATGAATAATAAAAGAGAGGTTTCTGAGAAACCTGGAAGATTTGCATAAAGTGATGTGTGAAGTGAACAGATTGGTACAAGGAAATCAACATTGTAAAGTAAACACCTTTGAAAACTTTTAAAACTCTGATCAAATTAATGACCAGCCACCAGAGGATAAGTGATGACACACATTGCCCAACTCCTAACATAGAAGCAGAAAAGAGACATAGATTTTTAGACTTGCCTAACACAAGAATTTTTTTTTTTGACTTGGATATGCATATTTGTTATGAGTTTTATTTTTTTCTCAAGGTGGGGGAGAAAATAAAGTCTTGTCAATTTAAAAATACATATAATTTCAAAATAAGAAGATACCAATTATCTAATATCTATTCAGATCATTTCTGGATTGATATTTCCAGTCCTAATCACTCTACCTAGCTCTAGTATCTCATTATTTGTAAATTTGAGAAGAGATCATTTATACCATTTAGAATGAACAGTTTCAGTTGAAAGATGATTGGAAGCCAGAATGCAGAAAAGTGAGCAATAGAAAAAAATTATCCTGGAATAATGACTTAAAGTCACTAAAATTTACTAAATAACTTTACTATAATTTAGATATGCATTATTTGCCTGGTTTTCTATACACTACACTGTCACTTTTCCTGTTAAACTTTCAGTTCTGTTCTTCTCACCCTTCCACAAATAATAATGTTTTTATTTATAGATTTATTTTAAATCTGTATTTCCTAGAGAGAACAAAATGGCTACCTCAAATATCCACATGTATTAAAATTGAACATAGTAGACTACATTCACACACACACACACACACACACACACACACACACACACACACACACACCCCATACAACTCACTTGCCTGATTTCCCCCCATACCCAGAGTGCCAAAAGGGATGAGCCAACACTTTTTAAGAGTTTAGATCAAAAGTTTGGATCAGAGTAAACTCACACCCTGTGCTAATTATCAGCCCACATTTTACATATTTAGCCCAGAGCAAAATTAAATTCTATATGAATAAGGTATAGGGTGACACTATAGATGAGTGCAAAACAAGTGGCTGAATGTAGTCATTGTTGGGGGGAGGAAGTCAAAACCAAATAAAAAAACAAAAACAAACCAAGAGATGGTAAAATGAATTGTTTGGTTTCACGTATTTAAAAGAGGCATTTTGATAGACCAGATTTTCCAACCGGTAATTTTGTCCTCCTGGACCAAGGGTAGGTAACTTGCAGCCTCGAGGCCCCATGTGGTCCTCCAGGTCCTCAAGTGCAGCCCTTTGACTCAATCCAAACTTTGAAGAACAAGAAGTTTAGATTCAGTCAAAGGGTGGCAATTGAGGACCTAGAAGGCCACACGGGGCCTCCAGGCCACAGGTTTCCCACCCCTGCCACAGACATTGCTTCTCAATCAGATCCATGCAAGGATACATTTGAAAATCCAACAAAAGAAACTAAAAAACAAATACAAGTACAAAAAAGTATGTTGACTGGGAAAAGAGAGGGGGAACTCCTAAACTGACTCTCAGGTTGACAACGTATGAGATAAATATCCAGAAATTCCAAAGTCCTTCATTTCTTATCTGAAACTCTGAAAGCCTTCTACTGCCTCATGCTTCTTTATTTCTTTCTCATTCACTTTTCCCACTTTATTCTACTCTCTTGTAGAAGGAGAATCTCTTCATAATCATTGAAATTTGAGACAAAATTAGAACAACCTCTTTACAGACATTCTATACTCTTATAATAGCATACACACACAGAGACACACACACAGAGACACACACACACAAATCCAGGATCCCAATCATCGGCACTTTCTTAAGATCTTTCTCTTCATATCTGGAGATGATAATCCTTTCTGAGAATCCATAGAAAATAAAGTCAACATGACCTATGAATAGCAAGAATTTACATAGTGCTTTAAGATTTTTTACATGTGTCTTATATGTACTAGTTCATATCGTTATTTTGCTCAGAGTCAAAAGATCTAGATTTAAGTTCTAACTCTTAACAGTTACTGGGTGTGACCTTGACAACCATGCTTTCTCTTTTTATGTCTGTTTTTTCTTCCATAAATGAGAAAAATAATATTTGCAGTCTCACCTCGTAGGATTGCTGAGGGGAAAGGTTACTAGACCTGAAAGCCCTTCATTTCTGAGATAATCACATGAAAGCATGAGATAATCACAACAGCTCCCCCTGCCTCTAAGTAGGCAAGAAATTACTAAGATTGAAGATGTTAATATAATAGTCATTATTTTGAGCTTTAACTTATATGACAATAAAAATAGGAATATATGTCACTCTTTGGAAGTCACATCCACTAGCATTTCAGCACATATCAAACTTTTGATGGCCTCAGATAAAAAAACTAAAAAGTCGGGAATTTTATTCTTTAGGTAGTGGGAAACCAGCTAATTATTTTTCTTGGGAATATCAAAATAAAAGTTGTGGTTTTAGGATGATTAATCTAGCAGTTATAACACATATCATACTAGTGTACATACTCTCAGAATTTTATTTTTTTAAGGTGATACACACTCAATTATAAAGGGAATTATTTTTATAAATCAAACTAAAGGGATCCAAATTTTATTACAAAAATAAAACTGAAAAGAGACAAAAACATCACCCTTTTTGAGACATTAAGGTTTCCTTGACCACTCCAGCACTCCCTGTTTCCCCTTTGCATCTTATGCTGGCTGTAAATCACAGGCTGTCTTGCAGAAGTTGAAGATGCGAAGGCCAGTTAAGGGGTGTCTCCAACTCTTCTAGTATTAAGTAATGAAGACTCATGCTAAGGTGGTGATAGTGGGGCAATGGAAAGGAAAGGCTAAATTTGAAGTTTTGATGAAAGATTTGTTTCAACTTGAGCAGCTATCATATATGGAGGAACAAGGAAAGGACAATGGTATTGAGTAATCAAGCTTGGGAAACAGAGGGGCATATTCACATAAATAGAGAAGTTAGGAGGTACAAGTAGTTTAAGGGAAAAGTAGAGCAAATCAGTTGACTGCAAAATATTCTTGAGGAAATTTCTAGTGGTCTTTTGGAGATAGTTCAAGTGGAGCTATGGAGAAAGAGGTGAGGCCTAGGAATATGGAATTGGGAGTCACACATAATGATCATAGGATTACAGGATTTTTTTTTAATGGAACTTTTTAGAGACCATCTAAACCAGGCCCCTCATTTTAGAAATTAGGAAACTGAAGCCAAAAGAAATGGACTGATTAGCCCGGAATAATATAATTTACATGCAAAAGAGTTACAGTTGAATTCCATTTCTGCTGATTCCAAATTTAGTATTCTGTTCACTATATTGTCCCACATTTATTGTTGAATCTGGGCAACAGAATAAGATCTCCAAGAGGTAATGACTTTTTCCTCCAGAAACTTTAGAGATATTAAGCAGATTTCCAAACACCTGGATTCCAATCTTGCTTCTGACATATAACAACTGTTTAAAAAAGTCACTTAGTCTCTCATTGTCCTAAGCAGGTCTCTAAGACAATAGATTTGCTGAATTTCATCTGTGGAAGGAGTCACTCTGTTAGGAATCCTCATACAGATAGAATCATAGTACCACTACTACTGCTGCTGCTACTACAACAACTACCACTATCAGTACTACCACTACCACAAATGCCACTACCACTGCTGCCACGACCACCACTACTACTATTACTACTACCACTACCATCACTAACCGCAAACTACCACTACCACAACTGCCACTACCACTATCATTAATACCACTACTGCCACTACCACTACTGCCACTACTACCACTCCTACTCCTCCTCCTCCTCCTCCTCCTACTATTACTACTATTACTACTACTAAATCCAAGATAGGAAAAAAGTAGAATGAAATATTATCTGACATTGGTAAATCATTCTTCATTCGAATTCTATTCTATTCTACCATTTCTTCTTTAGGACCATTTTAATGCTATATTATTATGTTGTATTAATATATTATATTGTTTATTTTTCTTTTTCAATGGGACACTCATTCTAACACCACCTCCAATAAAATGTGCATCTGATGCACATTAAGAGGCAGTCAGGCGGCACAAGGGATAGAGTGCTGGACCTGGTGTCAGGAATACCTGAGTAGAAATCCTGCCTCAAACACTACTAGCTGCGTGATTTTGGTCAAGTCACTTGACTTCTGTTTGCCTCAATTTCCTCATATATAAAATGGGGAAAATAATATCATCTACCTCATAAGGTTGTATTGAGGATCCAATGAGATAAAATCTATGTAAAGCACTTTGTAAAACTTAGAGCACTATGTGGATACTAGCTAGATGCTATGAACTAGGTTGTCTTTAAGACCTGAGAAATTAACCTAAGGTGGAATCAGATCTAGGGCTTTGAAAAAAGTAGAGGGAAAGAGAGTGTTATATACTATTTGTCTTAGGGGAGAAATAGCAAAAAAAAAAAAAATCCTAAAAAGATACTGAGTACTTAGTAATTACCAACTGAGGTTAAAGCCATCTGGTTTTATGCTTAGCTGATCCATTGTTCTTCCAATGTAGATGGCTAACTTCCTCACCACCCATTTTTCATTCTCTGCTGTCTACCTGAAGACCGCCCTAAATACATCCTTCTATTCTCCTTTCACATATGGCCTCAGGAGTAAAAGAATAATTATAACCTTGCTCACGTTAAAGCAGGTACCCATTAACCTTTGTTGAAATACAATAATTAGTGATTTGCTTTCACTTCAGGCTAAATTCTCCCATCAAGATGCAGATGTCAGATCTTAGATAAGCAGCTTTAAAAAAAAACGAAATTGGTATGCTGGCTGGAAATGGTGGTCCATATTTTAAATGGGAATCTTTATCAGCAACATGAAGGAGTTTAAATAAAGAATAAGGTAGAGTTTAGTGTGTGGTAGTAGGTGGCGTTTTATTTGATCCAGCACTGGAAAATTCCAAGTAATAGTCTATAAACATTACTAGTTTGACCTAAGAGTTTGCCATGAGAAGAACTCCACCCTTGGTCTCTAAGATGCAGTAATAGAAAACTGAGTTAATCATGTGGAAAATTCATGCCAAGAGGAAAACTCAGCAGTTCTAGAAGTAGCCATCAGAGGAAAGGAAGCCAAGCTGGGATAACCCTCCAACAAAAATGTTGAGTTAACCTGGTTAGAAATTGGTAGTCCTCCCAGATCCACAGTGACATGCAGGGGAGAATGAGATATAATTCACAATGAGGAGAAAGTGAAAGGGGATAAATCTGGTGGAATCCAATTTGTCATTCTCTTTACTCCACACACTCAAATAAGCAATACACATATATCTCACTGATAACATATAATTTCAATTTTATATTGAAAGTCAAAGAAAAAATTACTTTATCAAAACTTGAATCATTCCATTTATGAATGAAAAGAGTTAATCAAATGTAGCAATTGTGTAGAAAAGAATACTAGCTTAGAGCAGAAAAATTAGGGTCTAGTTCCAGTTCTGGAACTTGCCAGGAGTAAGTAATTTTCCTTCTGTGCACTTTAATTTTCTCATCTACAAAATGAGGCTGTTAGAATAAATAATAACATAGCAAACACTCTGGTCTCACTTTCCCTGACTTCCCTCAAGGTTCTAGGAGTATTCCTGAGGAAATGAGGTATCTTTTCCTAATTTCATTGGCTTGAACTACCATTCCAACATTATACCCACAATATTTTATTCATCAGTGAATAGTGCATCAATTCCATTTAACTAATTGGCCTCAATTAGCTTTTGTAGATAGTACAGTGGATGGAACATCTGGCCTAGATCAGGAAAACTCCTCTTCATGAGTTTGATTCTAGCCTTAGACACTTCTTAGTTGTGTGACTCTGGGCAAGTCACTTAACCATTTTTGACTCACTTTCCCAATTTATAAAATGAGATGGAGAAGAAAATGGCAAAGTATTCCAGTATCTTTGCCAAAAAAACTCAAAACAAAACACCAAAAGGGTGTCATGAAAAGTCAAACATGAATGAAAAATGACTAGAAGCTTTTACAAAAGAATATTTACTTTTCATACTTAGAAATTCAGAATTTCCTCCCAAAATTTCAGGGACATACTCTCTGAAATACCATCTCTGTGTCTGTGGATAGCAGGCTCAGACTTTACACAATTTCTACATAACATTACTTCCACAAAAGTAGCATTCTGATACAGCACCCACCCTGACCTTTTAAAATTCATAAGTTTGTAACCTCCTTCACCTAAAACAAAAGAAGAGATGTCAACTCGAAGAACTAGAGATTATACTTATGTGCCACACATTAGTCTTGAATGGGGAGGACCCAACACCTCTTTCTGTATCTTGTTGTAGCCTTGTCAGTGTTAATCTTGTTGAAAAACCATTAGCAGAAAGAAACCAACTGGAAGGAAGGGACCAGGAATCTGGTAGGCTGGGGGCTTTTCAATATACAGTCAATGGGAAAGAATAGATTTTGAAAATGTAATGGCACACATGTAAACCAGTGTGGTTGATCTGTAGAGTTTGTGGTAGGGAATAATGTTTTAAAAAGATAAGACAGGATTAAGATGTAAAGAATATTTTATTTAATTATTAATTTAAGTATTTATTATACATATTTTTATTTTAATTCAAGTTTTAATATTTAATAAAATAAAGAACTTTTTAATAAGCTTTAAAGGAAAAATAGAGAAATTTATATTTTACCCTAAAGATAATGGGGAGCTACTGGAATTTAATGAGTGGGGGATGACAGTTATCCTTGCACTTTAGGAAGATAACTTTAGTAGCTGTGTGTAAAGATGGGAAGAGACTTGAGGTAGGAAGAGCAATATTTGAAACTAATATGATAATCCAGGAATAAAAGATGAGCACCTGAACTAAGATGGTGGTTGAGTGAACCAAGAGAAACGGGGGGTAGATAGAAGAGTAACTGTACAGAAAGAAATGATGAAAGTTGGTACCTGATAGGATATGTGGGATGGATGAGTAAAGAGCCAAGGATGAGCCCTAGGTTTTATTACCTAGGTGACTGACAGAATGGTTCTGAGGGCCTATGTCAGATTTTTCAACTCTTTTTCAACAAAGAATACAGACTATGAACAGTTCATTGCAGAATTATAGAATGGAAATGGAAACTTTCTTTAGATTTCTATTTTTTAAAAAAATCTCATTCCAGTAGCCCTCAGTTAACATTTCTTCAATAGAGTAATATTTATCACCATAATAAGAGAACCACAAAACTAAATGAAGCCTCTGTCATATTAGAGATGATTACAGGGAACCCTTACTAATGGATGAAGAAATATTTCTGTAAAAAGTAAGCATACTTGTCAGACCAAATTTTCCGTGTGATATTTGACAGATTTCTTACTAAGCTAAACCACAGGCAGAAAAAATAGTATCAAAGAAATATACGCATTTCTCCACTCCACCCAGTTAATATTTTCATTTATGCGGGAAGATCTGATGTGTAATGTGAAGCAGTATACATTTCCAAGTTTAATATAAAGTTTTAGAATGCCGTACAGAATTTGATCGCAATGAAAAGTTAATGTAAACATTTTACCCGGATTTTGATTTGCTGTGATAGGCATGGAACTATTCAGTGAAGTTCACCAGGCAAATATTCTGCTTTTGCCATTTGAATTTTGACAGGTTCCTAAAGATATCATGATTCCACTATAGCTACATTTCTCATCACTTCTGGGTATTTTAACCTTGTATTTCACTATTTCTAATGACAACTGCAGACATATTTATATATGAACCAGAAACATATAATAGCCATGAACTACAGAAGAAATGCAAAACTGAACAAAGAATTATTTACTTCACTTGGGACCAAGTTGTTAGTGGGCTCTAGCTTGGTGGCCTTCAAAAAGGGTTTTTTTGAGTCATTCATTTTTTCTTGTGGATCTTGTATAGAATGTCAGCTAAAATTACCAACTGAAAATGTAAAAATCTGTGGGCTGACATTACACTTCCAGAAAGCTAATTTGGAAATTAGAGTCTCATGGGAATGATTGTGTCTGCAGGCATTTTTTTAAAAAGTGATAAAAAATCTTAGAAGCACAGAATATGACTACCTCCTTTAACTCACCCCCTTCACACACACACACACACACACACACACACACACATACACACACAGACATACACACACACTTTTTTTCAATATAGTTAATTTTCAGAAATTTCAATAATAAAGTCATAAAACAAATTTATCGAAGAAAAATATTTAATGTACTATTTAAAAATTATAGCTTAATTGTCCAAGAACAATTTATATAGTGGATCTTGCAAATAAAAACCATACATCAGCATTCTCACTTCAACTAAGAAAATGCCCATTCAGTGATTAGGGCTATTCAAAAAGTGAGGCAAGAGATGGCCCCTTTAATCCTAATGGGCATTTCCTCAGTCAAAGTGAGAATTTAGTTTAAAAGACCATAGCTTAAAAAAGGTCAAGGTCTCCCACTGCATTGTGGACCATATCCAGTTGTCTTGAACTCTTTCTGGCCACTGGACACAGAGGACAAAATGAGGCTGGTGACTTTGTACAGTCCTCCCTCACTTAAATCCAATTAATTTTCAAGTTATGACATCATCTTCGTGATGTCATGGTCCTCTTCAAGAAAGAAGGACAAACTACAACCTCTGAGTAGTCTGCCCTGGCCACTAGGGACCCAGTTGGTCCCCCATTTTCTTTGGGAAACTCAGCCTCCTTTCATCTCATCTCCTCTGCTCTGCTCCCCTCTCTGCACATGGTGTGTCAAGACCTTACCTGAGGGTGATCTGCCCAAAGGAAGATAAATTTTGAAGGCTGAAACTTATGCAGATTTCTTGGGGTTTACTGGTGAGATTTCTTTTTTAAAGACCAAGTCTTAAATCCATTTCACACTAGTTCTTGTGAACTGGCCCACAATAAGTCTCCTGTCAAGTACCTCTTAATGGCTGTTATTTGGGCCTTGAAAGCTCCTAGTGAAAGTAAATAGCAATTGTTTTCCTTTTGACAAGAATCCCTGAATGTCTTACCCACCCAGTCTGATTTGTTTTTTATTAAAAGGGCCATCCCTTGGCTCACTTTTTAAACAACATTAATCACTAAATGGGTATTGCCTCAATGAAAATGAGAATTAAGCTTAAAAGACCATGACTTAAAAGGGTTGAGGTCTCCCACTGCATTGTGGGCCAGCTCCAGTTGTCCAGACCGTTGGACCCAGATGACTCCTGAGGAGAAAGTGAAGGTGGTGACTTTGCACAGCCCTCTATCACTTAAAATCCAATACATTTGCAAGTTATGGCTATGGCATCAACTACCTGATGTCATGGTCCTCTTTGAGAAAGAAGGATAAACCACAACCACATCAGCAAATAATATAAACTCTTAAAGTAACAAAGAATACAGTTGAGAATTTTTTTTTCTATATTTGCATGTCTACGTAACTTGTATTAAAATACCTGTGTGCTTCAGTCATCTCCACACATTTAGGGTCACATTCTACTTGAATGGATCAGTGACTAAGTGGGCAAAATATCCATTAGAGTTTCACAAATCCCACACGATTTTAAAACCACATCTGGCATATTGGGACTGAACAAAATTTTTAGCCCTCATTTGATTGTTACAGTTCCATGAACCTGGACCAATAATGTATAGAAATAAATTATAGGGATATTATAGGATTCTACAAAATACAATGAAATAAGATGAAAGTTAAGAAGTAAATCAAAAAAATATATATACTTTGTCAAAACCAAGCAAAGAGAAACAATATTCAATTAGTTAATGTGCCTACATAGCAAAACTGGATTTTTCTAAATGGAAGATTTCATTGATTGTACTTGTCAGAAGTGTTCATAAAAGACCCCGTCTCTGTTTTACAGAAGAAGGTATCTTTCTCTCCTCTTTTCCCTACTTCACCTTTCCTAGTTCTAGTTTCACTAGTTAATGCTCTTAATTCTCCTGCTTCCTTTACATTAGTAATTTCTTCCTTCTTTCATACTCAATATATATGTCTACATGTCTACATTAGTTCCTTCATGAGTGCTAAGAAACATGCACATATCTTTAATCTTAAAAGAAAGAATGATAAAAACAGTAGGGGAGAAAGACACATACAGAGACAGAGAAAGACAAAAACAGATAATACAGAGATAGAGACAAAGAAATTGACCATTCCTAGAGCCATACTTGCTGTCTCCAATTTTTCGTTGTTTACTTCTGAATCTCATGCCCTTCTGATTAATCCACTGGCTTTTCCGGAGTCCTGATCTTCCTGAACATTTTCATTCTTTTGATATAATTAGCTATCCCTATACTTTGATTTGCTTCCTCCTTTTGTTTACTGGATATTACTATATTCTTCTGTTTTGAAGATGGTGATGAACAGGAAGATCAGGAGGAAACAATAAGAATAAGAAAGAACAGAAATTTAGTAGAGCATAACAAATATAAGGATGGAATTGGAATTAGGAAGACAGTTTCAAATCCCAACCCTGATGGGGACTGTGCCACCACTGACAAGTTCCTTAACCTCCCTGACCCTCACTTTCCCAATTTATTAAATGAGAATAATAACATCTAAGGTACCTACTTCATTAGGTTGTTGGGAGGCTCAAATTATACCATGTGTAATGCTTTGCACACTTTGAAATACTGTATCAATGTCCTCCTACTTCTCCAGAGGCATCATTGATTCCTTCAATCACCCCACTTCCTCATTGAGTCCCCAAATGCTTGCATTCCCCAGGGCTCTAATTTCAACTATTTCCCCCTATTTCATGATTCCAACCCAAGTGGGTTTTCACTATGGCATGGTTCTACCCTACCTCCTCCCCCACTTCTGAATTCCCACCATACTTTATTCATACTTCTCATACCACGTTACATTACACCTTTTATTACAATTATCTCTATATGACTTTTCTCCCTATTTCCTCCATAAGATCATAAACTCTTTGGGCATGAATTATATTCCCCATAATATTTTATATAAAGTACACTCAGTAAATATCTCTTGAATGACTAAATTAATGAATGCAACAGGACTGTCATAAGATTATTGAACAGGGATGGAACATAAAACTCTTTGGAAATGCTACACATTCTAAGTGCAGCTAGGATACGTAACCTTGAAAGAAAATGCACGTAGAAGTATATGCAAAGAATAGTAATGTAAGACAGAATCTTATAACAAATTAAAATAATATCAACTAAGATAAAAGAGCTATATGTTCCACAGGGAAGCAAGAATAGACATCTCCATAGTTCTCTGCCCAACCATTTTCTTTTTCTTTTTAAATTTATTTATTTTTAGTTTTCAATATTCATTTCCACAAGATTTTGATGCATAAATTTTCTCCCCATGTCACCCCTTCCCCACCCCAAAACACCATGCATTGTGATTACCTCTTCCGCCAATCTGCTCTCCCTTCTCTCATACCCCTCCCTTCCCTTATCCCCGATATCTCTCTTTTCTTCTAGGGCAAGATAGATTTCTATACCCCATTGCCTGTATTTCTTATTTCCCAGTTGCATGCAAAAACAATTCTCAACATTTGCTTCTAAAACTTTGAGTTCCAACTACTCTCCCTTCCTCCCTCCCCACCCGTCCCCACTGAGAAGGAAAGAATTCAATATAGGCCATACATGTGTAGTTATGCAAAAGACTTCCCTAATAGTCATGTTGTGAATGACTAACTATATTTCCCTCCATCTTATCCTGCCCCCCCATTTATTCTATTCTCTCATTTGACCTTGTCCTTCCTCAAAAGTGTTTACTTCTAATTACTCCCTCCTTCTATTCCCCCCTTCTATCATTCCCCTCACATCCCACTTATCATCTTCTCCCTACTTTCCTGTAGTTTAAGGTAGATTTTCATACCAAATTGAGTGTGCATGTTATTCAGTCCTTAAACCAAATGTGATGAGAGTTTCATTTTTTTCCCTCTCACTTCCCCCTTTTTTCCCTCCATTGAAAAAGCTTTTTCTTGTTTCTTTTTATGAGAGATAGTTTGCCTCATTTGCTTTCTCCCTTTCTCCTTCCAATATATTCATCTCTCACCCCTTAATTTTATTTTTTTGGATTTCATCCCTTCCTATTCAACTCACCCTGTGCCCTTGGTTTATGTGCATATAATCCTTCTAACTACCCAAATATTGAGAAAAGTCTCAAGAATTACAAATATTTTCTTTCCATGTAGAGATGTGAACCGTTGAACTTTAGTAAGTCCCTTATGATTTCTATTTCCTGTTTACCTTTTCATGCCTTTTTTGATTCTTGTGTTTGAAAGTCAAATTTTCTATTCAACTTTTCATCAAGAAGGCTTGAAAGGCCTCTATTTCATTGAATGACCATTTTTTCCCTGAAATATTATACTCAGTTTTGCTGGGTAGGTGATTCTTGGTTTTCATCCTAGTTCCTTTGACTTCTGGAATATCATATTCCACACCCTTCAATCCCTTAATGTAGAAGCTGCCAGATCCTGTGTTATCCTGATTGTATTTCCACAATACTCAAATTGTTTCTTTCTAGCTGCCTGCAATATTTTTTCCTTGATCTGGGAACTCTGGAATTTGGCTACAATATTCTTAGGAGTTTTTCCTTTTGTATCTCAGGAGGTGATTGGTGAATTCTTTCAATATTTATTTTGCCCTTTGATTCTAGAATATCAGGACAGTTTTCCTTGATAATTTCATGAAAGATGATGTTAAGGTTCTTTTTATATCATGGATTTCAGGTAGTCCCATAATTTTTAAATTGTCTCTTCTGAATCTATTTTCCAGGTCTGTTGTTTTTCCAATGAGATATTTCACATTGTCTTCAATTTTTTCATTCTTTTGGTTTTATTTTTTAATTTCTTTGTTTCTCATAAGTCATTAGTTGTCATATGTTCCAATCTAATTTTTAAAGAACTATTTTCTTTAGTGAGTTTTTGAATCTCCATTTCTATTTTGCTAATTCTGTTTTTTAAAGCATTCTTATCTTCATTGACTTTTTGGACCTCTTTTGCCATTTGGATTAGTCTACTTTTAAAGGTATTATCTTCTTCAGCATTTTTTTTGGGTCTCCTTTAGCAAGCTATTGACTCACTTTTTATGATTTTCTTGCATTGATCTAATTTCTCTTCCCAGTTTTCCTCCACCTCTCTTCCTTGATTTTCAAAATTCTTTTTGAGCTCTTTCATGGCCTGAGACTATTGCATATTTTTTCATAGGTTTTGTATGTACAATTCTTGACTTTTATGTCTTCCTCTGATGGTATGCTTTGTTCTTCATCACCTGATAGGATGAAAGAAAATACCTTTTCACCAAGAAAATAACCTTCTACAGTCTTATTTTTTTCCTTTTTTGGGCATTTCCTCAGCCAGTTATTTGATTTTTGAGTCCTTTGTCAAGTGGAGGGTATACTCTGGGGACCTTTAAGTTCTCAGTTCCTCCAGTGTGGCACAATCAAGGGATAGGAGTTTACTCCTCTCTTGGCCTTTGCTCTGTTCTGTGAGGAACCACAAGTAGTCTTATCTGCCCAGGATCTGTGAGTAGGATTCCCTCTCCAGTCACCACTAGCTCCACCACATCAGCACTCTTCCTCACCCCAGTACCACCTCTCAGAACTGAGACCCAGATCAGCTGCTCAATTCCCCCAGGTTCTTAGACGGAGGGCTCCAAAAATGGATGTTGCTGCCCCAGTGGCTGCTGCTACCCTGGACCAGGCTAGGGCCAGACCCTGCTCTTTTTTCACCCAGGTGAAAGAACTTTCTTACTGACCTTTGAAGCTGTCTTTGGCATTTGTGGGTTGAGAAATCTGGGTACTGCAGCTCCTCCCATGATTCCATGCCCTGAAACCTGCTTCTGTCCTGTCATGCAGCACCACACACCAAGGCTGTGCTGTGCTCTGCTCTGAGCCTGGTGTATAAGACCTTTCCTGTCTACCTTCCAGGGTGTCTTGGGCTGGAAATCTCTTTCATGCTGTTGTTTTGTGGCTTCTGCTGCTCTAGAATTTGTTTAGAGTCATTTTTTTACAGTTATTTTATGTGCTATGAGGGGAGAGGTAGAGAAGGTCTATCCTTGTACTCTGCCATCTTGGCTCTTCCCCTGCCCAACCATTTTCTCATAGATACATTGATTCCTACCAGAAGGGAAAGCAAGAGTTTGGGGCAAAAGACTAGCTTCTGTTCACCTTAGAGAATAGGTATTAGATTATAATTATAACTATCTACTCCCTTATATATCCTTAATTTAAAGGAAATTATTTTAGGCTCAATCTGTGCTTATTATTATTCGACAAGAAAGTAATCTCCTATGCTATGTAGTCAAAGAAAGCTTACCTCTTTTTCTCCCAAATGCCAGTTCCATAGTGAACATATATAATGAATAATGAATAAATCCATTGTTTCAAAAGACAATTGAAAAATTGTCAAAAAGTTGACAAAAGAAAAATTACAAAAGATATGTTATTATATATACACATATATAATAACATATCTTCTGTAATATATATATATATATGATAATATGCTAAATGATACAGGGTGAATGAGTTCTCTCATTGGCAGCCAGATAACATCTCAAACAAGAGTCTCAGTTCTTACTCCAGGGAAAATTCCCTGAAGTCTCTAGTGTAATAAACTGGGATAGGGATATTATTGAAGTTCTGGCTTCTCTACATCTTGATTGACTTTACTGCATCATTATATTTGACTGCCAAGGTTGGTAGTCAAATCCACCAAATTGGAGAGTCCAACTTAAACAGATTAAATGGCATTGGATACACAGCCACAAGCTACTGATGTAGATAAAGCAGAGCCCCTGTCACAAATTATGTTTTCCCTTCTTGATAATCCTCCCCACTATTACTATTTCCATACATGGACTAAGTTGGTCATGTTAAATGCCAAAACACTTTACAAGTTCAGATAGTTGATGCTAGAAGATAAATATATTTATTTACTATGTGACTCAGCCTGCTTTAAAAAAGATAGCTTGTCATTCAATTAAGCAATTTTGTATATACTATGTTATTTATTTATGATCAGGAAATAATGTAGTTCTCCAAGGTTATATATCCACTAATCCAAATGACAGGAAATTACTACTGACAAAGCAAAAACAACTCTTTGTCTGCCCTCCAGTCTTGTCTTTGCTTTATAAATTCAAAAGAAAAACCAAGTGTGTCCCAGAGCCTGAACAAAAGGGTCCTTGGAAGTAAAGCCTGCAGCTCTTAAGAGAAAAGAAAGAAAAAAGCAAATCTAATATAGTCTCTTGGAAATTTGGGCAGCCCAGAAAGTCAGGGTTTCACTTATGAGCTTTTGAAAAAAAAATTACTCTGAGCAAGTTTAAACAACACAGCTATTTTTTCTTTGCCCTTTAAACAATGCTTCTCCATCTATTCCTGCCCCAGGGAAGTTTGGAAAGTAGGAGAACAGTCTTGCCATTCTCCTTTATTCTTTGGTCCTATTCACTCCACATTCTGGTAGCATGACTGCAAGGTGATTCAATTCGTATTACTTCATGATGGTGAAGGAAAATAAAACATGATTATGTTTTCCTTTTATATAAGGGAAAGTGTGGAATGGATTGATTCAAATCTAATACACCTTGGTTTCTATTGGGTGGAAAGCACCATGCTAAGTGTAAGGGCAAGTCAAGGAGAAGGTAGATACGAGTGACCCCCTACCTCTCCCTTTAGAACACATAGAAATCAACCCCTCCTAGGGAATCAAGGAAACTAGCTCTGAATTTATCTTCTGTTATGTAACTCCTAGGTAAAACCAATTTGAAGAACTTGGGGCAGCAAAAACAGTTCACAATGGTGCAATTAACAAACCTTTCCCAACAGGTGTGCATCTATAACCCAAGTGTGAACTTGAGGGAAAAAAATACTGATTTTATAAACCTTACATGAGGCAATTCAACATATAAATTTTTTTCTTTATT
The DNA here is from genome assembly GCA_023548195.1 of Bettongia penicillata ogilbyi. Lineage (NCBI taxonomy): Eukaryota > Metazoa > Chordata > Mammalia > Diprotodontia > Potoroidae > Bettongia > Bettongia penicillata. The sequence goes on along the minus strand of JAJHZJ010000049.1, from coordinate 390,648 downwards.
CCCTAAAGAGCTAATAAGAAACCAGGTTATAAAAGGAACTAAAGCCTTTAGTTTTATAATATCAGGGAAAAAAAGACTTTTTCAGACTCTGGAAAAATGAATTTTTAGAAGTGCGTGTTCATCAGAATACTTTCTCAACAAGAGCCAAAGTAAAGATTTAGTCTTTAAAAACAAAACACTCCAGAAATCTATCTTTAAGTTAAAAAAAGAATATCATTTTCAGTGTGCCAATTTATTCCCTTATGAATTATGCAGATATAATCCTGGGTTATCAAAAAACAAGCAAGAGGGAAAGTTTTAAAGTTTTAATTTCACCATAAAAATCTGTAGGCAGAATCTTTGTCATCTGCTGCAGAATGGATGAAAACACATGAGTGAATAAATAAAAACAAAGTATACTATCTACACATTTTACTAACATTATAATAATTATTTCACCATTTTTGCTAGCATATAACTAATTGCTATTTCTATCTGTGACCATTGCTTCATATTCCTGACTCCTTACTGTCAGGACTTTGTCCTGGACATGACCTTTCATAAGGGCATATGTCCTTTTTTCACTTGTGCTTGAATTGGTAACTGATTTCATAATTGAAGTTGGAAATATATTCAAATATTTCTGTATCACTGTCCTGTGACTATGATCCTCCACTTACTATATCCTCTTCTAAACCCCGTGAAAGAGTTAGAGTGCCTAAGCAGAAAATTTCTCCCCCTAAAACTGTTCCCAAGTGTAATTCACATTGACCTCATCCCCACTCCTTATAAGGAGCTATCCTACTTTACTCTCCCCATTCATTGTTCCTTTGGCAACCCACATTTCATCATTAAGAAACTTCCATGCCAAACACAGTTTCTGTTTTATCTTAGAGGAAATAAGGGGCAATGGACATATAATGAGTAGGGGACTGGCATAGTCAGCCCTGAGTTTTGGGAACATCTATTTGACATCTACGTGGAGGATGAATTAGACACGGGAGATACTGGAAATAAGGCAATCTAACAGGAGGTTACCGCTTTAGTCTTGATGAGAGATGAGAAGAGCTTAAGCAAGGTTAGTGGCTATGGAAATGGAGAGAAAGGGAGTGATTCAGAAGGTAATGTGGAGGTAGAGTTAATAAGAAAGATAGTCAGGTGGACAAAGAGAAAGACAGAGATAGTGAATTGAGAGTTATAGAAGAGACAGGGAAATAGAGACAGAGCATCAAACCTCCATTTGTCTACTCAGTGGAAAGAAAGAAGAGGTATAAAGACAGAAAACTCTCAAACTCTTAACTCCATCTGATACTTCTGCCTAGTAAAGTCAAATAATTCTTCTCATATTCCTTCTTGCCTATTCCCCATTTTCTCTCTATGAAGGCTACAGGCAGTATCTTATCTTCTGCATTCTAAACTCAGCCAGATCATTAAGAATATTTTCATCTTTTCCAGCAAAGGGATCCATCTTGAATCAGGAGAGTCTTGACCTAGTTGTGATAGGAAACTGCCACCTCAATCTACACTGCATGACATGTCGAGGCCATCTTTTCTACTTGGAGCCAAAAGGGGAAAGTGTGAAAGAATGATATATTATTCTCTCCCTCCACCTCCATTCCAAATAACTGGAAAGAATCAGGGTTTTAGCTGTTAATTTATGTATTGCAAGGATGGCTGATCATGCAGGTCCCTAAGAAAGTTGGGATATTTTTAGCAGTTATGATAGAATGAAATATTCTGATTAGAAAATATAGAGGAAGGAAAGATGGTGAAGCTAATAATGAAAAGAAGGTTCAGGATTATTTATCAATTTTATTCCTTTGTTTTGTCCCATTTCTACACCTTCTTCTTCCATGTTATATTTCAAAGCTGAACCCTGCTCAGTCTAAGCATACTTTTATTTCATGAAATCTATGTCAACAATTATATTACCTTTCTATATGACTATGAAAACCACATAAATGTGAAGCAATTAAAATCCTATATGTAACATAGAGTTTTATAGTATTTTCTCAAAATATTTATCAAATTAAAATTGAAGCATTATAGTGTCATGTAAAATGTACTAAGTTTGAAGTCAAGAGAATCTTGACTTCAAGCCCCAGCTGTGGGTCTTAGAATCACTAGGGTTCAGTTAGCTCTCTGACCATTAGTATCCTCATCTGTAAAATGTGCTAAAGAGTGCTGGGAGTACCTATCTCATAGGACTGAAAGAATGACTAAAATGTGCTTTGTAAAACTTAAAGAGTTTTATTATACAAACATAAATAAGAGTATTATTTGTTACAAACAGACTGAAAGATACCAGAAGAGTATGATAGATATTGGGCAAAAGTTTGTTTTGTTTCCCTTTTACAGTCAACAGAGTTGACTTTCTTTAGAGAGTGAATATAATTCTTCCTTCACAAAACTTATGAAAGCATGTTTTCATAGATTAAAATCTTAATAAATGTGATTTGGGGTCAGTGGGGGATGGGGAGACCATTCCTTTCTGTCAAGGAATTCCCTTCTTCCTTTTGCCCCTGTTTCATCAGATATATAAGTTGACTCTAGCTGATATATTCTAGGCAGAAGGGGAGCCTATATTGGATACCACTATTTGCTTTGCTTTATCACACATCTCTAGGGCCTCCTTTCTGAACATGTGAATGCATGACGGGAGCTAGTGAATTTGTTTTTCCTCTCAGAAAACCTGATCTTGGTTACACATACACACAATACAGACATGCATATACACACACATGCACATGTATAAGAACAAATACCTTGTTGACTGGTTTCCTTCTACTAACAACTTGTATATATTCAGTATGTAATTGTTCATGATTGGTCATTCCTGTTCATGAAAGGATAAGGCCTGGTGTCAAACACCTTAATGCTCTGGGGGCCCTGGTAGAACTGTGAGGGGGAATTATGTGCAGCACCTGCCTGCATCATGCCTTGCTTAATCAACTGCATCTTCATGGGGCAGTGGAAAGAAAGCTGGAAGATCACCAAGAGCTATTTACACAACTGGAACTCTTCCATCCTCACTCAAGTGAAGCAAACAACTGTGAATGGGTTCTCTATTCCAATCATCCAAGAAAAACAATATGAAGTGGACATCTTGGGAAGTAAGTTGCCATGGGCACCGAGGCACCAAGGAGAAGATAAATTATTAAAGAAGTAACCCTTAGTCTAGTCAAAGATAGGTCTAAGTAACTCATCAGTGGAAATTCTTGAAGATGTTGCTTTCTGTTAATGTTATGGTAGCACAAACAAAATGGCAACAGATAAAGGTAAATGATAGGAAGGAAATAGCTAATCCCTGAGAAATAGGGGGAAAGAAGTTAAAAGTAGAATCATTTAATTTATCACATATACATATATAGATTGCACTTAACTTATTCTCATAGCGTTGTATGACTGAACTTCTTATATATGTATAGTCCAACCATATATATATATATATGTATATATATATATATATATATGTGTGTGTGTGTGTGTGTGTGTGTGTGTGTGTGTGTGTGTGTGTGTGTGTGTATGGTTGGCCTTGGAAACCTAAAATTTAGTATTTCTTTCCTACTTCAAGAGACAATTTTTCCTCCAAGCTAAAAAGTCCTAGGAATCCCTGATCTCCCTTCTCTCCTTACTTTTCTGTTTCACTTCTTTTAAAATTTTCTTTTGCTTGCTCCCACCGTACCATTTCAAAATTTATTTTCTCCAGTGTTCATTCTCTGGTAGCTATCATGACTAGTAGATATAGAACTAGCTTCAAAACATGAAAAATTTACTTCAAGTCCTATCTCTAACACATATTAGCTGTGGTGACCCTAGGCCAGTCACTACACAACTCTCTAGGACCATATGTTATAGAAGCTTCTGAGGACTTTCTTGTGTCAAAGGAGTGTCCTCACCTAGAGGTTCCTTACAACAATGAAATCATAGAGCCAGGCTCTATTATTTATATTAATCTGAATCATAAGCTTTTATCTTAAATTTAGTCAAGAATATCAAAGGTTCTCCTCTTGAGAGAGTTTCACATCTAACAAATCAGTAAGAACCACTATGAGCTAACACAGTCTTTCTCTGCTTTTGATCACTTACAGAGCAACATTTTAAAATCAAATTCACAAGAACTAAGATATTATTCCTAATTAAAATAATTTGTGAGATATAATGTTAACAACAACCAAAAAAAGTCTTGAGGGAGAGAGGAATTCATTGTTGAATAGTTGGAGACAGGATATTGGTGCAGGCATGGAAATACAACAATAGAGACCAAATGATCAGGACATGAAAACCGACAGACATGAAATCTTCAGAAGACAGAGGCAATTATCTTCCCCAGTATCTTAAATGTTTCCGGACTGGAATATTAATTTAAAGGCTTAAACAGCAGGAGCTATGATAGTTGACCAGCTATTAACATGACATGCAGCTCAAGGAAAAGTTTCATTGGCAAGAATACATTCCAGGCTAAAATATAGAAGGGTTATGATGGGTGCTAGCTAACCACAACTTGGTCAGCATAGTATTTTTTACTGTATTCATTTGTCTGCCTATAGTTAGCCAGTTAATATTAGCAGAAGTCCTGCTGTTGTCAGAAATGACACAGTTTCAAAAGCCTCAGGAACTGATTCTATTAGGAACTGACCACAGTGGCCATATGGGGAAGAAATTCTACCACTAAAAGTCATATTAATAATACATTGATATATTATTTTAAGGTTTACAAAATGCTTTATCCACAACACTCTTGGAGGGAGGTGGCATGTATACTTTTATCTTCATTTTAAAAATAAGGAAACTGAGTTTCAGCAAGGTGGAGTCTATTACCCAAATTCATGAAATTCAGAAGTGGCAAACCTGGGAGTTAAATCCTAAGCCTCACATTTCCACTGCAACACTGTTTTCTTGATATTATGTTGTATCTATTAAGTGAATCAAATGTACAGTGTATCCACTATTTTTGTTGTCGTTGTTGTTTTGATTCAGCCATTATTTTTAGTAAGAAAGTTGTACATGCTAAGATTTGTTTTTAATTTTTATAAAAATCCCATAGTGAAATTTGAGGCATGTTTCTTTTATAATTACCAGAACCATATTGACAATATTGGAAAGCACTTGTTACGTAAGTCATAGGAAGACCCCTAGAAAGTCCCTTTCTGGTGTTTCAAAGGAAAGCATATGTACAGGAGGCAGGCAGATTAAGTGCTCCAAGGGTATCATAAAGCACAGTTGGAAGCAATGAAGCATTGATGTCATTAGCAGAGAAACAGCAGCAATGGAAAAACCACACTGGAGTGCAGCAATCTAGGGCTCAGAACAAAAACATCAGGCTGACCATCAAATTAACACACATATCCACAGGCCAGTGCAGTAAATGGCAGAGACAGAAACTAACCAAAGACAGACTAAATCTGCATTCTAACTCAAAGCAGAGCCTCTTTGCAGCAACATACCATCCACTCATTTCTTTTTTCTCTATTTCACCACCGTTTTACTCAGAGATTCTTGTTCCAGCACATTTCATTCCACACTGAGTAGAAAGGGAGCCACATACATTGCTGAAATATCTGCCAGCTGTTTGACAGAGACCAAAGAAACCAGTTGCTTCCTCAGCAAGAGGCAGGTGTCTCAAAGGCATAGAGCTGCAAAGGGATTTTCAATAAAGCATTGATTTGTTTTTGCCGGTGACCATTTATTTAGGAAATTAGATTGTCAGCAATGTTTTGTCCCCTTCTCTTAAATTAGAAAGAAAAACACCTCCAGCAATGAATATTTTAGCAACCAAGCTCTGACAAAACAGATTTCCTAACTCCTATCCATCTCTTTAAGAAAATTTAATCGAAATAATATAAATAGGAATAATAGGAAATCTTTGCATAGCATAGATTGCTTTCAAATTTTCAGCTGTTGAATGATGAATGGTAAGACATGAGCAATCCCACTTAGCCCTATTCTAACCAACTTAGATGCCACATCTGTATATAGCTGACTAGTTAATATTAGCAGAAATTCCTTCTGGTCTTGGAAATGACACAATTTCTAATGTTAGGGATCCAGTGATAGCTTACCCTAAGAATGGAATGAATAGATCATAACCAGAACATTTTCCCTGTTGGTAATTCACACTGGTCAAAGCTACTCCTTGGGGAGAGTTGAAAGCATTGCCAATTCTTCATGCCTTAAATATGTAATCACATCCTAAAGACTTAGGTTACATGGTGATAACAAGTGCTTCCTTTTTAGAAAGGATTTTCTATTAGCTATCGGAGAGGATTAAAATATCTCCCCTTGAATGGCTAGTAGATTCATACAAAAAACGTTTACAATACATAATTAATTTGGTAGCGTGGTGGGTAAATCAGTATATTAATAATTTCCGGTATAGTGTATACAAAACTTTCTACATATTGAACATTATGATTTCACATTCAAAATTAATCTTGTCATTAAGTACTATTAAAACAAATTCCAAGGAGCTCCTTTTCCTTGAAATATGACATCTTTGCTGCAGTTTTAAATATTTTTTAAAAGACTTGAGATCAACAATAGTTTACAATTAAATGGGATAGTAAAAACACATTAAGAATTCTTGTCTTTTGTGTAGAATTTATTGTTGTCCAGTTGGTTTTCAGTCATATATCTCTTTGTTACCCCATTTTCTTGACAGAGATAGTGGAGTGATTGGCTTCATTTTAAACATGAGGAAACTGAGGCAAAGAAGGTTAAGGGAGTTGCTCAGGATCACATAACTAGCAAGTGTCTGAGGCTAGTTTGAAGTCAAGAAGATGAGTCTTCCTGACTCCAGACCTGGTGCTTTAATCTATGTCACCCAGCTGTAGAATGTGAAATTAGGATAAAAGTATATTATGGATATACAATACAGTTTGCCTCATATATTTTAGAATTTTTTATTTTGACATATTTACTCCTTAATAAATATCCTCCATGTCCCCATCCTGCCCTATATTTTCCAATAAAACAAAACAAAATTAGTTAAGTAAAACCATTGACTATAGCATGTAGGACTGCTAGCACACGTGATGTTTTTATTAGAGTTTCCCATTTAAAAAAAAAACAAAACAGAAAGACAGTTTGTCCTCACATGAGTCGTTTGGAACCTACCTTGGTCACTGTGTTCAGCTTGAATTTTAGTGTTTTTTAAAAATTATTCTTACTTACATAATTACAGTTATAATGCATGTTATCCTTTTGGTTTTGGGGGGGTGGATTTTGGTTGGTCTCTATCATAATTCTTCCCATATTTCTCAAAATTCATGTTAAAGTATATTCAACTTTTTCCTAAGATCCTTTCAAGCATTGATATATTATGATTGTATTATATTTCCAGGCATATTTGTAAAATATAATTATGTTTGATCTATAGAATATAGATAATATGATTTCTCTGGATAATTATCAAAAGGCAATAGCAGTCAATTAGGTGATTAAATAATCTGGCCAATACCAGTTTGGGGCAAAATATCTGGATAACAGTTTCAATTTTTCACTTCACTTCACTTCACTATCTCTCTATAAACAGAGCCATTAAGACAATATCTTGTCATATTCCTATTAACTGTTTATTCTAGGCTCCAACCAATTCATTTCTCTAATCCTCTCCTTGCCCTCTGAATATTATATGGATCCTCCAATGTCCTTGCTCTTCATTCTCTTACCTGTGATGCCCATCTCCTATATCTCTACTAAATTCCTTTAAAATCCAACTCAAATAACACCTCTTTCAAGAAGCATTTGCTGATTCCCCCTTTTCAATACCAATTCTGTTTCTCAGAAATCAAAGAGCAACATTCTATATGTCGTGTATTATAGTTACATGGATTTATGTCTTTATTCCTAATATACCACATGCTTTCTGAGGACAGGGATTGTATTTTAGCCAAGTTTCTCCCCTCCACCCCATTACCTAAGACCAAGTCTAAATCTTTACATATAATAGGTGCTTAATTACTAAATGAATTGTTATGATATGCTACATTTATACTGTGTGATTTAAGATGTTCAAAATACTTTTTTTTACAGCAACCTAGTAAGACTTTTCTTACATGTAAGGAAAATTAGATATCTAAATTAATGATACTGCCTCATCCATAGTATCCCTGTCCCTTGCTCCCCACTATGAAAATAACAAAGGAGAAAGTATGCTTCAGAAATTCTCAGCATTAGTTGTTCCTTTGGACTAAGGCATTGAAGATCAACATTTCAATGACTGATTCAATAAAAACTTATTTGATCAAAAAGACAGCTTCTGAGAAATGTAGGAAGACTTGTTTGGACTGATGCAGAGTGAAGTGAGCAAAATGGAAGAAAAATTTTTATAATAAAACTGCCACCACCATAAAGACAAAGATCTTTGAAAGACTTGAAATTTGGCCAACACAATGACCAACATAATCGTCAAGTACTAAGGTCCTTATCTACCTTCTGACAAAGAGATTAAATGATGAGGCTCAGGTGTCGACTGAGACTTTTCTTTGGGGAGTAGGGGAGAGAGACAATTTGGGAGATAAAGTGATGTTTATTCATTTTTTTTTTAAAGAAATACATATTGATTCAATAGAGGAGAAAGGTCACTGTCTCTGAAGTAACACAACTTATGTTTAAATCCTTACTCTGACATTTATTACCCCCATGACCCTGGGCAAGTCCCTTATCTTCTCTAATCCTCAGCTTTCACATTTGAAAAATAAGACAGTTTGACTTGTGAAGTTCCTTCTAACTTTAGATGACCCCTATGATTCAAATATTCATAAAAGACACAAAAACCCAACAAAACAAAACCAAAAACTTCTGGGAAAACTGGACACCAATATGGCACAAACTAGGTATAGACCAACACTTCACACCTTATACCAAGATAAGGTCAAAATGGATACAGTACACATAAAGGATATACCATAAGAAAATTAGAAGAGTAAGGAATAATCTACCTGTCAGATCTATTGAGAAGAGAAGAATTCATGACAAAATGTAAAGTAGATAATTTTGATTATATTGAATTAAAAAACTTTTCCACAAACAAAATCAATGCAAGCAAGATTAGAAGGAAAGCAGAAAGTTGAGAAACAATCTTTATAGCAAGTATCTCTGATATAGGCCTCATTTCTCAAATATATATAGGGAACCAAGGCAAATATATAAGAATATAACCTATTTCTGATAGATAAATAGTAAAAGAATATGAACTGGCAGTTTTTAGATAAAAAAAAACCCAAAGCTATTTATAGGCATATGAAAAGTACTCTAAATCACTTTTGATTAAAGAAATACAAATTATAACAACTCTTAGGTACCACTTCATGCCTATCAGATTGGCTAATATAGCAGAATAGAAAAACAGTAAATGTTGGAGAGGATGTTGGAAAATTGGGATGCTAATGCACTGTTGGTGGAGTTGTAAACTAATCCAACCACTCTGGAGAGCAATTTGGAATTATGCCCAAAGGACAAACCAAACCTTTTGATACAAAAATACCAGTAGTAGGTCAGTATCCCAAACAAACAAACAAAAATAACAACAACAACAAAAAAAAAACAAGGAAGAAAGGGGCTACATGTGCAAAAATATTTCTAACCATTTTCATGATGGTGAAAAATTAGAAATTGAGGGGATGTCCATTAATTGAGGAATGATTTACAAGCTATGGTATATTAATGCACCAAAATACTATTGTGGAATAAGAAATGGTGAACAGAGTTCAGAAAAAACTGGAAAGGTCTGTATGAAGTGATGCAAAGTGAAATGTGCAGAACCGGGAAAACATTGTACATAGTATAAGAAACATTTTTATGATGATCAACTATGAAAGACCTAATTCTTCTCAGCAGCACAGTGATCCAAGACAAGTACAAAGACTCATGAAGGAAAATGCTATCCACATCCAGATTAAAAAACAAAACAAGACAACTGACGAACTGAATGCAGATTGAATCATACTTTTTTTCACTTCTTTTTTGTAGTTTTTCTCCTTTTGATCTATTTTTTCTTTCACAATTGATCAATATGAAAATATGTTTTACATGATATCACATGTATAACCTATACCAAATTGCCTACCACTTTTGGAAGAGGGGAAGGGAGGGAAGAAGGGAGGAAGGAAATTTTGGAATTACAAATCTTGTATAAGTGAATGCTAAAAATTGTCTTGACATATAATTAGGAAAAATACTATTTAAAAATTAAACTTAACATCACAAACATCCCAAACGTGTATACAAATTTAACTATTTGAAACATTCAGTCTTTCATGTAAAAGAATATATGCTATATAGTCAACGTAATAAATACTTTATTGCCGCATTTCCTAATGGGATGTGTTTGTGTGACTTCATAAGCTAGGCTGAAGTTTTTTACATGCTCACATGTATATCATCAGAAGAACATGATGAAATGACAATATCTTACAGAGTTTTAGCTTTTCAAGAGAATATTTTTAAGTCATACTGTAATTGTCATTATTACTTGAAAACGAATTTTGGAGTCTTAATGCTGGATCATGTCACCAAATAAAGAAGGAGGAACTATGTTTCTATCAGCTCTCTATATAACTTGAAAACTCAGTGTCTAGTCATTTTTTCATCTCATGACTATTCCTCCTAGGGCAAAGTCACTTCACTGCCCTTGGTCTCCATTTCCTTCTGTGAATTAAGACAATAAATGTCAATTTAGCTCATATTTTTTACAGTAATAAGTGATTACAAAATCCTTTAAACTAAAACACATTTAGTAGTACTGTTCATTAATGAACCAAACATTTAAATGACTCCATTATTTCCCAGTTGCATTTAGAAATGGTTCTCATATTTTTGTACATTTCACACTTAAAATTATATTTTTGTTATTGTCCATTTTTCCACTTTACTTTTGATTCCCTGTTGTTTAACAAGACTTATCTCTAAAGTCTTTTCTTTCAATGTAGGAAAAATGTAGTCCAATCAATCATGTCCACCATATCAGTCAAAGAAAAGTAATATTTTTGCTTATTCCATCCATGGATAGCCACACTACCCTTTCCTAAGTCTTTTGGTAAACAAATAATTTATTAAATAATATTCAATTTCTCCTTATCTACCTTTTAAATTGGTTTTGAGTGGATAGTGTGCTGGTCTTGAAGATGGCAGAGACCTGGGTTCAAATCCCACTTCTAACTCAATACTTATGCCCTCTGGGTCTCAGCTTCCTAATCTGTAAAAATAAGTCCAATCATAGTTGCAGTTACTACTCCTAGGGTTGTGTGAGGTTCAAATGAGAAAATGTATGAATAAACTTTAAAGCATTATTGAAACACTAGTCATTTTTTCATGTTTCTTTCCTGGGATTTGAAAGACAGCCCAGAAAATTCTTCCATGTGGAAATCTTTTTTTTTCCTTTTCATCATTGAGAGTTGATACTGAAATCTTTGTCATGAAAAATGTTTTAACCTAAAGACACACTAAGGTAAGCCAATGTTAATATATAATAATTTATAATTTGTAAATTTATAATTTATATGTAAGATATGAAACCCATATCTTACACCATTTTATGAGAATTCTCCTATAGATAACAAGATAACAAGACCAGTAAGCAATTCAATTTATAATCAATATATACCTTCAAATTTCTAGAAGTTTTAGTTCAAAATATCTGAGAATCTTTCCAAGTATGTTTTTTATTTAATAGCATTCTTTTTCAGTTTACATCAACAAAGTAGAAAAAACTTAGGTCATGTTAGATGGTAAGTTAGGTATATTAGTGCTGCATTAACTCTTTAACATCACTGTAGTATCACTTGGTAATTCCACTGTATTGAATGGCACATCAGTGACTTGAAAGAATTGACCCCTAACATAACTAACTTATCACCAGGGGACAGTTGGCCCATATTATTACCAAGAAAAAGGTCATATTTGAGCCATTAAACAATATAAAAATAAAAACAATATTTTTCCTTTTAAAATATAGATTTTGTCCACACACTCCCCTAGAAGAACACCAAATGTTATATTATAAAGCACCAGGCAGTATTCAATGTAGGAATGTATATATCTTTTTATCAAAGGAAGAAAAATACAATAAAAGAAGGATAGTATTGTCAATACTATAAGACAGCAATTTTATCATCAGTGGAATTACCATTAGAATTCAGATCTTCTCCTCCCTACTCTAGCCTCCAAAATTTGGTTCATCAATCAAAAAGACAGCATACAACAATATTATATAATAAATATAATGTAATAATGGCTAAAATTGATAGTGTACTTTAAGATGTGAAAATCACATTGCATATTTTAACTCATTTGAATTTCAGAGCAAAGCATGAGATAAGTCTTCCTTGAATGGTAGTATATAGTAGGTAGAGAACTGACCTTGCGGGTAAGATGTGGGCTCAAGTAATTTAACCTCACAGTGCACACTGAAGTACTCCATAATACTATCTAGAAAGTGCAGAGAAGATATCAAATGACATTGATAGAAATGTTTCAGCAGGAACTCCCCACATGGATGAAATCAAAGATCTGGTTTAAAAAACAGGCAACATCAATAAGTGTCATTTATAAAGCATTTTAACATTTGTAAAATGCTCTACATATGTTATCTCATTCGAGTCTTACACTGATCATGGATAAAGTCAGCACTGGAGAAGTTATCACTCCCATATTCTTGATGAAGAAACTGAGTCTTGGAAAATTTAAGGGATTTGCTCATTGGCACACAGCATCAGTAAGTAGGATTTTCAAAGTGACTTCTAATGTTATGGGCACAAGATTTTCACGAGGCAAAAAACAAAGAATTGAAGAAGCATGTTCCACAATATAAAGAACTTGTTGTGAATTTTTAATTGTACTACTTTGGGAGCAGGCTCTTTGGCTCCTGAGGACTTATACAGCTGCATCCATTTGTCTTCTGTGTTAGGTTTATTGAATGTGATGGTCACCTCCCCTCCCTCATGCTGCCTCCTCAGCTGTCTGCCTTCCCTTCTCATATTTTCATCTAAGTCCAGAAGGGAAATCTTGAAGGTAACTGAACTGTGTATAATATTTTGTGGAGGAGGGGTTGCATAAAAGTATTGAAAAAATGAAATAAGAATTTTGTCTGCCCAATATTATGATTCATGACTTGAATGGTCTACATATCCAGTACTAAAAATTGGGCAGTTATAATATGTTGTGAACAATACAGTTTTAAGTATGTTAAATAATAAACAACTTAAGTAGGATAACAATGCATGGAGTAGTTTGTTCTTTCTAATTCCACTGATATTTTAGTTATGGATCAAATTTCAACTGGCAGTTAAAAGAGAAACCATTTTTTGACCACTACTTAAGTCATCTGATACCAGATACATGGAGTAAAGATGCCAGAGTGTTTTAATAGGTTGTGCAAAACTCTTCTCCCTATCCTGGTTTTGAGAACTGTTATCGGATGACAGAAAGATCATTCATTGTCTCAATTTCTGCATTTACAAAAAATAGTAGCAGAGAAACACTTGATTTTTGGTGTATCCAATGGTATTGAGGAAATTATGTTTGATTTAATGCCAGGGATTCTGGGTTTGTTTATGGTTTTGACACTTCAATATCAGCAAGACTGCTGGTAAAATAAGTAATCTTTCTATATCTAGGTTTTCTTCATCTGTAAGATTAAGGAGTTGGTATGAACTGATCCAACCATTTTAGAGAGCACCTGGAATTATGCCCAAAGAGTTATAAAAACTGTGACCTAGCAAAACCTTTTGACCTAGCAATATCACTATTTGATCTGTTTCCTAAGGTGATTATGAAAAAAAAGAGAACCAACACACTCTAAAGTCTTTATAGCAGTTTTGTTTGTGGTGGTAAAGAACTGTGAATTAAGGGGATACCATCAACTGGGGAATGGCTAAACAAGTTGTGGTGCGTGGTTGTGATGGGATACTATTGGGCTATAAGAAATGATGAGCAGGTTGATTTTAGAAAAAAAAAACATGAAAAGACTTACATGAAATAATGAAGAGTGAAATGAACAGAACCAAGAGAATGTTATACAGTAACAATATTTTTCAAAGAAAAACTGTAAGCAACTAATATATTGTGAGTGCCATAAATAAATAAACTACAAAGAACCTATGAAAGAAACTGCTTTTTACCTCCAGAGAAAGAATTGACAAATACAAGTATACATATTATAGTTCTGTCTATCTATCTATCTATCTATCTATCTATCTATCTATCTATCTATCTATATCTACCTACCTACCCATCTATCTCTCTCTCTGTCTTTCTGTTTATCTCTCTGTCTATTTATCTATCTGTCTTTCTATCTTTCTATCTATCTATCCATCTATCCATCCATCCATCCATCCACCCATCCACTTATCCATCTATCTATCTATCATCTATCTATCTGTCTGTCTGCCTATCTATCTTTCTATCTATCTATCTATCTATCTATCTATCTACCTATCTAATATATGTCAAATGGTGGCCTTCTCTAGTGTAGAATGGGAAGAGAGGGAGAACAGCAGTTCAAAGCTTAAAATGTAACTAAAACATTAAGTTAAGTTAAAAGATTAAGGAGTTGATCTATGTAGGCTTTAAGGTACCCCTATTCCTCCATGCTACTTTCCCTCATGCTACCCATTCCCCATGCTTTCTCTTCCTGTTCTCATATTAAGTAAATTCTCAAGAAAATTGAATTTAACAAACTCATTCATACCAAGATGCATTGTGATAGACTGGTAAAACTCAAAGCTATTACCACCTCCTGCCCACCCCCCTATTTAGACCTATTCTCGTTTAGGTTACAAAGCTTAAAGGCAAAGAGATGGATAACTTAGTGGAAAATTCTGTGGATCAATAAACTAGATAATGGAGATTTTTGAGATGTGGGAAGAGATTGAGAGTTGGAGGGCTTGATAGAGATGGCTCAATGATTGTCATGCCCCTGAAATTATATCATAGATACAGCAAGGTAGCTGCCTGCTCCATAATTTAAATGTCATTTTTATGGTAATAATTTAAAAAAAGCAATAACAGGATGTTGCCAAACTTTTACTTTTCCTAATACAATTGCAAACTGCCAATAATAACTCTATAGATGTGATTATGATGTAATACTGCTATGCTAGCAGAAATGATGATTAGGTTGATTTTAGAAAAAAAATGGAAAGACTTGTGTGAAATAACAATGAAATAAAATCAAGAGAATGTTATATATAGTAACAGCAATATTTTTCAAAGAAAAACTGAACAACCAAGTTATGTGAACAGCTAAGCTATAACCTATTACTTGGCTAATATGGAATTTTGTGTCACTATTAGAATATTTTAATAATGTTTTCATGATAGAGTTTTGAGGTTTTCTCTCTATTCATCATCATGGCTGAAGAACCCAAATAGAACATATTATAGGAGGGAATTAGTACTGAAACATGAACACGTTGCAACCATATCCTTCTATACTCTCAGTTATTCTTAAAGATTCTCAAATTTGGATGTAACTTACACAGTGCTCTTGAGATTTCTCCAGATGATTTTGGTACATTAATGACAAAAGCTAGAAAGTACAGTTTAGAAAACTTACCTTTTTAGGTAAATACTCATCAGTCAAAAAAAAAGTTTACCTGCTGTTTCTAAGTGACACACTATAAATTATGATTGCTTTATTTGTACAGTTAATTTCTTGGAAATGTTTTATTGTATACTGAATCTAGTTATTACACACCATCCTTTCTCATTGGAAAAATGTAGCATATATGGTTAGCAAATGGATTTAGACACCCTGATGATTAGTGAAAGTTTTCTCAAGAAATGCCTCACTCATCTGTAATAATAATGGCTTAGGCAACCCATTAGCAATATACATCTCTATATATTGAAAAAAATGATTCTCAAGGACATTTTCCAATTGTCATTTGTTTAGATTCATTTGAAAGATGTAGTGAGCACACCATTTTTTTTTCTTTTGCAAAGTCATCTAATTAATGGTAACTGAAAGCTTTCATGTGGTACTGTAGGTTTAATCTTGGCATATATACATTAAAAACACATTATAACATCCCTTAAACAAATATAGTAGTAGACCAGTAAAATAAATAATCACTAACAGCTGTTGGTTTGTCTGATTTTCTGAGTTTGACTTACCATAGAGTACATTACATCAGCTAGTGCTTTTATCTAATATAATCCCTCACTATTTCCTAATAAATATACTGTGCTTTTTGCTTTCCCTTCAGGAATGGTGGGTTGATTTTTCTTTTTCAAAAATCAGTATATCCAAAATAAGATTAATGGACTCTTTATAAAGGAATAAGTGTATCATTTCTGCTTCAAACCTTCTTTTCAATATTGTCAGAAAATGCGCTAATATTTTAGCACCTACTTTCTCTTCCACTTTATAGTGTTTTTTTCCTGAAGTCTAAGTGCTACTAGATGAAGTGAATGTGTATTTCTACATATCATAACAGTCAGCAAATCAACTAATGTCTATTGAGCTCTTGCTATGCATAAGATATTGTTCTAAATTCTAAAGAACAGACAAAGGAGTATAAAAATTAGCTACTATATAAGTAGCACTTAATATGTATCAGGCACTATGCTAAGCTGTAAGGGAATCGCCAACCCCTGCCTCTTGGACGGCGTTCCCTAGTCACTACTCCTGTAAACTGAGGGAAAACTGGTAAGACATGAACAAGATGGTGCTGGGAGGAAGGGTTCTGCCCCTGTTTTGTTCAAGGCTGTTTCCTGGACCCTCAGAGAACAAAGAAGGCCCAAGATGTTTTGCTAACTAGGGGCTACGTGGCAGTCCTGGTATAAGGTATAGGGATTTCCTTATTAGGGCAAACTATTTGCTGATAGGTCCACTAAGGGCTCTAGTGTAGGGAAGGATATAAAAGCACTGCTTACTGTTACAATAAATGGAGTTGCTCGCTATCTTGTCTCCCGCCTAATTCATTACTTACAGCTCGCTCCACCAAGGCCAACAGGCACTGCTGATCAGATAAGGCCTGTTGGTCTGAGGGCTCAGGCCCAGTCACCCTAACACTAAGCAAATGATAATTATTATCTAATTTAATCCTCACAAGACTGGGATGTAGGTGCTATTATTACTTGCATTTTTTAATAAATAAGGAAACTGAGGCAGAATGATGTTAAGTGGCTTGCCCCAGGTCATACAGCTTTAAGTGTCTGGGGTCAGATTTGAACTCAAGTCTTCTTGACTGCATGTCTCTATCTACTGGGCCACCTACTTGCCTCAGTAGAGGTATAAGCCATGTTCATAGCCCTCTGGGTCAATTAAGCAATTAATTGCTAAGTGCTGAAATTTACAAGATCCTTGGCTAGGTTTTGGGAATGCAAAGTCATTGATGGAGTAGTCTCTGCTCTTAAGGAATTTAATTCTCCTAGAGTGAGATTTAAAACTAACTGATGGGAAATTTAGACATCACTTAATCCAATACACTCATTTTACAGTAGAAAAAATCAAGACCCAGAAAGGCCAAGTCATTTGACCGTGGTTACATGTAAGTAAATGGTGGAACTGAGTCCAAATCCAGCAGGCTTTTTTGCATGTGTGTGTTTATACAAGTACAAGGGAATTTGGAAGTAGCGTAGATCAGGAGTGCATTGCTGGGTCTGCCCATGATTAATCATGAAATCTTAAATCAGTTATCTTCTCTCTGCCTTCTTTTCCTCATCTGTAACATGAGATTAATAAAATCTACACCCCTACACTGTTGTGAAGAACAAATTAAATAATGAATACAAAGTGCTTACATGGCTGAAAAAACTGTTGTTCAATTGTTCAGTTGTGTCCAATTTTTTGTGAACTCATATGGTATTTACTTGACAAAGATACTCCAGTGGTTTGCCATTTCCTTCTCCAGTGGATTAAGGCAAGGAGAGTTTAAGTGACTTGCGCAGGGTAAGTAAGTGTCTCAGGCTATATTTGAATTCAGATCTTCCCAGGAGTAGTTAGGTAGCATAGATAGAGTGCTAGCTCTGGAGTCAGGAGTAAGTATCTTACATACTATAAACATACACCTATATTAATTTTGGATCTCACATATAATCTCACTTGATTCTCACATTAACCATGAAAGACAGGTATGCCTATTTCTATTTTACACAAGTGTAAATTGAGGCTGAGAGAGTATATCACTTACCCAGGGTCATACAACTCACAAGCACAATGACCCACTAAGCAAAGAGAAGCAAACATGTCCTTTCCCTCTCTTACTGTGCCCAGAGTCAGACTCTGGGCATACATAGACCAAGTTCAATTCTATGGGGAAGTGACCTCCAAAAAGAGGGAGGAACCAAGTTCTTCCTTCCTTCTTTCCTTTCTTTCTTTCCTTTTCTCTTTCTTTCCTTTTCTCTTTCTTTCTTTGTTTCTTTGTTTCTGTTTCTTTCTTTCTTTGTTTTTTTCTTTCTTTTTCTCTTTCTTTCTCTTTATTTCTATCTTTCTTCCTCTCTCCTTCCTTCCTCAGCTTTATCCATTCCTTTCTTCCTTTGTTCTTCCTTTTCCTTCATTCCTCTTTTCCTTCATTTATTTCTTTTTTTCCCAATATCTCATGGGCATAGTGCCCCTTACACAACTTTGGTACCTTGGGAGGGCAGTGGGTGAAGTTCACAACTTAACTTTTAGATATGATTATGAATCACATTAAGTTCAAATCCAAAGTCATAAGTGCTAGTATCTCCTGGACTGGATTCTCAGAATCTATTCTTTTTAGATTTTTACTGCTAGGTCCATTCCATCATCCAGCCTCTCTTCCCTAAATCCTTCATCCTTGTAACTGATCCTCTCCTAAGAAAGAGAAAAATGAATGAAATGCCCAGTGACATTTCACATTTTCATTTCTTTGAGCCACATGATCTAAGGGGGAGGTTCAGGAGGGTCCCTCAGGCCACCTTACCTGCATGGCATTACTGAAGGAGCCTGTTACCCTCTGATGGGAATTTGACAAAGAGGCCAGGTCATATTTTTTTTCTTGATGTGTCTGGCTTTTTATGCTCCTTCCCCAGAATCTCAGTTTAGGTATCTTTATTGCCAAGGCAATATTCACAGTACCATCAGTGACTATGAACATGCTGGTATAGTTCTGAATCACAAAGTATTCCATATATAAAGTATTCCAGACTCTCCATTTAGAAGGCAGAAGAAACAAATTTATTCAGACACCAGAAAGTCAAATCCTAACACCAGAAAGCCTAATCCATCATAGTAACCAAGAAGTCAATATACATTAGCACTGCAGGGGACAAATCCATTTCCAAGTCTTCCCCCCTCCCCGCTGCTGGGGCCTCCCCACAAACAAACACTCAAGCAAAACAAATTAGCTGTCTGCTTGTCTGTGTCCTCTAACTGCTCTCTCCAACTCCCTCCCAATTCTGCTCCACTCTTCCTATTCCACCCCTCACCACATGTGACTTAGGAGATTTAAGCAGGTTACACGGGCCTATTAATGAATGAGAAAAGTCTTCCTATTTAAATTACCATTACAATATGCCTTATGTCTAGGTTCTTCTCCAAAGAGATTTTCAGGTCCCTTCAAAAAAGTACTTTATGTACAAAGTAGATAAAATACAAACACAGCTATTTTATTTCTTCCACCAAAAAAAAAAATACTTAGAACACAGAGGGCTTATAAAATTATATTATCAAAGGTTTAAAAACATGAACTAATAATCCATGATTTCTGCTTTACCTTTTTGGGAGTTTTGCACTGTTAGCATCAAAAACACAAAATTCTTTGTTAGACTTCTAAATAGATATTTCACCCTCACCTCATCTCTCCACTCACTGAGCTATCTCTTAATGTTCATATCTTTTGGTAAATAAGGGTGTGGCCTAAGTTCATCTTCATGTCACTGGTCAATTTCTTTTCTGAAAAGTGCTGCAATGGGCACTTCCTTGGCCAAACTCTTTTACTGCCTATTCCCTCTCGTCTATGATATAGGAATGAGGAAGCATATGAAAATAACCAGAAACCTTTGTTTGTCAATCAGAAATGAGAAGCAAAAATATGTCACAAGAAGGGGCCAATTCCAGGCATTCTCCCAACAAGGGATGACCATTATTACCTAGGAAGGATAAATGGAATTTGAACCCATCTTTCTCTTGACTCTATTTCTAGCATGCTTTCTACTATCTATACTGCCTGATTAATTTCTTTGAAAAGAAATATCTTACTTATATTTGGCATTCCCTCTATGCTAAACATAGGACTTTATACACAGTTGATGCTTAATAAATATTGAACTTAATTGAATTGACTATAAGAACCTTACACACTAGTATATGAGTAACAAATGAATGGTGCAGAAATTATGTGCTTTGAGAGGTTAGAGGTGGGTCAAGATCACAGGGAAGGAGCAGTTTGCAAAGGTTTTCAATGCCATACCATGGCACCTAGTTCAAAGGAAATAGTGATACTTGGGAAACCTTCTTTAAGGCCATAGTTCAGACTGTGCAGAAGAAAGCTCCTAAATATTTAGAAAGCGGAAAAAATGCATTTCATGGTTAAGGTACCCATACATTAATTTTCAATAATGACAGCATTAATGTGATTCTGTGTTTATTCCCCATCAACATAGAAATTACTCAGCTTAAAAACAACCAACATGATTGACCATCTCCTTTTTCTTGGACTTTTCTGTGTGTTTCTTCAGTGGCTTATGTATGATTGGTCCATGAATTTAACTAGAAGTTTAGCCAAATCAAGAGTATAGCAACATAGAACTTAGAACTAGATGGAAGCTTGAGGATAGTAATAGCTAACATAGGATGTTTTAAGGCTTGCAAAGTGTTATAGATCCATTATCTCATTTGATCCTCAAAACAAAACAACCCTATGAGGCAAATACATAAAATTCCCATTTTGCAGATGAGGGAATGAAACTTGAGATAGGTTAAGTGAATTGTCCTGCATCATATAGTGAGTAGTGCTTTTCTGACTCCAAGTGTACCATTTTATCCACTATATCATCTAGCTTACTTTAGTTAAGACGATTTTATGAAAGTTCAGAAAAAGAGAGGGGAATTTTTGAAATAAGGCAATGGAAGGTATGGAGTGGTAAGGACATCAAGAGCTGATACATAAAGAACTGGAAAACCAAAGGCAACCAGTGAAAAAATAAAAGAGAAAGCATAAGGTATAGCTGTGTTGTTGTAGAGAAGGAAACTATCAAAGAGAGGCACTGTCCCTATAGACTTCTTCTAGTAGAAGATTTAGGACAATACCTTCTGTTGTACCTACCTCTTCAAGGAATGAGAAAAGTTCAAAGAAAAGGACTATTATTTCCTCAGCTTTCTATCCTGAGGCCTGTGTGTAAACACACACTGTAATACACTGTACCATTTCTTTATTCAAACACTTTTTTGCCTCTGCTGCAAAAAGGCCCTTGCAATAACTAAAGATAGATATAAACACAACTTAAGAAAGAGATCCAAACTTTTTCTTACAGGTTAGGGATTTTCTTAACTGGAGGGTAGAAGCATTTGTAATTATACTTTTAAATTTTTGTCTAATATTATCCAATGCCCTAATGTAGCAGATGAAGGAACCACATGAACCAGAGTGGCTATTATGTTGCCCTGAGGCTTAACATGGCCTAACATCCTCTCCACTCCCCAACTTCGTATTATACATGTGGAAGCTGTGTCCAAGAGCAGATAACTGATGTGACCAAGGTCACATAAATAACAAATAACAGACCCACAGTTAGAACTATACTCCTTTCTAACTCATGACTGGCCTATGCCAAATTGATTGTCCATATTTAGACCCTTCTGCCCTGGTCATCACAATTTTAGTGACAGACATGGTGTGGTTCACCGCAAAGAATTCCCCATAACAGACACTTGATCAATTGGTAGAGATGTCTTTCCAGGTGGCTTCTAAATCAGGTCTTCAAATATGGCTTTGTTAGGAAACTCTCTAACACACTAATGTTACAAGACCAAAAAGATCAGTCATATAGTAATTCTTTTAACAAGATCTTTTCTTCCCCTTTAATGATACACTTATTTGAAAATGCACATGTATCTTTGTATAGACATCAGAAAACATCTATGGACAAATCTGGACAAATTATGTCCAATTGACATAATCACAATATTAGGCATCAAAGACTATTATTGATATATTTTGTTATATTTTTGGTAATAGTGTTAGAAGCAATATTTCCACACAGAATTCTTTATCTGTAAAATGGGCATAGCAGTATTATATGCTCATAAATACATAACAGAAAAAATAATTATTTCAACATTTTAGTTATCTTTAAGAAAGATCCTCTACAAATGCAATAATTCTGGATACTTGCAATGATATAAGGCTCTAGAGAGGATAATTAGTAGACAGAAGACCTGTCTTGGAGTTAGGAAAACCTGGGTTTAATTCCTATTTCTTAAACTAACTTTGTGGATTGTAGGGAGATCTTGTTTTTCGGTGCCTTGGATTATGTTTAAATCTACTCCTATATAATTCCTTTACATATAACTTGTCCTTTTAATATATTCATACATACATAGAAAATACTGAAAAAAGTTACATTAAAAACCATTGGGTCTTTAGCAGTTGAGTTCAAATTCCTTATATTGCTACGTCTCTCCATTACTCTCTATTCTGGATCTCCTTCATCTCCCCATTACTTCCTTATTCCTCAAACTAAACACAACAGGTAGAGAAAATAAACTAAGATAAAGTGAAAGGAATTCCATTCAATTCACTTGTATGATGTACCAATCTTTTACAGGTTTAGAATGAGCCCCCATTTCATCTGAGTCCAATTTCAATATCGTTTTACTAGATGTATAGTCTGTATGTACTCCATTGTCTAAGTAGCTGAAATTTTCGAAGTTTTACTGTGAGTGATCACTTTAGTATCTCATTAAACTCAGATTTGATATTTCAATAGCGATTATCTATGAATAATTTATCTTCCTTCCACCTTCATGATCTGTCAGTCCCTACTGGTCTGTGTCTCCTTTGACATAAACCAGATAGGAGTATTTAAACAAGTATGCATATAATAAGTAAATGCCAAAAAGAGTAACAATGAAAGATAGCTAAAAGGCTAAAGGGAGAATATTTGTCATTAAAGAGGCACCAAAAGTACCTGTTCTACTTAAAAGACATGTAGCTGATGATGGACTGTAGAACATCTAGGCAGAAGTTATTAATTAAACGTAATAGGGTGCAATTTAGTTCAAATGTCAACTGTCCCCTTTAAATGATATATTATGCTAAAAAGTCAATTTATTATTTTTTAGAATCTATACTAGCATTTAAAGAGTAACACAACTTTCAGTAGGAGCTTGTAAAAATGTCCAAATAAATATAAATTCTCTCCCTCCATGGAGTGTAATTGATTTTCATTTTGTGCCTAAGTGAATTTGATTACTGTATACCTTTGTTTAATGCTATGAGTTTTCCAATTTTAAAGCAAAGAGGCATATTTTGGAAATTATGAATTAATTATAATGATCCTAAACTCCTCCTTATGCAAACCCTCTCTCCTTTTTTTCAACACAAATGTTCTTATTATGTTGTTCTGTGGTTGTGATTTCAGCATAGAATAATCTCTGAGAAATTAAATTTTCAGTTGAGTCAAGTAGAGAAAGGTATGATGGACCAAGTAAGCAGTATTATATGTCCAATGTTGAAATATGATTAAAAAAGGAATTTTTAGTTACAGTTGCAAAGGAAGTTTATTGTTTAAGTGGCAACAGAGTATAGTAGACATAGTTATGCATTTGGAACCAGGAAGATATAGGTTTGATTCCTCAAAAACTTACTGCTTGATAAGGGGCAAGGTAGTTGACCTCTGTAAGCATAAATTTACTCATATTTAAAACATAGATAATAAAATGTGTAATGCCATGCCTCAGAGAATGGCCTTTGCAATTATCACATGATGTTTTATGCATGAAAGCATATGTACATATATTATATGCATATATGTTTATATATTCTATGTTTATGAATTTAAATCTTAAAGCACTTTGTAAATATAAGGTTTTTTTTTTTATTATGAAAGCAATTTGGTGTAGTGTATTTAGAAGGTCAGTCTTGTAGGTAGGAAGACCTAGGTTCAAATCTTACCTTTTACATATACTAGCTATACTGACATGCGTAAGTCACTTCATTTTCTAATGTTTCAGGAAAATCTAACTAGTTGCTGACCTGCATTGTTGCAAAGAGGTTTCCACACAAGTGTTTTGCCTCACTGATGAAATCCTAGACCTGCATCAGTTCTGTTACTGCAACAGATACTATGACATGACTGACATAGTATAGACTGACATAGACAACCTATGTCTACCACTTCTCTTATCAAAATACAAAAAAAGAAAAAAAGATCCAAGGGTCTTCCACCATACATGTTTTATGTACTTCCAGTGAAAAACATAAAGAAGAATATGTAGAGGCAGGGATAAGGTGAGATCTAAACTATTAAAAGGAGGACTTAACAGTGTTGAAATCATGAATGCCAAAAGGGAGAGTGACTACAGATAATATTTATATGGCACTTTGAGGTTTGCAAAGCACTTTATAAATATTATCTTGTGTTGCCCTCACAGAAACTTTGAAGGGGGAAGGTATGAGTACTATTTTGGTTCTGTTTTATGGAAGAGGACACTGAGGCAGGAAGCATTTAAAGGATTTTCCCAGGACCACACAACTAGTGAGTGCCTGAAACTGAATCTGAACTCAGATTTTCCTGATGCCAAGTCTAGGACTTCTTTACTACTTAATTGCTTCTAATGATGAATGTAGCTTGATGTAAGTTTGATATTTGATATATTACAGTCTTTTCAAAGAACTGCTCTTGAAAAATAAGCAGTAATTTGTATACAGGAAGAAAACAAGACTATCTATCTATCTTTATAATCACTCCTTCAATTCTCTCTAGCTTGGCTCTTCAAATATCATTCCTTATTACATCACTTGTCGCTCAGAAAGATTCCTTGAAGACCATGTGCTAGCAAACTTCTCATCTTATGTCATCCCTCCTGTCCTGCAGTCTTTTGAAGCTGTGATATCCCACCACCCTTTGCAGCTTCTTTCAGTGATTGTTCAGTCCCTCCTGGGAACCTTCATTTTAAGAAACGACCCAGGCCAGACATCTTCACGTCTTCCTTTCTCTCTGGGCCCTTATCCTGACCCTCTGTGAAAGGATATTTGTCAAAAGACAGTTACACTAATGTATCTCTAATGGAGTTGTGAATTACAACAATTATTTTTAAAAGAAATTTAGAATTATACAAATAAAGTGTTCTAAATATCCATTCTCATTAATCCAGAGATTCCATTGCTAGACATACTTTTATGGGGGTCATACATAAAAAAAGAAAGGTTAAATATAAAACAAAATATTTATAGCGGCACTTTTGTGGTAGCAAAGAACTGGAAACAAAGTGGAGGTCCATTGATTGGGAAATGTCTAAATAAATTATGGTACATTAACATAATGGAGTATTACTACACTATGAGAAAAGATTAACATGAGGAAAACAGAAACATGGGAAGACTACATAAAGTGAAGAAGGCAGAGCTAGAAAAAATATCTATATATGTACATTTGTCATAAATAATTAGATATAATATGTAAATGCATATTGACATATTGTATATGTGTTTATATAATAATTACAACAGTATGAATAAAAACACTATAAAATAATAAAAAATGAATGTTGAGAAATTTTAAAGAACATATTTGGTCCCAAGCAAGAATCATAAGGAGATATCTCTCTCCATAATTATTTAGAGGTAATGATGAAAAGTGTCTTTGAATATGGAGCACTATTATGATTTTTCCCTATTATATTGATTTTACTGTTTTTCTCTAATTTCTATTATTATACTATTATTTAATAAGTTATCTGCTTACAAATACAAAAAGGGAGTTTCTAGGTGAGAAAGCATAGTGAAAGGGAAAGGGAAAGCTCATATGTGCTGGATTTAAATTCCACTTAAGGGGCAATCTGTAAAGGTAGCAATCACACGTCAGCTACACAAGCTGAAGACAAGGAAGAAACCAGTAGGAAACGGAGGTTAATTTTGGTGATATATCTGCATAGGTATCCCATAGCATGGCCCCTAAGAACTGTCGTTGACTGACCTACTAGGGGAAAATTGCAGAAAAAGGATAATTGGATGTGGTGAAAGTAAGGGGTAATTGAATCACAGTGAATAATGTACTGGTTCTTGTAAAACCAATTGAGTTGAACAACTTCTGACTTATAAGTTCTATAGAACTGCCCATTTCTGTTGGTGTAGGAAATGATATTTAGTTGGTTACTCAAGGAGACTCTTACTTCATTACTCTGTGACTCCAGTGGCCTTGGAAGGTGGATGTTTTCCCCTTAATGGAGATTTTTAAGCAGAAGTTGGATGACCACTTAAAGAGGATATTGTGAGAATGATTTTTGGTCAGATATTGGGTAGACCAGTTGACCTTTGGAATCCCTTTAAATTTTATATTCTGTCATTACCGAATAGATTGAAGATTAACACACATACGCACACACACACACACATACAAACACAGTAATTTTGATTTAAGAAAAAATGCTTGTTATGATGACTTCCCAAAGGATTTTGTTAATTGAAGATAAGAAGATGAATTCAAGAGAAATAGTTGAGATTTAGTGATTGTCTGAAAAGATAAGATAAAATCAGCAAAGACTAAACACACACACACACACACACACACAAGTGACCATAAGAAATAATTATTTGGAAATCAATCATAAAATGTTAACTCCAGGCATTGAGGAAGAGGAAAAAAAAGTTAATTTATTTGATGTACTAGATTGCTAGAGCAAATCAATTATATATATATATATATATATATATATTCATTTCATTTTTTTCTTTTTTCTTTTCCTTTTTCTCTTTTTTCTTTTCTTCCCCTCTCTTATCTTCTCCCTTCCCCTCTACTCCTCACAGTATAGTGAAACTCTTATAATTAGGAGCTTCAATGTACTATTAATTTTCTCCATAATGTCTACACCACACTTTGATACTGAGTTCAGTCCAAGCTCTGTTTGTTCTGACTCACTTTACTTCTCCCTTCTGCCCATGAGGGTTTATGAATAGAATTTGATAAAAGGCTGATATTTCTGTGTTATCTCTCAGTAGACCAATTTGTGATGGCTAAGAAATGTTTTCCTATACCAACTCCTTGGCCCTCTACATCACCATAATTGCATTGGCTTTGGACCACTATATATTTTAGATAAGAATGTCTCTGGTGAATGAGGAGGTTCTGTTTCTTAAAACTCACATATTGACATTCACTGGATCCAGGTTGTGTTTTTTACTTTTCCCCAACTGTGCTTTGGAAGCACTTTCTCTCCAAACCCTGTTTTTCTTAGTTTTATGATTCTACTGCAAAAATAAAATTAAAACCATAGATGAGAGAGGAAAAGAAACAAATCAGTCAAAGAGTCACACCTTTTAATAAGACGTCTATCTGGAAATAGAATTTGGTTGGCATGAGACATTGAACACCCCATTCAACATAATGTCAGCTGTTCCATCCATTTTCCTTGTAGTGGAAGTTTTATATTTAGCAATAAAACTAACATCTTCCATTACTAAAATATCAGGCAGGACTGAGTATCTCATATTCCTCACAAGAAAGACTAATATACCTATTAACATGGTAATTACATATTAGACATTAAGTAATTTTCCTCCTTTAATCCTTTTTATAGAAAAGTAAAATGTTATTCATGGAGGTAAAAAACAAATATTTTAAACATGGGAATGATTGTTCACATTCAGTATGAAAGTGACACTGTAAAGAATTTAGGTAATATAAATTCAATTGAGTCACTAATTCATAAGTGTTGACTCTAGCTAATATCATTAACATAGCAGTTTGCATCTTTTGGAAATATCTGATCCCAGGTCATTTACCATCAGTTGACTATTTAATTTCTTGGTCCTTATACTAGGGATATAGAAAGATCTGTAGCCCTGAGAAGGAGAAAGAAAATTAAAACAGGGAAGAAATTTTTATTCGCACTAAATCCTGACTTCATATGTTAACATACTTTTCTCCTTTCTTTAAAAATAACTGCTCAGTTTTAAATAGTATTCTTTTTAGGGATGAAAAAATCAGTTTAATGGAAAATTTATATCACACAGAGTTATGGAATTTTGCCCCATTTTCTCATTTTATTTCTGAATTTATTTTTATTTTTACCTGAGGCAGTGTGATGGGGTAGTGCATACAGTGTTGGATCTATCTTCAAGAAGATTAGAGTTCAAATAAGGCCTCAGACAGTTATTAGCTGTGTTACTGTGAACAAGTTACTTAACATCTCTCCAATTTCTCATGTGAAGTAGCGAGGATAATCAAAGAACCTGCCTCTCAGAGTCATTGTGAGGCTAAAATAAGATGATATTTATAGAGTCTTGCAAACTTTGAAACACTTTCGAGTTCCAATATTTTTTTAACTTTTTTATCATATATTTTTTAATTTTTCTGTCTTTGGAATTTTTTAAATTTATTTTGTTTTCAACATTCATTTCCACAAAATTTTGAGTTCCAAATTTCCTCTCCATCTCTCTCCTACCCCCACTCCAAAATATCTTGCATTCTGATTGCCCCTCCCTTCCCTTATCCCCATCTTCTCTCTTGTATTGTAGGGCAAGATACATTTCTATACCCCATTACCTGTATTTCTTATTTCCCATTTGTACACCAAAACAATTCTCAACATTTGCTCCTAAAATTTTGAGTTCCAACTTCTCTTCCTTCCTCCTTTCCCACCCATCCCCAAGCAATTCAGTATAGGCTATATATGTGTGGTTTTGCAAATGCCTTCCATAATAGTCATGCTGTGTAAGACTAACTATATTTCCCTCCATCTTATCCTGCCCCCCATTTCTTCTATTCTCTCTTTTGACCTTGTAACTCCCCAAGAGTGTTGGCTTCTAATTGCTCCCTCCTCCCATTTACCCTCCCTTCCATCATTACCCCCCACCCTGCTTATCCCATTCTCCCCTACTTTCCTGTAGTGAAAGACAGATTTTTATACCAAATTGAGTGGGCATGTTATTCTTTCCTGGAGCCAAATGTGATGAGAGTAATCTTCACTTTTTCCTTTCGCCTCTTCCCTTTTCCCCTCCACTGGAAAAGATTTTCTTGCTTCTTCTATGAGAGATAATTTGCCCCGTTCCATTCCTCCCCTTCTCCTCCCAAAATATTACTCTCTCACCCTTTAATTTAGTTTTTTACATATAATCCCTTCCTATTCAACTCACTCTGTGCTCTCTGTCTTTCCGTGTGTGTATGTGTGTGTGTGTGTGTGTGTGTGTGTGTGTGTGTGTGTGTGTGTGTATAATCCCTCCAACTACCCAGATACTGAGAAAAGTTTCAAGAGTAACAAATATTATCTTCCCATGTAGGAATATAAACAGTTCAACTTTAGTAAGTCCCTTGTGATTTCTCTTTCCTGCTTACCTTTTCATGCTTCTCTTGATTCTTGTGTTTGAAGGTCAAGTTTTCTTTTCATCTCTGATCTTTTCATCAAGAATGCTTGAAAGTCTTCTATTTCATTGAATGACCATTTTTTCCCTAAAGTATTATACTCAGTTTTGCTGGGTAGGTGATTCCTTGTTTTAATCCTATCTCCTTTGACTTCTGAAATATCATATTCCAAACCCTTCGATCCCTTAATGCAGAAGCTGTTAGTATTGTGTTATCCTGGTTGTATTTCCACAATATTTGAATTGTTTCTTTCTAGCTGCTTGCAATATTTTCTCCTTGGCCTGAGAACTCTGGGATTTGGCTACAATAGTCCTACAAGTTTTTCTTTTTGAATCTCTTTCAGATGATTGGTAGATTATTTCAATATTTATTTTGGCCTTTGGTTCTAAAATATCAGGGCAGTTTTCCTTGATAATTTCATGAAAGATGATATCTAGGCTTTTTTTTTGATCATGACTTTCATGCAATCCCATTATTTTTAAATTATCTATCCTGAATCTATTTTCCAGGTCAATTGTTTTCGCAATGAGGTATTTCACATTATCTTCCATTTTTTTTCATTCTTTTGGTTTTGCTTTGTAATTCTCAGTTTATCATAAAGTCATTAGCTTCTATCTTTTCCATTCTAATTTTTAATGAACTATTTTCTTCAGTGAATTTTTGAATCTCCTTTTCCATTTGGCTAATTCTGCTTTTTAAAGCATTCTTCTCTACATTGGCTTTTTGGACCTCTTTTGCCAATTAAGTTAGTCTATTTTTAAAAGTGTTATTTTCTCCAGCATTTTTTGGGTCTCCTTTAGCAAGCTGTTGATTCACTTTTCATGATTTTCCTGCATCACTCTCATTTCTCTTCCCAAATTTTCCTCCATCTCTCTTACTTGATTTTCAAAATCATTTTTTAGCTCTTGCATTGCCTGGGACCATTGTATGTTACTTTTGGAGGTTTTGGATGCAGAAGCCTTTTCTTCCCTTGATGGCAAACATTGTTCTTCCTTATCACAAAGGATGGGAGAGAATGCCTATTTGCCAAAAAAGTAACCTTTCATAGTCTTATTTTTTTCCATTTTTGGGGTATCTTCCCAACCAGTTACTTGACTTTTGGGTCCTTTTTCAAGAGTAGGGTATATTCTGGCACCTGTAAGTTCTCAGTTCCTCTAAAGTGGCACAATCAAGAGAGAGAAGTTTGCTCCCTATCCTGACATGTGGCTGAGATTCAGATCAGCTACTCAATTCCTCCAGGGGCTTTAAGCTGAGCTACTCCAACAACACCACCAGCCACTTCTACCCTCTGGTGCTGCTGCTGCCACCACTGCTTGGGGCCAGGGCTAGTAGAAGACCTTGTTCTGGTTGAAAACCCCTCTCACTGACCTTTGGCACCTGTGGGTTAGTGGATCTGTGAAATGCCACTGCTGGGGATTCTGTTGCTGAAGCCTGCTCTGATTCTGCTCCTCCTGGTGGTTCCACTCTGTGTCCGATGTGACAGACCTTTCCTGGAGGCCTTCCAGGTCACTCTGGGCTGGAAATCTCCACCACTCCATTGTTCTGTGGCTTCTACTGCTCTAGATTTGTTAAGAGTCTTTCTTTACAGGTATTTTATGGGCTGTGGAGGAAGAGCTAGAGTATGTGCATCTTTCTACTCTGCCATTCTGACTCTGCCCCCATAATGCTAGGTATTGTGATTCTTTTCAATCATTATTTGAAGTCCATGGAAACTATTTCCCCATTTGTATATACTGTTAAGATATATTCAAGCCTGGCATCAAAAGTCTGTTTTTGATATTTATCTGGTAGTGATTGGTACATTAATCAGTTAGAAAATATATAGTAAAGGGGAAATTCACTTGTAGCCAAGGAAAAGCCTAGGAATCAGAATTGCATAAAGCAAAATCCAAGAAAAACATCAACTTGGTGTGATGATAGAGGTGTACTCTAAATAGTTCTTATATAGTGCTTTAAAGTTTTCAAAGCACTTTACAAAGCAGCCTCATCTGACCCTCACAACAGTCATATATTAGCTGCTATTCTCTTCAGTTTATGGATGTGGCAATTGAGACCTAGAGAGATTAAGTATTTTGTCCAGGGTATCCCAGATGGTAAGCATTGAGGTAGACTAAAAATTGCATCACTGAATGCATTTGTATTCCCAGTGTCTTGTATGGTGCCTGGCACACAGTGGACGATTGTGATTGATTCTAACAGAAATATCATATCCACTGTGCCACCCACTTGCTCAGATACTTACAGAAATAAGAAGCATATGTTTAGACTAAAAAGATGTAGAACAAGAACACTAAGGTATTGGGAGATCCACTATTAAAGATTTATGGAAATACAGAAAATACTCACAGGATGAGAAAGTACTAGTACTATCAACACTAATGGAGAGAGTACTCTCTCTTTGACCAAAATTCATGACTTCACCAATCTACTAATTGCTTAGCTCATATGTCTAGTGGCCAGGGGATGGTGTGGGACAGGAAAGTGTCTTGAACAGAGGCACGTTTGCAGTGTGTAATGCAAATGATTAACTATGCTACATCCAAATCAGAGGCATACAAAGGCCATTGCCAATTTCCTTCTCTAACAGTAACTTGTGGAGGTGTGTATGATAGCCTACATATCCCTGCCTTCAGGAGCGTGATGGTTACAGAACAAACCATTCTTTTCTATGAGCTATACCATTTAAGAGACCCTTCAGCTTAGATTCATAGGTCAGAGCTGGGTTCCTTTGTATATATATTAACAAACAGAAGTCTATGAATGCTAAATGACACAGTAAATAACAGAGGTAGAGATCAAACTCAGTTCTCCTATCTCTTACTCTGAGAAGAAGCATTTATTACATGTTTGTTGTGAGTCAGACAATGTGTTATGCCCTGTAGATGCAAAAAAAGGTAAAACAAATCAAAATAAAATCAGTTCACACCTTTTAGGATGTTAATTTTTCTTTCTTTCTTTTTTTTTTTTGAGATAGAGTCTCCTTATCTCACCCACGCTGAAGTTCATCATTCATTCATTATCTGAAATCATTACTCATTGGTCTAGTTTAATATAAAAAAAGCTCTGATCCTCTAGTCCACTTTGCCCTTCCTTGGTCAACTAGTCACTGCTCACTCCAGAGATCACCTATCTATACACAAGTTGTATACATAGTAGATGGAAGGGGAGACAAGGGAAGGCCTCCTACAGAAAGTAGGGTTTGATATTAGTTTTGAAGGAAGCCAAAGATTTTGAGGCAGATGAGAGTAATGAGGAGCACAAAATGCCAAGGATAAAAAACAGTGAGTACAAAAACATAAAAGTAAGTAAGAGTAATATGTTTAAAAAATAGTAAGTTGAACAGTGGGGATAAAGAGTTGAGTAAAGTATACAAAGACTGGAAAAGTAGAAAAGATCAAAATATGAAAAACTTTAAATGGGAAAAGAGTTTATATTTGATTTTAGGGACAATAAATGCTTACTGAGCAGGGATGGGAAACAGTGAGAAGCACATTTTAGGAAAAAAAATAATTTTCGCAGCTATGTGAAGGATGGATTAGATGGGGGAAGAATGAGAGAGAAACCAGTTAGAAGATTATTTCACTTGATCAGGAAAAAAGACTATAAGGGCCTGCATGAGGGTGGAGGCTATGTGAGTCATGAGAAAGGGATGTATAAGAGAACTGTGCTGAGTAGAAATGACAAAATTTGCAAATGATTGAAATTAAAGGGGAGTGAAAGTGATGAGGTAAGGATGACACGAAGGTCTCAAATCTTGAGTGAATGGGAGTTTGGTGGTACTTTCAACAAGAAGAGGAAAATTTGGAACAGGGGAGTGGTGTTTGGATAAAATTTAATTGATTCTGTCTGGAGCATATTTAATTTAGATGCCTATGCAATATCTAATTCCAAATGTCTAATTGGTGGTTAGAGATGCAAGAGCTGATGAGATCATCAAGTGAGAAAATGTAGAAAGAAAAAATGAAGATGAATGATTCAGAATAAAGCCTTGGGGAACATCTGTAGTTAGTGGGTGTGGAATGTATGAAGATCCAACAAATGAGAGTTACATGTTTGATATGGCACATTTCTCTCCATTTCTCATTGAATGTCTGAATAATCACATCTTTCATTGGCATAATGCTCTTTGCTTTCAAAGTACTTTTATATACACTACTTCATTTGATCCTAAATAGCCTTATGAAGTAGGGAAGTTTTCTTTATTTTACAAATGAATTTGAGGCTTATCGGAGCTAGCAAATTTGTTCTAAGTCAACGTTTTGTTGGTTGCAGAGCTGGAACTCTGCTTCAGTGCTTCTGGCTCCAAGTCTAAACCATGTTCTATTATAAATGGTATCCCACTTATGAAAAGACATATCTCTTTCATCTTTCTCATAGCATCCCTAAGCCATTTCAGCTGTAGAGATTAATGCAAGAAATAGTCATAAATCCTATTAGTTAAAACAATCTTCTTTTACTAAATATATGTCATTGGTCTACCGTGCCACCCAGCCTCACTCAAGAATGCCTAATTGGTTTTCAGGCCTGGGGGAGCAGGTGCTCTCCTACACACATTCTCCTCCCCCTCTCAGGTCAGTTCTGTCTTTTGGGTTGAAATGGGTCACAGGAAGAGAAGGGAAATAGGGCAAAGGTCCAGGAGGGAACTTAAGTCCCACTTCCCCAGCCTCCTTCCTTTACCTATCACTGCTATCTGCTTCTCTTTTATTTGGGAACCCTGAGGGTCTTCCTGTCCCAGTTTGAATTTTTTTTTTTTTATTAAAGGGGCCATTCCTTGAGCAACTACTTAAAGAAGTCTATTTATTGATTGGGTGTATCAACTGACTGAGTGAGCTCAAAGTAAGAATGCTAAATAAGACCATAACCTGAAGGAGCCAGGGTCTCACATTGCCTCCTGGGCTATCTCCAGTCATCTTGATGAATATCAGGCCACTGGATCCAGATGGCTCAGGAGAAGAAAAGTGAGGTTGGTGACCTTGCACAGCCCTCCCTCACTCAAATCAAAGTCAACTGCAAGTCTTGTTGTCCTCTTGATGTCATAGTCCTCTTCGAAAATGAAGGAAAAACACAATTATTAGTCCTACCACACACAGCCTAAACCTGGGTGTCACATATGTCTTGGAAGAGGAATGATAGCTTGATTTAAATCTAGTGGCAATATAGGAAATTCAATAAGTTATGTTACATTTTTTGGACTTTGTAAGTGCTACACACAGTTACAGTGTTTAGTTTAGGTTTGAATATCATGAGTGCTAAATTCTATTTGAGTTGAGTTTAATATAAAATAGGCACACTTGTCTCTCACTATCAATTAGCTATATCTGAAGGAAATCAAATTTTTATTTGGATATATTTAAAATTTCTTTGAGAAAAAGAGTTTTTCCTTTTTTGTTTGTTTGATATTTCTATAACCAGCAATTACCACAGAGGCTGCACATAGCAGATGCTTAATTAATGCTTGCTGATTGTCTGAATGATTGTCCCCAATTAGTCTTTATTGAACTTCAGAATTCCAAATTCCAATTGATTATGTAATTATATATGTAAAGCATTTTCTAAATTTTAAAGCACTATTAATGTCAACTGCTGTTGTAATTATTATCACTACTTTGTAATTTGTGATTTGACTTGTAGCATGTGTTATCAGGTATACTGAGAATATATTATCCTATTAAGATTCTAGCTTTTAGATCAGTGTGGTCCCTAATTTAGAGGTTACAAATCATCTAACTCCACTCTCCTGTTCACTCTTGTCTGTTCTAGCTCCCTTGAGACTCTACCACATCCTTCTTCTTCCATCTTGCCTCCCATTAGTGGTTAAGCCTACTTTCCAGTTTAAGAGTTGGAACATTTTTATTTGGCTCACCACACACTTCAGTACTTTAAAGTGGGTCATAATCAAAATATTTGGAGACTGCTATACTAGACTTGACTGTCTATAAAATGATGTTGTTATACTAGGTTTCATGAGGAAGAAGTTAATGTGGAAAACATACTACTGGAATTATTAACAAATTTTAGAAGGAGAAATGAGCATATAGCTACTTTTCATTTCTAGTCTTAGCTTCCCTGCCTCCATTCCCTTTGCTTATTTTCCCCTTTTCTAATAGATGAAATTTATAAGATGGAATCTTAACTGCATGCAACTTCATAGAGTTATATTCATCTACTTCCACTACTTAGCACTAGAAGATGGCAGAGTAGAGGCAGGAACTCACCTGAACCTTTCCAAATTCCTATCCAAATAACTTTAAAATAAGGACTCAAATTGACTTCTGGAGCAACAGATGAAACATAAAATTGGAGTAAAATGATTTTACAGCCCAAGATAATATAGATCAGCAGGAAAGGTCTGTCACACTGGCTCAGCCCCAGAACATAGCTGGTAATGCCATCAGCAGGCTTTGGAGTCAGTTGTAGCAGCTACATCAGCAACTTCAAAAACTTTCAGTCAACAGACAGTAAAGGGCTAAGACAACTGGTCAGAAAGGTATTATAGGGGACCCTTTGCTGTCACTAGGTTCAGGAACCTGTTACATTGCCCATTTATAGTTTTGGGTCACAGTCCCATGGTGAAGAGGAACACTAGTGCTCCCTTGCAGCTCCAGGAGAGTAGGAGCCCTGGTCACAGTTCATGGGCAGAGTGGTTGCTCACAAGGGAGCAGGGGCCCTATGGCAGAAAGTAGCATCCTTGCAGTTGTAGGAGAGTAGGAGATCTTGTCAAAAGTTCCAGGGACAACAGAAGCACCAACATTTGTGGCTATACAAGAACAAGGTCCTTTCCAGGTAAAGACCAGAGCACAGGCCAGGAGAGCAGTGACCACATATCTCCTGGAGGTTGGAAGAATCAAAAACTTGCAAATCACCAGAAACAGCTCTGAAAATATCAAGAAAAACGTGAAGATTGGGACAATGCCTACCCATCATGGGTGGGATTTATACCAGGAATGCAGACATGGTTCAGTATTAGGAAAACTATTAACATAATTGACCATATCACAACAAAAACAACAAAAATCATATAATTATCTCAATAGATGCAGAAAAAGAATTTTGACAAAAAATAACACTTATTCCTTTTAAAAGCACTAAAAATAATAAATAGATGGAAAATTTCCTTAAAATGATACAAAATATCTGTCTAAAACAATCAATAACCATTATCTGTCATAAGCCAGAAACCTTACCAGTTACAGTAGGTGTGAAGCAAAGAGGCCCATTATCATCATTACTATTCAATATTTTACTAGAAATGCTAGATATAACAATGACAATAAAAATAAATTAGAGGAATTAGAGGATATGGAAATAAAACTATTACTTTTTATAGATGATATGATGTATATTTAGAGAATCCTATAGAATTAACTAAAAAAACCTCATTGAAATAATTAGCAATTTTGGCAAAGCTGTAGGATAAAAAAAATAAACCCACATAAATCATCAATATTTCTATATATTACCAACAAAGTCCAACCATAAGAGATAGAGAAATTTCATAAGATAACAAATTGCTGAATATAAAATACTTGGGAGTCTCCCTGACAAGACAAACATAGGACCTATATAATTACAAAACATTTTTCACACTAATACTAATATCTGAGCAATTAGAGAAATATTAATTGCTCATTGGTAGGCTGAGTCAATGTAATGAATTATTTAATTATTTTATTTAAGTAGAAACAATTTACTTATTTTGTGCCAGGCCAATCAAACTAACAAAAATTATTTTATCTACCTTGAAAAAAAATTCATCTGGATGAACAAAAGGTCAAGAATGGCAAGGGAATCAATAAAAAAATGTGAAGGAAGGTGGCCTAATAGTACTAGAAAGAAGTACAAAGAAGTAATTGTCAAAAACAATTTGGTACTAAGAAATAAAGTGGTGGGCCAGGGGAACAGATTAGACCCATGATACAGGGTAGTAAATTACTGTATTAATCTACTTTCTAATCCAAAGATCTAAGTTTTGGGGGATAAAAACTCATTATCTGATAAAAAAATATTGCTGAGAAAACTAGAAAGGAGTTCAGCAGAAATTAGGTAGACACCAACATATCATACCATATACCAGGATGTGGTAAAAAAAAAAATGGATATGTGTTTTAGGTGACATTGCAAACAAATTATGGGAGCATAGAACATTTGGGTTATTAAGAGCTATGGATAAGAGAAGAATTTATGACAAAATGAGTCAAATTTATAAGAATGCCAGTT
This sequence comes from Bettongia penicillata ogilbyi, assembly GCA_023548195.1. Classification (NCBI taxonomy): domain Eukaryota; kingdom Metazoa; phylum Chordata; class Mammalia; order Diprotodontia; family Potoroidae; genus Bettongia; species Bettongia penicillata. Next base: position 352,962 of record JAJHZJ010000049.1, on the reverse strand, counting down.
ATTCCCCAACTGATAAATGGTCAAAGAATATGGACAGTTATTTTCCAGAAGAAGAAATCAAAGCTATCTATAGTCAAATATGTATATATACATATAAATGTTCTAAATCAATATTGATGAAAGAAATGAAAATTCAAACAACTCTGAGGTACCCCATCATACCTTTCTGATTAGGTAATAGAACATAAAAGGAAAATGACAGATGTTGAAGGGGATGTGAAAAAAATTGGAACACTAATACACTATTGGTGGAGTTGTGAACTGATTCAACCATTCTGGAACTAAGTCCAAAGAACTGCAAAACTGTGAATATACTTTAATGCAAAGATATCATTATTAGATTTGTTTCCCAAAAAGATCAAAGGAAAAGGAAAAGGACATATATTTGCAAAAATTATTTGTAGCAGCTCTTTTTTCATGGTGAAAAAGAACTGGAAATTGAGAGAATGTCCATAAATTGGGGAATAGTTATGGTACATGATTGTGATGAAATATATACTATAAAAAATGATGACCAGGATTTTTTCAAATTGCTATTTATTTTTATTTAACATTTTATTTCCCCCAATTACAAGTAAAACATTTTTCAATATTCATTTTTAAAGTTGTGTTCCAAATTCTTTCCCTCCCTCCCAATAATCCTCATTTGGATGGCAAGCAATTTGATATAGATTATACATTTGTAGTCATACAAAGCACATTGTCAAATTAATCATGTTGCAAAAGAAAACAAAGTGAAATGCAAAGAGAAAAAAGAAAGTAAAAAAAAGAGAAGTCTGCTTCAGTTTGTATTTAGACTTCATCATTTCTTTCTCTGGTGATGGAGAGCCTTTTTTATCATAAGTCCTTTGTGATTGTCTGGGATCAATGCATTGCTGAGAATAGATGTCATTCACAGTGGTTCATCTTATAATACTGCTGTTACTATGTACAGTTCTCTTGTGGTTCTGTTCATCTCACTTTGCATCAGTCCATGTAAATCTTTCTAGGTATTTCTGAGAGCATCTAGCTTATCATTTCTTATAGTTCAAGAGTTTTCCATCACAATCATATACCAAACTTTTTCAGTCATCCCCTAATTGATGGGTGTCCCATCAGTTTCTAATTCTTTGCCATGAGAAAAAAGCTGCTGTAATATTTTTGCACATATATGTCATTTTCCTTTTATGAAATCTCTTTTGGGACACAGATCTAGTGGCAGTGTATGTATGGTTGTATAGAACTCTGGGCATAGTTCCCAATTGTTCTAAATAATGGTAGATCAGTTCACAACTCCATCAATAGTGAATTAGTGTCTCAATTTTCCCACATTCCCTCCAATATCTGTCATTTTTCTTTTCTATTCTATTAGCCCATCTAATAGGTGTAAAGTATTACTTCAATTTCATTCCTCTAATAGATAGAGATTTAGACAATTTTCTTATGTAACTATAGACAACTTTGATCGCTTCATCTGAAAATGGACTTCATATTTGTTGATCATTTATCAATTGGGAAATGGCTCTTATTCCCATAAATATGACTCATTTCTCCATATATTTGAGAGAGAGGCTTTTATCAGAGAAACTTGCTTCAAATTATTTTAATAATGATGATTGATAACTGTATTTCCTTCCATCCTATTACCCCCTTTTATTCTATTCTCTCTCCTTTCATCCTGTCCCTCCTCAAGAGTGTTTTGCTTTTTGACTGCTGTCTTCCCCATTCCATCCTCCCTTCTATAACCTCTTACTTTCCTGTAGGGTAAGATAGATTTCTATGTTCAATTACTCATCCCCTAATTTTATTTTTCTATCATCCCATCATATTCAACTCATACCTGTGTCCTGTCTATATAAACCACATCTAACTGTCCCAATAATGAAAAAGTTCTTATAAGTTACAAACATCATCTTCTTATGTAGGAATGTGAACAGTTTAATCTTATTAAATGCTTTATGATTTACCTTTCCTCTTTACGTTGACATACTTCTTCTGAATTTTGTACTGGACAGTCAGATTTTCTATGCAGTTTTGATCTTTTCATCAGGAGTGCTTGCAAGTCCTCAACTTAGTTGAATGTCCATCTTTTACTCTGAAGGATCATACTCAGTTTTGCTGGATATGTGATTCTTGGTTGTAATCCTGACTCTTTTACCCTCTGTAATATCATATTCTAAGACCTCTCACTCCTTAACGTAGGAGCTATCAAATTTTGTGGTATTTTGACTGTGGCTCCATTATACTTAAATTGTTTCTTTCTGGCTACTTGCAAAATTCCTTGACCTGGAAGGTTTGGAATTTCACTATAATATTGCTAAGAATTTTCATTTTGGGGTTTCTTTTAGGAGGTGATCAGTGGATTCCTTCAATTTCTATTTTATCCTCTGGTTCTAGAATATCAGGACAGTTATCCTTGATAATTTCTTGAAAGATGATGTCTAGGCTCTTTTTCTGGTCATGCCTTTCAGGTTGCTCAATAATTTTTGAATTATCTCTCCTGGATCAATTTTCCATTTGAGTTATTTTTTCCAATGAGATATTATTACACACTGTCTTCAATTTTTTTGTTCTTTGGATTTTTTTTCTTGATGTCTCTGAGAGTCATTAGTTTCTACTTGCTCAATTCTAATTTTTTAGGAATTATTTTCTTCAGTAAACTTTTGTACCTTGTTCTCCATCTTACCAGTTCTACTTTTTAAAGAGTTCTTACTTGAGTTTTTGTGTCCCTTTTTGCATTTGGCCAATTTTTCTCTTTAAGGATTCTCTATAGTGAATTATTTTAGATCTTTTTTTTTTTTTCCATTTAACTTATTCTTCTGTTCAAAGTCTTCTCCTCATGGAATTTTTGTACCTTTTTTATCATTTGGTCTAGTCTGTTTTTTTTAAGATGTCATTTGTTTTAGTACTTTTTTGTGTCTCCTTTACCAAGATGTTTACTCTATTTTTCATGATTTTTTTCATCACTTTTGTTTTTCTTCCCAATTTTTGCTTTACTTCTCTTACCTGATCCTTTCTGAGCTCTTCCATGGCCTGAGAGAAATTCATATTTTTTGTTGAGGCTTTGGATGTAAGAGCTTTGACTTTGTTTTCTTCTTCTGAGTGTGTGTTTTGATCTTTCTTGCCACCACAGTAACTTTCTTTTATTCAGATTTTGTTCTGTTATCTGTTCTTTTCCCCAATCTATTTCTTGACTTTTAACTCCTTGCTAAATTGAGGTTCTGATTACAGACAAAAAGGTGCACTGTACTAAGTTTCAGGGATTTGTGCAGCTATTTTCAAAGATTCTTCTAGGTACCTGTAAGTTTTCGTTTCTTCCAAGGTAGTATGATGTAAGGAGAGATGTACTTACTATTCTCCTGATCTGTGAGTGACTTATTTTTTTTCTGCCATGGGACTGTGAGGGGGGCCCCTCATTTCACTGGGGTCAAAAGCTCTGGTATACTTGCGCTCCTCCTTGCCCTGGGACTTGCCCAGTTCGTCCACCTAAAGTATGGGCAAAGTAACAGAGTCCTGCCCCATTTACTAGCAAAAAGACCCCTCTAATCTTCTGACCAGTTTTTCTACTCCTTGTCTTCAGTAGACTAAGAGCTCCAGAAGCAGCCTCTGCTGCTATTTGTTCAGTCTCCCCAAAGGTCTACTTCTGTTTTACTGGGGCCAGGTATGAGCTGGTGTGTACTCCTCTTTCACCCTGATGAAACATACCTTTCCTCCTGACCTTCTAAATTGTCTTGGGATGGAAATTTGTTTCGCCCTCTCTTTTTTGTGGGTTCTGCCACTCCATATTTTGTTTTGGGGAATTATTTAAGAAGTTCAGAAGGATTTGTGGGAGAGCCCAGGAAAGTTCCTGCCTTTTTTTGGTCATCTTGTCTCCCCCCGAACAGTAGCATTTTTTTTTTTTTTTACCTAGGAAGACTTATATAAACTGATGTAAAGGGAAGTGAACGGAATCAAGGGAACATGCTACACAGGAACTACGATACTATATGATGACCAACTTCAAATGACTTGGCTGTCCTCAGCAATGTAATAATCTAAGACAGTCACTAAGGACTAATGATGAAAAATACTATCTATCCCCAGAGAAAGAACTGATGGAGTCTGAATACAAATGGGAGTATACTTTTTTACCTTATTATTTTTCTTTTATTTTGTTCTATGTTTTCTTTTGCAACATGAGTAATATGGAAATATGCTTTATATAACTACACATGTATAAGTTATACCAATTTACTTACCTTCTAAACAAGAATTTTAGAGAGGGAAAGAGAGAATTGGGAATTCAATTTTAAAAAAGAATATTGAAAATTATTTTCACATGTAATTAGAAAAAAGTAAAATGCTAAATAAAAATAAATTAAAATTTAAAAAACCACAGTCATCATTTTTTATGGCATGTAGTATTCCATTACAATCATGTACTACAACTTGCTCAGTTATTCCCTTATTTATGCACATCCTCTCCAATTATTTGCCATCACAAAATGAGCTACTACAAATATATATAATTTTGCACATATATGCCTTTTTCCTTTTTCTTTGATCTTTTTCTGATACAGACCTAGTAGTGATATCACTATGTTGAAGGGTACATAGTTTTGTAGCTCTTTGCAATTAGCTCCAAATTGCTTTCCAGGATAGTTGAATTAACTCACAACTACACCAACAGTACATTAGTGTCCCATTTTTTCACATCCCCTCAACATTTGTTATTTTCTTTTTCTGTCATCGAAATAGGGTGCGTATAGTGCACATGTATAATTTATATTGAATTGATTGACTTCTCAAGGAAAGAGTAGAGAACAGAATTTGGAATTCAGAATTTTAAAAGAATGTTAAAAAAATTTACATGTAATTGAGAAAAAAATAAAATTAGAGAAAAAAATGAATGAACACTACTTTTGGAGTCAGAGAATTAGGGTTTGAACTTCCTCTGAAATACTATCTCTTTTTGTGAACTTGGACAAGTCACTTACTTTCTCTGGGTCTCATTTTATTTTTTACCTTTAAAATGACTAGGCTGAAAAAGATGGTCCTAAATTCCCTTCTAGAACCAATCTGTCAATTCCCAAGGAAATAAAATCACAAAATAAGATACACACACACACACACACACACATACATATATATATATATATATATATATATATATATTACTGTGGTTTTATTATGATGTTGTAAGTCCTTTAACCCAGGTAAAACAGTAGAAAATATAATTTTAAAATTTAATTTAAAAGATCCTGAATTTAAAAAAAACATATAAAATAAAAGTTAAATGATGATCTAAAGTCTTTATATCTGCTACAAGATGACATTTAAAATGTAATTACTTTGAAACTAAATTTTCTAATTTTAGCTTCTAAATTGCTTTACTGAGGAAAGGGGAGCTCTATTTTCAAAGATAAAGAAAATTCTTAAATGAAAATGCTCTCTATTAAAATTCAGGTTGGCACTATCTCTGCAACACAGTCTTAAAAGATTGTTTGGAGGCACTGAGAGATTTATTGACTTGTGGAGTGTCACACAATGATTTGGGACTAAAAGTGGGACTTGAACCCATGTCCCTATGACTGTAAAGCCAATTTTCTAACCATTACATCACATTGTCTCTCTATTGCTCTCAAATAGGATGAAAAGGGGATTTAGTCTAAGTCTGAAACCTAGGTGTTAACAAGATGCTTCACACCTTCAAAGCCCATTTTCCTGTATAATTTCTATGAGAAAATCATTATTAATCACTATTAAAGAAGTGGGGTGTTTGCTTAACCCACAATCCATCATTAAGGTCCTCTTTTCGCTTAGGTTAGGGTATCATAGTATTCCTTTGAGATCTGGCAAGGCTGTAAATGGAACATATTTCCTTTCCTGAACAAAGGAACATGTAAGAGATTTCCAAAAACGTTGGGTGCTGGATTTCACTCTCAGAATCATAATGCTACATTTTAAAAAGTAATATCAGTTAACGCATGCTTTGAACAATAAGAGCAATAGACTCTTTTGGGAGGTACTGCTTGTTTGTTTGAAGGCTAATAATGAAAAGTAATCAATTAAAATGGAAATGGTTTCCACATGCACTTTAATTAATGATGTACTGAATAAGAGCTACAAGTCACTGGTACGGTTACTTCCTTTACTCATTTATATATGGTTTCCTTTATTGAAATAAGGTCTCAGACTACCAAGTTCCTATTTACAGAAAGAGAGAAAAACCATCACACTTTTTATTCCAAACATTTAAATAACCCTTGTGAGGGGTCAGTTGCTAGCTAACTACTCAGATATCAGCCTGTCCATGCTCCAGTTATGATGTATATATAGTTCTAGTTTCAAAGGTTTTTTTGAGGAGTTCATTATGGTATTTATATATGGTAGTGCCCATCTCCCAAGTGCCTTATACTTGCTTTTAATAAAATGTACTATTCAAAGAAATAATTTTTTTTTTTAAATTTAGTAACTTTTACCCATTAAATGCACGTATCTTTCAACACACTGGCCATGTGTTAGTCTTAGTAGAGGTGCCAGCCAGGGCTACCATATTACTTTTGAAGATTAGGCAGCTCTCCTAAAGTAACAGCTTCAATTAGTGGGCTCCAAGCCCTGCCAACATTTCATTACGGCTCATTAAATACAACCTCACTGCAATAAATTCAAGGCAACCTAGTTGTATACAGTCTTCTTCTAGGAAAGATTTTAATGTGTTAGTTACAGGAGATAGCAGAGTACATGGGATAGAAGAACACTAAATTTGTAATCAGGGGATCAGAATTCAAGACTATAAATTCCTTGAGCTTAGAAACTATGTCCAAACTACTTTTATATCCATAGTGTCTAACACAGCACTTTGAATATAGTAGGCCTTCAATTAATTTCAATAAGTATTAATTAAACACTTACTATGTGTCAGACATGGTACAATGTAGGTGCTAGGAGGCACAAAGGCAAAATAAAACAATTCTTGCCTTCAGGGTACTTACATTTTATGAGGTATGCGGTAGTGGTGGCAGACAACAAGTATCCAGACAAATAGTCTGAAATATGTATAAGGAATGAGGCAAGGGAGTGCTAAAAAGTGGGGTGGGATGGGGGTAGACCTGAAAAGTCTTCATGAAGGAAAAGGCACTAGAAAGGACTTAAGGATTTTAAGGTTCATAGGGCAGGAGAGAGAACATTCCAGGTATGTGGGATGGCTTATACTGAACCCTTCCCCCACAAAATTGGAATAGAAATATCAAGTATTGAAACAGCAAAGAGGTAGTTTGCTTGGCACATAGAGTGCAAGAAGAGGAATTAGATAAAACTAGGCTAGAGAGAGAGATTAAAGCCAAACCATGAAGATTTTAAATGACTAAACAAGGGAGTCTGTATTTTATAGTAGAGGCAATCATGACCCACAGGAGTTTCTTAAGCAGGGCAGTGATATGGTGATTATGAATCTGACACGCCATATAACCCTCAAGACGTTATAGGTTCAGTTCATTCCAGAGTTCACATGAGTCGCTGCAGTATAAAAAGGGAACATAAATGGAACAATTTGATGGCCTATGTATGAATAAACAATTCTAAATGTGGCTAGGAGTCTTCATCTTCCCAAATGCTTGCCCTTGCCAAATTTCAGAATACTTTTTCCTCCTTCTCATCAGGTTTTATTTTCTTCTGTGTGTCTGTCGGGTGCTAGCCCCTAGCACATTGTAGTAACTCATGGTTCGGTAGAGCTCTGTCTTGGTTCTTGTAGAATCTGGTATCTCTGGGTCTATGTTTCTCCACATGGAGAAACTCATGTTTACATGTGCAAGCGTGTATGTATGAGTGAGTGTACAAGAGAAAAATTGAGGCAGAGAGACAGAGTTTTTATATTAATAGACAAATCAAAAGAGTAGTTCAAGTTTGTGATTTTGATCACTATATTGGATCAGCTCAGTGCTGAAGGTAGAAGACCAAGGGCAAGGGAATGAACAGTGGTGGTAGAGGTTATAGTTTCCACATAGAAAAATTGTAGAATTTGTAGTCATTCCGAAAGAAAAATCAACTTAAGTCTCCACACAGGATGAAGAATGCTTGTCATCCTGATGATTAGATATAGTCTGACAGACAATCAATAAAGCTGCTTCATTCATACACATATGTTGTAAAGAATTTGTTAATTACACCCAGAATTAAGTATAAGAAGGACAGTGAGATGACTTGTGTTTAGGAAATTATGCAGTACTTTAAAGCATTTTTCTAGAAATTAAGAAATGCCTTTTTATTAATAATATTTTTCCAGAGGATACATGGTATAGTGAATGGAGTATGATTTTAGAGACAGGAAGGCAAGTTCAAATTCTTTCTCTGGCATTTACTAGTCCTAGTTGGGGCAGCTAGATGGTGCAGTGGATATATAGCGCCAGTGTAGGAGTCAGGGAGAACTAAGTTCAAATCTCACCTCAGACACTTGACACTCACCATCTGTGTGACCTTGAGCAAGTCTCTTAACCCCAATTGCCTCATCCTGGGTTCACTCCAATCATCCTGAGGAATATCTGGTCACTAGATTCAGATGGCTCTGGAGAAGAAGTGACGCTGGTGACCTGCACAACTCTCCCTCACTCAAAACAAAGTCAAGTGCAAGTCATGTCATCATTTCTCTGATGGCTGGTCTTCTTCAGCAACGAAGGATGAACACACACACTAGTCCTAGTGTGCTAGAGTTTAACACAGTGCCTGGCATATAAGAAGGACTAAATAGATGCTTTTTAACTACTGTGCCTAAAAGCAAGTCATATAACTTTTGCCTCAGTCATTTAACTTCCTCTGTTACACTGATCTGTAAAACAAGGTAATACCACTAATTCATCATAGGCTTTTTGTAGAGCTCAAATGAGATAATGTATGCAAACCTTAAAACAGAATATAAAAGCAGACATTTATAACCAGTAACAACAACAGTAAGTTAATCAGAGGTTGTGATCTGTGTTAGTGGAGGAAACTAGGATGAGAGAGTTCCATATAATGTTATAAATGGACAAAGAGCAGGGTTTCTCAAGTCAAAAGAGAAATAGCATATTTTTTCAACGTTAGAAATGAATGTAAACAAAATTTCTTCAAATAAATTTTAATATTTTTCCAAGGAGAAAAATGCTAATTAATTAGTTCTGTGTGCTCATTAAACAATTCCTCCTTAGTTTAAATATTGGATCTTGCATTTATCATGTCAAATGGAACTCAAAATCCTAGGGCTTAAAAAAAAGCAGTTTAATTTTAACGTCCTTAAACACATTGCATTAGTATATCTCACACCAATAGTTATACACATAGACAAAAAGCAGAGAATCTGGATACATACTTCCAGTTATGACAAACATGATGGAATCATATAATTCTAAAGTCTCCAAAGTATCAAAGTTGTGGGTCACTCAATGGATAAGAGGGGAAGGAACATAGAGGTTGTGAGTAGGATGTAATATGTTATTAGTGCAAAACTGCATGAGGGAAGTGGCATGAAAGATGTTATCAGATAGATGCTGACTGAAAAAAGAAGTGACTGAGATCTCAGGATTCTTTGCTGGATACAATGTCATAAGGTCTTCAGGAAGGGGCCAGAAAATTGGAGAATCTTCTGCAGAGAAATTTTAGGACAATATGGACAATAGTGCCTCAAGTTTAGAGAACGTCAATGAATCTCAAAATATCCCACTGAAAAAAGTACACACAGAGATGAAATAGCAGATCTTTTCAAGTAACAGTGTAAACATATAACCAGTTTTCAATTTTCTAAGGTAAGGCTGGTAATGTTAAAAATGGATATCTGAAGTGCACAACTAATTCAAAATGCTCATGATTGCTGTAAGTTTCAAATTTATTAACAAATCATTTTGATCAAAGTTGTTCACAAAAGAAAAAAAATAGTTTGAATTTCATTCTTCTCTTTTCCTTGCCCACTTTCTTCTGGTCAAGATGTGAATGCAATACAACAAATAAAATTTTATAAACTATGCTGTGCTGGAGGTAAGGATTAAAGAGCATAGTCCTTACACTCAAGGATTTTACAGTTGAGAAGTGGGGAATGGTGTGACACCAACACTGCTAAAGACATGCTGTTGCAAAATAATATAATTAAAACATTGACAAAATGGAATATGAACCCCAAGATGAAGATGAATATTTGCTGTGCTTGAAAATGTAATGAAATTAGGCAATAGAACAGAAGAGCAATCATCCATTTGCAAAGAGAGTACCTGATCCCTGAAAATAAGTGATTGCTCATTGATTTGAGAAGTAAGGACATTTTTCACATTTTAAAATTTCTCTCCTTAAAGAATCCAAACTTTTATCTGCCAGTGCAATTTGTTATGGTCTCTAGTAGAAAATCCTTAATAATGAGAATTATTGGATAGACTATGGAAAAAAAGACAGGAACATTAATCCAATGGTTGTGGAACTGTGAGTTTGTGTCATCATTCTGGAAAATAATTTGGAATTATACCTAGAAAGTCATTAAACTGTGCGTGCTACTTACTTCTAGATCTAGGCCTCAAAGATATGAGATGACTCATGTGTACAAAAATATTCATAGCAGATCATTTTGTAGTAGAGAAGAATCAGAAATTAAAAAAGGTGGCCCATGATTTTGGGAATTGCTGAAAAAAATTTATAAATTTAATGGAATATCATTGTACCATAAGAAAATGATGAAGGAGATAGTTTCAGAGAAACCTGGGAGCATTTGTATTACCTGATGCAGAGTAAAGTGATCAGAAGTAAAAGAACAAATAACCAATAACATTGGTTTTTTTTTAATTATTTTATTTGTTTTCAGTTTACTACAATCACTTCCATATACCTTAGATTTTTTTCCCTCCTCCTCTTTCCCCTCTCCCTTCCCCCTCCCTCCCTGAGATGATGTGCAGTCTTAATAGGTTCTACACATACATTCTTATTAAATACATTTTCACCCTAGTCATGTTGCAGTAGAAGAATTAAAATAAATGGGAGAAACCATAAAACAAAACAAAATATAACATAACACAATAGAAAATGGTCTGCTTCATTCTGCCATCCATTTCTACAGTTCCTTCTCTGGATGTAGAAGGCACTTTGCCTTGAGTCCATTGGAAATTTTTTAGGTCCTTGCATTTCTGTGAAGGACTAAATCTACCAGAAAAATTTCTGTGTACAAAGTTCTCCTGGTTCTGCTCCTTTCACTCAGCACCAGTTCATATAAGTCTTTCCAGGCTTCTCTGAAGTCTTCCTGTTCATCGTTTCTTATGGCACAGTAGTATTCCGTTACATTCACACACCACAACCTGCTTGGCCATTCCCCAATTGATGGGTATTCCATTGATTTCCAGTTCTTCGATACCACAAAGAGAATTACTATAAATATTTTTGTACATGTGGGACCGTTTCCCATTTTTATTATCTCTTTGGGATGCAGTCTTAGTAGCACTATTGCTTGGTCAAAGGGTATGCACATTTTTATAGCCCTTTGGGCATAGTTCCAAATTGCTCTCCGGAATTGTTGGATCAGCTCGCAGCTCCACCAGCAATGAATTAGTGTTGGAACTCTCCCACATTGTCTCCAATATTTATCATCTTCCTGTTTTGTCATGTTAGCCAATCCGATAGGTGTGATGTGGTACCTCAGAGTTGTTTTGATTTGCATCTCTCTAATCAATAGTGATATAGAGCATTTTTCATACGACTGTAGACAGCTTTAATTTCTTCCTCTGAAAACTGCCTGTTCATATCCTTTGACCATTTATCAATTGGGGAATGACTTAATACAATAACATTGTAAAGAAAAACAGCTTTCAAAGAATTAAGAACAATGACCAGTCATGGTACCAAAGGACTAAAAATGAAGCATTCTACACACCTCATGGAAGAGAGGTGATGGACTCATGATGCAGAATTTTGGGGCATGTTCAGTAAGTGGGGAAAGGGTCAGAATTTTATTTTATCTAGCTATGCTTATTCATTTTAAAGAGTTTTCTTTTCTTTTTTTTCATCCTGAGTCAATTGGAGAAGTGGAAGCTAGGGATAGAGAATTCAAAGAAAAAATATAAAGTGGGTCAATGAAAGCAATTTTTTAAAAAATACATAGAAGAGAACAGAAAGAAAGCCAGAAAGACTCACATTAAAGTAGGATGGCTTTGGGAATTGTTAAGAAAAGCTGACAGTACATAATAGAGATTCACAGTTTTATGGAGTTATTTATTTTCACTTTAAGTTGAGTTTTCTAGGCTCACACTGTTAAAGATTACTGTTTCTTCCTATGAACTTACTAAGTCTGTAACTCAAGTGACTGCTACCAGGTGAAAAATGATGTCTTGTATATAAATCAACCAGCTAGGTTTCCTCTAAGTATAGATGACTTACAAGGACTTGCTCCAACAAACAATGTACTCAACTCTATTCTGTCAATGAGAATATAGTTTCCCATAAATATATCATAAAGACTAAATCTGTGATTTTGATGATACAGGGCATTTCCAAATAAGGAAACTCTCTCTACTAGTCAGCACCTTTTCTGCAACTTAGAGTCTTAGAGATAAAATTGTTTGAGTCTTAGAATTTTTAAGAATTTAAATAAATTGCTCAGAATCACACAACCAGTTACGGTGCTATGCAAGACTTTCTCAGGTCTTTCTGGCTCCAAAGTCAGCTCTCCATTTCCTATACCATACTGGCTCTATTAGGATAACACCATCAATTATTAGCTCATCTTGAATTACTAATAAATTGATGAAGTGATTAAAATTTCAAAAAAATATTTAAGAAATTCATCCATTTAGGTATGACAGTAAACTGAAATTTATCGTTGAATAATCTTCAACTCACCATACCTATTCTTATTAATTAAACCATTAGAATAATTTTTTTTAACTTTCACTTATATTTTGAGTCTGGGCAGAGCTTTGGATTCAGTACTGCTTTTTGCTTTTGGGTCAATTTTAGCCTCGAGAAGTCTGAATTTCCTGTTTACAACTTATGAAATGGAAGGTGTTAATATTTCTTTTCATTAATCCCTCAATTGTATGTCAGAGATTCTCTAGCATTTTCTTTATATAGAATAGTGTTCACTGGGCAAACTGTAATTGTCATGGGAAGAAATGTAAGAACCTATTCATGCATAATATTATTTTTTGCAGGCTAAGTGCAGACCTCAACCTGGTACCTCTGCAATTATTTTCATTTATTTTTCATGAGTTAATGTGCATGAATACTTTAAGTTCTGTAACTAAAGACTCTCTAAGAATAGCCCCTCTTTTTTTCTTTCTTTTTAAAGTACCACTCTGATTATTTTTATAAAGTCAGTTCGTGGTGGAGACTGGAATGGAACCTAGAATGGCTGACGCCCCGTCCTGGACTATAAGCACTAGATCATTCCCTCTTTCACGTGCCCTTTATTGAAAACTGTATATGTGTGGGAAGCCAGGAATAATCCAAGAAGAAACTTCTGCACAATGATTATTTACTTTGGGCACAGCACTAATGCCACAGCTGGAGTCTTTCTATTTCCTAATTTTCATTCCAGCCATTGCTGGTAGAAAGCACAGATATTATAAAGTAACATTCAGAAAGTGGTAGAAGATTAGAAATTGACTTCCAAACCCTATTGAAGGCAAGGAGAACTTCCTTTATTCACTTGATTCTTTTAACCCACTCTCTCCCCTTTCTACCTCTACAGGGATTTTTTTTTAACTTAGCAGAAAGAATATCTTTGAATCTCACTCTGTGCACATTATCATGTCATCCCTTCCTAAAGCATGGAAACTTGTTTCACTTTGAACCTCAAAACAGAATTGTTCAGAAGCAAGTAACACCCGTGTTGTTATTTAATTGTGTCAAACTCTCTGTGATCCTATTTGCTTGCATTTTTTGGCAAAGATACTGGGCTGGTGTGCCATTTTCTTCTCCAGCTCATTTTATAGATGGAAACTGAGGCAAACAGGGTGAAGTGACTCTCCCAGGATCATACAACCAGTAAGTATTTGAGGTCAGAGCTGAACTCTGTAGATGAGTCTTCCTGACCTCCAGGGCTGGCACTCTACCCAGTAAGGTGCCATCTAGCTGTCCCAGTGAGTATCAACCAAATCGAAACACATAAACGTCAACACTGACTACAAAGGCTCCAGGTCCAGACCTAGACAGCTTCCAAATTTCATATGTCGCTGCTTCACAAACAGGTTTTTTAGCTCATCAATTCAGGGAGGTGGGAGCTCCAGGCTACATAAGCTTGCATTATATGGCATCAGTGTATAAATCTGTTTCCAATGTAATGAGCGTGTGCTGTGTGAGTGTGTGCATACGTGTTCACACATGTGCCTACATGCTTTTCTTTGTATATTTTCTTTCCCAAGATTTAGGGTTGGTGACTTTGAGGACTACATAGTTAAACCCCCTCATTTTAAGCAAAGAAACAAAGACTTAAAGAAGTTAAATGTTTTTTTTTTCCAGTGTAGGATGAGAAGAAAATGACAAAGGCTAGATTTAAATGAAGTTCTCTGATTTCAGTCAGTCCATATGTATTAAGAGCCTACTATGGGCCTGAAAGTGTGCTAAGTACTAGGGATACAAAAAAAATAGGTAAAAGACAGTACCTGCTCTCTAGGAGTTCATAGCCTAATGTGGGATGCAACAACACCAAAAACATGGCAATAACTAACGTTGGCCCTGTGCTAAATGCTTTATGATTAATATCTTATTGGAGCTTTGTCACATTGGGAATTAGGTGCCATTGTTATCCTCATTTTACAGATGAGAAAACTGAGACAGATAGAGGTTATGTCACTTGTCCAGGGTCATACAACAGTGCATGGAAGAAGCTGAATTTGAACTCAGACCTCTCCTGACTCTAGTCCCAACATGCAACCCACTGCATCATCTAGCAACTCTAAAATTCTGTTTGAGCAAACTATACATAGGATACATTAACAGAGGAAAGACGAAATTAAGAATGATAACAAATTCAGAACTCTTTCCATTGTAACATGCTTCCTTTCCTCCAAAGAGTTGTAGAACTTCGTAGTCATTTTGGCTGACTATAATAAACCATATTTATGCTAAGCTTTTTGATCTCTAACGCTGGGTTCTAAAGTTTTCATCGTATTTTTGCTAGGTGATGCAACGGTTAGAGTACTTGGCCCAGGGTTTATGAAGATCCGAGGGTTCTAAGAAATTCTCAGTTCCATTTATTTAGCGCACTCCAATAGCTCATTCTTACATTAAGTAAAGGAGTATAGGAAACACAACATAATTCTCAAGTGATGTTAAATTTCACACCATCCAGGAAAGTCATTTGGTTAATAAATATTCATGAAGATGAGCTCCAAATATTGGCTTCTTCTCACATTTTTTATCTGTAGACCTGGATTCTTATTGTCATTCTCTCTGTCTCTGTCTCTCTCTCAGTCTCTCAGTCTCTCTCTCTGTCTCTCTATCTCTCTCTGTCTCTGTCTCTCTGTTTCTGTCTTTCTCTCTCTCTCAGTCTCTGTCTCTCTGTTTCTCTCTGTCTCTCAGCCTCTCTGTCTCTGTCTCTCTCTCTGCCTCTCTGTCTCTCTCTCTGTGTCTCTGTCTTTCTCTCTTTGTCTCTATCTCTCTCTCTGTTTCTGTCTGTCTGTCTGTCTCTCTCCTTTAGTCTAGTATTTTTCTTTTTGGTATTCTGTTGCTGGCAGGGATCTCAAAATATATGCCACCCTATGACCCTCCAGTTCATCATTAAAATGACATGGCTACAGGCAAGGGCAGTGAAACTATGGAGAGAACACTCTCTCTGCTCTGGTTGCTTTTTTCTTTCCTGGGTTCTTCAGGATATGACCTTGAGCATTTCAGTTAAAGTTTGTAGTTGCTAGAAGGTACATCATATCCTATTCTCTTGACCCTGGCAGGGAAGCGGGGGAGAGGATTGGGGGAGCAGTTTTCTTTTCCTACTCTGGCTTGTCATTTTTGCTCATACCTTCCCCACCAAGGGGATGGATGCTCAACCACTCTGAAGAAGGTAAGAATGGTTAAGAATGAAGAGAGTGTCACAATTATGGTCTTTGCCCTTAATTAGTTGTTACTAAGTTGAGAAATCCTCCATAGCTGAGACTTCCTATAAATATCTCCTTTCTCATTGCTCTCTCATTCTCTCTCTCCTCATGTGTACTACACACATGAATATACACTCACACATATACATGTATTTATAAAATCACATTTTCCCCTCTTCCAGTCTTTCCAAAATAAATGATGTGTGCAGAAGAACATACATCCCTCTTTTCCTTGCTTCCTTTCCCACCACCCCTCAAATTAGGCTTGGCATGTCTGGCAGTGATTGTTGATAGGCTTCAATGAATTCAATAAACACAGCCAGTTGCTTAAAATAAGGAATTGGGTAGCATCCTATGCACATCAACTTTAAAGCAAGTAAGTAGTGTTCCCAGGTTTCAAGAGGGTAAAAGTGTATAGTCAGTGTATATGAACCCAGAATTGGTGATAAACAGCACCGGCAAGCTGAAGGGTGGCAGAGATACTGCTCCTGAGTAAACTTTTGCATGCAAAGGAGGAGTAGTGATAAAATAGACTAGTAGTCTTAGGTAGAAAAATTACCTGGCCTTTATATTCTATCACTGGGGTTGTTATGTTCCAAAAAGAACTGAGCTTGCTTCCAGAAAATGAGAATTCTTCGGGTTTAACCTCTTTTGGCCAAGATTACAGGCAGTGACATAGAATGTTTATGCCTAGGTAGAAAAAAAAAATGGGGATGTTAAATGATTAAAAGACAAGAAGGCAGATAAGGTAGGGAAAGGAATATCTTGAGCCTCTTACAGACAGCAGAATGGAGCTTCAGAAGGTGCCATGAAATAACAATTTGATGAATTTTCCAGTAGTAGTGAAGACTTGCGAAAGGAATCAGAGTCAATGCCCTTTGAATCCTGCTGGGAATCACTGGATACCACAGTACTGGAGCTGTACCAAGAAAGGAAAGCAAGGTGCAAAATGCATAAAGGACTCTAAACCATCTATGGGGAGGAATAGGTAGCTTGCCTATCAGTAAAGAAGGTAGCAAGATGTAATGGAAAGGAGTGCTGGACTGGAATCAGCAGGAATGTGTTTTAATCTGGGCACTGCTACTTAGTTCCAAAAGCACCTTGTATAAATTACTTTGATTTTCTACGCCTCAGTTCCCTCATCAATAAAAAGGAAGGGATTGATAAAATGATTTGTAAAGTTTTGTTGTGAGCTCTAAATCTATGATCTTTGAAACAGGTGTTTGTTTTTTAAGAGTTCTATTTAGTTTCTAGGAATTTTTGTTTCTCCTATTATTTCAATAAATGTTCTCTTTCTTTAATGTGTGTGTGTGTTTTTTTTACTCTGTGCTTATCAATAAAACTGGTGTCCTTATGCTAGGTGATGTCAGAGAGTGTTTTTGTTCATGCTCTCTAGGGGAGTCTCTGAGCTGTAGAAGCCAAAGTATGCTGGACCCATTTATATGATGATAGAATAAGCACATAAAGTTTACACATACAGACATATCTTTTAATGCATTTGTATTACTTAAAAAGAACTTATAAAGCTTCATTATTGATAATTATAACGTTGAAAAGAAAGTACCTTCTTATTTTGGATTGTTTGTGAGGAAATCTTTTTCAGGCTGTTTAAGTAAAGGACAATAATTACATTTTGAAACAGGAGCCAAAGGTATTCTAAAATAAGTTTCAAAGGAGTTGGTTTTTCTATTTGGTTTTCAGTATAAACAGGAGACCAGGTTGAGTTTCAGAGTTTCTGTCACTTTTAATGTCACTTTAAAAAATAGTGAGCTGTTCCAGACATCTTCATAATTTTTTCCAGCACTAGAAATTATTGACTAACATCTTAAAAAATGCACTAAGCTTAATTTACTGTGTTACAGTACTAAAAAAATGAACCATTGTGAATCAGTAAATGTTTTACTACTAATAGGGATCCATTTATTTTTATAAGCACTTAATGATACTAGAAAAAAGTTTCCACCATAAAGTTACATAGGAAGTTTTCTCAAATGATTTTTGTTAAATGAATACCGGCTTTGGAGAAAATAGGATTTTATTTTATTTTCTCCACTTAATATTTTTTCAATTATATGTAAAGATAATTTTCACAATTTTTATAGCATTTTGAGTTCTAATATTTTCTTACATCCTGCCCTTGCCACTCCCCAAGACAGAAAACAATCTGATATAGGTTATACATGTACAATAATGTTAAACATATTATGTTGTGAAAGAAGATTCAGAATAAAAGAGGAAAACAAAAAGAAAGAAAAAAAAGAAAAAGGAAAATACTATACTTTGATATGCATTCAGATGCCATAGTTTTTTCACCCTCTGGATGTGGACAGCATTTTACATCACAAGTCTTTTGGAATTGTCTTAGATTATTGCATTGCTGAGAAGAGCTAAGTCTATCATAGTTCATTGTTGCACAATTTTGCTGTTAAATGGAACAATGTTCTCCTGTTTCTACTTATTTCATTTAACATCAGTTCACAAGTTTTTGAAAGTGTTTCTGAAACCCGTCTGTTCATCACTTCTTATAGCACAATAATATTCCATTACATTCATATGCCCCAGATGAACATCCCTTCAGTTCCCAAATCTGTGTTACCATACCTACTTTGCTATAAATACTTTTATACATGTGAGTTCTTTTCCCTTTTTAAGGATCTCTTTGGGAACTGGTAGGAATGTTACCAGACCAAAGGGTATATGCAGTTTGATAGCCCTTTCAGCATAGTTCCAAATTGCTTTCCAGAATGGTTTGATAGGTTGACGACTCCACCAACAGTGCATTAGTGTTCTAATTTCCCCACATATTCTCCAACATTTGTCATTTTCCTTTTCTGTCCTATTAGTCAATCTGATAGATGTGAGGTAACTGCAGAGTTATTTAAATTCACATTTCTCTAATTGTAATGGTAATTTTAATGGGAAGATCCTTCCCCTTCATTGATAGACCTCTGTGACATGTCTGAGTCACATGGAAGTCTGAGTCACATGAAGCCTGTGGTAGGAGGAGTTTGCTGAAGGAGTGCAGCAGGAAGGGTGGAATAGGAAGAAATGGAGCTGGAGCAAAATTGAGAGGAAGTTAGTCATGAGAGTAGTCCCAGACAAGAAGGATGCAGGGAAACAGGCAGGTGGTTAGAGTGAGTGAAAGAGCCTGCTTGTGATTTGTTTAATGGAGCTGGTTTGTGGGAAACCTAGCAGGGGGAAGGCTTGGGGATGGTGTTGTTCTCTGCATTGTTATTGTGCATAGATTGTGATGGATTTGGCTTTCTGGTGTCTGGATAAATGTCTTGGTTCTGTCTTCCATGTGGAGAGTCTGTCGTATTTCATGATTCAGAATTGTGCTGGAATATTCATGACCCCCATAGACTCTGTGAGTATCACATTGGTGCTACACTAATCGATATTGATGTAGAGCATTTTTTCATGTGACTACAGATAGCTTTAATTTCTTCATCTGTTCACATCCTTCTGTTTCTTCTAAAATGAGGTTATTTAAATAATTGATTTCATCTTCTCTCAATCTGAGTAGTTTATTTTTTTGATAAATATTCATCCATTTCACTTAGATTATTAGATTTATTGGCAGACAGATAAGCAAGATAGCTCCTCATCGTTGCCTTAGTTTCTTCTTCATTGGTAGTAAATTCACATTTGTTTTTATTTTTGATAATGGTAACTTAGTTTTCCTCTTTATTTTTTAATCAAATTAACCAAATGCTTATTTATTTTATTGTTTCCCCCCATCCCACAGAACCAGTTCTTAATTTAATTTATTAGTTGAATAATTTTCTTTCAATTTTATTAATCTCTCCTTTGATTTTTCAGAATTTCTAATGTGACATTTAATTGCAGATTTCAAATTTGTTCTTTTTCTAGTTGCTTTAGTTGCATGCACAATTTATTGATCTCCTCTTTATTTCATTCATGCAAGCATTTAGAGATAAAAAAAAATTTTCCTAAAAACTACTTTGGAACCATCCCATAAGTTTTGGTATGTTGTCTCATTCTAGTCATTTTCTTTGTTGAAATTGTTGATTGTTTCTTGGATCTGTTGTTTGACCTGCTCGTTATTTAGGACTATATTATTTAGTTTCCAATTATTTTTTAGTCTATCTTATCACAGCCCTTTATTACGCATGGTTTTTATTACATCATGATCTGAAAATGATGCATTTAATATTTCTGCCTTGCTACATTTGATTGTGAAGTTTTTATTCCCTAATACATAGTTATTTTTGTATAGGTGCCATGCACCACTGAGAAAAAGTTACATTTTTTTCTATTCTTGTTCAATTTTTTCCAGAGGTCTCTCATATCTAACTTTCTTAAAATTCTATTCACCTCCTTAACTTCTTTATTTTTGGTTGGATTTATCTAGTTCTGAGAGGGAGGTTGAGGTTCCTCCCTGGTATAGTTTTTTTTTTTTAACTTTTTCCTATAACTCACTTAATTTCTCTATGAATTTAGATGCTATATCACTTCGTGCATCTAAGTTTAGCATTGATATTATTTCATTGATCAAGGTACCTTGTAGCAACATATTGTGGGATTTTGGTTTTTAATCCTCTCTGGGCATCTGTTTCCATTTTAAGGGAGAGTTCATCCTATTCATATTTACAGCCATAATTACTAACTGTGTTTTTCTCTCCATAGTACTCCCCAGTCCATTTTTACTTTTCTCTCTCACTTCACCCTTTCATTCCTTTCACCACTGCTTTACTTTTGACCACTGCCTCCCTTAATCTATTCTTCCTTTTTTCAGCACTCCCCTCATCTTTTTTCCCCTTTTCCCTTTCTACTTCTCTACAGGGTAAAATAAATTTCTGTACTCTACTAAGTGTGTATGTTATTTCCTCTTTGAGTTAAATCTGATGAGAGTAAAGTTCAAACAGTGATCACCTCTTCCTTTTTACCTTCTACTCTAAAAGGTCTTTTTTACCTCTTCATGTGATGTAATGTACCCTATTCTGTCCCCTTTTCTCTTCTCCCATTTCAACCCTTGTTTTCCCCTTAATTTTTTTATATCATCACATCAAGATCAACTTGTACGCATATCCTTTGTCAATATATACTCTTCCTTACTGCCTTTATAAAGATATAGTTCTCAAGAGTTACAAGTACCATCTTCTCATGTAGGGATGTAAACAGTTTAATCTTATTGAATAACGTGGTTTTTATTCTTTCCTATGTATCTTTTTTTTTTTTTGCTTCTCTTGAGTCTTGCATTTGGAGACCAAATTATTTCTTCATTTTGATCTTTTCACTAAGAAAGCCCTATTTCATTGATTGTGCATCTTCCTCCTGAAAGATTATATTCAGTTTTTCTGGGTAATTGATTCTTGATTTTAGTTCCAGCTCCTTTGCCTTCTGGAGTATCAAGCCCTCCAATTCTTTAATGTAAAAGCTGCTAAGTCTCTAATATAGTCTAACACTGACTATAGGTTCCTGACATTTTATTTTTTTCCTGGCTTCTTGAAGAATTTTCTCCTTGACCTGATAATTTTGGAATTTGGCCACAAAATTCCTTGGAGTTGTCATTTTGGGATGTCTTTCAGGAGAGGATTGGTGGATTCTTTCTATGTGTATTTTACCCTCTCATTCTAGGATATCATAGCAGTTTTCCTTGATAATTTCTTGTAAGATGTTGTCCAGGCTCCTTTTTTTGATCATGGCTTTCAGGTAATCCAATAATCCTTAAAACATTTCTTCTTGATCTGTTTTCCATGCCAGTTGTTTTCTCCCAATGAGGTATTTAATATTTTCTTCTATTTTTTTCATTCTTTTGATTTTGTTTCTCTAATACTTGATGTCTCATAGATACATTGGCTTCTACTAGCCCAATTCTAATTTTTAAGGAATTATTTTCTTTAGTTAGCTTTTGTACCTTCTTTCCCATTTGGACAATTCTACTTTTAAAGGAGTTGTTTTCTTCATTGGATTTTTTCCCATTTGGTTAATTCTAAGTTTTAAGGAGACTTTTTCTTCAATTAATTTCAGTGTTTCTTTTCCCAAGCTGTTGATTCTCTGTTGCATAACTCATTTCTCTTCCCAGTTTTTCTTCTACTTATCATACTTGATTTTTAAAGTTCTTTTTGATCTCTTCCAAGAAGGGTTTTTGGGCTTGAGACCAATTCATCTTCCCTTTGAGGCTTCACAGGTACACATTTTGACATTCTTATTCTCTTCTGAGTTTGTGCTTTGATCTTCCTTGTTGCCATAGTACCTTTATAAGACCAGGGGTCTTTTCTGCTTTGTTTGTTTATTTTATTTTTTAATCATTTTAAGCCTATTCTGTGACTTTTTAAGTTGAGTCCTAAGGCAGAATTGATACTGTCACAAACTTTTTTGCTAGGGTACTGAGGTCTGGTCGTTGGTTTTCTGTACCAGGGCTTCAGGTGCTGGTGGCTAGCCCATTGTGCTGGAGTGGCCCAGTCTAATAGTGTCTCTTGTGCTGGGGATTCCCAGGCTGGTCGTTTGCCTTCTGTACTGGTCCTGGAGGCCCTCACAGCTGGCATGTTGTGACACTAGACTGCTGAGCCTTGGATGCTGATCTGTACTATGGCTAACAGTATCCTAATGGCTTACCTGGACACTGTCTGTGCTGAAAGAATGTTTTACTTAATCTTTTTATAGGTTCTGTCACTCCAGAATCCATTTAGAGGTTTGATTTAATGTTTCTGAGGAAAACTAGAGAGAGCCCAGGTAACTTCCTGACTTTTCTCTGCCACCTTTTCTCCCGAAAATAGGATTTTAAATATGTCTCAAATCCTTATAGAAAGGGTAAAAACAGTGGTGCAGATGATTCTCGTCTTCTGATTCATCTGAATACTAATTTGAGAGAACTAGGAGCAATAGGTGAAAGCCATTGACAGATTTAGTTTTCATATGAGGGCTCTCCCTAAAAATTAGAATTATTCATAAGGAGAATGGGCTGATATCTTTCATTACTCTTCTTTAAGAAAAGATCACAGGACCCACATGTACAAAAATATTTATAGTAACTCTTTCTGTCATGGCAAAGAATTGGAAATTGAGGGAAAATAGAGGAATGGTTGAACAAGTTGTGGTACATGAATGCAATGGAATACTATTGTTCCATATATAAGTGATGAGCAGGCAGACTTCAGGCTAACCTGGAAAGATTACTATTCCCTTTTTTTTTCTCCTTCCCTGTGTCTTTTCCCTTTTGTTCTGATTCTTCTTTTACAATTTGACTAATGTGGAAATATATTTTATACACACATGTACATGTATGTGTATTTATACATGTATATACGTATATACACATACACACATTCATATATATAATATATATATTTAATAGGGTACATACTTATAGCCTATGTTAGATTGCATGCCATCTTGGGGAAGTGGGTAGGAAGGGAGGGGAAAAATTTAAATAAAAAAAAATCTAATAAAAAATAAGGTTGAAAACTAAAAATAAATATTTTTTAAAGAAAAGATCACAGGATTTTAGATCTTTTAAAGGAGGCAGAAATGTGCTGGTAAATTTTTTTTTTAAACTGACTTTCTAAAGGTGAATGGTTTCCCATGAAACATATGCAAGTTTAATGTGCATTACCAACATTTTCTCTTGTCACTTTCTTAACTCTGGATAATCAACAGAACAATAAATCAAGTTTTCGTTTATAGCTTTTTTTCAATACTCAATGTTAAATTTAAAATTTAAATGAAAATTTAAAGATGGGCTCTCATGAGAAAGCTCAAGTTGTATCCAGTTCATCCCTGGATGCAAGGAACCCCAGAAGAGAAGGGAACAGAGTAAGCATTGATATGGTGCTTACTATATGCCAAGTGTTGTGTTATACACTTTACAAATACAATCTCACTTGATCTTCACAACAACCTTGTGAGGTAGGTACTACTCCATTTTGCAGTTGAGAAAACTGAGGCAAGCAGAGGTTGAGTGACGTGCATGCAACAGAGTTACTAAGTGTCTGAGGCTGGGTTTGAACTTGAATCTATTGGTCTCCAGGCCCAGCTCTCTGTCTACTGTGACATTTAACTGCTCCGACAATCTGCCTAATCTCACCTCAGACACTTGACACTCACTAGCTGTGTGACGTTGGGCAAGTCACTTAACCCCAATTGCCTCATCCTGGGTCATCTCCATTCATTCTGATGAATATCTGGTCACTGGATTCAGATGGTTCTGGAGGAGAAGTGAGGCTAATGACCTGCACAGCCCTCCCTCACTCAAAACAAAGTCAAGTGCAAGTCATGTCATTATTTCTCTGATGGCATGGTCTTCTTCAGCAATAAAGGAGGAAAACACACACACACACACACACACAGAAAAAGAATAGAGGCCTTGGGATTAACATTGTGATTTGCCAAAGGCATATAGATAGTATGTGTCAGAGGAAAGTTTTGAATAAATGTTTTCTGACTGCAGAGCCAATCTGGCTCTGTCCTATTTTTTTCTCAAATTCAAGGTCTTTGTCTATTGAGATCTTTCATCATTACTGATGCAAAGACTGAATGCCTACTTGTCAGGCATATTGATAATTTTTATTAATTACGGATTTATTAATTATATTATGGATTTATTAATTATTATTAGCTATGGATTTGTTATGGATGAGATAGTCTGAGATATTCTTTTGACTCAGATTTTACAATTGATTTCAGCGGTGTGAGTTATCCTCCTACTAACTAGAATGTTTCTATACCTTAGTAGATGTTTCTTTTTGAGTTTCTGTTGCTAAAATTTTTCATCATCTAGTGATTAATTTATCCAAGTAATAATTGTTTGCCATGTATAGATCTAAAACAGCATCACAGATTCTGCATTTTATCTTCATTTTATATAGAATCATTTTGAGAATTTGATGCCTTACATGACAGTAATACAGAATCTAGCCTAATGGCTAATTAGGACCTAAATTGCTGACCTGTACCAACCTCTGTTCTTTATTTGGGATTAGAGTTTGCCACAGCCTGACTTCTCAAAAAAAAGTGCTGTATATAGAAAATTGAATAAGGCATGGAACAGATTTATTCTGACACAGTAAAAGGATTGCCAAGTGTAAAAGGAACATAGTGGCTTGGTATGTATTTCAAAAGGATTAGCTTATCAGTATTAATACAATCAGGAAGTCAATATTCAAACATCATTGATATGTAAATAGACTCCACTACATATAATCCAATCAAACATAAAAAAGGATTTTCCTTTTCTTTTGAATGTGGGTCTCATTTAAGAGGTCTTGGTATTTGATATGATCAACACAAGATTATTTTCAAGCTAGATCATCTGGATGACCTAACTACCTATAGAGAATCTGTACAGGAATAGTGCATGATATTGGCAAACACCTATGGCAACCATATATCTCAATCAATCAGATGAAAAATATTTATTAAATACTTTGCTGTTCACTGGCTCATTTTCTACTGCCTACAAACATGCTCATGTCTCCTCCATCTTGAAAAAAAAAATCCTCACTGGATCCTTTGATCCCCACTTACTATCATCCTTCCTGAAAAGGGAGAAGAAATATAGCTGTTGCCAAGGTCTGTTGATGTCACCTTTGAGGCATGTCTTATGCTATCTCTCCACTGCTGTCACTTTAGTCCTGTTGTCACCTCATGCCTGGATTATTCCAGCATACCTTTTGGTGGGTTTGCCTGACTCAAGTCTTTCTCCATGGCAATCCATTCATCATTTGGGCACCAAGGTGATACTCTCAAAACACAAGTTTGATCATGTCACCACCACCCTACTCAATAAACTCCAGTGGCT
Source organism: Bettongia penicillata ogilbyi (assembly GCA_023548195.1). NCBI lineage: Eukaryota > Metazoa > Chordata > Mammalia > Diprotodontia > Potoroidae > Bettongia > Bettongia penicillata. The sequence continues at coordinate 327,207 of JAJHZJ010000049.1, read as the reverse complement.
TTCTATTTCTTCCAGGATCAAATACAAAATGCTTGGACCTAGCCCCATCATTAATTTCCAGTCTTCTTGTACTTTACTCTCCTACATGTATTCTTTGATCCAGTGACACTGGTCTCCTGGCTGTCCCATGAAGAAAGCATGCCATCTCTCAGCTCCTTGAATTCTTTCTCACTGTCCCCATGCCTGGAACTACTCTACTAACCATCCTTGGCTTCCTTTAAATCCCAAATAAAATCACACCTCCTAAAGGAAGCTGTCACCAATCCCTCTTAATTCCAGTATCTTCACTGTTAGTTATTTCCTATTTATCATATATATGTTTATATACATATATATGTGTGTGTGTATTATGTATATATAACCTGCCTTTGTATATATTTGTTTGGAGGTTGTCTTGCCTATTAGATTGTAAGTTCCTTGAGGGTAGGGACTGTCTTTTGCTTCTTTTTGTACCCTTAGTGCTTAGCGTAGTGAATGTAGCATAGTATAGATGCTCAATAAATGTTTATTGATTGTTTAATACAAGAAAAGCAAAACAAAAAACCAAACAAAGCCAATCCTTGCTCTCAAGGTGCTCACAGTTTAATGGGGGAGAAAGGTGGAAACAACTATGTACAAGCAAACTAAACACAGGCTTAACTGGAGACAATAAACAGAGGGAAAGCAATGGCATTAAAGGGAATCAGGAAAGTCTTCTTCTGGTCTAGATACAGGAGTAGGGAACCTGCAGCCTTGAGGCCTCAAGGTCAGGTGTGACCATCTTAAATTCTCAAGTGCGGGCATTTGATTGAATCCAAACCTTGAAAAATGTCTCCACAAAATGTTTGAAAAGTCACCTTATCAGTATGAATCCTACAAAAAAGAATGATCATAGATCCCCTTGAAATACTCTTGTGGACCCAAGTTTGGAAACCAATTTACTAAGTCATCCTTACCATGAGCACGTTAGGACTTTCCACATACCTATCTATTTAATCACAGAATTTCCAAGGTAAAAAAGAATCATATGCATTATTTAATTAGAAACTTTTCCTAATATTAGCAAAAATTTATATAGCACTTTACAAACATTATCTCATTTTAGCCTCTTAACAACCAAGTTAGTCAGGTATTGTTACTGTCCCCATTTAACAAATGAAGAAACTGAGGCACAGGTGACTTGCCCAGGATCACCCAGCTAGCAAGTATTTGAGGCAGGATCCAAATTTAGGTCTTTCAGACTTCAAGTTCCACAGTTTCTCCACTGTCCTATCTAGTTGCCTATTTCTACTTACAGATGTACTTTGTATGCTTTAATGGACCTATTTTCTGATCTTAAAGTTAGATATAAAACACTCATAACTTCATAAAGGAAAGCTTTGATGAATTGGTAAGGTCAGAGTATGGGATGTGGGAGTAGAGTGGGACTTGTATCATCCAGAAAGACTGAGTGGTAATATATCCTGCTTTATTTCAAAATATTCATGAAAGGGTCAAGCTAGCAGAGATTCCTAGAAATGACCTATCCAAAAATACAACTTAGAAAGGAAGGAGGAGACAAGGAGATGATTTTTCTCTTCTTTTGTGAGAAGGAAACAGACATTCACAGGTTAAATTGAATATGCTTAAGTGGTATTGTATTATGCCTATTATGCCTAGACTACTCCACATGTAAAGGTGGATCCACTATTTTGAAAGAATTTAGAGCAGAGGCTAGGTGACTTCCCCAGACTCACACAGGGAGTAATTGTTCAAGGCTGATTTTGAACTCAGATCTTCCTGACTCCAGGTCCAAAGCTCAATTTCTACCACCTGGCTTTATCTATAAATACTTAAACAATCAAATAGGATTTTGGAAACTAGATACACTTCATAATATTTTAGGGGATATTATGGGGGAGTGGACTTAGTAAACTAGCTTAAATAGCTTTAGGTGATCCTGGTTCATTTATTTGGAAAATATTATCTTAAGATTTCAGTCACCATACTGTAAATTCCATTTTGAATATGAATCATTCACTGATCAAAGGAGAAGAGTGTGTCCCTGATTTTGAGAGAAACCAAAGAAAATAATATGATGCACTTAAGTTATGATAAATGTAAGCTCCATGTCAAAGTTCAGCCAAGGTGCATACAGTTTTGAGAGCCTGAAGGAACTGAAGTTCTCTTAAAATATTTAAAAAACATGAAGGAACATTATGAAATATAAACCAATAAATTAAATACATTTTGAACTCATCATATTTGGAGCATTATGATCATATGCTAGATAAGTTTTGATTTTATTGAGAAAAACATATGAGGGTTGTTGGAAGCCCAGAAGAATCTCTGGTAAAGTTGTAATTTTTTTTCTACTTGGGATTTTGCCTGTCCTACCAATTGATTGGGTGTCTAATTTTGACCTGAGGCAATTCATCAGGAGAAAGAAGGGCAGAGATAATGAGTTCCATATCTAAGTACTTGAGGAGCCTGTAAAATGCTGGCTTAGCACAATAATAAAGTTTGGGGTGGTGTGAAATACAAAAACAAAGCACTCTGATTCCTTCCACTTTTTACCTTTAGGATTGAGAGGATTTTTTTTTTTTTTTGCAAACTAAACTCTCTGACTCAATGTGTTTTAAACTTTGACAAATAAATTAGTACCGTAATTATCCATTAATCAAATGATGTGCCCTTATTGCTAATCCTTTTTTAATTAACTGTTTTGGGGGCTTCCTTGCAAATACCTAAGTAATCATAAAAGAAACTATAGGGGAGTTTTTTTTTTCTTCCAGATAAAAAAATAAAATCTGTAGCATCAGGGTAGAAGGGGCAGGGGGATGTAACAGGCTAGACAGCAGGGGACAGAATTGAGCCCAGATGTTACAGAAATTTAATGCTGATGTTCTAGCACTTTAAGTGGTACTAGTTCTGTGTCTCGCCTTCCCAAGGAAGTCTTAACTCTCCCATGATCTTGCTAGCATTCCAAGAGCAGGACAATACAATGGACCTATTTTCACCTCTTAAAATAGAAATTTTGTGAGGAAAGAATTTGACACATTAATTAGTATTATGGTATATATTTTTTGAAGAAAAAGGGTTTTATTGAATACCTGTGATTTTACTGATGTAGAGATCTCCAATTAAGAAAACCCCCTTTGACTTTGTAGATCAGAAACTGGTTACCAATTCAGAGCCATAAATTATTGTCTGGGGCCCTGAAATGTTAAGAGACTTGTCCAAGATCACACAATGAGTATGTAGGTGACCAAGAAATGAACCAAGGTCATTCTGACTCTAATGTTAGCCTTCTATCCACTTTTCAATATAGCCCCTCTTTGGATGCGGAGAATTTTATTCTTTGTCCTTATACTTCCAGATTCTAGCGCAGTGCCTGACACAGAATTAAGTGATTAATAAATACTCATTGATTGATTGTTCTTACCATGTGATAATGACAATGTGGTAGTTTCGACAATATTCTTTTAAGAGTAGAGGGCAATAATAAAAGCCAAAGCAATAGCATTTCAGCAGTGTAAGTTCATGCTCCTCATAATGGTCTACTGGGGGTAGAAGGAGAGGATTCCTAGGAATTTTCAGAATCACTAAATAGATACCTCAGCCAAGGAAGACCAACCTGACTTTGAAGGCGTTAATATGGCCCTGAGTAACTTTTTTTTCCCCTCTACCTTCTGTGATTCTAAATAGCCGTAGTATTCCTAATAACATGAAATGGTACTTCATACTGTTGAGAGTAAATTGGAAAATATTTTTTTTCTCTAGAAATTTTGTTTTTTACTCCAGTAAGTCAGGGAGCAGTGAGAGCTAAGAAGGATGTAGGCTGCTGTCTAGTGTGAGTGAAGGAACTTGTTTGTGATTTTAAGGGAGCTGGTGTGTGGGAGGCCCTGCAGGGGGACGATCTGGGGCTGGTGCTTCCTCTGCATTGTTACTGTATATAGATTTGTTGCTATGATGGATTTGGCTTTCTGGTGTCTGAAAAAATGTTTTGGTTCTGTCCCCCATGTGGAGAGCCTGTGGTATTTTGCAATTCAGAATTGTACTGAGATATTCATGACTGCTGTAGGAGCAGTGAATATTGGGTTGGTGCTACACCCTGTAACTTTGAGGTGAGGAAGCAGTTCCGCGATTTTTTTCCTTTTACCATCTCATTAAAGGAGCAGAGTGGGAGTAAGTCTATGGAGAAACTAAGTAGGACGAGAGCTACTGCAACCCTGCCCTACTTCTGACCATCATGGGGCCGCGACAAATCAGGGGATTGCTTCCTCATTTTCAAAGAATCAGAATCCCTAAACCTCAACCAACATATCTAGTCATCTAGAAGTTTTCTGGAGGCCCACTTTGTCACAGGATTCAATCTTGTATACTCTCCCATGTCTGTATGTATATTTGTTGTCATTTTTCACTTGTGAATGACTTTTCATGACCCCATTTGGAGTTTTCTTAACAAAGATTCTAGAGCAGTTTACCATTTCCTTCTCTAGCTCCTTTTACAAATGAGTAACTGAGGTAAACAAGGTTAAGTGACTTGTCAAGGGTCACACAGCTAGTAAGTGTCTGAGGCCAGATTTGAATTCAAGAACATGAGTCTTCCTGACTCTTGGCCTGGTATTCTATCCATGTATCACCTAGCTGCCCAATACACACACATACACACACAAGTGTACACACACATAATATGCATATATATATGTATGTGTATATATGTGTATGTATGTGTATATTATACATATGTATCTATATACATGTACATCCAGATCTGGTATTCTTGATTGATCTATGACTACTCTAAGCTTTGCTCTTTATGACACATTTATACTTTTATTACATAAAAACGTAAAATGTGCAACATTGAGAAGGGTCTCTAAAATCCCTTTAAAAACTGAAGTTTGGTTTAAAACTTAACACACTTTAAAATATGATACTTTCCACAGGGAAATATGATACTTTCCACAGGGAAGAGATATTGGTCAGGGTCTAGTAGGTCTCTTCCATATGGCCGTATAAGGATGAAACAACCCATAAAAACTGTTTTTACTAACTCCTACACCAATTTGCCTTGTTCTTTGAAGATGTGCAGCACATTAAACATGATATCACTTCACTAAGACAGTTAAAGGCACTCATCCACAAATACTGCTTTGGTTTGGCTAATTGTGTTTTCAGTGCCTGGTTGTTAGTGCCCCATAGGCTTGAGTGCATGGGTGCCTATAAATTAAACTTTTGTTCCCCTGTTATAATGTATATTTTATTTGTATGATGCTTTTTAACTATTCTTTCATTTCTGCTGTCTGCAATGTTTTACTTTTCAAAAACTGCATTCAAACATGTAAGATACATACAATACAAAATTTATGGGTTGTATGATAGCATTTCAAATTGCAATGCCTTCTTCTCCTGGGCCAATGAATGGAATGCTTCCCAGGACTTTTTGTACCTTTTAAAATTGGGATAGAAGATGTTTTACCCCAGTACCCCCTTCTTTAAATACTGAATTTTTTATTCTTATTGATAAAAGTCACCACACATGAAGTACATTAACTTTCTAAGGTAAAACAAATGTCTCCTAACTTACCTGTGCCCTAAGCAATGTATATGCATAAATAAATACAAACAATTTCAAAGACTAATGGCCAATAACACAGAAACTTAAAAAGGGAAATTCAGTTTTTAAATTTACCTTTTAAATAATTCTATGAATTAAAAAATCATTCTTGATGCATTTAAGTCACTCATTCACTTGCTGAAATATAAGACTGCTTTGCAACAGAGCTACACTAAGAAGCACATGTTTAAGACTTAGAATTGACTTTGTAGTAAAACATTTACTCTAGTTAGTGTTTTTCATGTTCAGGATATTTTAGGGCTATTTGTTGTTGTTCACTGGATGCCACGGTTCTGTGCAAAAAGTAATGGCAGGAGAGTCAAAGAAGCTCCATTCAGATCCTACTGTAGATACTGTAGTTGCCACTGCTTAGCCCCATGGGTCCTAACTTTCTTGTCTGTAAAGTGAGAGGATTGGCTCAAATGTCCTCTGAAATTCTTTCTAGCTCTAGGCATACAACCTTATGAATGTATAGTATAGCTGTGTGTTTATCACAAAGAGGTGTAGACTGCTCAAATCTTAAAATGGAGAATGTTATTATACCAGAAAAAAATTTTCCGTGTCTATATCTATGGAGCACAGATAGATATTATATTGTTACTATTAATATTAGTAGTAGTATTAGTAGTAGTAGTAATTGAGACTTGTGATTACCTTGGTTTGGAGAACTCTAGGAATGGGATTTCCCTTTTGTTAAGTGAATTTTGACAAATCACCTATAATTTCTGTAGTTTAATATTTGCTGGAAGCACAAAGAGATTAAGTAATCTAGCTATCATCACACAGCTGGTAGACCTGCAGAAGCAGGACTTGAACCCAGGTTTACCTTACTATCTAACCTGTGTACTGTGCTATCTTTTATCTGAACCACTCATTACTTTATACAAATAGTCCCTGAAGGAGAAGCTAAGGCCAAATGTTAACAGCTGTTTTCAATCAGCAGATTTGCTAGTGTCTATATGGAACATGGCATGTCACAATATGTTTCACATCTTTTAGAATACTGTGACCTATAGAGACAATGTTCTGGAAAAAATTTGTGTGTGACTCAGTAGTTCTAGGAGAAAATAGATTTTTATGATTTTTACATTTCAGTCTTTTCATTAAAGAATAAAATACTCCAAGCCTCAGTTATCCGAGAGTAAGAGTCCCTATGGTACTTTGGATAATTTAGCACTGACCAACTATATTCTCATTATGCTTTGTTTTCCCCCACTTCTCCATTTACTCTTCTAAGCTGGAAAGATTAAGTGATCCTAGAAGCTTTGTGAAAGATGTCTTCATTAACATGGAATCTCAGATAATCAAGGCCACATTGAACTAGGAGGAACTTTAAACTTTTTTTCCTTTGCCCACTGTCTTGTACTATTGCTGATGTAATGCATGACAAACATCTGATGTTAAAAAAATTGGCAAGAAGCAGATATATTTATTAGGATCTAACAGAGTTCCTTCAGAATAGTTGTTACCTAATAAATATTTCTCGACTAAATTGAAATGAATTTGCAGTCTTTTTCAAAATCAAGTTACCACACACAAGTATATTAATAAATATATTTTATCTCTTAACTATATATTTTTTTTGCCAGACCTTTTTCCAACAACTACCAACTGGAAAAAAATTTTCCAGATCACCTTCCCAATCATGTTCAGTTGAATTTCAAATATTATTTAAGGAGTCATAAACAATTAGTTATGCACTGGCAACTTTCCTTAGCAAATTGATCATTTACACGTTAACAGCATGCTGAAAGGATCTCTGAATAGTTGACTTCTTTAACCTGAATGTGACACAGTGTTAGTTCAGGTGCTTTCCTCATGGACCTATTTGTTTGCTAAAGAATCATTTCCCCCAACAAGATGAATTACAGTTGGGCAGAGTAGAGCATCTCTGTGGAGGTTTTGATAATAGGAAAAACAATATTCCTTGCAGGCCTGTCTGAGATAATCTTAGTCACTTGGAGGAGGATTAAGGTATTATTATTGGTTGATATATTTTGGCTTGGTATAAGCAAAAATCTTGTTTATATTGGAAGTAATTCAAAAATGGAATGGGCTATCATGGTACATAGTGATTTTTTTCTTCCTGGGAGAACATCAAATGGAAGACGTTGGGGATGCTGTGGACAGCATTCAAATATGGACTGGACAAGGTGACCTTGGTAGTCCCCTCCAATCTTAAACCCTATGATTCTGTAATTCTTTTCAGGAGATAACTGATGATGCTGTTACTGATCCAAATGCTCTACATATTCAGATTTCACAATTTTCCTCAGAAGCCAAGAAGCTAAAACTAAAAAACAAAACACATAAAACCTAAATCCTCTAAAGCTTGAAAAAGTGAAAACCTTTCAAGAGTATCTCATTGCCTTCTACTGCCTTCCATGTTTTGAAAGAGAGAAACAGTGGGAAAGATGGTCGTTGAATCTCTTTTGTTATGAACTTTGCTTTGCTATAAGAAGTGGCTTGATGCTTATTGGACAAAGTGGAGTCTCATGCTGTTTGCAAATCTGAGGAACCTGCCAGTTTTCTGTCTTTAAAGAACTGCCCATCACTAAAAGAGCATAACATTTTTGTTTATTAGGTTAAAAGAACTTGTCACTGATTCATCAGTTCAGGAGCAAAACAGAAGTGGCTTTGCCCAGCAGGAGAGGTGGGAAGATCAAAAGGGGACCAGTTATCAGAGAAATTGCTTTGTGAGGAATGGATTTCTCCTGAACGAATTAAGTATATCAAGGCACACAGTCTAGAGTTGTGAGTTATATTGGCCACATGGGTTTATACACTCCCATACCCACCTGCTGGGTTTCAATAAGTGTGTAAGTGTATGCCGGCCCCTCTGCCACAGACAATGCATGCACTAGTAGAAAACTTTGACTTACATTTATGAGCAGTCAACAATATTTTGGTTACTTATGACTTTTTTTTTTTCTATTGAATAAATGTTATGATGATTTTAGCTTTTGTCTTATAAATAATTAAATATTTTTTGTTTAAGAATTGATGACATCATGACGCTTGATTTTGTTTAAAAGAGAAGCACAACAGTAGGAACTCAGGTAGCTACAGCTGATTAGGTTACTCCATATGTGATCTTACCCTGGTAAGAATGCAATGAGGTTTCCACTTGTCGTCTTCTCTGTGTTCTCCCTTCTTTTACTGCAGCCTAATATTACATTATCATTATAATTATTGGATGTCATATTATACAAAAGACATGTTGATCTTGCAATTCACTGAAAGTTTTATATTTTTATAGTCAAATTTCCTTCTAACCATATATCCCATAAATTCTACCTATGAAATTGAATTGTTGAATTCTAGCATAAAACTTAAATTTTATCTTTATTAAATTTCATCTTATTTACATCATCCCACTGTTGTAGCTTACCAAGGTCTTTTTGGATCCTGACTCTGAGATTCAATATGTAAATTATTTTTCCTAAATTTCTCATTTGATTACTTTATAAACATCGCATCTCTGTATTTAGAAAAGTCATTGCTAAAAATATTGTACAGCACAGGGTCAAGTATGGCTATGTCAGGAATTATATGAAAGGATCTGCTTCCAACATGACATTGAAACATGAATGACTACTTTCTTGTTTCTAGTCTTTAAATCAGGCCCCAATGTATATAAATACATTCATATCTAACATATATTTCTCCATGTTATCCACAAGGTCAATATCAGAAATTTCCAGATGCTTTACTAAACTCCAAGTAAATTTATCTATAGCATTTTCCTCATCTATTAGTCCTGTTTAAAAAAAAAAAGAAATCAATAAAAAAATTTTTTCTAATTAAAACCATTCTGGCTCTTTAATCACTACTTTCTTTCTGAGATGTTCACCAATAATCTCTTTAAAGTATTCTAGAATTTTCTGACAATCTTAAGCAACTGGCTTACGGTTTTCAGATTCTGCTCTTTACTCATTTGAAAAACAGTGTCTCTCCTTATCACCAAGATCTCTTCCACTCTCCACAGTCTTTAAAAAATCATTGACTATGTATTAGCAATCACATCTATTGGTTCTTTCAGGACACTGGAATGAAACACCTGTGTTTCATAACTTGAACTCATCCGAGATAGTTGTGTTCCCTTACTATGTTACATTTCCCGAGTATTGAGTTCTATGCTAGCTGTTTTGGTTCTGTTTTTTCCAATCCAAGGGTTGTTCTCCATGATAGGAAAATAAAACAGAAAAATAAGAGTTTAGTTTGAGTTCCCCCCTTCTATTATTTATTTAAAAAATCAAATTGTATTATTTCATTGGCGCAGCGGATAGAGTGGTGCAGAGGATAGAGTACTGACCCTGGAGCCAGGAGGACCTGAATTCAAAGCTGGTCTCAGACACTAACTAGCTATGTGACGCTGGGCAAGTCACTTAACCTTCTTTGCCTTAGTCCCTCATATGCAAAATGGATTAGAGAATGAAATGACAAACCATTCCAGTATTTTTTCCAAGAAAACCCCAAAGGGTACACAAAAAGTTGGACCTGACTGAAAGCAATCAAACCACAATAAAACGATTATTTAATGGTATTAAACTGTATTTTAAATAGTGTTGTGTTTAAAATAAATTGTATTTAAGATAAAATTCTATTATATTTAATACATTTAAATAACCTATTTTTCCCACTCTATCTGACCCCTAGATTGACCCAAAGAGCCATTCTTTAAAAATGGAATAAAAAGCAATTTAAAAAGGAAGACAAGAGGAAAAAAAGTTCAGCAAAACTAGCCAGCGTATCCTGTGTTCCAAAGCCACAGACCTCCTTCACTACAAGGAATGAAAAGAAGTTTCCTTTGTTTGTTTTTCTTTTTCTTGTCTCTATTCTTTGGGGCCAAACATGATCATTCTAACTCCATAGCATTCGGTTTCTATTGCTTTGTTCTTGGCATTCTTTTCATTTATGTTGCAGTCATTGTGTACAGTGTTTTCCTGGTTGTGTTTACTTCAGTTTGCAGTTATCTACTCATGTAAGAAGTTTCATTTTCACTGTATTCACAGTGCTCGTGTCTTACAGCAAAGTAGTATCCCAATAGACTCAAGCATGGCAATTTGTTTATTCGTTACCCCAAACAATGGGGATCCACTTGATTTCTAGTTCTTTGCTATCATAAAGCATGCTGGCATGATCATTTTAATCAATGTGGAAACTTCATTCGTTTCTGTGTTAAAATAAATAGGCATTTTGGACACTCTTTACATAAATTCAAATTAAGTTGTGGGCCACAAGAGAAGCTCTATTCAGTAGTGGAGAGGATGGTTCTTTACATTTTGAGAGGGTGGGCCTTCACTAGTTTCAGAAGATGGACGGAATGAAGAAAGAACACATTAAGCATAAAATAAAGTTTGTGAAAGCTAGAATGTAGGTTCCAGAGCGCGTAGTGGAAGAGGAGTGCAAATTTTGATAGGGACTTAGGAGAAGGAGAATTGAGAGAGATGGACATAAAAGAACATGCAGTGTTAGCAAGGGGAATTTTTTTTTTCTTATGTAATCAGTGAGTGAGTCTGCATCAGTAGGATTGTGTGTGTGTTTGTCCATGCCATCAGAGAAATAATGACATGCCTTGCACTTGACTTTGTTTTGAGTGAGGGAGGGCTGTGCAGGTCATCAGTCTCACTTCTCCTCTAGAGCCATCTGAATCCAGTGACCAGATATTCATCAAAATGACTGGAGATGACCCAGGATGAGGCAACTGGGGTTAAGGGGATTTGCCTAAGGTCACACAGCTAGTGAGTGTCAAGTATCTGAGGTGAGATTTGAACTCAGGTCCTCCTGACTCCTGAACTAGTGCTCTATCCACTGTACCATCTAGCAACTAGGTGAAAAAGTGGATAGAGCATCAGCCCTGGAGTCAGGAGAACTTGAGTTCAAATCTGGCCTCAGACACTTGACCCTTAACTAGCTGTGTGACCTTAGGCAAGTCACTTAATCCCAATACCTCAAAAAAAATCAGTATAGGAGGAGTAGATTTGAGAGTTTCTGTCCAAAACAGAAAATAATTGCTATTTATCAGTAGCATTAGAACAGTAATGAATATGCATGGTGGTTCCCATCCTTAAGATCCTATGATTATCATGGTGATGGCACTATGCCTTCTTCTCTAGCCCAATCTTACATCAGTAACTTTTGGGTCTTCAAAAAATAGAAGAATTAGGATTTGTGAATTCTTCTCTACTTGATTAAATATAGTCTCCTTGAAAGCAGATAGTTTCCTTTTCTTTATCTTTGTATCTTTAGTGTCTACACAATGTTGCTTAGTAAGTACATGTTTATTAATCAAATAATTGATTCTGAGGTTTAAAGCTACCTGAGGTTCAAACAGCAAAAATCACATCAGTTCGCTTGTTTGGTAGTCTAAATTATGTAAAATCTTGGGTACCAATTGTTCAAGTAATCGACCTGGCTACACATTTTCACTATAGTCCTTATACCTATCAGAAGAAAACAGGTACATATCAGGTATTCATTACTTTTCTGTTCATAAACCCCAGCCAGATCATATGCAAACTTCAGTATCAAAAACACCTTCAAGGTTAGTTACCTATTTCCCTTAAATACACAGATATAGCAATCTCAAAATATGAGCAGCTATTCATATTGGGTTAGGTTATTAAAATCATATGGGTTTTTTAATGTCTGGGAAAATATATAGGACTAATACCATAGCTTGCTTAAAGGATGAATTTCTCTTAGAGGTCACTTCAGTTTAAATGACTCACGATACTGTATGTGGAAAGAAGGCATATGGTGGTTGTGTGGGAGTGGGGAGAGAGAGGCGGTGCTTTGCTACATGGACTCTGATTGAGTGCCTGTGTATGGACGGTCATTCTTGTTTCTTATCTAATTCTATTACCGGCAGATTCTTCTAGAATGTCATGTTATCTCTATCCCTGGCCTTGCTTATGTAAAGTTATGTGTTATTGTTTCTATCACTGGCCTCAGATTCAATTGAATAAACCTTTATTAAGTGTCTGCTATGTGCCAGGCACTGAGCTAAAACAGGACTAAGGAAAAGAGAGCTCTTGCTCTCAAAAGTGTTGGTAGTAGGGGAGCACACTGGGGTATCTAGGTTGGGGGTATGATGCTCTGTGGAATCCAAAACACGCATAGCTCCTGATGGAAGGTGGAGAGTAACTTGGAAAGTTCAGCTCCCTGTCCTCTGAAAAGGAAGTTCTGGGAGGAATACAGTACTCTACCCTCCAGCGTTCTTTCACTTCATAAGCAAGTTTTGATCTATAATTACATATCAGCTCATGGCTACTTGTTATTGTCTGCCTCCTAGCCCCCCTTAAAATTGTATTTCTCTTCTAAGTCTTCTTCTGTGTCTATTACCCAATGACATTGGTTTGGATTGTTAAAATTATCTTGCATTAGTTTTCAAAACATGTATAAAAACAAAGATCAGAAGCTCTTCAAGTTTAAGTACCCCAAAGAGGGTAGACAGGTGTATTGTTTCAGTAGCACTCCATAAAAACTTTACTTTGCTGAAATTTGATTATGTAATTATTCACAGTTCAAAGTTCTTTTCCCCCCTCTACAGATATTTCCAGGGACTATTGACTGCTATGATCATCTCTACCTCTAAGAATTCATACGATATAAATCTCCCTCCTTGGGAGACTTTCCTGATTTCTCACTCCAGAGCAGCTGGGTGGCACAGTGGATAGAGGGTCCAGGCTAAAGTCAGGAAGACTCATCTTCCTAAGTTTAAATCTGGCCTCAGACACTTACTAGATATGTGACCCTGGTCAAGTCACTTAACTTCCCTCAATTTCCTTATCTGTAAAATGAGTTAGAGAAGAAATGGCAAACCAGTCCCATATGTTTGAAGAAAACCCCAAATGGGATTATGAAGAGTTGGATGTTATTAGAATGACAGAACTGAAGTCCTCACTCCTTTCTTAAATTACCTTGTAGTATACTGACCTGCATAGATCTCTCCTTGTATCATAAGCTCCTTCAGGGCAGAAGTTATTTAATTGCTTAGTGTCTACAAAAGCAGGCACTTAGATATTTCTTGGTATTGTTCTCATGTTTTAATATATGCACATATCTTGATGAGGTTTAATTATGGCCTTTTTAGGAATTCTTTTAGAGCTCAGGGACTATAGTCATGTGTTTTTGGTGGGTGATAGGCAAGGTTTGAACCTGTGATTGCGTTATTGTAGGGAACTTCCATTGTGGATATTCCTTCAAATAATACAAATAAGCAAATCTATAACTTTTATTTATGAGAATATTACCCAGGGCACTAAGTTAAGGGACTTACCTCAGATCATAATGTTCCAAAGATAGGACTGGTACCAAAATTTGCTTGTTTTTTAATGCCCCAAGGTCAGTACTCTACTCCCTACATCATACAGTCTTTTTACAATAGCAATATTATATGATACAATATTTTTATTAAAAATGTTAATGCTAATGAAATATTTGGCCTTAAATGTATTAAGCTCTAGGGTAAAACACACAAACACACGTGCATAAAACTTAGAGAAAAATGTACTAACTTTTCTCATGGACATTCCATTCTAAGATAGACTTGAACAAATAGACAAAAATCATTTTTCCTAATCTCTCATTACTTTAAAAAAGAAAAGAAAAAGAAAGAAAAAGATCTTTTTTCATCTTTCTGGAAAGCCTAGAGGAAAATTAGTTTGAAAGGCTACCTGTCAATTTTTATTCTTAAACAGTTCAAAACTTGATGTTTATGTTTAAATGTCTGGGAACACATTTTTAAAGCTCAGGTATGCTGCAGTGGTGGCCAGTACTTCCCATTTTCACTTGCTCAGGTCTTATAGACAAAAAGCTAACTTCAAACAGGTTTGACTGTTCTTTGGCAACTTTGTCCCAGAAATTCTGGCTTTTCTAGAAATTGGGCCATGCATGAATTTGACATAGGTTGCAAGGCAGAAGTAGGAGGGGTGACACAGGTGTCTTGGTTTGAAAAGGAAAACAATTCGCTCCTTCCACCTTATCCTCTACAATTTGTCCAGCATTGTCTCTATTATGTTAATCAAGTTGTCTTTTCTGTGTGGATGAGAGTAACAATGAATAATTATAAAAATAATTTAGTATATAATTATGCATATATAATTTCAAATTATATATGTAATAGAGTACAAAATGAACTAAAATTACTTTTGCAATAAAATTAATGGGCAGGTTTTAATGGTATATATCAGTGATGTCAAATAAATTGGAAAGGATTCCTACAGACTGTATATTCATTTAGAAACCCACTAATTAATATTATCACTATTCTAATGTGCTTTTATTTTGTTAAGCATATTCCAATTACATTTTAATCTACTTCCAACCATAATAAGAAGTGTTGCAGACCTACACTACAGTCTGGGGGTTATGCTCTTCTGTAAAATAAAGATAAAAATATTTTCATTACTTTCTTCATAGGGTTGTTGTAAGAAAGTGTGTTGTAAAAATCATAATGCTATGGAAATATGAGTTGTAATATGGTTAATCATTTTGGGAAGGAAGAGAAGGTAATGAGAGTTTGTGATTCCTAACCTTCTTCCCTGAAGAAAAAGGAAATTAGCCACTGATCTGGTTCATCTAGGACAGGTCTGCACACCATATGGCCTGCAGGCCACTTGCGGCCTAACAGTTTTGGGTGGTCCATAAAAAATGTAGAGGATATAAAAGAAAGTCAAGATGTAGCAGGTGCTTTGTCCATGTACTACTTAACCACCTTCCACTAATTACCATGGTGCCCATCATGTAACATAGTGGTTGGGTTGCCACCGTGCAGTCGCTCCTGCTTGTCATATGACCTAGAACAACCAACCGTCATCAGTGTGTCTCTAGCTTAAGAGGAGTGAGAGTCATAACTTTTTGTTGTATTTGTGATCATTACTGCTGTTGAACAGGGCAAAGTGAGTTTAGCCATGTGACATCCTCTATGTGTGGAGCAGCAATGCCATGAAGTCTGCTTCCCCTCACTTGCTACATGACTGCCCTCCAAGTTACAGGAGCATCTGGTGCTCTCTCCAAGGTCAGACATTCAGTTCAGTATTTCTTTGTATGTGAACAGTGGCTGTGGACATTTTTTGGTTTTAACATTAAAGTTTTTTTTTTCTTTTTTTTAATATAAATTTATTTATTTGACTTTTTACATTCATTTTCACAAAATTTTGGGTTCCAAATTTTCTCCCCATTTATCCCCTGCCCCCACCCCAATACACCGAGCATTCTAATTTTCCCTATCACCAATCTGCCCTCTCTTCTATCATCCTTCCCTTCCCTTGTCCCCATCTTCTCTTTTGTCCTGTAGGGCCAGGTGACTTTCTATTTCCCATTAACTGTATTTCTTATTTCCTAGTACCAAGAACAATACTAAAGAGCTCCAAATTCTCCCCATCCCTCCCACCCCACCCATTCCCTTTGGGAAGGCAAGCAATTCAACATAGGCCCTATCTGTGTAGTTTTGCAACTGATTTCGATAATAGTCGTGTTGTGTAAGACTAATTGTATTTCCCTCCATCCTATCCTGCACCCATTGTTTCTATTCTGTCTTTTGATCCCCTCCCTCCCCAAGAGTGTTGACTTCAAATTGCTCCCTCCTCCCATTGCCCTCCCTTCCATCTTCCCCACCACCTTGCTTATCTCCTTCTCCCCCACTTTCCTGTATTGTAAGATAGGTTTTCATACCAAAAGGAGTGTGCATTTTATTCCTTCCTTTAGTCGAATGTGATGAGGGTAAACTTCTTGTTTTTTTCTCAGCTCTCCTCTTTTCCCTCCACTAAAAAGTCTCCTGCTTGCCTCTTGAATGAGAGATAATTTAGCCCATTCCATTTCACCCTCTCTCCTCCCACTACATTTCTCTCTCACCATTTACCTTAATTTCTTTTAACATATGGTCCCATCCTATTCAATTCATTCTGTGCTCTCTGTCTCTGTATTGCATGCATGTGTATATGTGTGCACACACATGCGTGTACATGTATGTGTGTGTGTGTGTGTGTGTGTGTGTGTGGTCCTACCAACTACCCAGATACTGAAAAGTTTTAGGAGTTACAAATATTGTCTTTCCATGTAGGAATGTAAACAGTTCACCTTTGGTGAGTCCCTTATGACTTCTCTTTGCTGTTTACTTTTTCATGCTTCTTCTCATTCTTGTGTTTGAAAGTCAAATTTTCTTTTCAGCTCTGGTCTTTTCATCAAGAATGCTTGAAAGTCCTCTGTTTCATTGAAAGACCATATTTTCCCCTGAAGTATTATATTCAGTTTTGCTGGGTAAGTTGTTCTTGGTTTTAGTCCTAGTTCCTTTGACTTCTGGAATATCCTATTCCATGCCCTTCGATCCCTTAATGTAGAAGCTGCTAGATCTTGTGTTATCTTGATTGTATTTCCACAATACTGGAACTATTTCTTTCTAGCTGCTTGTAATATTTTCTCCTTGACCTGGGAATTCTGGAATTTGACCACAATGTTCCTAAGAGTTTCTCTTTTTGGATCTCTTTTAGGCGATGATCGATGGATTCCTTCAATACTTATTCTGCCCTCTGGTTCTAGAATGTCAGGGCAGTTTTCCTTGATAATTTCATGAAAGATGATGTCTAGGCTCTTTTTTTGATCATGGCTTTCAGGTAGTCCCATAATTTTTAAATTGTCTCTCCTGGATCTATTTTCCAAGTCAGTTGTTTTTCCAATGAGATATTTCACATTCTCTTCCATTTTTTCATTCTTTTGGTTTTGTTTTGTGATTTCTTGGTTTCTCAGAAAGTCATTAGCCTCCATCTGTTCCATTCTAATTTTGAGAGAACTATTTTCTTCAGTGAGCTTGTGAACCTCTTTTTCCATTTGGCTAATTCTGCTTTTGAAAGCATTCTTCTCCTCATTGGCTTTTTGAACCTCTTAACATTAAAGTTTTTGAGTTAAATTTCTAAAATGGGTGCTAAAAAAGCAAGCGTTTAATCCAGAGTGTATAAATACTACTTTATTTACATCACAGACAACATATTCTGTCTTGTTTGCTGGGAATAAATGACTGTTCAGAAGGAATACAGTCTTTGTCCCCATTTGGAATCAAAACATCTTAACTTAAGCACATTGGACACCAACGAAAAACAAACTCAAGTATCCAAATGGTTGAAACATCTCAGTGGGCAACAATGGTTTTTCAAGAAAGTAAGCTCAGAAAATTAGATGGCTACTAATGTTAGTTTTCAAATTTCTAAAGATATTGATATCAAACATGATTACAGAATACAATAAACTGATTGCTAGCAAGAAGTGTAATATATACTGTTAGCTATATACAAACAGTAAGAAAGCCTAAAAATTGTATTTAAACTTGTATTGCTTAGCAAAGTAATTTTTTGACATTTATGTGATTTCATGATAAATAAAAGTCTTAAGGAATAAATATAATTAATTGATATTAATTGAAATATATTTCAAAATAGTTTAATCATTAATTGTACCTTTACTTGGAAAGTGCACTGCTACAAGTCTATCTGTGGTCTGAAGAAGTTTAACCTATTTTAATTTTAGTCCTTACTGCCACATTGTCCAGATCTAGTCCAAGAGAAGTCAATGTCACCCTTTCTCACCCTAACGTGGGAAGATATGTCTAGGCAGAGTCCAATGACACTTTGACTGTGGATGGTTCCTGTTAATTCCTCGAAGAATAAAAGAAAAAGCTTTCTCAGCTCATATGGGGGATTATGATGAAGCTGAGTTATTTATGCTTCCTAAGCAGTAAGAGAAAGGGAGAAATTTATAGTTTCATTTTCATTGAAGGAGAAGCATCCATCCTCCTAATCCCAACACAAATTGAGGCCATTTAACTCTTGCCAGGTCCAGTTCTCTCCCTCTGTCTTTCTCCAGTCTGGAATAATACGAGGCCAACATGACACCCTTTTAAAATTTAGTATGAAAACCTTATACCTTATATGACCACCAGTAGAGCTTATTGAAAACAATAATGCTGAATATAGCACAAGAAAAGAAGTGATATAGAGTCAGTCTGGATATTTGACACTAATTGGTTGGTAAAAAAACGGGCAATGAGTTGCCTTGAATTCATAATTACATGAAAACCTTGACATTCTAATAATTAAACCTACATTCCAGTCACTTAACTCCCCCTTCCTCCGCTTTTTACAGTTGGTTTCTTGAATCATGGATCTCAGTAAAAAACAAGACACAAGGCAATTCTAGAGGAAGAGACTGGAGCAGGGAATATTCAGCTGACATATTGAAAAGATTTGGATCAAAGTACATCAATTTAAATCCTGGCTCTGCTCTTAACTAGCCATAAGGCTTTAGGGAAGTCGTAAAATCATAGCCGCATAGCTGAGAAGGTTCTTAGAGATCATTTAATCTACCTCCTAACTTTCCAGATGAGGACACTGAGGCTTGAAGAAATTAAATGACTTATCAAAGGTCACAAATGTTGTGAGTAGTAGGTCCAAGATTCAAATGTCAGTTTTTGGAATCCAGATCCAGTGCTTTTTGTTACATTGTGCTCAACATATTTTAATCTCCTCTCTATCATGTAGTACCTTTGTGGTCTTGAGAAATTCACTTAAATTTTCTAGACCTCCACTTTCTCATCTGTACAATGAGGTGTTTGCAGCATGTGGTCTCAAATACCCTTTGGGATCTAAACTTATAATCCCATAATCACAAAATTCCGCACAATGTCTTTGGTCCTCAGTTACCTTATCTGTAAAATAAAGAAGTTGGATGAGATGACCTCTACTGTTATAATACTGATTCTTTGATCTTATGAAATGCTTAAAACTGTTGTTTCACTAATACTGAAAATCTCCAGTGTACACATTTTGAGAGAAAGAGCTCAATAATTTTTAAAAAGGTGAAATTGAAGTGGGAGTAAAACCAGTAACATTCTTGTCAGGGAGATTTCTAAAGTCTCAGACACTGGAGAACATCCTTAAAACCAAGATTAATTAAGATTTGCTTTCTTTAGGAAAGTCAGTAGTTTCAAAATGAAACTCCAGATTCATAATAATTCCTTGCTCAATTTGCTCCTATGCAAACTGAAATAAATAATGCATCTGCAGTTATTCATATTCTTTTCAAAATTTGTGACCTTTTTATAGGATTTTATTAATTTTTTTCACTTAAGTAATGTATTCCTCTCTTCTTATTCCTTCAGAGAACTGTTATTTTTATTTACAAGAATAATAAAATAGTCAATGTTCCAAACTCATTACTTCCTATTTCTTTTAAAGAAGAGAAGGGGGCACCTTTTTATATCTCTTCTTTGGAGGCCATATTATTTCATTTCAGTTTTGTAACTTTTGGTTTCAAATGATTGGTTGTTCTTTCCATTTATATCATTGCGCTCCTTTTGTACGTTTTTCAAATTTTGCCTTCATCATTTTGTATCTCTGTATTTCCGTCCTAATTTCTTATAACATGATACAATTTTATTACATTTATGACACAATTTATTCCTCTATTCTCCAATTGAAGATTAGATTCCACTTTGTTTTGAGGTTTTTCTTACTTCAAAAAGTGATATTATAAAGTTTTTGCTATATATAGGATCTGTCTTATTATTAATGAACTCTATGGGCATATTAGTAGAATCTCAGAATTAAAAGTCATGAATGTTATAATTCATTTATTTTAATAATTGAAGGTAATTTTACCAATTTACTGTTCCACCAACAATGTAGCAATTTACCTGTTTTCTACAACATTGCCAAAATTGGCTGTTCTTATCTTTTGTCAATTTTTGCCATTTTTCAGTTTGCGAGGTGAAATCTTGGGAAATCATGTGAATTTCTCTTATTTCTTGGTATTTTGATGCTGTCTTTCATATAGTTGCTAATAGTTTGAAACTCTTCTTTAGAAACCTGTACATATCCTTTAATCACTAAGCTATTAGAGCATAATTTTGTTTTATAGAATTAATTACTGACTTTGTCTTAATTACTGACCTCTATCCCTTGTTTGATTAGGAGTCATTCCTATGATGTTGATAATGTATAATTTTAAAATAAAATTTTAAAAAGTTATCATTAGGTTAGTTCCATTAGATGGAAAGCTGTTTGATTTACCAGAATTCTTCAGCATTCTCAGGGCAATCAGGAAGGGATTTCAAATAATCTCTCGGGTAGTCCAATTTAGTAGTTCAATCTCAAGAACAGTATGCAGTAAAATATTTGTGGATCATCTAGCATTTAGTAAAAATACGTCCACAAGCAGAAGAATCCAACTCTGATCCAGGTGGATGAAACCAGTTTCCTGTTATCTCTGCATCAGTAATGAGGGCATTTTACCCAGTTCAGAGAAGTCTGTCGACTTTAGTGGCAATAGGGATTCTGTCAGGTCTGAGAAACTCCAGCTACTGTTATTGGCTGCTCTTTTACACCCTAAGTAAACAGAAAACCATATCAGTACTTTAAACTATAATCCTCAAGATTAATTAATTAAATTTGAAGGTTAGCCACCTTCCTCTCTAAGGAGAAATTAATTTGGCTTATAGAAGCAAATATTGATCCTACAACTTCTTATAGAACTCAAACTTGGTTTGAAGGAGAAACACTGAAAGTAAGACAAAACAGATCAAGGGGACAATATCATAAAATTATTCATGAGAAGGTAGCTAGAAAATAATGTTTTGCTTTTTTGTTACACTTCCATGTATGTTATGTGTATTGCAACCCAATATTTTGGTACATGATCCCATGTTATTAATTGAATTTTCAGGTAAGATCAGAGTCTAAGTCCAATCTGTTCAGATGTAGCCCTGGTAGCATCTCTAATATAATTTTGTTCTGAAGCTCCTCTCCATCACCCTAATGGCACACTTAAGAGCCTCACATATAACATGATATAGAACAAGACAAAGTCTTCACATTTGCTGAGATTATACTTATTGCATATAATTTAGTTTTCAAAGTTATATTCAAAGGGAAGAATTATGAAAAGTGTTTTGAAAAATGGAGATGAAATATAAGAAATATAATGAGAAAACAATGTCATAGACAGAACACAAGAGAGTCTGATTGGGAATAGCTAATGTTGGAGACATTATCAAAAAAAAATAGGCAAAGTTGGGGGAGGTGTGAGATAGCAGTTGGACTCCATGACTTAAATAAAGGTTTTTCAGGGATAAGGAGGGGCTTATTTGTGGATAGTAGGGAAGCAGTCAGTAGATAGGGAAATATTTAAGATAAGTGAGGATGAGGATGATGGGGAGGCAATCTGATGGAAGTGATGGAGTGGAAAAGGATTGCATGTACATGTAGAAACATTGACTTCATCAAGGAGAAGGACCACCTCCTCTTGTAGGACAGGAATGAAGTTAGAGGACAGAGGTCAAAATTTCAGGCTCAGCCACATTGGATGATTCATTTGATCATGATGAACTATTTTTTTCTTATTGCACAGGAGTATTAATATGTGTGCTACCTCATAGTCTTATATTTGCAAACACTTTTTAAACCATGTAGTAGAATGCAATATAAGGTGTTACTGCTATTATTTTAAAAAAGTAAGCATAGCAAATGTCTGTGGAGAAAGTTTTTCTGTCTTTCATGGAGAACTTTCATTTAGAGTAATAGATGAAGTCATTTACATCTTGGAAGTTCACTTGGTGGGCAGGTAGGTGGTGCTGTGGATTGAGTGCCAACCCTGGAGTCAGGAAGACCTGAGTTCAAATTTGCCCTCAAACAATTAACAGCTGTGTGACCCTGCGAAAGTCACTTAACACTACCTGCGTCAGTTCTTCACCTGTAAAATGAACTGGAGAAGAAAATGCCAAACTACTCTGGTATTTTTGCCAGGAAAACTCCAAATGGGTCACAAAGAGTTTGACATGACTGAAACAACTGAACAACGGCAAACATATATATGGTAGAGATTTTAACATAACTTTCTGATTAGACATATACTTGTAAGCTTTTTTAGAATTATGAGAAGAGAAATGACATTACCAATACTATATCCATCAAATATAATTAAGTGTTATTTGTAATGGTAAAGACTCCAACATTCACAGGAAAATCTACGATACAGTTATAACTGACTTTAATCGAACACATGTACCAGCAGAGAAAACACAAGCAGAGAAATAAAGGCCACCTGTCTGACCATAAGCAATACATATATCACAGACCAACCCAGAGAGCCAACTGTCTGATTATTACATACATGCAGTTACCAGATAGAAGAAGCATGAACATCTGGATTTTCAAAGCGAGAGGGCAGGAGCTCCTTAGCTGCTACCTAGAGTCTCATTTACACACAAACCTTCTTCCAAAAAATAAACCCCAAAGCAAAACCTCAACTCAGAGGATTTATACACTTTTCAGAGATGGAGGGTAAGACCCTCTGACCCAACAGAAATTATCAAAAGGCATATTAATATGTGAGGAAGATCTTTAACTCTTCCACCCCCACGATTAACCTTATATTTACATTATACTAAGGTGTATAGGAAAAATCATCACAATCCTTTGCATCTGTATAGCACTTTATACTTTTCAAAGTGTTTTTTCATGCATTGTCTTTGGTAGCATGAATAGGCTGAGTGAAGATAGGAAGAATGGCAAAGAGATTTTTTTTTTTTAAATAAGAGTATAGTTTGTAGTTCAAGTTTCCACCAGAAAGAAAAAAAAGAAATGAAAGACAATAAAGAGGAACCAGTAAGAGAGGAGAAAATAATGAGAATTATGTGTTACAGATTATTCCTTTACTTTAAGTTTACTTAGCTCTAAGGGGGAGGGTCATTTCTACCATGCAAAACTGCTACTATTTAACTTTATATACTTTATGACTTGATATTTCTAAGATCAAAGGAGAGCAGGAAAACAGAATGAATGATGCAGCAGTATCTATAAAGGCACCAATATAAAAAAGTGGTTAGAAGGCAGAGTCCATGTCTATGGCTCCAGATGTTTTGACCCCACAAAGGACATAGAAAGAATACAGAAGTAACAAATAAGTGGATAGTTCATGATTCAGAAAATACGAATTCTGGAGACTAGAAGAGGAAAAAAATGAAGACAACAAAATAAAGTAGTTTTTTTTTTTTTTAAAGGACACTAAGTTAAATGAATTAAAGCTATAATTTGGAAGGTAGAAAAGAATGGGAAATTTTGAACTAGTCATTAATCATTTTGAGGAGAACTGAGTTACAAAAGAAGAGTATAAGTGGGAAAAGAATAAGTACACAGGGGAGAGGAAGGAGGGAACCTGTGGGGTACATGACTATAACCAGCAAATGTCCCTGGGGGAGAGGTGGGAAATAATGGGGGTGGTGGAACTCTTTAACTGAAGACCCTTAGGGTTCTATTCCTTTCCTCTTCTACTCCTTCCTCTCTTTCACAACTGAGTAAGAGTACAGGGAAAGAGGAGAGGGAAGCAGAGGAAATAACAGGGAGATTCAGAGAGGGATTGGTTATGAGCAAAATTAATTCTAACCAAGAGAACCAGTCTTGAAGTTAGAAAGACCTCAGATCAAATCCTGCCACTGACACATATTAGCTATTAAACTTTGGGCAACAGCTCTCTTTCAAATGTTGCAGTCAATATTCTAAGGCTAGTAAAAACAACATGAAACAAAACAAAACAAATTTATATATATTGATTTATATATATGTATATAACAAATTTATATACATATTTTATATATATCACATATGCACACGTACAAATATATATATAGTATATACATGTACACATATAACTTGCTATATATATACATGTACATATTTATGTTTGTATATATGCTTGTATGGTCAGTCAGCATTTATTAAGTACCTACTATGTGTAAGTTACTTACATACATATATATTTAGCATATATTTGTATTTTTCTGCTTCAAATATCCATTTTTCTTGCCCTTTCAAAAGCTCAAATTAAAGTAAAAAAAAGTCTATAAAACTATTTTATTCATCATAAATCAATATCCAATGATATCCAATCAATATCCAGTGATAATGATAACCACATCTGCATGTTTTCTCATTAAACTATGCTCAAACACTTAAGCCTCAGAACTGCCAGTCTCCTGTGATCTTTGACAGTTCTGCATCATTAGGCACTATAATTCACCTAGCATCTCTCCTTCCTACATTTGACATGTTTAATGTTTTCTTTATTCTTGGCAACGATGGTTAATATTCAGGTGTAAGGTGACATTATAACTACTTCAAGCTGGGGAATCATTTTTTTTTTTTTTTTTGCCAAAATGGAGTAGATGGGTGAAACTTTATGGCATATTGAGAAACTATCTAGACTCTAGATTCTTAGACCATTGTACCGCCTGGATGAAACGAACCAGTAGTCTTTTTCAGACAGTACTAATTTTAAAAAGACCACACGTTAAAATTTACATATTCCCAAATGTGTGTTGATCTAAATTTCGCTTCTTCTAGACACCTTCTTCAGACTTTATAGTTTTATGGCAAGGAGATGGGCTAAGGGAACCACTGTGCTATTGCAATAACTAGAAGTCAGGAGTCTCTAGTCTTTTCCTAAATATTAAGTATATACAACACAGACAGTGACAAAAGAATTCTGGAAGTATCCTTTCCATTGTAAGGAAGTGACTTATGAAGTTTTTAAAATGTCAATTCACAAGAAGTCAAAAGATTGCTTAAAACATCAGCATCAATTTTTTAAGGTGCATAGAAGCTATGGAAGCGTAGACTCATAATAAATCTAGATATGGAAAGGACTTCAAAGGTCATCTAGTCTAGTTCTATGAGTTCTATTCCATCATTTTTTTCTCTGTTACCTTGGGTATGTAATTTAATATTTTCTTGGATTTAGTTCCCTAATTTGTAAAAATATGGGGCTAGATTATATGACTTCTGAAGGTCTGTAAATGGTCAGATTTGAATTCAAGAGGGTGGTGCTAACAAGTTCTGATATGAACCACCTCCCATCTCTAAGTGGATGATCTGAGGTATAGGCACAGGCCTTCAGACTGGCATCCACCTGCAGTGAAAGGACTGCCAGTTCTGACTAATGCATGAGGACTGCCCTACTTGTTCCTCTTGGGCTTCTGAGACCTCACAGAATTTCTGAGTCCATGGTAGAGTGGCTACTCATATGCACCACAAATCTTTGGTTGCTTGCTTAAGTAAGACAACTGCTTTATATAGTATTCAGACTGAATATTCTCTTATATTAGAATAGAACAGATTTTCATTCAACCTGAGAGAGGAACCTTCCAACTGTAGAATTGTGATCCTTTACATTTTTCAGGTGAGAAAACTGAGACCCAGATAAATTAGATGACATGTCCAAGGTCACTTAGGTAATGAATAAAAAAAAAAATCTTTGAACTTGGTCCTCTGATTCCAAATCCTGTGCACATTTTACTATATCTTCCATGGAAAAACAGTTTCACGAATTCCAAGCATGAAAAAGATCCCTCACATTCATCCCAGAAAGAAAATATACAAGACTCCCAGAAGCAAAGATGAAACTGGCAAACTCCTTAGACCATGTCTGTCTCCATTAGACTCCTTAAGGTATTCAACCAGACCTCTGGTCTGAGTGGCCCCAATCTAAGTGAGCCAAGTAAGGAAAAGAGCCAGCATTCAGGGGGCCCTAACTCTATCAAAATTTACTTTGTGCATTAGAGACTTCACCCTGCTTGTTCACAATAGCTCCCAAATGAGATTTCCTAACAAAAAACATTTTAGAACATTTATCTTAATACTTGTATGATATTTCCCCAATTCACATTACCTGTGCTAAAAAACCTGGAGAAAAGGAAAAAGAACATATTTTAAAATCCTAAGCAGAGCCAGAAAGGACAGCTGATTCTGACTAAGAGAACTCGTAATTATTTTCCATCCTCTTTATACGGCATTGGTTCAAAAACTGACTGAACTTTGGAGAATAAAATACTCTTTTCTTGGCAATGACTTCCTCCTAGTGAGGATGAAAGGAAACATGGGAAAATTGACTTAGCAGTTTCCCTTATTGAAGTATTGAGATTAGATGAATACCCACTTAAGGCTTTATAACTTATAGTTTTAGAAGTGTAATCTCTGAAGCAAAATAAATGGAAAGTGATGTTTCACTGTTACCATTTTGACCTGATTATGGAAAATAGCTAATTATAGTTATTATAATGATGTGGTCCTCATAAGTTAGAGGAATAGTAAGAGAATAAAGTTGGGAGAATTCACCAAAGAGGAGTTCCTGAAACTGGGCCAGAATACAAAAAAAAGTATTGAGGCGAATTTAGTGGAGATATGAGCACCAGTGAATAATTGTTGAAGCTAACTAAGAAATTTTTGATGAAGTACATGAGACATCATGAAATTGAATAGTATTCTGGGCCAGACCTAACTCAAACCAGTCCATTGATTCAAGCTTGGAATTACAATGTCATGAGCAATGTATAGACCTTAAAAATGCAATAACAATTTTATTTAAGATTGAAAAGGATATAAGTGACATAAAATCTTTCTCTATCTCTACACTCACTCTTACAGAACAATGGGAACACTGCTAAAACTTATAACACTAATTCTGCATGGGATGACCTTTGTATTCCCCAGTTGGAAAAGAAGTCAAAGCAATGATAATCCCAAGAATGAACTCTCAGTCCTTTGAAAGTAGGGGTTCTTAGCATTTCTATGTGTACATGTGTGTGTGTGTGTGTGTGTGTGCACCTTATAGTCTCCTTTGTGAGTATAGTGAACCCTATGAACTCCTTCTCAGAATAATTTTTTCAAATAATTGAAGGAAATGCTAAATTTCAGTTAGAGCTTAGTGAAAATTAAGATATTATTTTTTTCCTCACCAGAGTTCACAGACCTGCTGAAACCTACCCATAGACTCTGAAGGAAGTTAAGAACCCCTGCTTTAAATAAAACTAGCCCCAATCGCCATAAAATAGGCAGTAACTCCCACTATAAATAACCAGGTAACGTTCCAGAGTTCTGGAGTAACTCAAATGTGATAGTAATTCATTGCCCTTTCTTTTAGAATCTGAAAATTCTAAGGGAATTCAGAACTCTATCTGTACCTTAACAATATCCAAAACAATTAGTTAGTTAGCCTCTGCCTAAAGATTGTCAAGGATATTGCACCTATGACTTCTCAATGCTATTCATTGCTTCTTTGGACAGCCTTGAATGATTAAGAATTTTCCCCCTTAAATCAAAATTAAATCTATCTGTTCACAATGACTACCATTGCTCTAAGAACCCTTATGCCTGAGGCTGAGCAGAATTGCCTTCATCCCCCCTCAACATGAAATTTCTTTGAATACTTGAAGATAATCTCTCCTATGTCCTCCAAGTCATCTCATCTATAGACTAAATATCTCTAATTTCTTGTGTGAGATCTAGAGCTGAAAGGGACCTCAATGATAACACACTTGATCCCCTTCATTTCCCAGATGAGGAAATGGAGGCCCAGAAAGTTAAACTACATATATATCCTCTAATCTATTTGCTGCTCTGAGGGATTCCTCTTGATATACTATTTTCTTCCTAACATACTTTCCTTTAGAAGTGGCCTGACTGTGATAAAATACAGCAAAACTACAATTTCCCTTATTCTGGAATCTGGATTTTTCATAATGCTAGCCATAGATTTTTTGGGGTACCATGCCACAGGGTTGTATTTTGTGAACCTTTTTAATTCTCTAGAATATTCAGATCTTTCTTATAAGAACTATTTTTAGCCACACTGAGATATGTGAGATTAATTTTCTTTCTTCATGTTTCATTTGTTTTCTTTGTCTTTATTCAACTGCGGCTTAAAACATTTTTGAGATCACTTTGGATAGCCACTATACTTTATCTATCCCACTAAACTATCATCAACAAATTTGACAAATGTGTCATTGACGCTGCCATCCAAATTGAGATTAAAAGCACAGTATCAGCCAGATGAAGTGATTCCAGTCTCTCTTGTAGTGGAGAGGTTGAAGCTGGTAGCTGGTTTCAGTTCAGTAATCCTGAATTACTGCAAAGCTAACACCATTTTGGGAGACCAAATTTTGTGTGGTACCAATGTAGTAATCTCTAGGACTCTGGGGACACCAGACTGCCAAAGAGAAAACCAATCCAGATGAGAAATAGAGTAGTTCAAGGCTCCTGTGCTGATCATCAGTAGAATCAGGTCACTCTGCTTCCAGCCTGGGCAAAATTAGGAGACATAGCCTCCAAATAATCAAATGAATGATGAAGAGATATGTTACAAATGAGCAAATGGAAATGATAGCATGTTTTAGAATATTAATTGTTTCATACATAATAAGGAGATGCTTTCAGAAAATCCTGGATAGTATAAAACAATATAGAATAAAGTTAAAGTGAAGAAAACACATTATACAATTACAAGAAGATTATAAAGAAAAAACAAATTTGAAAGATTTAGGGACTTGCATCAATGCAATGGACAGCCATATGATCTAAAGATGTGCACATCATAGGAATGAGAGGCGATGGACTCCATGCTGAAAAAGATATACATTTTTACTTTTCGAAATGACTATCATGTGGGTTAATTTTGCTCTACTATGTTTATGTTTTAATAGATATATTTTCCCTTTCTTGATTTTTAATTAGGTGCATGAATGTATGGAAGTTAGCAATAGGGGTGACCACAAAAATAAAAACAAAAGAGGATGGCCATTGAAATATTTAAAATAAATTTATGAAAGGGAACAGGAGAAAGTTGACATAGATATAAAACTAGTAAGGACCTAAGATATTATCTAGTCTAACTTTATCATTTTATAGACAAGGAAATTGAGGCCCAGAGATTCTGAGTAACAGTAACCCAGGTGGTAACTATTATAAGTGTGTGTATGTATAGAGATATATTCATATATGTGTACACACATATGAGCATATGTGCCTGCGTGTGTGTGTGTGTGTGTGTATACACCCATACACATATCTCAAGGTGATGAACTAGATCGGAAACTCTAATAGAATTTACAGAGTCAGGAAGGATGATGTGCATTAATTTTCTTCATTCTCTACCCATCCACCCCTTATATATGTAGTTATCTGTCTCACAGGTACAATAATAACTTTTCCTTTTTTTGGATGAGTCTTTAATAACTATTCACCATATGTGCAGGGTGGTTTTACAATCCTTAATCAGAATAGCTTAGGATTTGGGGTTTGGCTTTTTTGCTTTGACCACATTGTTTGGAACATTATGACATGGGACACAACTAACAAAGTAGAAGGAAAACATTCATCAAAAGAAAAAAAGTTTCTGGTTTTGAAATACGAAAGGTGGAGTTCTCAGTGAGTGCCAAGTTTAGTTATAACTTCTCCTACTGCCAGTGTACAAGACCTATCATGGTAATATAAAATTATACTCTCTGTGGTAGGAATTTTTCAAGGTCTTGCATTTTACACCTTTTATAACATTTCCATATGAGGACAGACTTTCCACTTCATGATGCCAATAAATATTCTCTTACCAAAAATAGAAATTGGGTTCAGTCATCATTTTCAGGAAAAAAAATTCTTTATCCTTTTGGAACAATATTTAACTTCAAAAATACTTTAACTCCAATAAAAAAATAAAATATGCAAAAGCAAAAAAATTCACTTTTAAATTCTTTTATGAGTATAGGATGAATGAGAGGGAAAAGAATTTGGCATCACATTTGGGATATATTTGTAGAAACAAAGTACGTGTGAAGGAGGAGGAGTTCTGCGGGGTGACTCAGGGTAATTATAAATTTAATTGAGGGAGGAAATGTTGCCATTCAGGAAGTAATTCATATTGGCCACTGTCTAAATTCATTAATTTAATAGAACGGTTGCTCTGGTTACTCTTTCATTTTGCTTGTGTAAATGTAATAGAACCAAGGAATCTTAGAGGCACATGGCCTTATTGAAAATTTGGTCCAGCCTCCACCCTTCCTGACAGGTCTCTGCTAAAATACTTCAGTTGATGAAGAATTCATTGCCTCATAATGCAGCATTTCTTTCAGAGCAGCTCAGATTTTTAGGAAGTTATTAGTTCATAATGATGAAATTTCACATCTATCTAACACTTAAAAGATTCACAAAGTAACGTTCTCTCTAGGATCCTATTAGTCAAGTAGTATAATCATTATGTTTTGGTAGAGGTAGCTTACATATTTTATAGATGAAGAAAGGTAGATATTACAAGATTATATACTTTGTCCATGGTTACACAAATAGGAAAAATCACCTCCTGAAGCCTTTTGGTTACTAAACCATTCTACTCTACACCTATATTGAGTCAGTGTTTGCCACCTTGTCATTTAGGAAAAATAATTCATAGCTGGCTGTTGTTCAGTCATTTTCAGCTGTGTCTCATTCTTGTTGACTCCATTTGGGGCTTTCTTGGCAAAGAAATGGAGTGGTTTGCGATTTCCTTCTTTTTGGGGATGAAGAACTGAGACCAACAGAGTTAAGTGACTTCCCCAAGGTCACACAGCTTGTAAGTATCAGGGGACAGATTGGAACTCAGGAAGATGAGTCTTCCTGACATGACACCCATTGCTTTATCCACTGACATGATACCTATTTCTGTATCCACTGAGCCACCTAGTTTACCCTAGAATCCAAGTACTCTGACTTAAGTGCATCTCTCTTTTCCACTACTCCTCTCTTCAGAGTGAGTTCAAATCTCTTAAACCACAGACACTAAGTCCCACCACTTTTCCAGTCAATTATCAAGCTCTTATTAAGCACCTACTAAGTGACAGGCATTATGTTCAACATGACAGTCCTCTATACTTAGCTAATTTCCCAGCACCTTAGGCAACTTTCTAAGGCTAGAAGGTGAAGATGATTTATAGAAAGATGAAATGTAGCAAATGTCTAGATTGGAAGTTTCCTATACCAGTAAAATCATAGGTTTTATTCTCCTTCTACCCAAATAAATAAAAAATCCCTATATCTTATTTACTCCATATAACCCCAGTCCTCTGCATTGTTCCACATGTGTCATGGCTTCAAGATCTATGCTATTCTACTTATCTTTCTCTGGACCCTTTTGAGTTTTCAGCTCATGGTTTGGTGCGTACACCTGGATACAGGACCCCAGTTGTGGTTTGGTCATGTCATGGTACAGTAAGATTATGTCTCTTCCTCTGGACATTGCACTTCCTTTAACGGTTCCTTGTTTTACAATTTTTCATTTTTTTGTAGTCCACATTGATTTCCATCTATTTTCAGTTTTACCACAATTAACTAAATTAGATTTGAATTATTTTAATTACTTATTTTGTTTTCCCCCAATTCTCAGTCTTTCTTCTGGCATTGCATCAATGCTGATCTTTGGTCTAATAAATCAGTGATGAAACTGTACGTAGACAGCTATGATTAGAAACGACTGTCCCATCAGTAATACTTTTTTGTTGTTTTAGCTGTAAAAAGATAATCAATTGTCTTTGTTCCTGGTAATATGTATTGCTTACCAGCTCCTTGTTCTTTTCTTGAAAAAAAAGTATTTGTGATATATTTATCCCCTAATTTTAAAATTATTGCTACATGGTCCAAAATATATTTTGCTGTCCTTATGTATTCAAAACTTTACATTTAAATAGAGGTTGATTATTTTCTTTTGGGGATAGTGAAGTTTCTTATTAAGTTTTTTCATACTATTTCTCTATCTCATTCTCTACAACAGATACTGCTGCACAAGCTGTAATTGTGGTTATGTTTGTTCTTTTTAAATAGTTATCATAAGCACTATAATACCAGATGACCAGATGCCTCATGAAATTATTTTTCTCATATTTGGGTACATAATAAAACAAATCTGCCAAGTTCATTATTTGCCTCTCCGAGCACAATATGAACCGTGCCTGTATTTACTGTGATTATTTTTTGTTTTCTGGGTCATTAATAACAAGAAAGTCAAGAGTGATCCGTACCCTCGTCCTCTTGTTCAGTTCTAACTCAACCAACCCATGTGGCGCTTGGCCTCAGTGTAGGCTTTTGCCTTCCTCTCCCCTCCCACCTGCTAAATATTGTCTTGATTATTTTCATCTTTTCAGCTTATCAAAACCTTTTGGAATTCTGATTCTTTCATTATCTATATTGGTGGCTCTTCATTTCACTAGCTTCACTTTTAAATTTGAAAATCAAGTTATTGATTAAAATAGTAAATGTGACAGAACACTGTCTCGTGGTACTAATGATTTCCTCTCAGGTAATTGACCCTTTTTAGGTAAAAGATTCTATAGCATGAGCTGTTGCAGCTGTTCTTGCTGCCATTATTACAAAGACTCATACTACCGCTACTACCAACGTTGCTAACTAAGTGCAAAATCACATCCACAGAGGTCATGAAAAGTGCTATCAGAGCTCTCTCTGAAATCTTTAGATTTACCATTATAGCAACATTAATTTAAAAAAAAAAACAACTAAATGATATTAGTTTGTTGTCACTTATTCTGTCAATTCCTGCTGACACAGCACTCATTTCTTTTCTCAAATACTCACAAACCATTGATTTAATAACCTGTTGCACATTACAGGTAATTGCTGGTGATCTACCTCAAAGTCAATTATGTATAATTTCTAAAATTCACCTTTTTAAAAAACTTTTTCTTCGAAAATTATGATTTTTACCTTCCGAGTCTTCTGTTCTCAACCTTTTCATTTAATTTCTTAACCCAACTCATAGCTGTGGGAGTCCAAGCAAGCATTCAATTTATAGTTTTATGTAGATTATATTTTAGTGAACATTTGGTTCCAACCAAATGATAACTTTTATGGTCCCATGACCTCTTACCACCAGGGTTCCACAATCTCTGGCACAGGAATTCATGAGGCTTTTAAAGAAAGACTAGACATATGTGGGAAATGATAGAGTCATCCTTGACCTTCAACATCATTTCCCAAATCCTTTAAATTAACCCATGTCTTAAAATCTCCAAAAACTTACATTGTGTCCTATTGTAAGAGACTTTCTGTATAAAACACCAGGCAATAAACGAGGGGCACAGATATGTATGCAAAAAAACACCCAATAACTAGATAACCAGAGTCCCTCAAGATCTACAGTGCTGACAAACAGAAAATCTTACCTAGTTCTCCTGCTCACCATTTTGACAAGACAATGATCACCATGCATGATCACTTAGAAATGTGAGCTTAGAAAGAAGCCTATGTAGTTCTAGTTGAATAGGATTTGTTCTAAAACAATAATTATGGGAGCAGAGCTGAGATAGTGGGAAAAAGTGGGATAGAGTAGAACAACTGTGGAGATAATCACCTTGTAAGTATACTACATCTACACATATATGCATATATATGAATATATATATATATAAATATATATACACACATATGCATACAACTCTATGTATGAGTTGTTTTTTCCATATTTAAATGTTTCCTTTGGTTTCTACAAAGTGTGTGACTCATAGAGGTACTTAATAAAAGCTCATTTCTTGACTACGTAAACTATTTGCAGTATGTGACAAAGTATATGCTTTGAGTCAGCTCACGCCTTTTACCTTAGAGTCTGGAAATGTCTGTAATGGCAAAACACAAAGAGAAGTTGAAGTTGAAGAGGCCAGAGAAATTTCAGAATGAGGTCCAGTTTCAGAAATAGCTAAATCTCAATATCATTGTTAATCCAAATATTTTGCCAAGACATGAGTTTGTACCTATTTTTAAGCCATTATGTAGAAATTGAAGAACGCAAAACAACTGTATTTTGGAAAACTTACCACTGGAATTGGAGACACATTGTATGAGCTTTTGCATATCAGTCTGACGAAGAACAAACAGCATAAAGGCATAAAAATTATCCAAAGATAAAGTTTGGAGCTATGTTAAAATAACGTTGGGATTATACATTCGAAACTGGAAGGAATCTTAGAGTACATATAGCCATGGGATATTAGGTTGGTATATCTAAACCTGAAAGAGACCTCAAGGGTCTTCTATTCCAACCTCTTCATTTTTATAGATGAGGAAAGAGGGACCAAGGAGCATTCAGTGACTTCCCTAAGGTCAAACAAATATTAATCAGTTGGGGAGAATTCTGAATCCAGGTTGTCCGATTCAAAATTCACTTGTCCTCAACCTCTAATCTCTCCACCCCCACATTGCTTCATAAACACTTCTATCCCCTGAATTGCTAGGGCCTTATTCCATTCCATGTTATATTGCATTTCTTTTGTGTATACATAATACCTATATTGTTACCCATGTTACCCACACATGCATATATCACATGTACATATGTACATACACACATACATATCATGCACATACACACATATATGCACAAGCTATTAGAATGAATGCATGATTTTCAAGACAAAGGACTGTTTCTTTTTTGTCTTTGTTAACCAGTACCTAGAACATAGTGAGTGTTTAATGAATTCTTGTTGATTGATTGGTATATGTTATAATTTTCTTTATTTCTCTCTTTCCTTTTTCTTTCTTTTTTCTTTCTTTCTCTTTCTTTTTCTCTCCCTCTCTTTTTCCCTCCCTTCATCCCTCCCTTCCTTCCTTTCTTCCTTACTTCTTTCCGTAAGGAAATGTATTTTTGTTTCTAACTTCAAAATCTTAGCATCTTCCCTCTGAGATCATCTCCAGTTTATCATGTGTATATCTTTCCTACATATAGTCATTTGTAGGTTGTCTCCCCCATTAGACTATATGGAAGCAGAGCCTCCTCCCTACATGCTTTTTTAGATAGCTAAGGGGCATAGTGAGTAGTGTGCTAAACTTGGAGACAGAAAGAACTAAGTCTTTATCCTTCCCTCAGACATTTACTAGTTGTAATACTCTGGGTTAGTCAATTACCCTCTGTGTCTTTCAGTTTTTTATCTGTAAAATAAGGATATTAACAACATCTATCCCAGAGGGCTATTATGATCAAAGCAGATACCCATATGGAAATGCTTTGCAAAACATAAATTATTATATAAAGGCTTATTAATATTGTTATTATTCTCAGAGCAAGAAACAATGTGTGAGACATAGTAGGTGTTTGATAAATGCCTGTTGACATTGATTTTAAAAAGAAAAAAAGGTCAGAAGCAAAGCAAAAATAGGGTGGCCATGTGTTATTCTTTTCAAGTGTTCCTCAGATTTGTTCTTTAGATCTTATATTCCTTCCTGAACTATAATTTTGCTTCATTTTTCTCAAGTTTGGCCCCTAATCTTAGCAGATAGGTCCTGTGGCTTCATTAATTTCTATCAAATGAAATGACTTGCAAATGGCAATTTAAATTTTCATTTCTGATTCTAAACTTTCAATGTAAAGAATTCCAAATCACCAACTATATTTTGTCTGTCTGTCTGAAGAATTTACTCAACTACAGAGTAAAATTAAAAAATTAGAAAAAATTAAAAAAAAAACAGTAAAGCTAACAAAGAATCCAAAGACCAACAACCTACATACTCTGGCATTCAAATTAGTTTTCTCAGTAGAGCCAGAAATGGTTAGGAAATTTGAAATAAGTGGGGAAGGAAAACAGTTAAAGTGTTTTCATATTTTCCAGTTTGGGAATTTAAGGCTCAACCTAAACATTCCATGAAGATTTTAGACATTGAATGCAACAGTGTTTACATAACATTAACAGGCAAGTGGTGAGAAGATTGTATTATACTGTGTATGGAAAGATCTTTATTTCAGTTCAAAGGCAAAGGGAAGTGTTGTCAACAAATCCCACCCTCTTGTCAAAAGTGTTAAGAATGACTGAGTTGTTGTTTCCTTAATATCTTCCCAAAGCTCCCTATCCGTTAATTAATCTGTCTTCAACAGTACTCCTGTGTACTGGGACCTATAGAAACTTGGTGACTTGCCTCAGGCCCCCATCGCAAATCTATGGAAAGATCCAGAACCCACACATTGAAGATCTTTAGTTCCTAGCACAAAATAATAGGCCACCCAGTCATGGAAATGTTATAAACATTAAGAGGACCAATTAAATTATCAGAAACCAAAAGAAAACAATAAATTAATCTCAGTAGAAGTTCAGGCCTGTATTTACTACTGATTTTCTTAGAAGATAGCTGATTTGGATTTAGGAAATTGGAAGACATCACTATGGATCAATTAACTTAGCTTGTTGACTCTAGGGAGACTGGGATCTCAGCCATCATTGACAGATATCTATCTGTCCACTGTCAGGGAAAATGTGACAGGAGGAAATTCAGAACTCTTTCTTGGAATTTTATTATATTTTACTCCTCCAACATTCCCTCCAGCACAAATAAAAGTAAAAAGTTCTAATCTTTACCTTTAATTTCCTTTCAGTATATTGAAAATAGCTGGTCATCAAACAATGGTCTTTTATCAAACGCCTGATAGGGGATAGGCTCAACATTAGGTATGAGGGATAAACACAAAGACCTATTCTCAATGAACTTGCATTCTATAGGATCAATCAATAAACAGTTAGTAAGTACCTACTATGTGTAAGACACTAGGAGTACAAGAAAAGGTCAAAACACAGCACCAGCCCTCAAGGGGCTTACAGTGGAATGGGAGAGGAACATGTACATATGTAAATACAGACCTCTGTTCCCAAGCTACCCAACCTGATTTTGTCGTTATGGAAATGGAAGTCTCAAGCAGATGTTATCCAAGATTTCACTGATTTCTTCACATCTTTTAATTAGGCTTCATGGATTACTTTGTAGACTTTTGCAAAGAAGTTAGAAGACCATTCTATCCCATGATGAAGAAAACTCCCTGCTCTTCCTAGACTCCTTTTCCCTATGATCTTGCAAATTCCTCTTGTGAACAAAGAAGATTAGAACTTGAAAGGTGATCTTTCCTTCTGATTAAGAACTGAAGGGCCAAGGAGGTGAGATGGAGCTGCCAGAAGTTTTGTTTCTTCTGTCTTCCATATTTAGCCTTTTAAGGGAAAATTACCTCAAAGCCCTTATAGACAGTAAGCTGGTGGATGAATTCTTCTTGGCTCCTCCTTCCTTTAGGAGAGTACAGAACTTGGCAGAAGAAGTTGATTCTATTTCTATAACAGGCAACTCAGGTAACTATCTTATTATACCAATGATTTATTCCTCAATTCCTTAGGTAACCATGATATCCTTTTCTGGTGTGATTAATGATAACCATGGGTAGACATTCAAGAAAAGGTGATCCATGTAGAAAGACAAGAGATACTTCCCCTTTTAGTGTGACTGAGGTCTGAGTGGGTGGAATGGACACTGATTCTGTATAGAAATCTCACAAGCAAAGGAAGTTTACTAAATATCATAATCCTAGGCAAGTCCCACCGGTGGGAATTGTTACATAAAGTGGAAAAGCTATAAGCAGAAAACCGCTGTGCATGTACGCAGACACAGACACACACGGACACAAACACAAACCCTTAAGACAAAAGCAAGCCAAACTTAAGCTGAAATAACTTCCTTTTTATTGTTTTAAATTTATTTATTTCTGATTTTCATTTTTATAAGATTTTGACTTCCAAATTTTTCTCCCTTCTTCCGCTCCTCCTTCCCCAAGACAAAAAGTAATCTGACATAGCTTATACATATGTAATCATGTTAAACATATTTCCACATTAGTCACATGGTAAAAGAGAAATCAGAACAAAAGGGAAAAACCATGAGAAAAAAAGACAAAAATAATAGCATGCTTTGATTTCCATTCAGACTCCATATTGCCTTCTCTGGATGTGGTTAACATTTTCTATTGTGAATCTTTTGAAATTGTCATGAGTTACTGCATTGCTGAGAGCAGCTAAGTCTCTCATAGCTAATCAGTGCACAATGGTGTT
Source organism: Bettongia penicillata ogilbyi (assembly GCA_023548195.1). Classification (NCBI taxonomy): domain Eukaryota; kingdom Metazoa; phylum Chordata; class Mammalia; order Diprotodontia; family Potoroidae; genus Bettongia; species Bettongia penicillata. Next base: position 288,916 of record JAJHZJ010000049.1, on the reverse strand, counting down.
TGGGACAGTCTCCTTTAGAGTGATCATGTTTCCCAGGACTGAGTTCTACCCTCATACCACTTACAGATGGAGTATCCCATGCTATGTCATATATAATCCTACTATAAATAGGGTTACCTATCACATTTATTTACACCTCTTTCCAGTCATATTTATGCTTTGCAGCCTGTAGCCCAACCTCTTCCTTCTCTATCCAGAAATCAGACTCTGACCCTTAGGACTCTGACCTTTTATTGAATAACTTTCATCTTGTTTGATACAATCAGTTGGCATTCTTCCCCGGCCATAATTTTGTTATATGTATATATATATATATATAATATATATACATACATATACATGCATACATACATGCACATACATATATACACACATACACACGTATATAGCATATATACATACACATATGTGTGTATATACACACGTGTGTGTATGTGTGTGTATATGTGTGTGTGTATATATATGTGTATATATATATATATATATATATATATATATACACAAAGAGAGAGAGTCTTCTCCCATTAGAATGTTAGTCCTTTGAAGGAATGCACTGACTTGCTTGCTGGTACTTGTATCCCTTTTAACTTTATCCGTGTTTTTTCATTCATTTACTTATGCATTTATTAGAAATATTCATTATAACTGGAACACTGTGACATACCTTACTATTGAAACTTCCATAAATATATAGAAAATAAGTATGTAAAAATAAACATAAATGAAAAGTAGTTAAATACAAGGGGTTAGGGAGGGAGGGCATTAGAAATTGGCAGTGCAGGGAAATGCACTCTGGCTGAGTAGTATGACCAGTGTAAAGATAGAGAGAAGGGATATGGAGTACCATGTGTAACAAAGAAAGCTGATTAGGCTGGACTATGACAGATATGAAGGTGAGTAATATGATATAAAGCTAGAAAAATATTTAAGAATCAGGCTATGAAGGACTTTAAAGGCTAAAAGTAAATATTTACATTTTATCCCAGAGGCAATAAACCAGCGGGGTTTATTAAATAGAGTAGTGGCATGGACAGATCTGTACGCAAAAAAAAATCATTTTGGCAGCTGTGTGGAGGGTATATTGGGAAGAGATTCAAGTCAAGGAGGCAAATTGGGAGGTCACTGAAGTAATTCAGATAGCAGGTGATGAATTTGTGGCTGTGTGAGCAGAGGTAATGAATCAATCATAAAAAAAAATTGTGAATGGAAAAATGACATTAGCAGTTGTTTGGCTATGTGGTTGAGAGTAAAGAGTCAAAGATGTATAAATAATATATAATTAGGAACTTTCTCTATCCAGGATCATTAGTGTTTGAAGATGATGCTTCTAATGAAGTTCCCTCTAATATCAGGTTTCCTATTAGTAGTTGACTTTATGTTTACATTGTTTATGGAGGGAATCAGTGTGTGTGTGTGTGTGTGTGTGTTTGTGTGTGCGTGTGTGTGTATGTGTGTTTATTTCATGTCTATTTTATTTTTGTATATACATGTACATGTTATATTCCTTGGTAAATTGCTTGAGGGATTGCATTATTCCTAGTCCTTAGACTTGACTCTCACACAATGTAGTATGTAATAAATGCTCATTAAATTGAATGTAATAGGGGTGGCATTTATTGCTCTACTAAAGTGCCAAAAAAGACAGAAAACAATTTTTACTCCAGTCCAATTGCTTAGCTTGGCCACTGATGGGAACAGCTACTTGTACCTGTCAGGCATTAGACATTCTTTGTGTTGATACAATACCAGCTGAGGAAGTAAACCCTTATAATTAAATGATTACAGGACTGATTACTGCACAACAAAATTAAAATGAGCACAGGGTCACAGAAGATGGCTTGTTTTGTCTGTTTGAAGAAAACCCACTTCTTTAATTTGTGGCCTTCACTCCTGTAAAGCCATGAAGGAAGATTTTTCCTTATCTAGCAAAGCAAGTCTAGCTTTGACAGAAATCTTCCCCAGGGCAGAAAGGCTAGTCTCAATTACTTGCAATTTCTTGTCCATGGGCTGAAGCCAGAGAATGTGTTAGTTTGGTTCAGGTTGTTGGATATGTGACAGGAAAAATCAGACCACACTCCAAAGATTATCAGATAATTGTTATATTTAACCACAAACTAACAACTGAAGATTTATAAAGGATTCAAGATACTTGGAAACTGGGAAATTAACCTAAATGTATGGATTTATTCCTTTTCCTAAAAAAAAAAAAGTATACTACTGTCTTGAGATAATTGTCTCCTTTCCCCTTCCATTCTTATTTATCTGTATGATCAGTATGGACCTTTATCTGAGGTCAGTATGGATAATGGGCCAAGAAACAGTTCCCAAGTATGTGCATTATAAATACATCTCTGATACTGAATTACTTTGTCACCTTGGACAAAAGACTTAAATTTGATTTGCCTCAATTTCTTTAACTACAAAATGGTACCAGCTAAGATCCATTCCTGGTCCTAAAGAAGCTGCTATTAAAGTAACTGAAAAATGAATAAAAAATTTTTCTCTTGGCCAATAATATTTTTCTAAAGTATATTTTCTACTAAAGTATAATATGAAACAATGAAACCAATGACAATATTACTAAAAGTTGCCCTGCTCACAGAAATGTCCCATATTTGATCCCATTCAAGGCTTATGGTTGTTTCAAGTGTATTTTTTTTTTATATGGATGATGGATTTTGGTATTTGTTTTTGTCTGTGTGTTCCTCATAACTAACAAAATGCCATTTGTAGAGCTATCATTTAATAAAAGTTTGTTAAATGACTGACTGATTAAATGACTGTTAAAGGAAAGAATAGAGAAAGATGGAGACATTTTCCTCAAGTTGCTTATCTTCTAATGGAAGGTGTGTACAAAGCATATACATATATAATTATAATTCAAGTTATAATCAGAAAAGTGCATAGAAGAAGATAAATAGAGTTACAGGAGGAAATTGAGGAGAATAGGAAAACCTATAGCCACAGCCTGGGGGTGCAGTGGGAGTGGAAAAGGTACCCCCACCTTAAAAATGTTTCAAAGGTAGAATTAGAAGGTAACTGTTTGGATGTGGGAGAGAAGGAAAACTAAAAGGTGATTCTGAGCTGCCTATTCACTGAATGGGCATTCCCTCACTTTAAGTGAGCACCTGAAAAGGCCTTGCCTTGCCTTGGTCAACGTCCCCCGTTGCATCCTGGGTCATCTCCAGTCTTCCCGATGAATATCTGGCTACTGGATCTGGATGGCTCAGGAGGAGAAAGCAAGGCTGGTGACCTTGCACAAAACAAAGTCAAGTGCAAGTCATGTCATCATTTCTCTGATGTCATGGTCCTCTTCAAAAATGAAGGATGAACACAGGTGTAACCAAAAATTGAAATAGTAGAGTTGGGTTTGGAGAAGATAATAATGAATTTAGTTTCAGATGTGTGATAGGCATATTTGCAAGACGGTCAAGGGAGGTATTTGACTCAGATGAAATTTGAGACAAGTATTTAGGGAAAAAAAGTCAGGCTAGTATTTAGATTTCACAGTCATTTGCCTAGAGGTAACCATCAAAACCATGGCTAATGAAGTCCTTTTGGGATTTTGTGAGACATGGTATCAAGGATCAAGATGTTTAAGATTGAGCCTTGATGGATGCCCATATTTAGAGGGTGAGAATAAGGAGAAGATAGCCAATGAGGTCTATAAAACAGGGGTTGGAGAAATAGAAACAAAGTCAAGAGAAAGAAATGTTATAGATCCAAGGAAAAATAAGGGGAGAATAATAGGATGCCATGAGGGTTCAGTTTAGATAGCATAAATTCATACTGTACACAATCAGAGTTTTGTGACTTCCTCCAGAAACACTTTTTTTGGCACTTTGAGGAAGGCCAGCAGGTAGTAAGGATTACCCAAGGAGCCAGAGCTGTAGAATTGTGGGAAAAGCAGAATATTACTGAGGGAAAGGTATTTAAAATAAGAGGTGAGTTCACCATTGCTAAATTTTATTTTCATATTCTCACATAACTTCCTCCAGTATTGTTTACAATGTTCTTTTGACTGTTTTCTGTAAAAATGTGTGTGTTTTAAAATGTACAAATAATGTAAGCATATGTATCTTTGGGGTAAGAGAAATATTATGGGCAAGATAATATATCGTACACAGACTATCTAAATTTTGTCAAAATGTCTCTACTTTTACTTGTGGAGTATGTTGTACCACTTTAGCATAACTTCACTTAACTGGTGAATACACATTTCCCACTCACAATGGGCGAGAAAAACTATCATTCTGTCACCTTCTTCCTTCCCAAAGTCTTATTTTTAGTTCAGCCTGATTTAGGAATCTGTAGTACATCGGCACTTTTCTGCATTCTCTGAAATGGAACAACTGTTACTCAGTCGTTTTTCAGTCATTTGAACTCTTCATGACCCCTTTGGGGTTTTCTTGGCAGAGATACTGGAGTGGTTTGCCATTTCCTTCTCCAGATCACTTCACGGATGAAGAAACTGAGGCAAAGGGTCCCACAGTAAGTGTCTGAGGTCAGACTTTTGAACTGAGGAAGATGAGTCTTCCTGACTCCAGGGCTCCATTACACTCCATTACACCATTTAGAGGGGCCAAGAAATCAAACAACACAGATCATCGCTCTGCCTTCTTGGAAGCAAATATGCCTCTTTTTCCTACCTTCACTGATGTGTCAAAGACTGTCCTCTATAGTATTATATTAGAGTTCTGTATGTCTAACATTGGGACCACAGAATAGGCTCCTCACAGCGTAGGAAGGACATATGTAATGTAAATGGACAGCTAAGTGACACAATGGATACAGTCCAGGACTTGAAGTCAAGGAGATCTAAGTTTGAATCCTGCCTTATAGACTTACTAGCTATGTTACTCTGACCAAATCACTTAACCTCTTTGTGCCTCAGTTTCCTTATCTATAAAATGATGATAAGAATAGGAACTCTTTTGCAGGATTATGAAGATTAAATCAATTAATATATATAAAGGCAAAAATTAAAGAACTATATAAATCTTAGCAGTAGTAGTAGTAGTAGTAGTAGTAGTAGTAGTAGTAGTAGTAGTAGTAGTAGTGGTAGTGGTAGTAACTATAAAAATTCATACAAGTAAGTGATATTATATGCATTATATATGAACAATTAAATTTAAATATAAAAATGAAATAATTTTGGAGGTTTGAGAGACAGGACATAATAACCTTTTAAGTGGACCTTTTAAAAATTTAAATGGAAATTTTAAATAATGAACCTTTTAATAAAAACCTTTTAAAGTGAATTCTTAGACTTTAATTAGAGAAATATTATTTTTTTCTTCTGAAATATGCTAAGATCTTTCTTTTTATCACTATAGGGAACTCCCTTATCCCAAAGAGGCTAACCCATCTATGATTTAGGAGGTAAGTCTTTAGAGCTAATGAAAATGAAGTGACATCTTCTGGTTTCCACAGCTAGTTAGTGTCAGAAGTGAGATTAGAATCTAGTTCTTCTTGATTACAAATCCCAAGCTCTATGCACTATACCAAACTACCACTGTTTTTAAAATAAAGTTTTAAATTTTAACCAGGGCTTAAATTGCACTTCAAAAGATGGCCAGGATCTCCCCTTCAGTAACTATTTTTACATTGGGCAATTCCTTGTGGTGTAGAGAAAGAAAAAAGGAAATAAATTGCATCCTTCCAGAAGGGGTGAAGCATCTGAAACAACAGCAAAAATACACACAAAATCAACAAAGACTTGATCTATTTTTTTTAAAAGAAAACACTTCAAAGGTTTTGAAAAGAGGGTGCGGCTGGATGGCTCATTGGGCCCTACACTGGCTTGTCCTGGTCACTGGCTCGTAGTCGTGTCTGTTTTCCTGCCTTTCTGATGCTCTGCTCTCCATAGCTCTATAAACCACCAGCCTCCACCCACAATCACATTTGAGAATGTTTCCTGAGATGTGGTTTCTGCCGTTTGGCTTTGCTTTTCTCTCTGGCAGGAGGTTCAAACTCTGCTAATCTTCCCCTTTGTTAGTGGAGGAATAGATTCCCTGGACTCAGCTCTTCCTTTACTCCTGGTTTGTTTAAAGTTAAGTTTTGTTGGCAGCTCTATGGGAGGGAGGAGGAAATTGTTTCAAATCTCTCAAAAAAATTATCTCCAGAATTCATCTCTCCCTCCCATCTTACATATTGAATTAGATAATGCATGGAATTTAAGGTAGGTAACCTTTTAATTATATAGCCCTCCATATTGGAGATATTTTTTCTATTTAATTAGGTAGGTTAAGGTAGAAATACTATTTTTCACTTATTCAACCACAAGTTATTTCAATTTCTTTCAAAAGAAAAAAAAGAAACAATTTTTGAAAAATTTAGATTTTGCCATTTCTGTTTATATTTATATTAAAGGCTTATGGATACCCCTGATTCTTTGTCTTTCTAAATAGAAAAGAGTGAAGGAAATTAAAAAGTGTAATAGTTTACTTTTCACTTGAAAACATTAGAAAGGAAGATAAAAATCTGACAGATTGATTCTATAAAGAAAGGAAAGAAAGGGAGAAGAAATGGAGGATGAAGAGAGGAAGGAAGGAGGAAAAGAAAGAAAGGAAGAAAGGAAAAAGAAAGAAAGAGAAAAAAGTAAGAAAGAAAGAGAGAAAGAAGGAAGGAAGAAAAGAAGGAAGGAAGGAAAAAAGAAAGAAAGAAAAGAAGGGAGGAATTTTGTGTTAGGCAGTATGCTAAGCCCTGTGAATATAAATGTAGTAAGTAAAATGAAAGATACTTCCTTCCAGGAGCTTACATTCCAATGGGGAAGACAAAACATTAAGTAAAGTTGGAAAGGGATGGAGTCTTGCTTCTGCCTTTTCTCAAAATGAAGGTTATTGGAGTCATTCAACAGTGGGAGAAGAGGACTGTGGGGGTGGAGATAGTGGCATAGTCTGAGGTAATTCTTGGAAATAGAGGAAACTAAGTCATCACCATCCCTTGCTCAGGGGGCAGAGATCTTTAGACACTCATGGCAAAGGAAAGGAGTGTGGGACTCTCAGGACAAAGGAGGAGAGGAGAATCATCCCCTAGGCCCAGCCAGATGGGGCAATAGTACCTACTACATCTTCAATTCCCTTCCACAAATGATGAGAGATGGGCTCCATTTAAATGGACAAGCTGAGAGATGTGTCTGATCTTGTGATTTCCCAAGGATGGAGCAGAAGCTTGGGGAGGCCTTACTTCCATTTGGGTTTTTCTTAAGTTTAGTCTGTAAAGAACGCATTTTGCAGATTTAATATTATATCTCCTAAATATCTATGGTTAACGCTGAACTTATGACTCAGACTGTCCTTTCGTTTGTTACTAAAGGGTGCAATACAAACAACATAGAAGAGAAAGACTTTACTAGCCAAGGGCTGGGAGGTCAATATAAGCAAGGTTAAAGAATTACTCTCTAACTGAGAGCATAAGCATGAGACATTCCATAATTACACTTCTAAATATAGAATCAATATGAATTTTTGTGTAGGTCTAGCTCATAGATGAAAGCTAAGGTTACACACAGAAAAGTTTCCTAATAATTACTGTTATACAAAAGTCAAATGGGCTGTCTTGAGACTTAGCAGGTTGCCTGTGGTTGGGGTTCTTTGTAGAGTCTAGACTGGTTGCTAGTTAGATGTCTTGATGTGATACTAAGTGAACTGGATGATCCCTGACAAACCCACCAAATCTGCTATTATGTGGTTTTGTGATTCTGCAATTATTATAGCATAAAATAAATAATATTCCAAAGGGTAGCCTATAAAAGGTTTAAATCCTAACAAAATGCCAATTGATATGGGCTACCTTTCCCAAATTCAAGTTAACTTTTCAACATTTTTTCCTGGAGGCAAAGAAAAAAAGTTAATCCTATATGCATTAGCTATTTATATTACAAACTTTATAGGACTAGCCAGATGCTTGATATAAATGGTCTTTTGTTTGATTTTTTATGGATTAAACTAAGGGGAAAGATTATTAAGAGAAAGTTTTAATTATAGTGCATTTGTTTTAGTAAATGTTATAAAGGATTGTATAGTATTGCACAATGTTTATATTATATCTACTTTAAAATGATGGCATCTATATAATTGAAATTTAATAACCATTTAGAAAATTAGACAGCTGAAACAAGATTGTTACCAGTGTTTGGACTTTGCTTGAGTTTATTAAGCAGTGTGTTTCATGATAAGGCCCCTCAGTTTTTTGGTTTCAGACTACATAATAATGCCACCTGCAAACTATTTAGCTATGCCATCATCAGAGGAATGAAAGGGGCAATGATGGTGGAAAGTTGGTTCAGTTTTTTTCTCCTGAATCTTTACCAGTGGGAAACATTTATGAGCGATGTCTGGCACATGAGTCTACAGTTAGTTTAGGTAGAATGACATCTTGGTATATGTTTGGTAGTCAGGCATAACACTGGAGAGGCAAGAAAGCATCAAAATATCTAATTTGGTATATGATGTCTATGAGGGAAGACAAGCATAGATTCTGAGTTTATCCTAGGATACAGATCAGAAGTGATTTTAATCATTTAATTATTTGTATCAAGTTAAGTGGCACAGTGAGTATGAGTGCTAAATTTGGAAACAGGAAATCTAAATTCAAATTTCCTCCTCAGATTCTTACTAGTTCTGTGATTCTGTGAAAGACACCTAATCTTTCTCAGCCTCAGTCTGTTCATCTGTTGAATGGGGTAATAATATCATCTAACTCCCAGGGTTGTTGTGAAAACAAAATTAGATATTTGTAAAGTACTTCACAAGCCTTAAAGTGTCATATGGGTTTATAAGCACACACACACACACACACACACACACACACACACGTATGTAATTAGTTGTAGTTTAAAAGTTTTCATAAGTAACAGTCATCTTAGACTATTTTTGAATGAAAAAAAGGGAGGATAAATCTTATTTAGTCTTCCTTCAAATCTTTTTAATCTAAGCAATGCACATTTGATAGCTGTTATTATAATACCTAATAATGTCATACATAACACTATTATAAATGACATATCAAAAGACATACTGCTTGATTGTATGTATTCCTTTTAATTACAACTTTAAAATAAGTTATTTTCATTTTAAAATATTTTACTTCTAGTATTCCATATGTCTTCATTCATTCAACAATATATTAAATTAGGTGATATAATATGTGAACAAAATAATTATAAGAAAATAATATGCAAAAGCATAGATTTGGGGAGTATCTTAGAGGTTGCAAAGGGAAGGGACTATCATTTACATCTCTTTGTACCTCTAATAGCACAATGTCTGGAACTAGTTGGTGATTAATGAATTTTTACTGATCCATTATTACTCTTATAAACAAAATAGCATTATTATTTTAATAAACAAAATTCATGTCAGAAAAAATATAGTCATGCCTCAATTAACTTAGTTTTTAGTGTTTCATAAATAAAGAATTCTAATGAATGATTCTGAATTTTCTTAATAATTGAGTGAAAGCATCCTTCCCTCTTTCCTCTTTCTCCATCCATACAGGAGTCCATGTCTTTCCTAAATCTGTATCTATCTTGTCTAAACAATTTGACCAACAAGATTTGATTTTTTTTTTGAATTTCTAAAGAAAACAATTTACCAAAAATAAATTCTTATATTTCCCAATTTTTCATTGCTATAACAAGACATTTTAAAGAAACTTAATTAAAAAAAAAACAAAAACTAAATTGGTCTCATCACTGTAGCTAAGCACATTAAAACTAAAAAAGAGAAATAAAATGTTTAAACTCAAGTTTCTCAAGTCAAAAGGGAAAAGTTTGGGACCTCTCAGAAAATGGTAGTCATCTTAAAACGAAGTTTTTATAGAAGACTACAGAGAACTAAAAGACTTTTCTAAAAATGGTGGGACATTTAGAAAGTACTTATGGAAAGACTTTGGTTCAAAGATTCATCATAAAAAATAAAAATGTGACATTGCCTTTAGTTCATAGATAGATAATATACCTTGACTAATGATTGAATATATAAAATATACTTCATATTCAAAATTCATTTTTTTAAGTTGTTATCAAAAGATTAAAAAGCTAAAAGATCCAGAAGCACTTGAGGAATAACAACTTAATACTTAAAACTCCAACTTTTTAAAAATGTCATTTAAAAAATAATCCCCTAAGGGAGGAAGGATGAGAGGAGTTTTGCCCTAAAGCACTGACCTGGGGCAGTAGGGGTAGTTTCTCTCTAGGTGGGCATGCTTTCTCTCCACATTAATTAGTCACTGTCTATAAGACTTTTGATTCTTCACCATCTGGTGACACTGTGCAAGTGCAATCACCGCAGGGACACATCAACATGGCATTTTTCCTAAAGTGCTTTCCTGCCTCCATTCCTCCATCCTTATCCTTATAAGGGATATAATTAGACTCTCTGGAAGGCATGTTTCTCCATCATTTCCACTTTCTTTATAAATCCATTCCTGAAGTAAAATTGTTACATACACTTACTGTTCTTCTCCACTCAATAGTTTTCAACTCAGAAAGAAAAGTCCCAACTCCCCTTTTGCTGCCACCTCTCTTAGTCAAGTCAATAACAGTTCAAATTTGCATATGCAAACTAGATTATCTCAAGAAGTGCTGGTCACATTTTTTATGCTAAATCATGAATGGTTTTTCTTTATTTGAAGGGTGGACATGGCTAGGAATGAACTCATCTTGGGTGCAGAAAGGTCACAGGACTCCATCTCAGGCTGTGTATGTAAATGACTTTTCTGTGAGAACTTGAGCTGATGGACTTGTTGGGTGGATAACTAATAGAATGGTTTGGTTGGAGATAGTCCTGACAGGAGAAAGAGCCTGTTCCCTAAAGACTCCAGTGTGTACCCCCACTGCCCTAACAATGTCTGACTCTCCTTGCCCCAGAGGATATGGTGAGCAAGTAATGATTGGGAGGTTATCACAAGCAAAGGCAAATACTATGATAGAGCTTCTGGTAGAAATGAATGGTTGTCTTGCTTCAGTCCTAGGCAAAGATGTGTAAATATTATATCATGGATGCAAGAGATCATGCCTGTTGGGGTAGGGAGAGCTTGGCAGAAAACTCCAAGAAGGAAAGAATTCAATCCTTGACATAGGGAGAAAGCAATGTTATCTCCCTACTTCCCTGTGGAGTGGAGTGAAGTCCAGATTATAATGCATAAACATATTCAGGTACATATCTTCTCCTTACCAATTTCGTTCCTCTGCCTAAGATTTCCTGGCTAACAATTTTAGAGGTTAGGTTGATAAGAGACTGGTTAATTAGTATATAATGACAACTTTTTTTCTTCCTTTATTATATAAAAATATTTACAAAGATTTTACCGAAAGAAGTTAATTTTCTGAATACAATTAGGTATGTAGAAACAAAGCATTTCATGAAACTGTTTGAAATGTGCATATTCTAAAGAAAATCTTTCATATTTTGTTACAAATGTCAATAAAAAAGTAATTACTTTAAAGGTGGATGAAAGTATAACTCTATGGACTTGTTTAATTATGACTGACCTAAGTCAAGAATGCTGATTATGTCAATTTCAAATGATAGATTTATATACTTGATGTTCTCCCTTGCAAATACCAGTTGGATAGGTTTAGGATGATTTAAATCGAAATGTATCTTTGCCATATTATCAAAAAAAAAAAAAAAAACAACCTAAAACTTGATTTAACTGTGGCTTTCATTTGGCTTGAAAGTGGTGCAGAAAACTGTCTATGTTGTAATGTGTACCTTTGGAAATAACATATCACCCCATTGTGCAATATAATAGAGGGGAGGTAAAATGAAAAAATCACTTAACAAGGGGTCATTTAAACATTCTGTAACTTGACTATATTTGAGGCAAAATGTAACATAAGTTATCTGGAAGTATTATATAGTTCTAAAATATAGAAAACATATTACTATACTTTAAAAATTCATTTTTGATGAGTATCTGAGACTATTATTGCCCAAGGAAGAAGGGGGCAAAAATCTCATTTGGTCTTCTTTTCAAAGCTTTTTAATCCATGCAATGCATTTTTGCATATATCTTATAGCCAGCTTTAAGTATTTGTCAAGTGACAGCTTTGATGAAGTCAAAATAGAATGGAAAGTATAAACTGAAGAAAGAAATCCTTATTCTATTTCCATAATCCCAGGCCAGTTTTATAAGAAGATGCTGATAATTTCTCAGGCTGTAAATAAAGCTGAAATGTAACTTTCTTTTAAAAAAATGATTTAAATGATGTGTTTCTGGCAGGTTTTCAGATTTAGCAAGAGAAGTAAAGTATCACTTAAAAACATATTAAACAAATTATATTTAGTTATAATCCCTTATCACTATGTAAAGTCTTTAATTACTCTGCAGACATTAATCCTGTGAAATAGAAAGGGATTTACAAGAATATTAGATGTTTTATTAGAAAAAAAAATCTTGTGTCTTGTCTTTACCAACCAATGCTTTTGGGTTTGCTTATTAAAAACAACAAATTAAAAAAAAAACTTCTTATGAAACTCTTCAGCTTTCTTATGTCTCTTGCACATGTCATTTGGGAAAACAAAATAATTTATTTATTTTTGAAAATATTTATCTCTCCCTCCAACTGCTACCTGCACTCCTTGCTCCCGCGAGCAATAGGAAAAGCAAAAACTTGTAATTGACATGCATATTATATAGAGCAAAACAAATCCTCATATTAGTCATTTCCAGAAATCCATCTACTTGATGTCTTTTCACTGGCTGTTTCCCATGACCAGAATATCCTGTCCCCTCATCTCAAACTTCTGTCTTCCTTTTCTTTGCTCAAGACTCATCTCAAATCCCACTTTCCACATGAGGTCTTTCCAGGTCTTTTATTTCTAATAGACTGCTCTTCCTTAGTGTTTTCCCTCTGAAATTACCTTTGCTTTATATTGCATATTTCTTGCATGTTTATTGTTGCTTATTTGTTTTCCCCCATTGGAATGAGAACTCCTTGATATTACAAACCTTGTATTTACTTTATTTCATATGCTCAGGTTCAACATAATACCCCACACATTGCAAATGCTTTATAAATGCTTGTTGATTTATGTTTCTTTTGTTTGGTTGTTTCAGTTGTGTCTGACTCTTTGTGTCCCTATCTTGGGTTTTCTTGGCAAAGATATTGGAGCAGTTTGCCATTTCCCTCCCCAGAACATTTTGCAGATGAATAAACTGAGGCAAACTGGGTTAAGTGACTTGCCCAGGGTCACACAGCTAGTATCCAAGGCCAGATTTGAATTCAGATCTTCTTGACTCTAAGCCCAGTGTCTGCCCACTGTATCATATGACTGACAGACATGATTTATAAACCTCATTAATAAGAAAAAAAAGGACTAGGAAATATTCAAATTACTTTTCTCAAGTCACATAGAATAATTGAATTTAGGAGATTATATCAAATATTACTCTTCTCCATGATAGTGGATAGAGCCCTGGGTGTGAATTGAAGACAGAAAAATCTGGGCTCACATTCTACTTCTGATGCTAACTAGCTATGATGTGATGTGGTCAAGCCATTTAACCTGTGTGAGCCTTGAGTTCTTTTTTTTTTTATTTTTTGTACAAAGGAATAATGATTACTGTAGTAACTACCTCACTGAACTGAGGGAGCTACACAGTACAGTGGATAGAGTATTGGATCTGAGGTCAGGAAAACATAAAAGCAAATTTTGAAACCTTTCTATGCCTCTGTTTCTTCATTTGTTAAATGAGGATACTAATAGCACATTTCCTGGGTTTTTGTAAAATGAGATGAAAATCATAAAGTACTTTGAAAACCTTAAAGTTCTATATAAATATTGTTATTGTTCTTCTAGGTTTACATGAGATAATGTGTCAAAATCACTTCATAAAATTTAAAGTGCTATTATATAAATATCTGCTACAATTATTATTTTATATCTTAAGCTCAGATCTCTTCCATCTTAGACTATAAGGTCCTTTCTTTTTTCTGCTGTATAAAGACCAAACTCCAAGGACTGCTATGAGTGATCCAAATTCATAAAGCAGTAAATAAAAATTGCAGAGAATCTTGACTGAAGTACCCTCAGAATATTATTATTAATGATTATTATTTATTATTATATATGAAATGAGTCCTCCAAAAATCAGTCTTGTAACTTCATCCTCTACCAGGGAAACAAAGGTTAAGTAATAATAGTAATGGTAATTGTGATGATTTTAACAGCTATCATTATAATTCAGAAATGATTTTGTTAATGCCTTTCATTTTTGTATGACTATACTTTAAACCAAATATGTAATCCATACTACCCTGGGATTGTAGTCGTGAAATTGTTACCTGTCTCACAAAGGGCATGAATGCATTCTTTTCAGCATGGGAGACTTCCTCTCTGAATCATATGTGCCACTGGAAAGAGTGTATCCTCTTATTTCCTAGATTCTCCACTGAAACTCGCCAACAACTTAGTGGCTTCAGGTGGAGGAAAGAAAAACAACTATGAACTTAAACCAAAAGAAAAGGGATAAGGGAGGAACAAAGAAAGACCAAAGGATGGAAGAGGAATGGGAGGAAAATAAACATGTATTTAGAAAATTAGACTAAGCTCCCAAGACAGTGTCAGAAGGTATCAAGGGAGTCATTCAATTAATATTTACTGAAAAAGTATTCTTCTTGGAACACTGGATTATTATTTTGGGAAGAGGAGAAACTTCTGAAGCTTTTACAGTTGAAGGATAAGGAAATGATATAACTCTTGAAAAAGTTTATATGGAAGACTTCATCCTAGTGGTGTAAATAGAATATGTAAATGGTGAGAAGACAGAGAAAAGTGATAAATGGATATAACACAATAAGAAGAAATGGTATGGATTAGAAAGCAAGCATTGACATAAAATATCTCTGATACAAATTCTATTACCCAGAATCTAAAGTAAATTGATACATATATGAGATGTAGTTATTCTATAACATACAAATAGAAAGATATTAGAAGTTTTCAAAAGAAAATTATAAATGATTTGGATGATAAAATGTTCAAAATCACACTGATGAGGGAATTCCAATTTAAAAGAATTTTAACTATTTACCTCATATTAAAATGTCAAAGACAGCAAAAGATTAAAAAGAAAATCAATAAATGGGAGGGAAGGGAATTCTGTGGGTAAACAGGCAAACTAAATATTTATTTCTCTCTCCCTTCCTTCCTTCCTTCCTTCCTTTCCTTCCTTCCTTCCTTCCTTCCTTCCTTCCTTCCTTCCTTCCTTCCTTCCTTCCTTCCTTCCTTCCTTCCCTTTCCTTCCTTTCATCCACACAGGGCATCATACCCTTACCTTCAGATGTTCTGCACAAAGTAACGTAAATTTTGGTTTCTGAAACCTCACAAAATATCTTAGAGTTTACAGATTAGCTTTATTTTCCCTTAAGGACCATGCCTTAAACCCATGTCCATCTAGTAAGAGAGGAAAGGTGGTGACCAGAGAATAATCTCAAGACAAATCACTCCCAAAACACAACACAAGGGAATGGAATCCTGAAAAGGATTAAGACTGTCCTTATCAAGAAGAGAAGAAGTAGCATAAATATTGAATAATACCTGCCTGACCCTGTGCTATCCAAGGATGCTCAATGGTCTGACATGTTTGATTTCATCACCATTTTCTCATGACAAGAAAGTAATTTTATGTTGCTTAAATCAGGGTTCATTAGTAAATGGCATTTTCACTCCTAACTACTTGTAACCTCAGTGAAATTCAGGAACTGAATGATCATAGATCTGACTGAACAACATTTAACTTTAATTCTGAAGGTGTTTGGTGAATTCCTTTCATCTATTTCACCTATTCGTTTATCTTACTCTTTTTGAAAAAGTTTGTAAAGGGATTATTCGGAAGAAAAAAATGGGATAAAATCCTTTTTTTGCATTTTTTTCTCGAAATTTTATGACTTAAACACTTTAACTATTGCCTTCTTGTTGCAAGTATCTTGTTTATGAAATAGTAAAGACTTTGTCCAGTTATCTTTTGATCTTGCTTTGCGGTATGTTTTGCCACATTCTCATGTTTTGTTTTGTTTTTTCAGGCTGAGAATTTTATTTGCCATCAATTCTATTTCTTTACCGAATGTTTCTATTTGTCCTTGTTCATAGTTTTGTTATCAATTTCTCTCGTTTTATTTTTTTCACTGATAATAAATCTCTCATTAAAGATGTCATGTCTTTCTTTACCAATGCCAGATTCTTCATTTCCTTGATAATATTTTTTTGGTCCATTGCAGTGTGTCTTCTGCTGTGTTTAGCTTTGGTTCTGGAATTACTGTTGATGGTAACTTATTGTTTACTTTTCTTTTATTGCGTTCTCATTGTGATATTTTAATACACAATATTTATTCAATGTTTCATCTTTTCCCTTTACATTATTTTCTCCTTGTTTTTCCCCTTCCTTACTGAAAAGTATTTTTCTTTTCTTTTTTAATATAAATTTATTTATTTGACTTTTTACATTCATTTTCACAAAATTTTGGGTTCCAAATTTTCTCCCCATTGATACCCTCACTCCACCCCAATACACCGAGCATTCTAATTTCCCCTATCACCAATCTGTCCTCTCTTTTATCATCCCTCCCTTCTCTTGTCCCCATCTTCTCTTTTGTCCTGCAGGGCCAGGTGACTTTCTATTCCCCATTAACTGTATTTCTTTTTTCCTAGTAGCAAGAACAATACTAAACAGTTGTTCCTAAAACTTTGAGTTCCAAATTCTCCCCATCCCTCCCTCCCCATCCATTCCCTTTGGGAAGGCAGGCAATTCAACATAGGCCCTATCTGTGTAGTTTTGCAACTGATTTCGATAATAGTCGTGTTGTGTAAGACTAATTGTATTTCCCTCCATCCTATCCTGCACCCATTGTTTCTATTCTGTCTTTTGATCCTCTCCCCTTCCCAAGAGTGTTGACTTCAAATTGCTCCCCTCCTCCCATTGCCCTCCCTTCCATCTTCCCCCCCCACCTTGCTTATCTCCTTCTCCTCCCACTTTCCTGTATTGTAAGATAGGTTTTCATACCAAAATGAGTGTGCATTTTATTCCTTATTTTAGTCGAATGTGATGAGGGTAAACTTCTTGTTTTTTTCTCAGCTCTCCTCTTTTCCCTCCACTAAAAAGTCTCCTGCTTGCCTCTTGAATGAGACATAATTTACCCCATTCCATTTCATCCTCTTTTCTCCCACTACATTTCTCTCTCACCATTTACCTTAATTTCTTTTAAGATATGGTCCCATCCTATTCAATTCACTCTGTGCTCTCTGTCTCTGTATGTGCATGTATGTGTATGTGCGTGCACCATGTACATGCGTGTGTATGTGTGTGTGTGGTCCCACCAACTACCCAGATACTGAAAAGTTTTAAGAGTTACAAATATTGTCTTTCCATGTAGGAATGTAAACAGTTCACCTTTGGTAAACTGTCAGAAGTCCCTTCTGGACTTCTCTTTGCTGTTTACTTTTTCATGCTTCTTCTCATTCTTGTGTTTTGAAAGTCAAATTTTTCTTTTCAGCTCTGGTCTTTTCATCAAGAATGCTTGAAAGTCCTCTGTTTCCTTGAAAGACCATCTTTTCCCCTGAAGTATTATACTCAGTTTTGCTGGGTAGGTGATTCTTGGTTTGAGTCCTAGTTCCTTTGACTTCTGGAATATCCTATTCCATGCCCTTTGATCCCTTAATGCAGAAGCTGCTAGATCTTGAGTCATCCTGATTGTATTTCCACAATACTGGAATTGTTTCTTTCTAGCTGTTTGCAAGATTTTCTCCTTGACCTGGGAATTCTGGAATTTGGCCACAATGTTCCTAGGAGTTTCTCTTTTTGGATGTCTTTCAGGCAGTGATCGATGGATTCCTTGAATACTTATTTTGCCCTCTGGTTGTAGAATGTCAGGGCAGTTTTTCTTGATAATTTCATGGAAGATGATGTCTAGGCTCCTTTTTTGATCATGACTTTCAGGTAGTTCCATAATTTTTAAATTGTCTCTCCTGGATCTATTTTCCTGGTCAGTTGTTTTTCCAATGAGGTATTTCACATTCTCTTCCATTTTTTCATTCTTTTGGTTTAGTTTTGTGATTTCTTGGTTTCTCAGAAAGTCATTAGCCTCCATCTGTTCCATTCTAATTTTGAGAGAACTATTCTCTTCAGTGAGCTTTTGAACCTCTTTTTCTATTTGGCTAATTCTGCTTTTGAAACATTCTTCTCCTCATTGGCTTTTTGAACCTCTTTTGCCAATTGAGTGAGCCTATTTTTCAAGGTGTTATTTTCTTCAGCATTTTTTTGGGTCTCCTTTAGCAAGGTATTGACCCATTTTTCATGTTTTTCTTGCATCTCTCTCATTTCTCTTCCCAGTTTTTCCTCCACCTGTCTAACTTGATTTTCAAAATATTTTTTGAGCTCTTCCATGGCCTGAGCCCACTGGACATCCCCCTGGGATGTCTGGGATACAGAGGCCCCGGCCTCCACGTCTTTCCCTGATGGTAAGAATAGTTCCTCGTCATCAGAATTGAAAGGCGGGAACTTCTGTGCCCCATCAAAGTAGCTTTTTATAGTCTTATTTTTCTTCCCTTTTCTGGGCATTTCCCAGCCAGTTACTTGACTTCTGAGATTCCTGTCCACACCTGCCTAGGTCCGCCCAGCTAGTGCTTGGGATCTGAGATTCAAATGGGCTTTCAGTGGCAGGCACAGCTGCTATTCAATGTGAGCTTTAGTTCTGGTGCTGGGGTGGGGGCAGGGCCATCTCCCAGGCTCAGTTCCCTCAGGGGCTTTATGCAGAGACCTTCAGTAATGGAGTGGGTGGGAGCAGGGCTGTTTCCCAGGCTCAGTTCCCTCAGGGGGTTTATGCAGAGACCTTTGGTAATGGCCCTGAACTTCTGCCTGCTGTTCCGAGAGTGCCGGGCCGCCACTGCTGCCTCTGCCGTTGCCTTTGCTGCTGCCTCCCAAAGGGGCCCGAGTCACATAGACACCCTGCTCCCCTCTCAGCCATCTCAGAAGTCTCTCTCACTGACCTGTAGCATGTGTAGGCCGAGGCACCTTTGCAGCCACTGGAGGTTCCGTCCCTGAAGCCTGCATGGATCTGCTCTTCTGGGGCCGCAGGGCCAGGGCAACTCAGGGATGGACTCCACTGTCCAGAGCATAACGGACCCCTGGGGACAGCTCTCCAGGGCTCTCTGGAACGGAAATCTTTTCCACTGTGTTTCTGCGTGCCTTGCAGTGCTCCAGAATTTGTGGGGAGTTCTTTTTGCAGGAAATATATGGGCTGTGGGTTCGGAGCTAGCATATGTGAGTCTTTCTACTTCGCCATCTTGGCTCCTCCCCCCGAGAAGTATTTTTCTTTTGTGGCTCTTCCACTGTCTCTTTATTACCACTGTTTTTCCTTTACAATGTGTTTATTGTGATGTTTTAATTTCTTTTCATATGTCAGATATCAAATTTTTGAGCCATTTCACAGTGCTTTGCTCTGCCCTCTTAATGGAATCATTGAAAATACATTTTGTAGAAAAGAACATAACCCTTGGTCCTGACATGTGCATACATATGTACCATGTTCATATGATATTAGGAACAAAAATGTACAGAAAGGAGAGAGTTGGCCTAATAAATACAAACATTAACAACTTCAAAATTTTCCCAACATTGAAACCTTATTTTTATTATGACTAAGAATGACACTTGCAATACACATTTATCCATACCAAACAGAGGCATTTAAAATTAATGTTTTGGAATTTCAACATTAAATGAATATTTAAGCAAATCTGATGACAGATAAATTTAAATTGGTTTTTCAAGTTATGTCTAGATGATGTAAATCACATATATCTCTTTAAGATTTACACAGCATCTTTCTCATACTAACCCAGTGATACAAGTAGAATAATTGTTATTATTTCACTAATGTAAAAACCAGACCAGAAAGATATTTCCAAATCATCCCCATACTAGTGAAAATTAGAGCTAGGACTCCAGATCTACTTTTCTGCCTTTTTTGAAGTATAAACATATATTCTAACCTAAGAAAAATAACTAAAAACTTAATTGCAACATAAAACAATGTACCAACTATTAAAAAAAAATGACATGTCAAATGTATATTAGTGGGAATACATAGTTCAAATTCAAAAAGTGATTTTAAAAAAAATTTAGTATTCTCTAAAGTAAGACCAGAGAAGGTGCTTCAATGTGTCTTTGATGTTACTGTTATGAATTTTTTTTCCTATTGGTATAGTTTGCAACTCTTCTTATGTTTTCTCATAAAAAAAAATCTATCCTCTAAGATTCTTATCTATGTCTTCTCATAAATCCTCTGTAGAAAGAGCATATTAAATCTATTGGATTCTTTCAACAAAGTTTAACATTATATGTGTATAAGTTCCATGATGAATTATCTATTTCCTTCACTGTTATTATAGGACCAACCTATCTCCTGTTCTAATAAAATATCTCCTGATGGATATTTTTACAATACATTTCATGTGGAAAACTTTGTTGATAATATACCACATATGGTACTTACTTATGTAACATGCTTACTCCTGCCTTACCTTTCTCTTTTATTATCAGGATGAGCTTCAGTTTTGATGGATCTTCAGTTGTGATTTCTCAGAAATTGTGGTATTCTAATATTTGCAGTCATATAGGATCATGTCTAGAATATTGGTATGAAAATTGTTTTTTGTTCATTTCAGAGAAAATCTTGGCATCCTTGAAAATGGAATAAGGACAATGTCAAAAAAGGAGTGTCTTAAGAGCTTGAATTCTGTTAGTCCAATATCTTTGTGGAAATAGGCTATTCACACATCTGGATATCATACTATGAACAATTAATATTTTTCATCCAATTTATATTTGATATGTAGATAGTGAAATCAAATGCCTCTAAATGGTTTTGAATCTTTTTGAGGAGGATCTGTTGTATTCCAGGACTGATGCAATTGGCACAGGATCAACTGCCCATAAGCATTTATTTAGAGGACCTTGTCATTTAGAGGGAATCACTATTTAGGGATTCTACACTGAACATTCTCCATAAAAGTAGAAAATATACTTGATGACTATACTTTTCCTACTTTTACATGTATTTTTAATATTGATAATCAGAGGATCTTAAAACAAATTATCTTTGTTCTTACATCTCTTAAGGGATATAATATGATCTATCTATTCTATATAAATACTTATTCTCTTGTCTTATTTTCATCACAGTTATCATCTGTACATAATAGAGATTATTGTCAAACATGGCTCATAGAGCTGAGATAGCAGGTGCAGAGGGCAATAGTTATATAAACCTCTTTGATCACCTATTTTTGGTAGTAATACTGTCCATATTTTGTTCCCTCAAGTTTTTGGTATCTGACATTCTTTAAGCAAACCTAACAACTGGTTCTTTAGTTCCCTTCTCCCCTGGTTGTGTTACCTCTAACAGTTGTTCTTTCTTTTTTCTTCCTTATGACTTTTACATTTTATCATATAGTGCATCCAAGATTGAGATACCAGAAGACAAAAGTGGTGAATCTACAGTTATGGATAAGAAAAGGAAATTTTCGTATCTATTTCATTTTTAACCTTTAAATGCTTTTGCCAAGTTGTGTTTTATTTGGGTATCACTTTTAAACTTTCTGTAAATTCATTTTTTCCCCCATTTACTCCTTCATGTGTTTAAAAGTACACTGTTCAATAGCTGACATTTAGTCAGCACCATATGTTGAAAGCACTATGCATACAGTATCATATTTGATGCTCATAATAATTCTGCCAGCTAAGAGTAACAGGTGTTATCTTAGACTATCAGACCCTTTCTTTCTTTCTGCTGTATAAAGATCAAAATCCAAGCACTGCTATGAGTGATCCAAATTCATAAAGCAGTAAATAAAAATTGCAGATAATCTGGATTAAAACTTAAATACATATTAAGGAAGAGAAAAAGAAGCATTATAAGCTTAAACATTAAGCTTAAATGTAAAATAAAAGGAAAAATGTCATGTGCATAGCAGAACATAGGATAACATTCAGAATACATAGTAATGACTTATAATTTCAAGAAATTGTTTTCTTTCACCTACTGCTAAGAGGTAAAACAAGCTCCTTGTAAGTAAACACCTTAGCATTTTGCAGCAGAGACCACTCTAATGTGGAAAGAACATTAGACTGTGAGTCAAGAAACCTGAGTTCTAGTCCTTGCTCTGTCACTAATTGTGTGATTTGTGTCAAATTACTTAATTTCTCTGAATCACAAGTTACATATAAAATAGTATTGTAGCAATGGCCTAATTCTTGTAGTTTGGGTTAGATATTGGTATGAAATGCAAGATTCATAGGTGATATGATGGTTCACCTAAGATTTAGTTATGTATATCAAGGAAAGGATATTCAGGATACTTGTGGGGGTCACCCTGGAGATTCAGTTGAAAGTAACTCCTCTACCTCAGTGTTACCCATGTTGCCCATCACAGTTTGCCAGTCAAACGTAAGGAAACCTTGTGGCATTTTTGTACTCATGTGACCAAGAAACTACATCAAGGGTTTGAACCTTTAGTTCCACAAACCAATTAAGTTTCAAGGATGGTTTTGATACATTTTAAGCAAAAGAAGTAGTCCAACATACATGACAGGGATGCTTTGGTTGATATCCCTCCTCCCACAAACGGAATGATAATAGCTATCCAACTATTATACAAAATAGTGCTGTGAGGTTCTTCAAGTCAAGAAACTGGTAATCCATTGTTATTTGTCAAGAAAAGGATGTATTTCTTTAATTTTCTTGATTTTAAATTCAGACATATGACTTCACAAATAACAATCATTGATTCTTTAAGTTGAGCTTAAAAATATAGAACATAATATTACAGAATGATATTTTTACAGGAAGAGTGCAATTATAAACCAAAAAAACCCTCTAATTAACAGGAAAAAAAATAAGTTTAAAGCAATATGCATTTTTTTTTTGCATTTAGTATAAAATAATGGAACCCACAGTAAAGATAATGCATTTGTAATTTAATATAAATTAAAGCATAATGACTGTGAAATACAATGAGACATATCTATGGGCAAATAGTGACTATTTTAAAATCTTTATCTTTAGTATTTTTCATATTGTGGTATTGGGCTATGGTTATTATAAACATATCCAACTCCACTTTCTGTTTACTTTCCATTTTGCCAACAGTAGCAAAATACTTGGATTTCTTTGTCATTTGATTTCTATTTCAACTGAAAAATATTGACATGGTAACCACTCACTTGCCTATTAAATAAGGAAACATATTTCTATACTTGCTTCTTCTTTGATGTTGAAAGAGTTCAAAATGATGTTTTCAATTTTCTTTCTCCTTCAACAAATCACTGCATCAAAAGGTACAAGTTATTTTTACAAGAATTGAGTGTGGAAAATGGAGTAATAGCTTCATTCTGCAGGAGACCATATTACCAGGTTATTCACAGGCAGTAAAAGGGTTGTTTACAGGTAGGAAGACAAATTAGAAACTATGATTAGATTAGTGAATGACACTGGGTTCATATTTCTCTCTCTGTACATGACTATTTCTCTTTTTCTTTCCAAATGCTTTGCCCAATACTGAAGTATTTCAGAACAGATAAGTTTCACAAGCTTTTATCAAGTGCTAACACTATGCAAAGTATAGAAGAAAAGATAGTTCCTGTCCTGAAGGAGCTTACATCCTAATAGAGGAAGACAACTCAGTAAAAACAAAAACTGAACAGAATATGGGGGGAAAGGAAAGAGATGAGGTACAAGTGAGGGGGTCATAGAAGAGCTAAATATAGAGAATCAAGAGTGAAGCTTGGAGAAAATGAAGACACAGTTGACCTGGCCATCTTCCTTTAAATGAGCATTCTGGGAGAAACCTGACAATCAGAAGGAGAGAATGAAGGGGCATTGGGTACATTCAATGTGTAAAGTACAAAGGTAAAGTAAGTTTACAGAGTCCAACTATTTCTATGACATAGTAATGAAAGCCTGAAAAGTCAGAATTGCAGCCTGTGTTGAACTTCATACCTTTTGTAGATAGTTTGCTGGTTCTGAGTCATTTTTGAGACTGATGGTGTTACTGGGATAGTTGAACTCTTATCTTGACTCCTTGCTTTTATATGATTTCTTTATATGCTTTCTTTAGTAGCTTTCTTATCTAGTCTGAAATGAAATGAAATGATACCTCTTGGTATACTCTGTCCATTGTAGGGTAGATAGTAGTTCAATTTTTTAAAAATGTTTTTAGTGCTTTATGTGGTCTGGGAATTTTATACCTTTCTATTGCTAAAAGTAGTTTAATAGTTGGACCTTTAAAGCCCAAAGTTTTTATTTTTTTTAAAATAAAATTTCTCTCTCTAAAGCAGGCATTGGCAAACTGTGGCCAGAGGGCCAAATTCAGCAGTCAGTCGTGTATTTTTTAATGGCCCAAAAAGCTAAGAATACTTTTTATATTTTTTAATATAGTAAAATTTTGTTTTAAAATGTAAAAATCATTCTTAGCTAAGATTCATTCCAAACTAGGCCATATAGCCTGGTAGTTTGCTGTCCCCTGATTTAGAACAATGTATTATAATTATTTGCTTTGATTATAGTCCATTAAAGCTGAAGAATCAGCATGTTGTAGGGAAAAAAATGAATTCAATCAAAGAACAGGGATCTTGGCCAGTGTCTGCCAGTAATAAGAAAATCCCTTAAACTTCTGGCAGATTTTTCCCATCTTCCATCAAAGATTTAGATACTGGATTCTGACACTGCCCTAATTAAGCCTGACTTCTACTTCACTCTAGGGCATGCAGGCACTTTAGATACAAAACTAAACTTTACTAGAGTTCCAGCAGAAGAAGGAAACAGGATTCTGAGGACTTTTTCAGTTCTGTGATTCTATTATTGTTAGGGGCCAAGCTCTGGACCAGCCTTCAGGAGCTGGCTCCACCCTCAGGGAGCTGGCTATGCCCTCAGGGAGGAACATGGGCGGGGCTCTGGCTGGGGATATAAGGAGCTGTCTGGGAGGGATCAGAGAGAGATGTAGAGGATGCCATCAATAAAGTGAAGTGCACTGACATCCTGGCGTGCATGTGTAGTCATTATTCCCTCTGTGGAGGAGGGAATAGCCCTGTCGTGCAGCTAGGCCATACGGCCACACGGCAGGGGCCAGAGACATCCGAAGACCCGGGAAAGGGTAAGTTTACCCAAGCGAAGTCTGGGGGTAAGGGTGCCGCTGTATCCGGGCGAAGGCCGGTGGGGAGCCCCGTGCAAGAGTACCGCCTGGAATAGTGTCCAGGCAAAGACCCCAGAGAAGATTACCATCTGGCCTAGTAGCCAGGTGAAGAGATTACCGTCTGGCCTAGTAGCCAGGCAAAGGCCGGGGAATAGCCCCGAGCATATTATAAATGACAAAATAGATTATTTGTAAAGATGTTATTGATGGCGAAATGGTTTGCATACTAATTTTATGTATCACAAAGACTAATAATGAATGAAAATGGAATCAAATTGGATAAATTAATTACCTAATAAACTAATAGAATTATGAACCTCAAAGATTCAATTAAATTGGACACCTATTATATGTTTAGACAAGATGGAAGATTCTGCAGATACAAAAACAGAAATGAGGCAGTCTTTACACTTAAGTACATTTTGATTGAACAAGTTTTGGTATATGATTGTGATGGAATATTATTGAGCTATAAGAAATTGTGAGCAAGATGGTCTCAGAAAAAAACTGGGAATACTTGAAGTGATGCAAAGAGAAGTGAGAAGAGCTAGATCATTGTACACAATAGCAGCAATACTATAAATAATCAACTGTGAATGACTTAGCTACTCTTATCAATACAATTCTTAAGGACCTATCATGAAATATGCTATCCACCTCCAAAGAAAGATGCAATCTGAATGCCGATTGAAGCATAATTTTTTCACTTAGATTTTTTTCTTTTTTTTTGTAACATGGCTAATATGGAAATATATTTTACATGATTTCATATATATGTATATATATAATTAATATCTAATTTCTTACTTCTAATGGGTGGGAGAGATGTGGTAGAGAGGGAGAGAAATTAGTACTCAATTAAAAAAATTAATGTTAAAAATAAATATTAAAAACACATTCCCACTCTCCTCAAAAGTTATGTGCACAGAGAAGTAAATATGAAAAACAATTGCAAAGTGATTGAGTGGTGGAGGAGAATAAGAAGATTTTGGACCTTTCACTTTAGATGTAAGCCTTCTAGAAACAATTATCTTTTGTTTCCTCATTGCTTTAAAAATAATCTCTTCTACCTTGTAAAAGATGAACTCGCAAGATACTTCTGTTTAAGATCAAATATGTCTTTCTTCTCTTAGCCTCCTCCTTGACCTAGTCAAGGAATAGACCAATAGGGTACTACTATTAAGAGCATCAATCAAAGATCTCCTGCTCTTGTCTTCTCACAACCACAGTTCCATCTTCAGAGATACCAAATTCCTTTCTGAATTTCAAAGAAAGCAGTTAGACCTTTCATAAGGAGAAAAGGATTTTAGCACAGGGTATTGTTTCAGAATTTACATTTAAAGAAAGTTGTATAAGTATTTTTTATCCAAATGAGACAAATAATTTAGACTTAAATATTTACCTAACATCTTTTTGTGGTATGAGACCTAAAGAAGAAAAGGGGTTTGGAGGGAACTCAAATTGCTTCCACATTGGAAAAAATAAAGAAAAGCCTCATGTGAGAAGTGGTACATGAGCATTTACACTATGCCTTGAAAAGTGGTAGAGATTTCAAGAGGCAGAAATGAGTAGAGAAGTCTAGGTAGAAGGGCAGTTTTTGCAAAGACATGAAAGTGGGAAAAGAAAAATTATATACTAGAAGGCACAAAGATGTCAATTTGGTTGGAAGTTACAGTAAATGAAGGGGAGTAGTATAAATTAGTCTGGTAAGATGGGTCTGGGCCAAATTACAAAGCATTCCAAATATCAACTGAGATATTTCCACTTTATCCCAAAGGCAATATGAACCACTAAAACTTATCAAGTTCAGAAGTTACGCGGTCATGTAGCATTCATTTTATTCTCATATGTAGATGAAGAGATAAAGATTAAGAGAACTTTTCTCAACAAACAATTTTAAAAATACTCATATTTTGAACTCCAAACTGCTAATACAGCAGTCCTATGCAGAGCTGATCAAAGTAAAATTTCTCATTGCCTAAGATAAAATTTAAAAGATAGAGTGATCATAAAATACATTTCCTTTAGAAAATGTTAGAAATGTCAGCGAATTTATAGTAGAATTCATTTGCTCTGGAATTGTAGAAAACTACATGACAACTAATTGAAAGCATGAGTAATACAATGTGTGATGTCTTTTGTTCCCACAAAGAAAATCTGCAAAAAAATTTGACTTTAAATTAAATAAAAAGAAAAACATTGTGAATGCATTTTCTTTTAATATAATGGGGACAATACTCTGGTAAGGAACTCAATCTGTTTGCTGTACCAATGGAATATAAAAACAAAAATCTCTAGTACTGCGACTGATTCCTTTTACTGAAGAAGAAAAGACTACTATATATAGTATGCACACACACACACACATACACACACATACAGAGTTACTGTCACGTATATAACTGGTGGACTTCTTCAGGTTCTTTCTCATATCCCTTTTTCAATATACTACATCTGTCTTTTTAAAGAAAAAAGGAGGTCAATTATCTTTTGGCTTCCACCATGTTCTGAAATATTTAATTCCAATCGCTAAAATCCACAAAGTGAAAAATGATAATCCACTTTATTCAGAGAGTAATAAATTTATCTCTTGCTGCTATCTACAAACAGTGGGATTGGAAATTTCCAGCTATTTTTTGGTTTTATTTTAGTGTCTCTCTGTCTCTCTGTGTCTCTCTCTGTCTCTCCCACACACAAGATTGTTATATTTTATTTTGGTCTGTTTCATTTAGTCCTAACCTATGATTCAACAGGTGTGGAGAATTCCTGGCATAGAAACTACTCTGACAATGCAGTCTGGTAGCTAGATGTAACAGAGTTTGAGTGGCCTGGTGGCACTGAGAGGTTAGTGACGTATCTGTTGCTTCACAGCTAGTATATGGCCGGGGGAAAAACTAAAACCAGTTCTTCCTGGCTCCAAGTTTAGTTTTGTATCCACCATGCCATGCTTTCTCTTTTATAAAGGAGTACTAAACTTACCGGAGTAAACGTCATTTAGGATGCATAGGAAAGGGGTAATGGAAAGTTGAAATGATTTTCAAATTTGTTCCATGGAAAATGAAACTTGCTTTTCAGGAAAAAATGGGTAAAAATCATCAATCACAGTATTGGGCCTTGTTCTGAAGCATTTGGGGTTTTCCTGGCAAAGATAATGGAGTGGTTTTCCATTTCCTTCTCCATCTCATTTTACAGTTGAGGAAACTGAGGCAAACAGGGTTAAGCGACTTGCCCAGAGTCACACAAGTAGTCAGTATCAGATTTGAACTCAGGAAGAGAAGTCATCCTGACTGCAGGTCTGGCACTCTATCCACCATGTCAGTTGTTCATACTGGGAATATACAAAGGTAAATTTTAGAGCTCAGTTAAGATCATTTCCATGTTGAGGGACTGGACGTATCAATAGAAGAAACTTCCTCCTTGAGAGTTCCGTGTACTAATGAAATCAGAGATCCAGTTCCTCTCCTATCTCCATTTTCTCAAAATTATCAATATGCATGTCCTTCTCCTGTGTTTGATTAATATGCTTCCGGTTTTCTAGATGAATTCTCTTTGTATGTAACTCATAAGGGTGCAGTCTGTCAAAAACATGCTATTGGCAAAATTGTTTAAAAATCCCTGAGGTTAGAAAACTCAATAAAATGTAAGTGTCCCTCAAAGTTATGTCTTTGTCCTTTCTCTCTTAAATTTTATTCAGTACCCTCTTTTTCTCAGTAATCTAATTTACTCCTTGGCTTCAGTTACTACCCCTCTTCTGATGATTGCCAGATCTCCATTTCCATTCCTGACCTCTCACCCAAGATTCAATCTGTATATCCAAGTTCCTCTTGGACAGTTTCACTTGGATATTTTGCCCAAGCTGATGGAGGTAGAGGTAGAGGTAAGGAAATATAATTTGTTTCTGATGTACATTGACTACACTCTCAGGCATTACACTCCCCACTAGAGCAAAGATGATATGCATTTGCTTTTAAGGGATAGTGAAGAGGAGTCAGGGGGTCTTCTTGCATCCTATATTCCTACCCCTTTAGTAGTAAATTTTATATGAATAAAAGATACACTCTGGAGAGGGCAAGGTAAACTCTTGCAAGAATCATCTACTTTTTGATGTCCCATAATTTTTTTTTAAATAAAAGTTGCATAGATTTTCTTTTCCTGGGTTTGTTCTGAAGTTCAGTGACTGGTTTAATTTTGAACCCTTTGCCCAGCAATGATTAACATGAAATTTCCCTTCAGTTTTTTTAAGAGTTAAGTAAGAGATGATTTTTCAACATGCCTTAGGGAAGGATATAAATTAATTTTGGAAAATGTTTCTTGACTTCCAATAGGATTACTATGAAAAATGCTTCTAAATATAGCCTTTTCTATTTGTTCGTGTTATTCTACTGATAGCATAATGATATCACTACCTTTTAAAAATATATAAATGCCATGTTTTCATACATTTTAATAAAACATATTTGAAGAACCAGGTCCACAAGATTGTTTCATGATGACCAAATGTTTAGGTTCAGTCTTCATGGAGTCTACAAGTTTGACTTACTTCACCATTTTTATCCAATTTTAAAAAGTCAAACTAATTTGACTATGCCATAAAACCACTTTCAATCTACATTCAGAAAATCTTATTTTCATTTGTCATATAACATATTTTCTTCTGGAAGGGATTCAATGCCCTTCTAAATCTTCTGTGACTGTGGCAGTTTGCAAAGTTGGAGGCATGTGATCAAGATTGCTAAGGAGACACTCTAAGGATTGTATGTATGTATATTCTTAGTATCTGTACATGGCACAGTTTATAGTGTTAGGGACTACTGATTATCATATCACCATATCAAATGGCTAGAGTTATTACTGGAAATATCTTTTGGAAAGGAGAAATCTTTCTCTTTTCAAAAGTGCCAGTTATTTTGACTGGGGAAAAAAAGAGTAATTGAGTTTACCCCTAATAATTTTGACCAAAGGCCATTGTAAAACTTCCAGAACAAAAATCAGTCCAATTCAGTTTAAGTTTTGCTATAAAATAGAATAGGGTTGGAATGTGGTTTTTTTTTAGCATAAAAACATGCAGCATTCTAAAGTTTCTTTAATACATGGAAATATCAGACCAAAACAGATGAAAAAATTTAGTCATGGGGTAGAATTTACCTTTTAGTGATAAAGAAAAAGCTCAGATTTTTTTTTTTTTTTTGCATACTCAGTGTAAGGACAACCAATGCAGTTCTGTTTTTTTTTTTCTTATTCTTCTGGATTATCTTATGGAAGAAAGGGAGTAAATCTAGGAGCAAATAACTGAAGGAAAGCAATACTATATTTCTCGTAAATTTATTTTCCCCGCTTACAGTAGAAATGAAAGCCTTTCCTTTGAAAGGAAACTGATGTAAGCATAAAGGTAAGTAGAGGAGCAAAGCTAGGCAGTTGTGCTAAGGCCCACACAGGTTTTGACTTTGAAGTAGGTTCATGAGAGAAGTTATTTCTCACTTTGACAGTATAAAGCAAAAAGAAGGAACACATTAAGAAACTTAATCATAAATTATAAAGAATGGTAGCAAACTTTACCTGTGATTTATTTTTAAGCTTTTCTAAAAAAAATTTTCTTTAACATAGACCTAATACTTCAATGGATCTTCTTGGTAAGGTTAAATTGAGGTTTTTTTTGTTTTGTTTTGTTTTGTTTTGCTTTTTTGCTGACAGTCCTTGTCTTTTTTTTCTAATATAATATAAATTTATTTATTTAACTTTTTACATTCATTTTCACAAAAATTTGGGTTCCAAATTTTCTCCCCATTTATCCCCTCCCCCACCCCAATACACTGAACAATCTAATTTTCCCTATCATCAATCTGCCCTCTCTTCTATCATCCCCATCTTCTCTTTTGTCCTGTAGGGCCAGATGACTTTCTATTCCCCATTAACTGTGTTTCTTATTTCCTAGTAGCAAGAACAATACTAAACAGTTGTTCCTAAAACTTTGAGTTTCAAATTCTCCCCATCCCTCCCTCCCCACCCATTCCCTTTGGGAAGGCAGGCAATTCAATATAGGCCATATCTGTGTAGTTTTGCAAATGACTTCGATAACAGTCGTGTTGTGTAAGACTAACTGTATTTTCCTCCATCTTATCCTGCCCCCCATTGTTTCTATTCTGTCTTTTGATCCTGCCCCTCCCTGAGTGTTGACTTCAAATTGCTCCCTCCTCCCATTGCCCTCCCTTCCATCTTCACCCCCACCTTGCTTATCTCCTTCTCCCCCACTTTCCTGTATTGTAAGATAGGTTTTCACACCAAAATGAGTGTGCATTTTATTCCTTCCTGTACTCGAATGTGATGAGGGTAAACTTCATGTTTTCTTCTCAGCTCTCCTCTTTTTCCTTCCACTAAAAAGTTTCCTGCTTGCCTATTGAATGAGAGATAATTTACCCCATTCCATTTCATCCTCTCTCCTCCCACTATATTTCTCTCTCACCATTTACCTTAATTACTTTTAAGATATTGTCCCATCCTATTCAATTCACTCTGTGCTCTCTGTATGTGCATGCATGTGTGTATGTGTGTGCACGCATGCATGTACATGTATGTATGCATGTGTGCATGTGTGTGTATGTGGTCCCACCAACTACCCAGATACTGAAAAGTTTTAAGAGTTACAAATATTGTCTTTCCATGTAGGAATGTAAAGAGTTCACCTTTGGTAAGTCCCTTATGACTTCTCTTTGCTGTTTACTTTTTCATGCTTCTTCTCATTCTTGTGTTTGAAAGTCAAATTTTCTTTTCAGCTCTGGTCTTTTCATCAAGAATATTTGAAAGTCCTCTGTTTCATTGAAAGACCATATTTTCCCCTGAAGTATTATACTCAGTTTTGCTGGGTAGGTGATTTTTGGTTTGAGTCCTAGTTCCTATGATTTCTGGAATATCCTATTTCATGCCCTTCGATCCCTTAATGTAGAAGCTGCTAGATATTGTGTTATCCTGATTGTATTTCCACAATACTGGAACTATTTCTTTCTAGCTGCTTGCAAGATTTTCTCCTTGACCTGGGAATTCTGGAATTTGGCCACAATGTTCCTAGGAGTTTCTCTTTTTGGATGTCTTTCAGGCAGTGATCGATGGATTCCTTGAATACTTATTTTGCCCTCTTGTTCTAGAATCTCAGGGCAGTTTTCCTTGATAATTTCATGAAAGATGATGTCTAGGCTCTTTTTTTGGTAATAACTTTTATGTAGTCCCATAATTTTCAAATTGTCTCTCCTGGATCTATTTTCCAGGTCAGTTGTTTTTCCAATGAGGTATTTCACATTCTCTTCCATTTTTTCATTCTTTTTGTTTTGTTTTATGATTTCTTGGTTTCTCAGAATGTCATTAGCCTCCATCTGTTCCATTCTAATTTTGAGAGAACTATTCTCTTCATTGAACTTTTGAACCTCTTTTTTCCATTTGGCTAATTCTGCTTTTGAAAGCATTCTTCTCCTCATTGGCTTTTTGAACCTCTTTTGCCAATTGAGTGAGCCTATTTTTCAAGGTGTTATTTTCTTCAGCATTTTTTTAGGTCTCATTTACCAAGATATTGACCCGTTTTTCATGCTTTTCTTGCATCTCTCTCATTTCTCTTCCCAGTTTTTCCTCCACCTGTCTAACTTGATTTTCAAAATCCTTTTTGAGCTCTTCCATGGCCTGAGCCCATTGGATATCTATTTCAGATGTTTGAAGTACAAAGGGCTTGACTTCTATATCTTTCCCTGATGGTAAGCATTGTTCCTCGTCATCAGGAATGAAAGGCAGGAACATCATTTCCCCAAGAAAGTAGCCTTCTATGGTGTTATTTTTCTTCCCTTTTCTGGGCATTTTCCCAGCCAGTTACTTGACTTCTGAGATTCCTGTCCACCCCTGCGTAGATCTCCCCAGCTAGTGCTTGGGGTCTGAGATTCAAATGCTGCTTCCCAGCCTCAGGGCTTTCAGTGGTGGGCACAGCTTCTATTCAACATGAGCTTAAGTTTTGGTGCTCAGGTTGGGGCAGGGCCACCTCCCAGGCTCAGGTCCCTCAGGGGCTTTATGCGGTCTTCAGTAATGGAGCGGAGCTCCTGTCTACTCCAGGAGTCCCAGGCCGCCTCTGCCTCTGCTGCTGCCGCTGCCTCCTGAAGGATCCTGAGTTATGGAGGCAGCCCAGTCCCCACTCAGCCAGCTCAGACGTCTCTCTCACTGAGCTGTAGCGACTGTGGGTGAAGGGACCTTCCTGGCCGCCGGAGGTTCCGTCCCTGAAGCCTGCTCGGATCTACTCCTCTCGGGCCAAGTGGATAGAGGTGGGCTCTGCTGTCCGGTGCCCGACGGACCTTTGGGGTCGGTTTTTCAGGGCTCTCTGGAATGGAAATCTCCTCCACTGCATTGCTGCATGCTTGTACTGCTCCAGAATTTGTGGGGAGTTCTTTTTACAAGGAAAATTTATGGGTTGTGGGTTCCGGAGCTAGCATATATGAGTCTTTCTACTCTGCCATGTTGGCTCTGCCCCTGAGGTTTTTTTTTTTTCAAAGAAATATTTTAAATTTAAAACTTTATCAGTTATACCTAAAACATTTGAAAGCTTAAAATACATGACTGAACTTGTCTTTCTACCTGGTGGCAGTAATTGTAGGTGATAAAATCTGTCAGATTAGGCATATTTAGCACATAATTTGTGCTTAATAAATATTTATTGATTGAAATAACTTTGAGTTGAATCTGCCAAAAATATGAAATAGGTAATGCTTTACATCTTTACTGTATAAGTTAGGAAAGAAAATACATTAATAAATCATAACAAACTGAGACCTCTTACCCATCTACTTCCAACTATCCACAGAAAGATAAGACAAGGGTAGACATATACAATCAGTACTCATTGTCCATGTTTGTAGATCCAAGTGAATTACACAGGGTTAAGAAAGGATCAAAATTCAATATTAATGTATACTGTGGTCTTCAGTGAGTCCTAAATGACCATTCCTAAAGACCATTGCAATGATTTATGCTTTCTGTTTAAGCAAAAATGCAAACATCTGTTTTAAAATCACTTTTCACAAAAGCAAAATAGTAAAACAAGATAGATATACAACGAGGAAGATAATCCTAATAGGCCGGCAATGTAACTCTTTGCACATGATATTGGGAAGGTTCCTTTGACCTAGTCTAGAAGCATTCTGGAAGGTCAATTGTGTTGGTTTTATCCAAGCATTAAGAGCTGACAAAGAACTACTTAAATGTTTCCAAAGAGGGAGATGTCATTTGACTGACAGTTTATAAAAATGTTTCTAGCTTTTTTTAATGATTTTTTTTTGTTTTTTGTTTCTCACATCACCATAATATCCATTTCCCTCCTTCTCCCAGAAAGCCCTTTCACATGACAAATTGTATTTTTTTTTTTTTTTTGGAGAGGAAAAGGAGGGGAAAAAGGCCAGCACAACTTGCTGACATATGAAAAAGAATGAAAATTTGTGTGATTTGTAACACTGGGAGACTACCTCCATGAAGGGGTAAATTGGGAATGTCTTCTCATATCTCTTCATCTGAGTCTGACTTCATCTTTAAAATTTTGCTACATTTACTTTTTATATTTTTGGGTGTGTTGTTCTTTCCCTTTACATTGTTGTAGTTATGGTGTATACTGTTTTCTTGCCTCTGTTTACTCTGCATGAGTTTATAAAGATCTTTCCATGCTTCTATGTATTCATAATGCATATTTTATATGACAGAGTAATATTCCAATTTGTTTAACCGTTCCCCAGATGATCAGCATCTATTTTGCTTCTAATTTTTAGTCATCATGAAAATGCTGGTGTAAACCATTGGTATTTCTATATATTACTAACAAAGTCCAAGAGCAAGAGACAGATTTAAAGTTACTGAACACATGATAAAATGTTTGGGAATCTACCTGCAAAAACAAATCCAGTGACTATATGAACAAAATTACAAAATACTTTTCACACAAATGAAGTCAGATCTAAAAAATTGGAAAAACAGTTGCTTATGGGTAGGCTGAGCTAATATAATAAACATGACAATACTAACTAAATTTATTTACTTATTCAGTGCCACACCAATCCCACTACCAAAATATTTTATGGGGCTAGAAAAAATAATAACAAAATTCATCTGGAAGAACAAAAGATCCAGAATATTGAGGGAATTAATGAAAATAAATGCTAGGGAAAGTGGCCTAGAGTGAGATCTTAAATTGTGTTATAAAGCAGCAATCATAAGAATTACTTGATACTGAGAAAGAGAAGGGTAGATCAGTGGAATAGGTTAGGTACACAAGACACAGTAAACAATGACTATAATCATCTACATTTGGGTTTGATAAACCCAAAGACCACAATTTCTGGAATAAAACTCACTATTTGACAAAAACTGCTTGGGAAACTGGAAAAATAGTATGGCAGAAACTGGGCATGGACAAATGTCTGACACTGTATACCAAAATAAAATCCAAATGGGTACATTATTTAAACATAAAGGCTGATAATACAAGCAAATTAAAGGTCAAGGAATAGTTTATTTGTCAGATTATGGAGAATTGAGGAATTTATAACAAAACAAGAGAAAGAACATTATGCATTGCAAAATAATAATTTTGAATGTATTAATCTGAAAAGGTTTTGCAAAAACAAAGCCAATGCAACCAAGATTGGTAGGGAAGCAGAAAACAGGGAAAGAACTGTAGCAGCCAGTGTCTCTGATAAAGGCTTCATTTCTAAAATATATAGAGAATTGATTTATATATTTGATATTTATAAATATCAAATTTATATGAATGCAAGTCATTCCCCAACTGAAAAATGGCCAAAGGATATGAACAGGCAGTTTTCAGAGGAAGAAATTAGTTTTCTATAGTTATATAAAAAAAAGTTCTAAATAACTTAGAGTAGAGAAAAAACAAATCAAAACAACTCTGTGGCACCACATCACACCTATCAGATTGGCTAACATGACACAACAGGAAACTGATAAATGTTGGAAAAGATGTGGGAAAACTGGAACATTAATTCATTGTTCATAGAGTTGTGAACTGATCCAACCATTCTGGAACTATGTCCAAAGGGCTACAAAATATGCATACCCATTGGTCCAGCAATATCGCTTCTAGAACTGTATCCCAAAGAGATCATAAAAATGGGAAAAGGACCCATACATACAAAAATATTTATAGCAGGTCTTTTTGTAGTGTCCAAGAACTGGAAATTGAGGGCATGCCCATCATTTGAGGAATACCTGAACAAGTTGTGGTATATGAATGTAATGGAATACTATTGTACTATAAGAAATGATGAATAGGTGGACTTCAGAAACAGCCTGAAAGATTTCTATGAACTGATGCTGAGTGAAATGAGCAGAACTAGGAGAACATTGTACACAGTAACAATCACAGTTTGTGATGGCTGACTGATAGACTTAGCCCTTCACAGCAATGCACGGACCTAAAATAATTCCAAAGGAAAATCCCATCCACATCCAGAGAAAGAGCTATGGCATCTGAATGCAGAGCAAAGCAGACATTGTTTTTCTTTGTTTGTTTTTCTTTTTCTTTTTACTCTCATGGCTCCTCCCATTCATTCTAAATCTTCTATACAACATGTATTATACAAAAGTATGTTTAATATGAATGTATATGTAGAACCTTTGTGAGATTGAAAGCCATCTTGGGGAAGGGAGAAAAGATGGAGAGGGAAAATATTTAAAACTTAAGGAAGTGAATGTTGAAAACCAAAATAAATAAAATAGCTTAAAAATAAAAAAAGAAAGAAAATACTGCCATAAATATTTTGAAGTATTTGGGAACTCTTTTTCTTATTAATG
The DNA here is from genome assembly GCA_023548195.1 of Bettongia penicillata ogilbyi. Taxonomy (NCBI): domain Eukaryota; kingdom Metazoa; phylum Chordata; class Mammalia; order Diprotodontia; family Potoroidae; genus Bettongia; species Bettongia penicillata. The sequence goes on along the minus strand of JAJHZJ010000049.1, from coordinate 251,894 downwards.
ACTTTCTTGGAGTATAAACTCAGTAATGGAATCTCTGTTTCAAAAGGTATGAACATTTTAATTGCTTTGTTTGTATGATTCCAAATTGCTTTCCAAAATTATTATATGACTTCATAGCACCACCAACAATGTATTGGTGTGTCTATCCTACAAATCCTCCCAACATTTACTGTTGCCATTTTTGTCTGCTTTGCAAATTTACAGGGGATGAGGTAAAGCCCCTGGGTTTTTTAATTTATATTTCTCTTATTATTATTGTTTGGGAGCATTTTTTATGTGGTTGTGAATATTTTGTAGTTCTTTTGAAAATGGTTTGTTTATATCCTTTAACCATTTTTCTGCTGAGGAATAGCACATATATATGTATGTGTGTGTACAGTATTATATGTATATACATGTATAAATATGTGTATATACATTATCTCTCCATATATATATATATATATATATATATATATGTGTGTATTATGTGTGTGTGTGTGTGTGATATCAAACCCTTATCTAAAGATATTTTCCCATTTGACTATTCCCCTTCTTATCTTAGATGCATTAAGGTTGTTTGTGCAGAAGCTTTTCAAATTCAGGTTCCCTCTTCTGTTATCAACACAGTTTCATGTTCTGTCAGTAACTATAATGTTTAGCAAAAGGTGGCCCTTTTCCTATTGGCCCTTTTCTCACTACTGATCTTCTCTTACTTAATATTTTCCACCTTTCCCCTCCTTTTCAGTCAGATCTATTCCTTAGCTTTTAAATTTAATTTTTTGCACTCTATTTCAAGAAGGATTTTTCTTACTTTCTTCATGATACATCTTTTCTTTTGTTTTCTCTAGACTCTCATTCTCTGATTTATGATTCTTGTAATTATCTGATTTCTCCCTTTTCTCAATGCTATTAAAGCTTATAAGATATCTATTCTAGAGTTTCCCCTCTGGCTGCTTTCTACCACTGCCTTGTAACATGTATTCCTCTTTTCCATTGCACCTCATTTCCAGAGTAATGCTTAATGACAATAATTAATAATAATAATAAAATTATAGCAGCTATCATTTATGTAGTGATTACTATGTGCCAGGTACCGCAATTTATAATTATTATCTCATCTAAGTCTCACAACTAGCCTGGATGGACTATCCTTATTTTCCAGATGAGGAAACCTGAATTCAAGTGACTTGCCCAGAATCACACACACAGAGCAACTATGACATAAAATTTGAACTTAAGTCTTCCTGACTCCAAGTCCAGAACCATTAAGCACGGCACCATGTTAGTGCTCTTCCCTACCACATTTCTGACTTTTCATCCTACCCATAATATATATATATATATATACTCTCTTGATCTTTTTTCTTTCCACATTTCCCGAAAAATGTCCTCTCTGTGTATATGCTCTCCCGCTATTCCAGATACTAGTTGTACCCAGATATTCTCCCTTCCCCCACCCTTCCAGAGAAAGTAGGCTTTTCAAATACCAAATTTCCCAGACTTCATCTGGTATAAGGTCTTCCTCTCCCTTCACTGCCCATCTCTCTTTACTCATAAGAATATTCATCGGTGGAATCCACATTCCATCTTGAAAGTAAAAGACCATTCCTAGCCTGTCCTTTTCAATTTTCCCCTCTCTTCCTCACTCTAATTTATAGTCTCATCTCTTTTGAAGACCACAGACCTCTCATTGTTAGCTCTTGATTTGACCCTGTTACATCACTCACATCCTTCTATCCCACTACTCCCCTCCCTGCACCACTTTTAGGTACTCTCCCATGTTATAAGTCCCACAATAGAAGTATTCACTTGTAAGCAGAGTGTTTCCAGGTTCTGTCCATAATATCTCATCCTCCTCTTAGCTGTTTTCCCTACCAGATTTCCACCTTCATCCCTCTCTTTGTATACCTTTAGAAAGAAGGCGCTCACTGAGTTCTGTTGTCACTTTGTTACTATTCTGTCCTTCCCTGCTGCATTTAATTATTCTTCCTACCATTTTGTTATTTTTCATGAGGCAAATAATTACTTCAATTGAATTTTATTTCTAAAAATATTTCAATTCTTTTTTTAATTGACTATCTATCTTTTGTCCTTTGTGGTTATGCTCAGATTTGCAGGATAGGTAACCCTGGGCTGCACCCTGAACTATGTTGCTCTTTGGAACAAATTATGGGTGAGGAACAATCCTGAGGGATATTGAAATGTCCTCTTCCTTTCTATTTGAAGGTCTTTATCCTGATGGCTTGAAAGACCTATTTCTGAAGTGAATTCTTAAATTTGACCACTATATGTCTTGGAATTTACAGCTTTTTTTTTCTGGAGGTGAATTTTCTAGATTGTGAATTCTTTCAATTGGAATTTTATTTTCTACACTTAGATGTTTTAAACAATTCTCTTCTATTACTCTTTCATCATGGTGTTAAGAATATTTGTAGTGTCATGTTCTACTGTGAGACCTATGATCCTTAGTTTGTGTCTGTATAACCTGTCTTTGAGTTCAGCATATTTTTTTTGCACAATAAACATATTTTCTTTTAATGTTATTGCTTTTTTTCTGTTCTTCTAGATTCTCTTTCAGTTCTGTGTATTTACATTCCTAGACTATTGTTCATTCTTTTGTTTCTTTGGTGAAGCTTGCTATTTTGGATTCAGCTTTTTCTATTTTGCTTATTATTTTTGATATGCAGTACATAAATTGTGTACTCATCATTCTTATTTTTCTTTTTTTAAAATACTCAGAAACAGTGTATGGTGATTCTACACTCTTCTCACATTTCACCGGGTTCTCTATTTTATCAAGTGTTGAATCTTTCTCTGTTTTTTGCCCAATATTCTCCCCATTTATTCATAGGTCACTGATATAATTTACCAGATGCAGAGGCTATATTTCCTCCTACTGTTTTTGTTTCTTGTTGATTTATGTTTAAGGTCTTTGAATTTTCTTCTTCCTGAAATCTTTGGTACTTTCAGTCCTTTTATCCCCTCATTTTCCTTATCACTCACTTTCTGACTCTCTCCTTTCTGAGTGTGGTTTCCTTGGGAATGGATCTCAGAGTATCTCAATCTCCTTCCATGATGAGCATTTCATAGTCCACCAGTCTAAGTTTCTGCCTCAAGTGATTTTTTGTGTAATCAGTGCTAGTCCTCTTTATATGCTTTGCTCTTTTCCTCTGATGCACAGCTCCCCACATGCATAATCATCTGTCCTGCTCCCTCTGTTACTCAGTTCTCTGACCCAACACTGGCATTTCAGAGACTGTTTTCCTTGGCATTGATGCTGCCAGATTGTAGCTCCAAGGCATGATTTTGTTCTGGAAGGACTATGGTTAAATTGAACATCCAGGCCCAAGAAAACTTCCAGAGCTGAGAGCTAGGATTTCTGATCTCTTCAGAGTAGAGGCCCTAGAAAGACAGAGGAGAGACTATAACATAGGGGTGGGTTTTATGTTGTCTATGCTATGTACTTGGGTCTGCCAATGCAGCTTCACTGCCAACAGTATGGGAGATAAAGGAGATAGTGCTGAGTGAAATCAGTGTCAGTGAGCATCAGTTCCTAGGTTTGAGAGGTCATAGGAATCAGAGAAAATACCTGGTTCATCATCTTGTTGCTTACATGACCCAGAAATTGTTACACAAAACTTTTTAACCTCCCACAATTTAGTCCAGGCAACTTCCAGATTCTAAGTAGTGACTAAAGATGTGAACCAACATGTATAGAGTAAAACCAAAGAATAGATTCCTTACTTGCCTGATATGGGCCTGGACTTGCCACATTGCTAGTGGGCTAACTTCCTTGAAGTGATAAGTTCATGATAACACAAGGAATATGGTAATTAGAAGTATATATTTGTAATAGTAAAGACAACTGGTTGGGGGTAAAATTTATACCCTGGTAATTCTCTAGGATTATAAATTGAAGAGTACTAGTTAATCTTCATGGTAAATGGAATTTCTTCACTGGGAGTTCCCTACTTTGATGAAATTAAAGGCCTGGATAAAAAAGGGTGTGAGGAAAACATAAACTAAACATAAAACATAAACAGTCAACCAAATACCGAGAATTTATTAAGAGCCAATTTATCGTAATGATATGTTTGAAGTATTATTATAAAAGATGATTTTCACTATCAGTGTTCCAAATAGTTGCAAGGAAGGAAATCTGATAAGCTGAGCAGACATTTCTAGTTGTGTAGAAGCAGGTTTATTCTGGTAAATATTGGCTCTCCCCTCTAAAAAAAATTTGCATGCATGTATCCACAGATACATACGCATATACATATATGTGTACTGTATGTGCATGTATGTACATATGACTTACTTTTAAGGTTAAACTGGATTAACATTTTCTCCTTCATGTTATTCAGTCCAGATAATCAATAAAACAAAAAATCAAATCCTGATTTGTAACTTTTTCCGATTTCTGAGGTACAAATGCTTGCATTCAGAATTTAATAATTGACTCTTGTCAGCCTATATGAGCTGGCTCCCTGTAACGAGGAGAAGCTAAAGAGAGAATTATAGAACACCAGAATTGAAGGGGGCTTTATAATCAAACTTTTGCCTGAAACATGTAACTCTTGAGAGGTGATGATCCAATCTCTAACTGAATAACTCCAGTTAAGGGGAATACACTATCTCCACAAGACAGCACTTTGTCTTTCTAGAGAATTTTAATGACTAGAAACCTGACGTTGAGCTTAAATCTGCCTTCCTGTAAATCCTGCTCATCAGTTCTAGTTCTGTCCCTGGAGTCATTTAGAATAAATCTAATCACAGGAGTATTAGCAGTGAAGGCAGAATGAATTCTAATGACAAAAAAGGTTTTTATTACCAGGAAGTTGCTTCCTTTGATCTCTCCTGGTATTCAGTGTGATTCATGACAAATGTGATATGTCGTCCTGCATGTTCATGTAAATGACAGTTGCAAGAATGTGGGGGCCTCTCTTCCTCCATAGGAGTTGCCTAAGGGAAAGAGTGATTTTAGTCCTGGGGAGCTCATTGTTCTGTGTATTCCTAGAATGGAGAGGTAATTAGTAATTATTATGGGATAAGAGAAAACCTGAGCAAAAACTCAAAAAGAAATACAATTTTAATGCATGTCTTAAAATAGGACTCAGTGTTTCAGAGCTTCTTATTGGCCATAAAATACTTTGTAAAAATAGATCCTGAAACACTCATTACAATGCTATTCTAAGAACTATTCAATTGCTAACCTGTCAGACAGTACAAGCTTTTGTGGCACCAGTATTCAGCCTTCAGACCGTCAAGTTTTCCATTAAATAAAAAACAAACTTGTTTTGCAGGGCTAGATGTCATCTCTTCACTTTTTTTCTTTGAGTATGTAATGATGTTTAAAGAAATTAAATGTGCTTAAAGAATTAAACAATAAGTTATAATTCATGTTATCTTTGTGGATGGTGAAGTAGTCGGTTTTGATTAGACAGGCAGTATTTTGCTATAGCTGAAAAAATTCACTTAATTCTTTTAAAAAAAATCAGAGATTAAAGAGTAAGCAAACAGAAGTGTGAACCTAAAAAGAAACAAGTAGGGTCGGGATTCAGATCCAGATCTTTTGATTTTAAACATATTGTTTCCTATCCTTTGTGTCGTTAGATGTCAAAGATGAAGAAAGCAAAATCTAATAAGATGAAGTAACTAACTTGTTCATGTTAACCCAAATTTTCAGATTTAAAAATCTCAGACATATTACATAGTCTAAGGGATATCTGTTAGAGAACATATTCCCTCTTCAACATACATGAGAAATGGTCATTAAGCATTTCTTAAAGGACCCCTAGTGAGGGGAGCTCATCACCTCCTAAGGCAAAGCAATCCACTTTGGGATAATTCTTCTTGTTTAGAATTTTTTCCCTTCCACTGATAGTGTGCAATGGTAAATAGAAGGCTAGTTTCAGAGAGAGGAAGATTTGAGTTCATGTACTACCTGACACATACTTGCTGAGTGACCCTAGGCAATCCACTGAGGTAAATTTTATTGCTGTAGGCATATCTTTAATACTATATGTTGCTAAGAAATGCTGATTTACAATGGTAGAAAAAAATGGGCACTCACTGAGCACCCCTTACAATGACAAAAACGTAGTCTAACTTCCATCCCCGGCCCTTTTCCAAATTGATTCAAAATGTACATCTTACATTTTACAACACTGTGTCAAAATGCTTTGGATGTGAGAAAGGAATGAGAGTTGAGTGAAGACAACAAGGCTTGGGTGCATTGTCCTTTCCATAATGAAACAGGAATATCAAGTATCTTCTGAAGTGTCAACGTACACCTTTTATCCCTTGGTCCTGGCTCTGCCCTCTTAGGTTAACAAATCTAAACCTGATCCCGCATGATATTCCCTCAAAATTTGAAGACAGTTAGCATGTCACCCTCTATCTCTCTTCTCCAGGTTCAACATCCTCATTTGTCTAACAAATCCTAACCAAAACAAAGTGCCCAGATTTTAACAAAATGTTCCCAAGGAGGTCTGACCAGGGAAGATAATAGGGCTTTCACTTGTCTAGTTCTTGACACTATTAATTAGTGTAGTAATTTAGTCAAATAGAAAAGCAGACAAGGATCTCATTATCTTCTTTTGCCATCAGATCATACCCGGGAATGAGACTGAGTTAAAAAAAAATCATTGACAAAACACATTTCAACGCATCCAGCCTCTAGAAACTATTCCAAGAGGTAGGAATAAGGAAAGTTTTCAGTCATTTAGGAAAAAGTCAGAACACTGCCTCAATCATCTCAAATAATCTAATGATGCTGGGATTTAATTTTTCTGAATGCCATTTGTGCCCAAGCTCAGAGGAAACAAGCCTTAGGGATGGAATTAATAGCATTAATATTACATTCTTGAGGAATGGATGACAATGATTTAATTTAGAGCCTTTCAATCATAGATGATGACAACTTTTTCAGTCCACTGTTTCCTCAAACACACATGTAAAATAAGCAGGGTTACTATGACAACATTACAGTTAAATTAACATGTCTCCTGTACTTTTCCTCTTAGTAGGTGAACTACCCAGTGTTTGGTGAATTCTGCATCACAATAATTGAAAGAACTAACATCTAAGGACCAAAAAAATGACATAATTATTAATGATTTTCTCCCTAATGCCAGTTATGTCCATGGAAACAATTCCTGCTTAAAACCCCAAAAGTCAGAAGGCACACAAGGCCCTACTTTCATTTTCTGTATTTGTACTGGTCTTAGAGATGCATGAAATCCTTGTAGGGGGATAAATCTAAAAATGAAGGGACTTCAGATGCAATCTAGTCCAACTCCCTAACTTTGTAGAAAAGTATACTCAGGTCCAACATAATGAAATATTTGCCTGATTTCACTCTGGTAGTTAATTTCCAAGATAGAATTTGAAGAGAGGTCTTCTGATTGCAGATTAAGTTCTCTTTCTATCATGCCATGCTACATTCATTTTTTTATGCCATGGGAGACTTTGTCCTTGAGTTCGACTTAGAAGATCTGTATTAATGGTTTAATATATGCACTGCCCCATTGAAACTCTCCAGCTGGCTCTGCCCAGTGTACTGTGTTGAATGAAAATATACTTCTTTAAGAAAACAAAAGGAAAGATAGGCAACAGACCCATGTTCTGTATTGGTGCAAGTCAGAATGCTCTCTGCAATTAATTATCTTAGACACTAAGAAGAATGATGGATTGTGACTTCCACAGGGTCACAAAGCCAAAATATGTTCAGATCGAATTCCAGCTAAGGTCTTCATGACACCGAGGACTGCTCTTGATCCATTGTTACACCACCCATAGGTACAAAACCTATACAACATTTATATGGCTAAAAATCTATAAAACTAAATAGAAATGATTTATATTTAAAGAACTTTTATTTTGGTTTTGCAAATTTAATTACTTCAAAAGAGGGTTCCCTAACTCACTAAGAAAAAAAAAATGTGACAGAGATATTGCAGAGTGTATGTAGTTGGAACTTAATTTTTAAGAACCACTGCCAATTGAAATAAATATGAGAGAGAGAGAGAGAGAGAGAGAGAGAGAGAGAGAGAGAGAGAGAGAGAGAGAGAGAGAGAGAGAGAGAGAGATTATTTGCAAATCTGTTCTTCGTGAGAAAAATAAGAGATTGAATTAAAAGAAAAGATTGATACATATCTATTACACAAAAAGAGGATAAGGTGGAAGTGATGTCTGGAAATGCTAGGATAAATCCACTATATTATTTCATTTTTAAAATTGTTGCATTGCTACAACCCTAGGCTATAAAGTGAGCTAATTAGCTTTACAACAGTGTGTCAAAATGCTTTGGATGTGAGAAAAAAAATGAGAATAGAGTGAAGACCACAAGGCTTGGGTGAGATTCAGCATTGTCCTTTTCATAATGAAGCAAGGATATCTAGTATCTTTTGCAGTATCAACCACAAATGATATCGTTATCTCCTCAGATAGAATTGTGTCCCCAGTCTAGTATAATGACTAAATTATATAGTAGCTAGTTAATTTACTTTTACTGATGCATTTAGTATTGATTAAGAGGAAGAAGGAAGTTCACTCGGTAACTTAATTTAGTTGACTGTATAACTTTTTTATGGATAGGAGGAAGCTTTAATGAGGTTGAGTATCAACTTTATACAGATCACAGGGAAAGAGACGCAACATTTTTTGTCATCATTTTCTACTTCAGATTTAGGATAATGAGGGTTGAGAATTCCCTTTTATGAGCACAACTAGAAAATGAATGATGATTGAATACCAAAGCTGAGGGAAGAAGCCAGAAGTACTAAGTCTGACTCAATTCAAAGAGTAAGACAATATAAAAAAAAAAGAATCTGGATGCTAAAAAGAGAACAAGCTAATGTTTAATAATGACACTTTAATGTTGCAGACACTAGCAGCTTGCTAGGAGGCTAGGTTCCAAAGTTGTTAAAGAGGGGGAAGCTCTTTTCCTAGAAACTTTGGTGAGAGAAGGCAAAATTGTACCCAAAAGGATAAAACAAAACAAAAGTTAATTATTTGCCATTACCACTGAGTTCCTTATGAGAAGATATGTACAAGATCCCTAGTTTTAATTGTCTTGCTCTGTGTTTTATCACAATTAAAAAAAAAAAAAACAAGAAGAACATGATATTTATTTGTATGGTTATTTTTATAGCTACTTTTTTTGCACATGAAATTGCAAACCTGATAGTTACTTTATAATGAAATAAATTGAAACTAAGTGAAGGTTAAAACCTATCAATTTTTCATGCTTATTCAATAAACCTTTATTAAGTGTCTACTATATAGCAGTCACTGTGCTAAGCACAAATTTAGAAAGAAAGGCAGCCCCTAACCTAAAGGAGCTTACAATCCAATAGCAAAGACAACACAGAGAAGGAAGCTGAGAAGTGGGGGAAGGAGTAAAGAAATCTAGCACAGAGGATGATTTCCATGGAAACCAAACAAAAGAAAGTTTCTGATGAAAAGTGGAGTTTTTCAGTTGTGTCCAACTCTTCATGACCACATTTGAGGCTTCCTTGGCAAAGATACTGAAGTGGATTACCATTTCTTTCTCCAGCTCATTTTATAGATAAGTAACTGAGGCAAACAGATTCCATGGTCTGCCCAGGGTCACTCAGATGTACTTGAACTTGGGAAAATGAGTCTTTCCTGACTCCATATCTGGCATCATCTAGCTGCCCAGGAAATTGGAGAGTTACCACAAAATTTCAGATCTCAAATCGCTTTGGAAGAGCTTTAGTGTCCCACATTAAAGTTAGAGATGAGATGAGGCTGAGAAAATTCAGAAGGTGTTGAGTATCTAAAATCTAGTTAATCAGCACAATGTTAAGATTTCACGCAGCTGGATCTACTCAGAAGACCCTCCTGGCTTAAGAGTGACTATCAATAGTAAATATTACTGTTTCCCTTCCAGCCTGATATAGTTATTTTTCTTTGCCTCATTAAAGGGGCCATCCCCTGACTACTTCTAAAACAGGCCTATTTACTGAATGGCCTCACCCTAAGTGAGTACTTGCAAAGACCTTGGCCTAAAGGGGCCAAGATCTCCCAATGCATCCTGGGCCATCTCTAGTCATCCTGATGAATATCTGGTCACTGAATCCAGATGACTCCAGAGGAAAAGTAAGACCGGTGACCTTGCACAGCCCTCCTTCACTCAAAACAGTCAATCGCAAGTCATGTCATCATTTCTATGATGGCATGTTGTTCTTTGGCAAAGAAGGATGGACACAACAACAACCAGATTTCAGGTGATAAATTTTTCTGAGGAGAGATAGAATTAAGAACTCAAAACTAAAGAGCAACAACAAATAAATGTTTAAAATATTTAACATGTAAAAATATAATATTGCTTAAAAGATAATAGTTGTCTTATAGTATGCAAGTATGTGTAAATAGAATTAGAATTATTCTTTTTTGATCCAAGAAAGAAGACCTAGAAGCAATAGATAGAAATTACAATGCAATGAAAAGCTTCCTAACATTTTAACTGTTCAATGGAGAAACAGATAACCTTTTGAAAAAAACAAATTCTACATCACTCAACTTCTTTAAGTAAAAACTAGATGACAAATTTCTATGGGACTTTAGAGATGGAATTACTGTTCAGGTATAGGTTAGAGTAGATATCTTCTGAAAACCTGTGATTCCATGATTATTTTAACTCTGTTGTTACTTCCAATCCAGTGTTTTATCACAGATTTATTCAATTCAATCGCAGTACTTCAGATTTGTAAAGTAACTAAGAGATCATTTAGTTGAGGTGATACTCCAGGAAGAATTTTGTCTACAGCATAGCAGAGAGGTATTTATTCTAAAATTATATTAAGAACTTTAAAGATAGGGTATTTGAAGAAATTATTATTTAATCTTGGTAATCTGTCTACATCTCTGTGATTTACATTACTTGCGTCTAACATCTGTCATCTAGGTCCAAGGATAACACATCTGTTCACTTTTCCAAATAACTCTTAAAATGTTTGAATATTTTCATTTCTCCACTTCAGAATAGTCAAAAAGATGGAAGGTGCTAAAAATCATATGGGTTTAACTAATCTGGGGGGAAATGAATACCTTAAAAACACACCCTCAGGCAAGAAACAATTACTAATTTTGAATCAGTTACTTATAGATAGTATTTTGATTTACTAGAATACATATAAAAAATACACACCAAACTAAAAGAAAGGATAAGAATTACATGATGTAGTGCCCAATTAACATCTGTAAACTGACTCATTCCAAATAAAGTCTATTAATCCTCAAAAATGAGAAGAATGGATAAAGGATGAGGTACTGACATGGACTGTTTCCAGGACCTATGGCAGATTCAGCTAGTCTTAGATGAGGAAGACAAAAGATCCCAGAACATGCCTCAATCAAGAAATATTCAATCAGCTTGCTCAGGGGAGAGATCTTGCAAGTAAGCCTGATATTAATTGAGAACACAAGCTTATCTATAAAGCCTTGAAGAAGAAAATTGTGGAAGAATATAAGTGGTGTCTTCTGATAAAGAAACGAGAATCTGAAGGTAAAATTGAATTTGTAGATTACTTTTCATGAAACTCAATTAATCCAGCTCATTCTAAGATCTTTAAAGTTGACACTTAAGGAAGGAAGACAAACAGCTAATAATATGTTCTTCTTCAGAGACAAGGAAAAATTAACATTAGATCTCAGTGTAAAATCTCCATTGAGGTTTGTGGACAGGCAAAAATTGCTTTCAAAAGCAAAGATGGTAGAATCATTTGGACCACATAAAATGTTGACAGAGGAGATTCACAATGGAGACAATTTAAGCTTTATATTTACTATGAACATTTCTTAAATACAAGACTATACCAAATAGAAAAAAAAAATCTCAGATGATATTATTACACAAAGGGAAGAAAGGAAAGTTCATTCTATATAATTACAATGACAAAAGTACCTAAATTAATGTACTTATTCACTGCTATGCCAATCCAACTGCCAAAATAATATTTTATAGAGGTTGGGAAAAATAACCAAAATATTAAAAAGAAGGTGAAAATGTTAAGAATCTCAGAGTTAGTAAAAAAACTCCACAAAGTTTATCAGTACTAGACCTAAAACTATATTGTAGATGAATAACAACTGATACAATTTAATAATGGTCAAAAAAAGCAGAGAAGTTAAGAAGTAGAAGAAGTTAAATTAAGCACACAACATAGAGAAGCAAAAAGCATAGGCAAATAATTATTCAATAAATTTTAATAACCTAGTTATCAGGGGAAAGATTCATAAGTTGGCAAAAATTGCTGGGAAAATTAGACAGAAGTCTGGCAAAAATTAGTTTTAGACTAACATCTCACACTATGAACCAAGATATTCACCAAATAGATGCATGATCTTGATACAAAGGGTCACATTGTAAAAAAAAAAAAAGAATAGAGGAGCAAGAAAGAAAGTCCCTTTTATAATTATGGAAAGATAAGGAATTCCTGACTAAATATGTGAGAGGAAATTGTGCAAAATAAAATAGATGATTTTGATTACATATAGTTTTTGAAGATATTTTAACATGTTTAAATTTAAATTTTTTAATATTTATTTAATATTATTTAAATATACTTTTATTTATCTATTTATTCGCTCATTCAATTTATTAATTTATTTAATTTATTTATTTAATATTATTTAAATATACTTAAATATACTTAAAATTAGAAGGGAAGTAGAAAAATAGGGGAAAATCATTGGAGCAATGTCCCATATCTTAGATGTAAAAGGGACTAATTCAAATTTATAAAACTAATATCCATTCTGCAATAGAAAAATAGTCAAAAAATATACACAGGTAGCTGTCAAAGGAAGACTTTTAAGCTATTAAGAATCATATGAAAATGTACTCTAAATAGCTAATAATTAGAAAAATATATATTATAGCAATTTGAGGTTCTAACTCATACTCATCAGACTGGTAAAGATGACAAAAGAAGAAAATGATGAATATTGAGGAGGAAATAAGGTACAGTATTGTGGAGCTGTGAATATCCTAGAAATGTGCACCAATGACTCAAACCTCACTAATACGTACATACACACACACACACACGTTCATAAGTATACATATATACATACATATGTATACATATATATAACTATGCACACATGAATATATACATATGTATACATATGTATATATATGCACACAAACATGCTTTGAACCTTATACCTACTACATTAACCCTGAAAGAAAACAAACAAGGACCTATGCATATTTATAAAAACAACAACAATAGCTAACATTTACACAGATTTTACAATGTGCCAGGCAGACACTGTGCTAAACACTTTACAATTATTATCACATTTGATGCTCACAACAACACTGAGAGACAGGTGCTATTATTTCCACCTATTTGCAGATGGTGAAATCAGGCAAACAGAAGGTAAATGATTTGCCCAGGGTCACATATCTAGTAAATGCCTAAAGCTGGATTTGAGATTAGATCTGCCACCTTGCTACATATACATCTGTACACACATACACATATACATAGATGCATGCATATATTCACACACATATACGAAGGGGTGAAAATAATGAATCCCCTGAAGTGGTTGCATATATTCAAATTTGCATTATTTGAAGTCATAAGTGTATGAAATATGGCATTTGGTTCCAGTGCAAAGGAAACAAGAAGCATGAATTCAAATAATAGAACTACTTCAATGGTTTTTTTATTTACACTCATAGGAACCCAACTAAGTATAAACATATGCAATATGTGCATATTTGTTATACACCAGTGTGTATAACAAATGTGTATATTCTACATTAGACACATACATCCATACAAACTCATATATGCACATACCTAGATAAATAATCTTTTTTGTAGTTGCCAAAATTGGGAGATTGGAGGGAGTGTTCACATATTGGAGGATGGATAAAAAAAAAATCATAGTATATGAATGTGATGGAAAAATATTGTGCCATAAGATGTAACACAATCTACACTTTCAAAGGAAATTATCTGTTTTACTTTCTCTATTAGAACATAATCTCTTTGAGAGCAGGAATTGTCTTTTCTCATCTTTTGATGTCCCCAAAGTTTAATGGTGCCTGACATGGTAAATAGGACGTTATAAAATTCATTTATCTATTTATTCCTGGTACTTGTGATAAAAACATGAGAAAGGAACTGATTGGCTTTTAAAATGATAGTCTCCAGCTGACCATATTCCTTTTTTTTAATTTTGAAAGTTTATTTTTATTTTATGAAAAATTTCCATAACACAGTACAATAAAAAATAAGATTATGCATGAAACTGCAAATGTACTCTGCACAACTTGCTATTTTTTCAAATATACAGCAAAATTCTCGAGTAAATTTGGATATTTATAATAGAATAACTTATTCACTCAAAGTTATTCTCAAAATAATAGTTCTATTACTGCATACAATATTTTCTTATTTCTGCTCATTTCAACCTTTATTATTTCATGAAAGTCTTTTTTTCCTACTGACCATATTCTTAAGTAACATGATTGAAAACTCTATACAAGACATTTCTATATTTATTATTTGATGAATATTTTAAAAGTTGCCTTTATAGATAAAAATTCATAATTGAAGATTCTCCTATAACAATATTTTCCTTGCAATGTTGAGCTCATACACGATCAATTTCTAGGTGCGACAACAACAAAATAGACCATTATTAATATTAAACAATGAACAAAATTGGGAGATATTAGTCATCAAATTTATTTGCCATTATCACATATAATGTCCAGTGCAGTGTCAGCATAGAATAAGGATTCCCTTTAGATTGCGTGTTTTTCCAGATGCCCCTGTGTGATAGTAACATTGCACTAATTTTTATTTTTAATTTGAAATTTAGTTAAAAAATTTAAAACACCCAAATACTACAGATCCCCCTAAATTAGATTCTCTCAAATCTCTCAAAAGAGTTGGAATTAACAAAAACCAAGAAATTCATGAAGAACACCGATTTTTCACCCTCGAATATTCATTTGAAAGGATAGTCTTGCTAGCACTAAAACGGATAAAGAGTATGAGTCAAAACTGAACAAGAAGTTGGTGGATAGACCGGTTATTTTTGAGAAATTTCTCAGTGCTTACAGTAACTTCAGCCTTCTCTTTGACACACAAGTTCATAGCACTAATGCTTTCCCTGTGATGCTGTGTTGCTCCAAATCAGGAAACAGAATAATCTTTAAAGAATAAAAATTTCTAATAATCCAAAAGACAATAGAGAGACTTAAGGTAATTCACAAAAGTCTCAACCTTATCAAATGGCAATTTACACCCAAAAGTGTCATAAGGAGGTATGTGGTTACTAAAGTACTCAAAATCAAGCATCCAAAATAGTTTTAGTGGTGCTTTGGCCCTCTTCATCTTCAAAGACTCCTTGTGGTGCACTTATGGCACAAAGTGGCCAAGCATCATACAGTATGAGAAAATAGAGATAAATTTTAATTGCACCACCACTGAAAAGAGTTTCTCCACTGAAGATATTACAGATCCATTGAAGAATAATATATCTTATTTCTAGAAATGAGAGTAATGGAAAGATTAAAAAAAGGTCTTCTTCAAAATAGTTCCATAAGAAATGGATACACTATGTTTATCAATAGATCAGCTTCTTCTTATTTATCTCATCCCAATGTTGGATCTAGTCCATTTGTTTTAAAAAATATCATTTTTGGTCATTCAAACTGTAGCTGGTGTTTTTAATTATTTTGCTTTTACCCTGAACAGACTGTGAAGAAATAAGCATCGTTGAGACAGAATAGAAGTCAAGAATGTCTTTGAAATCAGATTTCAATACCATTGTTGTTTTATTTACAAGATCACAGATGGATCCAAATAAAAGTTAAATTATGGTCGGCCCAAGTGTTGGGTGTTTCCCAGATGTTTTTAAGAACCTGAGAAACAAACAGAGAATTATATCCATGATCTGCATAGCCATCCTCTGTATGTGAATACCTCTAAAATAGAGTGATCCTGAGCATATGGGATAGGTTTCTTTCTTGCCAGGCAGAAATGAAACATTAAGCAGAGGAAGTGGAGCAGGAAAATACAGAATTCATTAATTCATTTCTTATGTGGCTTCTGTGGACCACATTGTTTGGGCTATGAGACAGAGCAGCTCCTCCCACTACTCCCACCCTTCATTGTATGGAAACGACTTTTATGATTACCCAACTGAAACATATACATAAATAGCTATGTAGTTTCAAAAAGTTCTCAAAATTTGAATTGTCTCTTCAGTTGAATTGCAGCCAGGCTAAAGAGTCGTTTTAACTACACATTAGCTCCTGAGGGTTGAATTGTTTCAAAGTGCCTCCTTTATCTCTAAAGGCCTTTGCCAGCGTTCTAAAACCTCCTTCAGAGAAAGGACAGAGTATATTTTGTTTTGTGTTGTGTTTATCTGTATTACAGTCTATTGCCTGAGAGAACTCTCCTTTTTTTCATTGCAAAAAGAAAGAGGTTTAAGGACGCTTAATGGAACATCTTTCCTTTAAAAAAAAAATAATAACTTGACCCTCTTTTTCCTGAGAAAGACCACACTATCACCCCAAGTCGTTACTGACAAAATTTGACTTTTTAAAATGAGAACATGGGTAACAAGGATAATTATAATTTGACACTTAAAAGCTTTGAAAGCATACTCACAATTACCATATCTACTACTTTTGAAGGCTAATCATTCTGAAAATTTGTCCCCTCATAGTCTATTCTGTAATCCTCAAAATTTTGAGGGAGAAAGACATTTTTTCTCTACATAAATATCCCCTTCAATGAATTTTCATTGTCAATAGTAAGAAGAAAATAGATTTGATGGGATTCCTCTGTATTTCTTTGATACCAAACTAAAAGTGTTCACATATAGCTCAAAGAATCATTAAAGATAACTGGATTATAAATCGGTCTTTTTCGAATCCTAAGAAATCTGTGATCTTTATTACTATCAATATCTTACGAACTCTAATTGTAAGGTTCCTACCAGTTCCACTACATGTTACAAGCTGTTCCTTGGGATAGAGTCCTACTAAGGTATAATAATGACCTTGAGAAGTTCAGCTGACTGTTGAATTTTATTAGTTCTTCCTTTTAAAAAAAACCAATGACATCACAGGGTTTTGTCTTCACTGTTGCATGACTTGGATTTAAATGAGGCAGAGTTGTACAAAATTGTCATCTTCACTTTCTCTTCCAGAGTCATCAGAGTCCAATGGCAAAACAAAAGTTAAGAAAGTTGGTGATCTCAGGATGTGATGGATGACCTTGGCATCTTCAATGTCTGATCAGGCTCTAAGGAATTCACAATGCCTGCTTCATTTGACTTCATGGCTGTTGGAATAAATTGTTCTCATTTCTCCCATTCCACTAGGGAAGTCTTCACTTTCTAGATACCCTGCTAACTGACCAACAGGTTTGAGACTTGGCAGTAACCTCTACCTGGTTTAGCCTATTTCCTGAGATAGTTGTACCAAGGTGTAGTCACAGCACATGCTACATCTTCTTGGAGCTGTAAATGTGAATTGAGTGCCAGGTAGATATCAAAGGTGAAAGAACAGACCTGAAAAGGGTTCAGTAAGCCCTCAAACCAGAGGTCCTCATCCTACTTGAACATGTCATGGACCCTGAAGTTGGTCAGATTAGACCCATTATCTTCATGAATCAGAAGGTCTCTCCAATGGAAGAAAGGTTAGACTTGTCCCATTTAACCTTTGTGTGAGGTTCTAAGAATAATGGAAAGAAGCTGCAAAGATGTAAATTTAAATTTGATCAAAAAAAAAGAACTTAAACAATAGATTCTTCCCAAGACGTTGAACTCTCTAAAAGTAGAATGACCTACCTAGCAAGGTGATGGATCCTACCTCATTGGAAATCTTCAAGGAGAAGGAAGATACCCACTTGTCATATATGTGGTAGAGCTGATTCTTTTGGAGGTATGGGTTAGAATAGGTGGCTGCTGAAATCTCTTCTTCCTCTAAAATTCTGATTCCAGGACTTCTCAAACTATTGAAATTATTACTTAGGAGTTAAAAGTAGGATGCAGCTTTGATTCATGATTCATTGCTCGCTCCATAGATTCTTTATAATAGTACTCTCGTTGGTTGGCCAGCAATGGGTCCCAGACAAAGCCCCACTAGGTCATTGTTTGGGCTGTGATTGGTTCAGGGTGAATGTAAATAGCAACTGTTCCTGTTTTAATCAGAAATCCTGAGGATCTTCCCCTCCCAGATTGATATGTGTATATGTATATATGTGTATATATGTGTGTGTACATATGTATATATACATATGTATATATGTACATGTATGTATATACAAATATATGTATGTATGTGTGTGTATGTATGTTTAGACTATGTAAAGAGGCCATTCTTTACTTCATTTCTTACCTAGCCTTAATCACTGAATGGACTTTGCCTCAGTCAAACTAAGACTGATTAAAAAGACTCTAGCTTAAAAAAACCAAGGTTTCCTACAACATCCAGGGCCATCTCTAGTAATCCTGATATATATCTTGGCACTGGACCCAGATGGCTCTGGAGGAGAAAGTGAGGCTAGTGACTGTACAGTGCTCCTCACTTAAATCCAATTCACTTGCATGTCATGACATCACCTCTCTGATGTCATGGTCCTCTTTGAGAATGAAGGAAAAACAATAGCAACAAACCCTGAATTTTGAATTATTCACAATCTAGAAGAAGAAAAGAGGAACCAGCATATATGAGATTCTTTATGAATGTTTGTCTCCTCCCTCCTCTTCTTTTCCCCTCCCTCAACAGAGGAATTTGAGGAACAAATATATAAAGCTGCTTTGTGCAGAAGACAGAGATGGTTTCAGAAAGAACCCATTTCTTCTGCCTCTCAGTTATGTGTTCTTTTTCCTACACTTTGGGAGACCTTCTTTTGTATTTTATGGATTCTATTGTTTCTTTTACTGAGCTGGATAAATGAAGGTATATTTCATAAAATAGGGCTTCACTGGTTCCCTTAGGGATTAGTCTATTTATAGACATCCTTTTCTTTCCTCCTTTTGCTAAATCTTGAACCATTTAAACCCAGACTACACCACCAATTATCAAGACATATCAATTATGGCTGCATGAAATTAAGTTTTTTTTACAATTTTGTTTAAATGAAACATTTAGAGATCTTTAGTTTTAAATCCTCTCATCCTTGAATGATATACCTACATACCTTTCCTTAAGCTTATCCCTACTATTTCTAGCCCTTCCTTAAAACTATCACTGTGTCTATGTCTTTCTTCACTGTTCTCCCCTTCTTTAAAATGAGAGGTAGAGTTCTCACCATGAACACTTACTATCTGCAAGACATTTAGACCCTCTCAGAGCCTCAGTTTCCCACTACTATGTTACAGAGTTGATGTGATAAAAGAACTTTGCAAACTTGATAGCACTATACAAGTATCATTATTAAGTGTATGGTCAAGATATTATTAATAAAATAAATGCAGAATCATAGTTGCTTAAAAGAATTCATAATAGTTTAACTTTGTCTTTAAAAATTCTTTAAGCTTGTATCATATCACAGGATTAGATAATTTGAAAGATGGAAGAGAACCTCACCAGATAATCACATTCAATTCATACCCTAAAAGAAGCCCACAGCATTCCTGACAAGTGGTTGTTCAGCTTCTATATGAAGACTTCTAATGAGAGGGAAATTGCCCCTCCCAAAGGTAGCCCATTCCACTTTTTGAAATCTTTATTAGGAAGGTTTTCTTAAAAAACAATTCTAAATGTGCCTTTTTGCACAGAAAGGAAAACTGGAGCCCAGAATAGCTAAGTGAATTAAGGTCATCATTGTCTCTTGCCTTTGTTCAATTATAATGGTCTGTGACTCCCTCCCTGTAACAGTAATGACTCTGACATACACAGGAGGGCTTGCTATACAGGTTCTTAGATCTGTTGTTCTAAAAGGAAAACCTTATAAAAGGTCAACAACCTACTTTAATCAAGCACATATATCATTCACTTAGTTCAGGGGGAAAAGTCAGCACCCTGAACTTCAGAGAAAATACAAACAGAAATTACAAGCAGAAAGTACAAACAGAAAGACCAACAGACAGGGCTTATAACTGTCTGACCACAGACAATACATGCATCATTACCAGAGATAGAAGCACTAACATCTGAATTTTAAAAGCCATCGGGTTCCATAGCAACTATTCAGAGTCTCATCTGGCACACAAACCTTCTTCCAAAAAATTAGACCCAAAGTAAAACCTCACCTCAGAGTATACATACACTTTTCAGAGCCAGAGGGGACCACCCTTGTGACCCAGTGCCTCATTAGAAATTAAGAAAAGTATTGAGGCCTATTAATGGGCAGGGAAGATCTTTAACTCTTCCCCCCACCCAATATTACACTGCCCTTAATCCCTGTTCCTCCACCTCATTTTTTCAGAATCTTTATCTTCCTTTATCATAAGCATATAGATCTGGAGCTGGAAGAAACCTTAGAAAACATCAAGTCTAACTT
Source organism: Bettongia penicillata ogilbyi (assembly GCA_023548195.1). Classification (NCBI taxonomy): domain Eukaryota; kingdom Metazoa; phylum Chordata; class Mammalia; order Diprotodontia; family Potoroidae; genus Bettongia; species Bettongia penicillata. The sequence goes on along the minus strand of JAJHZJ010000049.1, from coordinate 231,393 downwards.
TTTTTCCATTTTACAGGCATGGAAATTTAGACCTTGACAGATGAAATATCTTTTCTGACGTCACATAGGAATGTGTGACAGAGACAGAATTTGAACCCCAGCTCCTTTGACTCCAAATCCAATGCTCTTTGGGTATTATTAGCTCTGTGTTGCTTTCCCTCCCCTTCCTCTCTGTTCCCCCAACAAAAAAAAAGTATTGTTTCCCTCATCAAGCTTGTCTTTGCTCTTTGTCTGGAACTCCTCCCACATTAAATTGTACCATGTGCCATGAGTTGTATCTTGCATTATACTACCTTGTATTAAAATTTTCTGTTTACATTCCGCATCCCTCCTCTGGAGACCCAAGGCTAGGTAATGTTTTGTTTTGTTTTTTTAATCTTTCTATTTCCAGTGCTTAGCAAAGCACTTCATGCATTTTTTATCAAAAGTAGGAGAAATGTGAATTAAACCCAACTTATTTTATTCTATATGTTCTGCTTTCTCCATCACACTACACTGCTGTATCCCAGAATTAGAAATATTTCCATTATAAAAAGGAAAAGGAGAGTGGATCAGGAATTTGCACAAGATTTGCTTTTTTGTTGTAGTTCAGTTGTGTCTGATTCTTCATGACCATTGTGAGGTTTTCTTGGCACAGATATTATAATGGTTTGTTATTTCTTTCTCCAGTTCATTTTACAAAGGAGTAAACCCAGGCTGAAGGGTTAAATGACTTACCTAGAGTCACACAGCTAATGAATTTCTGAGGCTAGATTTGAACGCACAAAGATGAGTGAGTCTTCTTGACTCCAGACCCGGTATTCTATCCATGACTCCATCTAGTTGCCCAAGATGTCCTTTACTGAGATGATGATTATTTTTTTTTTTTTGTATTTTATGTTTTTGCATTGACATTAACTCCTGTTAATTTAAAAAAAAAGTATCTATTTCCACTGAAGTTTCTATATGGAATTTTACAGGATTTAGATTATTACATTTCAATTCTGTTAAAATTTGTTTAGAAGAGATTCATTGAATGTAATTAAAACAGTACTAATTTCAATGTTTGCCAGTATATTGATATATTTCTATACTTTTAAAAGTTTCATAGTACTGAAAGTTCATTCTGTATATATGTGCTTTGAGCTCAGAATTTCTAAGATTTATTTGATGCTTCAGATATAGGTTGGACTACACAAGCATTGTAATTCTTTCCTACTTTGTCGGTCTATGACTTGAAACTTTATTTTTCCCCTAAATTTGTATATATTTTCCCTTTTGATAATAAAGCATAAGAAAGATGTGCACATATATGAACTATTTTTTGGAAACTGTCCTAAACCTATAACTTTTCATTTAAGCCATAATGTCACAACACAACTTTGTTATGTGGAATGTTTCTGGTGCTTTTTGTTTCTCTGTGATTAGTGAGTACATTGATTTGTAAATAAATTTGTGGCAATCTTCACTAACAGAACAAAGTGAAAATGCATTCCTAAATTTGCTCATAATATAACATTCTTGGCCTCAGAGCAGATTATTTGGCAGAAACAAAGGCTAACTCACTGGCAAAACTGAAGAGATGACAAAATTGATCATGTCATATTAAAATTGTAATAGTCAAGGAGGAGAATGCTGTGAATATTCAAAGATACACTCTAGACTTTAAGAAAGCATGAAACATGTTACAAGATATATATATTACCTGGCCACTAGAGACTCAAAACCAAAGATGACTCAATAGGGATCAGAGGCTTTCAAAAACAAAACTCTTGTTATATGTTCATCAATTAGTAATAAAAAAGACAAGGGAAGGGTGGTAGCTACAATAAATTGATCTAAATAAATGTACAAACTGTTCTCTAAAGAGGCCTCCTCTCTAAAGGTGCATTAGAATGAGGACAAAGATAAAGAAGTATCAGAAAGTCTAACACTCTAAAAGAACTGAAAATTTTAAAAATGGGAAAAGAAAATAAGGAGCTGGGGGTAAGATTTGTTTAAAACAAGAAAGGCTTAGGCTTTAGGAGATATGATGTGAAAGTGAACAAAGAGCAAAGAAAAAGCAGATCTTAACTCCTAATTTATTTCCATCTTCTTTATCCAGCTGAATTATCTTTGGTTTGGAAAAGGAAGAGCAAACATGATTAAGAGTGAATTGAAACCCAAGATAGATAAGAGAACATACAGGGGGCACTTTGTTGCTTTGAATGAGTTTAGATTCCTAGAAACAGAAGAATCATATCTCAGAGCTTTGAAGAGAACTTATAGACACTATTGTTGAACAAATGTCTATACCCTAGAGGACTTGTGGACAATGGGAGAGCTATCAGAAGACTAAAGAGAGAGGTTGTTATCCCAATTTTCCAAAAGGAAAAAAGTACACACACACACACACACAATACAAGATGGATATATGCACATGATGGGGTACGGGCCCAAACTGAGACCTTTGTCCCTTAACTCAAAAGAGTTTTAAGCCCATTTGTCTAAAGGGCCCTGAAAAACCTCACCTGGAAAACTCCTTAGATTTCCCCACTTTATCGGGCATTCTCTTAAGGTCATAAGCTTTTCATTATAGCTATGCCCAAATCTCTTTTATCTCAGGATTCCCTTTAGGCTACTTCCCATCCTGGATCCTATCAAAATCCTATTATCCAAGTTACTGACCACTCCCATTAAGATCCTTCCTGGATTCAATCTTTATTCACCCCTGGGTACTAGCCATTTCCATCAAGACCATTCCCCGGAAATCCAAGAGTACTAGGCCAACCCCAGATCCCTCCCATAGCCTTTCTGTATATAAGATGCTTCCTGTCTCTGTGAAGGTGCTTAGATTCAATCTAGCTTAGAGTCTATCTGACCCACTTGTTAATACAAACGCCACAAATGGTTAGGCTTCTTAACTTTAAGCTTCTAGGCTGCTAACCTAATTGAATTGAGTCAACCCAATGTGGCGAATCTTTAATAAATTTTATTTTACTTGGGCTGTAAGAAGGTTTGGGTTGAATTCATTGGAGCAGGACCCAGTGTGTGACTTTTTGGAGCCCTGAGCACCCTTAACCTCAAAACACATATGCATTTATATACATAAATACGTATGTGTATACATATACATATACATATATATGGCATATTCCAGGAACTACAGAATATTAACTTTGAAATAAATTCTTGGCAAAATTTAGAGTAACTCATATCTTTCAGGGTTCTTAGATCCCTATCCTTGGAATGACTGGTTCAGTCTTAAGAGCTTCACACTCTGAAGTAGATAGTTCACATCATTTAAATTCTCATCTATGGATATTCCATCCCATCCTTCCTACAGACCTAAAGATGCAAATTCCCATTAGGTGTTTTTACATAGAGTACATTTATTAGAATCAAAGCCTGATTAGCAAGAAAAATACTATTTTCCTCCTTCTACTCCTACGTCCTCAGAAATGAACTCACGGTAACAATAAGGCATAGCATTCCCTATTCTTAACTACTTTCAGGAGCATCAGTAGAAATGAGTAGCCTAAGTGAAGGTACTACATCTATGTCTTGTAGGTGACCTGATCCCATAAGGTTAGAATTCTGTACAATGTGAATGGATTAGGAGTGATTCACTTTCTCTTGCATCTGTTTGCCTAATCTCTAGCCTTCTTTCACCTTCTCCTTGACTTAATAGGACTTGGTAAAAACAAAACAAAAACAACAGCAGAGTTTTAAATGATTACAGGCTTAATATGAGTCAAAGGTATGCCATAACAGGCAAAAAAAGGGAGGGAGAAGGAATGCTACCTATAACCACATTCAAATAATTTAATTCGACAAGCATTTAAGTTCCTTTTATGTGTCAAGCACTTTCTTGGTTGAGGATATGAAGACAGAAATGAAACAATTTCTTCTTTCAATTAAAAGAAATATAGGATCTAGAACAAAGGACACAAGTTTTATTGGTCTGACTGATTCTCATATAATTTTTTTCTGAGCATCAGATTTTATTTTCTTTATTTTAATTAATTATTTAATTTTAAATTTGCAACATTCACTTCCGTAAGATTTTGAGTTCCAAATTTTTTCTTCCTTCCTTCATTCCCCTCCCCAAGACAGCTTGCAGTCTTATATAGACTCTACATATATACTCACATTAAACATATTTTCATTTTAGTCATGTTGTGAAGCAGACTTAGAAACAATGGGAGGAACCATGAGAAAGAATAAACAGACAAACCAAAACAGAGATAGAGAGTGAGAAAGCAAAGGATGTGCTTCCATCTGAATTCAGATGCCATAATTCTTTTTCTGGATGTGGATAACATTTTCCATCATGAGTCTTTTGGAATTATCTTAGATCATTGCATTTCTGAGAAGAGCTAAGTCTGTCAAAGTTGGTCATGTACAATGTTGTCATTACTTTGTACGATGTTTTCATGGTTCTACTTACTTCACTCCATATAAGTTCATATTAGTTTTTCCAGGTTTTTCTGAAGTCTGCCTGCTCATCATTTCTTATTTAACAACAGTATTCCATTACATTCATATACAATGACTTGTTCAGTCATTCCCCAATGGATGGGCATCCCCTCAGTTTCCAATTCTTGGCTACCACAAAATGAGCTGCTATAAATATATTTTGTACATGGGGGTCCTTTTACCATTGGGCATCAGATTTTAAAGGACTTAGACTTTTAAGCTTACTATAAGCTTACAAGACTGAATGATCAGGATGGTGATGAGTTTTAAAACTTTGCCATAAAAAGAATAGTTTAAGACCCCAGGCATATTTAGCCTAGCACAATAACACTAGATGAGAAAGTGACAGTGTTGTCAGTTATTTGAAAGACTTTTATCGACAAATGGACTTAGGCTAATTTGCCTCACTGAGCAAAATAGGACCAATAAATGGAAGAAGTTGAGGGAGAGTTTTCTTGCCATTAGAACTGCTGAATAAGAGAGAGAAAGAATTTATGAGATGGTTTGTTTCCAATTACTAGTGCCTTGGTGTGTCAGAACTGTCATGAGAGGTTGATTTTCTGTATAAGTAAGGGCCTGTGCCTCCACATAGAAGTGGCAGCATAGGGTATGGTCTATGCAGAAAAGTAGTGGAAATGTCAGGTCATCAGGTAGCTCAGAGTCATCTGATACCACAACTGCAACAGTTCCTTGCAGCACAGAAGAAAAACAAAAGGATAATATCAGAGCAGTCATCAATTCTCATGATTTGTATTAGACTCATTATATCTTCCTGAAAAAAAAAAAGCTAGATTCTGCACTTATTGTGTTAATAGTAGTTTTTATTTATTTATTTTTGATTTGTGATCATTTCTGGAGTTCACTTTGTTGGATGCAGTCCCCAGGGCACATATTGGTCAGTTAATATGTTCACAATGATACGTGTGTCGTAGCAGGAACCTGTTCGATGTGAATTGATTGACCAATCGACAAACATTTAAGTGACTATTTGCTAGGATATGAATATTAAGTAAGGCATTTTCTACCATTAAGGACCTTACATTCTATTACTGAGTTGGGGTCACAACCTTTACCCCACACACCATAGTGGATGATTTTTTTTTTTGATACCAAGCCCTGGATTAATAATGTACTTGACTCTCGATCTGAGACTCCTTATATAATTATGATCAGAGGAAGTGAAGCAGTTACTGGAAAGTATCAAAATTTTTTTCTGATCCTGCCTTGTATGAATATGCTTTCTTCAAAAATAAGGAAAAGAAAAATATTTCTCTTTTGTTTTATATCATCTTTTATGAGCCTAGCCTTTTCCTACCTAGGGAGTCATCTCATAAAACTAAGAGTTTTTTGAAAAAGAAAGAGAAAAAAAAAACATTGAGAAAAACCAACTGAATTAAAGTGTATACAATATTCTATATCTGTAGTCTCTTACCTCTGCAAAGAAGAGGCGTCTCTGCACCTGCTTTCAATCACTGCTGCAAAAAACCCCCAAAAAACATTTGAAATCAGCTGGCCTCAAAAAAGATGCCTAAAGGTCCGCCATGTCTGTGCACCAGATTTCAGTATTTCCTACATTGTTGTGTCTATATGGATGCGTGACTACTCCTGCCTCCTGTGGTCCAGATTGTTCCAGTTCATGCTTCTTGGGCTGTTGTGTTGACATATGAGTCTACTCCTAATGCCTCGCTCTGTTGAGTGAGCTGCCTGAGCTGTGGACATATAGCACCCTACAGTTGTTCTCTCCCCCTCAAATCTCTCCCCATTCCCCTATATTCTGCACTGTATGCCTCCAGAATAAAAGATGAAATCACCTCTGGTCTACAAACCTGGACCCTTTCTATCTTTCCAACAATCTTCCATTTTGCTTCCCTCTGGTTACCCTGTAATTGAGCAACACTGACCTTCTCTGTTCCTCTCACTGAATGCTCCTTCCCTTAGCCTTTTCACAGACTCTCTCCCATACTTGGAATGCTCTCCCCTCTTCATTTCTGCCTCCTGGCTTCCTTCATGTCTTGGCTCAAATCCCACCTTTGGCAAGATGCCTTCCTGCCCTAATGCCTATCCAATAAGAATATCTTTCATTTGAACTGGTTTTTGTATGTATGTGTGTGTAAATATGAATGTAAAATTTGCATAAATACATATGTATACATACATGCATGTGTGTGTGTGTGTGTGTGTATATATATATATATATATATATATATATATATATATATATATATATATATATATATATATATAAAATGTGCGCAGCTGTTCAAATAATGTCTCTCCTATTAGAGGGTGAGCTCAATAATAAGGATAGGGGCTAAATTTTGTTTTTATTTTTAGCCTCTGTGCCTTAGGCACTATGTTGAGTTTTCTGAATATGAATAAGAAAAAAAAATTCTGCCCTTAAGGAGCTTACAAATTATTGAAGGAAGACAAAGCACTAAAGGAAGCAGAAAATGGTCAGGAAGAAGATAGGACAGATGTTCAAAGAAATCAAATAGAGATTCTGGGGTGGGGGAAAGGACAGTTGCCTGAAAAATGTTGACACTTCAGAGTACTCTCCAAAGGGAGGGCTTTGGGAGGAGTTTCTGACACCACTCTCCAACACTCCAATCAGAAAGGTGAGGCAAGTACAGGCTTTAACAAGTTGTAGACTATGTAAATCTGAGTCAATCTGCTTGGTGATGAGATTTCAGGAGATCACCTTATCCTGGGGTGGTGCCATACTGTTCCAACTGGGAGTTACATGCATAATTTGATTAAAGTAGATTATATTCTTCCTGACTGAGCAACTTCACTACATATTCTCAGTAACGAAATTCACTTTTTTTCTTTCTATACAAGATTTTGTTTCTAGGTCATCTTTTTTTTTGCCGCTTTACTGTGAATTTTAACAAGAACAAATATAAAAATTTCAATATACACAGGAAAGAAAAAAGGATTTTACAAGAAAGTATGAATTTTTATTATATACACTTTTAAGAGTATATATGATATTTAATATAATAGCAACAAAATTATCCTGTTGATACATATCCCTTTCTGAATTCCCTCTTGTTCTATTCAGAGTATTTTAAAATGTTTCATTAAAGCTCTTTTCTTTGCAATAACAAATTTACATGTTAGTTATATCTGACAAAAATATATATGTCCCATTTTTTACCTCCATACCATTACCTCTCTATCAAGTGAAGGAAAACATGTTCCTTTATGTTTTTGAAGTTATGAATCATTATTTCATTTACCAGAACCCCTCTTTCAAAGTTTGCCTTTTTTATCCTTTACATAATTATTATGGCAATTGTTTTCCTTGTTCTACTCATTTCACATCTACTCATATAAGGCTTCTAGGATATCTCTGGAACTTTTCATTTCTAATGGCAAAATGACATTCCATTATATTCATGTGCCATAATTTGTTCAAATGTTTCCTTACTGATGGATACTCATTTTGTTTTACTGCAAGAAAATATGAAGTAGATATTAATGTTTGTACATGTATCTTTTTTTCCTGTCTTTGATTTCATTGGAATATATATGTAGACAAGCAAATTTAGTGAATTTTGGGACCAATTAATAGCTCCACTAACAATACATTTGTGCGCCTCTCCTGTCACAGTCCCTCCAGTTTGTTAGCTAAGCTAGCAGTAACCAATCAATTTCATCTATGGCTTCTCAAAAACCAAAGTTCCTTAGGGAGAGCAGGGTCTTTTATAGGCACCTTCTGAATTTGTTGCTAATGTTTTTAGTCATGTCCAATTTTTCATGACCTCTTGTTTTCTTGGCAAAGATCCTGGACTGGTTTGTCATTTCTTTCTTCAACTCATTTTATAGGTGAGGAAACTGAAGCAAGCAGGGCTGTGACTTGCCCAGGGTCACAGCTAGTAAATGTCTAAGGTTACATTTGAACTCAGGTCTTCCTGACTCTAGGCCCAACACACTATCCATTGTACCACCAAGCTACCCCTTTGGGAAACACCCACACCTTTATCACAAACAAGATGTGATCTGAATTATGAGACAAAGGCAAAACGATCCAGATTGGAACTGTCATCTCAGTTCCTATTACAGGATTGAGAGATGAGATTAATTTTTTAAATTGATTAATTAGTTTGTTTTCAGTTTTCTACAATCACTTGCATATATCTTAGATTTTTTTCACCCTCCCTCTTCTTCTTTCCCCCATCCCTCTTCCCTCCAAGATAGCATTCAATCTTATATAGGTTCTACACATACATTCTTATTAAATATATTTTCATCTTAGTCATGTTGCATAGAAGAATTAAAATGAGTGGGAGAAACCATAAAACAAAACAAAGCGCAAGAGAAAATAGTCTGCTTCATTCTGCCATCTACTTCCATAGTTCTGTCTCTGAATGTGGAAGACATTTTGCCTCAAGAGTTCATTGGGAATTTTTTTTTAGGTCCTTGCATTTCTGTTAAGGGCTAAGTCTACTAGAAAAATTCCTTGCACACTGTGGTTGCTGCTGTGTACAAAGATCTCCTGGTTCTGCTCCTTTCACTCAGCATCAGTTTATGTAAGCCCTTTTAGGTCTCTCTGAAGTCTTCCTGTTCATCATTTCTTATAGCACAATAGTATTCCATTACGTTCATATACCATAACTTGTTCAGCCATTTCCCGTTTGAAAGGCATCCCTTTGATTTCCAGTTTATGGTCACCATGAAGAGTGCTGCTATAAATATTTTTGTACATGTAGGACCCTTTTCCATTTTTATGATCTCTTTGGGATACAGTCCTAGAAGCAATATTGCTGGGTCAAAGGGTATGCATATTTTTGTAGCCCTTTGGGCATAGTTCCAAATTGCTCTCCAGAATGGTTGGATTAGCTCATAGCTCCACCAACAATGAATTGGTGTTCCAACTCTTCTACATTTTCTCCAGCATTTATCATCTTCCTGTTTTGTCATGCTAGCCAATCTGATAGGTGTGATGTGATACCTCAGAGTTCTTTTGATTCACATATCTCTAATCAATAGTTATTTAGAGCATTTTTATATGACTACAGAAAGCTTTAATTTCTTCCTCTGAAAACTGCCTGTTCATATCCTTTGACCATTTATTAATTAGGGAGATAAGATTAGTTTTTAAGAGTAATCCTCAGGTGTTGGGATTAATCTGCAAGCCACTGGAGTTATTACTGTAGTTTAAATTGAAGATTTGACCTTTTAGGTTGATCAAGATTCTCCCAGGAATTCAGGACACAAGGGTTAGGAACAGTGGAAGGGAGCATTATATACAACCCAATTAAGTCTTAAAACGGATTTAAAATTAGTTTCCAGTTTCAAATTGCTGCAGTCATTTGAAGTTTATTTCTCCTGTAGTTTGAAATGTTAGTATCGACCTTGGATCATAGGATCATGAGTTTAGAAGTAGAAGGAATCTCAGGGGTACCTAATTCAATTCCTATATTTTATAGATAGGTGAACTTAGTTCCAGTTAACTTAGTAAAGATTCAATGACAATGACTTGGACAAACTCACAAAGGTAGCAAATGTCAGAGTTGGGATTTGAACTCAAGTTCTTTAACTCCAGAGCTAGTATTGTTTCCACTAGCATGAACTCCTTTCTTTTATGCTACTTTTTAGCTTTCTAACAATTTCCTCCCCCTCCCACCAATATGCAGGTTAGGTGTCTCAAAGACTATAACTCTGCACCTAATATCAGGAAGACCTCAGTTCAAATCTAGCCTTAGACACTTATTAACTGTATCAAGACTTAGACATTTACTAGGCATTTCATTTAACCTCCTTGACTTAATCCACTGGAGATGGAAATGGCCCATCATGATCCAGTATCTTTTCCAAGAAATCCCCAAGGACAGTACTGACATATTATTCCTTGGATCACAAGGAGTTAGACACAACTGAATGACAGAATCTCCCAAATTCTGTTTACATCCTTTTGTTTCTCCCTAGTGATCAACTTTTCTATTTTTTCCATCAGCATTGAATAGTTTGAATGACTGGTTTTGGAGTATACTTTAAGATCTTAAATACTTCCCAGGGCTTCCAACAGACTCTGAGACCTTGCCCCTCTGAGTACAGTGCTGGCTCCTGCCCCTGCTTGCCTTGATGGCTAGGGGGTCAGGAGGTAGTCTGGGTGTGTGTGGGAGAGGCATAAGCCCCTGCAGGATGGTGTCCCAGTGCAGGGAGCCCCTGAGGGTTGAGCAACAAGACATTGAATCTTTTTTTCGTGTATTTTATTTTTCCCAACATCTATTTAATACATAAATACAGAAAAGCTGAGAAAAATCTCTATGAAATTCCAGTGTGGGACTGAAAGGGTGGAATTGGGTGGGGGGATTTGGGGATATAAGAATTGGGGCTTGGAGCAAAAAATAATTGATCTGTCGGTAGCCCTTGGTTGGTGATGGCTGAGTGTGGGGGTTGCTATAGGGAAAATGGACCAAAAATGGAGGCATCAGTACAGTTTCACAGAAAAATACTTCTGGGATTGGTGTGGGGTGATTTAGTGTCAGGTAATTGGGAGTGTTCATCCAGATACAAATGCAGCTACTTTGTCTCTGTAAACCAGGCTGGGAAACTGAACTCTAATAAACTTAACTGTCTTTGAGGATTGCTGGTACTTTAAAGTAGAGCTACTGTGGGAATTGGAGTTGTGAGTTTGGGGGGAGACACAAAAGTGTGGGAGCCCCAAAGAGCCTAGGGAATATTTTCAGTATTTGAAATAAAAACAACCACAAAAAAGTAGATCTTTAGATTTTAGATCTAGTTGTCTTTATTTCCTTTTAAAAAAATATTGCTCGGGGGCGGAGCCAAGATGGCGGAGTAGAAGGACGCACGTTTACAAGCTCCGAAACCAAAGCCCATGGAATTGGTGTAGAAAGAGTCCCCCATAGATTCTGGGTGAGTGCAAGGTGTGCAGAGGCAGAGTGGAGGAGATTTCCGTTCCAGGGAGCCCTGAGGATCCGTCCCCAGGGTCTGGCGCGCCCCGGAGAGTAAACCCGACCCCCAGCGCTGCCCTGGCTGAGGCCTCAGAGAAGCGGATCCGAGCAGGCTTCAGAGACAGAAGCTGAAGCAGCCGGGAAAGTCCCTCCGCCCACAGAAGCAGGTCAGTGAGAGAGGCCGGGCTGAAGGAGAGGGGAAGCGGGGCGTCTCCGTGACTCGGGCCCCCTCGGGAGGAAGCAGCGGCAGCGGGGACGGGGGCAGGAAGCGGAGGCTGAGGTGTGGGCGGCGGCTGAGGCGGCAGCGGCCCAAGACTCAGGAATCCCCCAACAGCAGGCAGGATCTTCATTACGGAAGATTCCCGCATAAAACCTGACGGAGCTGAGCCTGGGAGACGGCCCTGCCCCCACCCCGCTCTGTTGCTGAAGGCTTCTGCTTGGGACCCCCAGGGGAGCTGAGATTGGGAGGCAGGGCCCCCACCCCGCCCCCACCCGCTCCATTCCTGAAAGTCTCTGCAGAAAGCCCCCGAGGGATCAGTCTCGGAGACAGCCCTGGCCCCACCCCAGCACCTGAACTAAAGCTCACTGATTGACAGCCGGCAGGAGGAAAGCCCATTTAAACCTCAGAGGCCAAGCACTAGCTGGGCGGATCCAGGCAGGGGTGGAAAGGAATCTCAGAAGTCAAGTAACTGGCTGGGAAAATGCCTAGAAAAGGGAAGAAAAATAAGACTTTAGAGAGTTTTTTCCAACAAATGCAAATGATCCCGACCTTCGGATCTGATGATGAGGGTATATCCTTGCCATCAGGGAAAGACGTGGAGGGTGGGGCCTCAGTACCCCAGACACCCCAGGGGGGTGGTGGGTGGGCTCAGGCCCTGGAAGAGCTCAAAAAGGATTTTGAAAAGCAAGTTAGACAGGTGGAGGAAAAACTGGGAAGAGAAATGTCAGAGATGCGACAAAAGTATGAAAAACAGGTCAATACCTTGGTAAAGGAGACCCAAAAAAATGCTGAGGAAATTAACACCTTGAAAAATAGGCTCACCCAATTGGCAAAGGAGGTTCAAAAAGCCAACGAGGAGAAGAATGCTTTCAAAAGCAGAATGAGCCAAATGGAAAAAGAGGCTCAAAAGCTCACTGAATTTAATAGCTCTCTCAAAATTAGAATGGAACAGATGGAGTCTAATGACTTTATGAGAAACCAAGAAATCACCAAACAAAACCAAAAGAACGAAAAAATGGAAGAGAATGTGAAATATCTCATGGGAAAAACAACTGACCTGGAAAATAGATCCAGGAGAGACAATTTAAAAATTATGGGACTACCTGAAAGTCATGATCAAAAAAAGAGCCTAGACATCATCTTCCATGAAATTATCAAGGAAAACTGCCCTGACATTCTAGAACCAGAGGGCAAAATAAGTATTGAAAGAATCCATCGATCACCACCTGAAAGAGATCCAAAAAGAGAAACTCCTAGGAACACTGTGGCCAAATTCCAGAACTCCCAGCTCAAGGAAAAAATCTTACAAGCAGCTAGAAAGAAACAATTCCAGTACTGTGGAAATCCAATCAGGATAACCCAAGATCTAGCAGCTTCTACATTAAGGGACCGAAGGGCGTGGAATAGGATATTCCAGAAGGCAAAGGAACTAGGACTCAAACCAAGAATCACCTACCCAGCTAAACTGAGTATAATACTTCAAGGGAAAATATGGTCTTTCAATGAAACAGAGGACTTTCAATCATTCTTGATGAAAAAACCAGAGCTGAAAAGAAAATTTGACTTTCAAACACAAGAATGAGAAGAAGCATGAAAAAGTAAACAGCAAAGAGAAGTCTTAAGGGACTTACCAGAAGTGAACTGTTTACACTCATACAGGGAAAGACAATATTTCTAACTCTTAAAACTTTTCAGTATCTGGGTAGTTGGTGGGACCACACATACACATGTACATGCATGCACACACATACACACATGCACACACATACAGAGATAGAGAGCACAGATTGAACTGAATAGGATGGGACCATACTTTAAAAGAAACTAGGGTAAATGGTGAGAGAGAAATGTAGGGGGAGGGAAAGGGAAGGGGGTAACTATATGTCATTTAAGAGGCAGGTAGTTTTTCTTAGTGGAGGGAAAAAGAGGAGAGCTGAGAAAAAAACAAAACAAAACAAAAACAAGAAGTTTACCCTCATCACATTTGACTAAACGAAGGAGTGAAATGCACACTCATTTTGGTATGAAAACCTATCTTACAGTATAAGAAAGCGGGGGAGAAAGAGATATTGCAAGAGGTGGGATGATGGAAGGGAGGGCAAAGGGAGGAGGGAGCAATTTGAAGTCAACACTTGGGGAGGGACAGGATCAAAAGACAGAAGAGAAACAATGAGGGGCAGGTTAGGAGGGATGGTAATCCAGTTAGTCTTACACAACACGACTATCAGGGAGGTCATTGGCAAAACTACACAGATATGGCCTATATTGAATTGCCTGCTGTCCCAAAGGGAATGGGTGGGGAGGGAGGGATGAGGAGAATTTGGAACTCAAAACAACTGTTTAGTATTGTTGTTGCAACTAGGAAAGAAGACATACAGTTAAGGAGGAATAGAAAGTCATCTGGCCCTACAGGAGAAAAGAGAAGATGGAGACAAGAGAAGGGAGAGATGACAGAAGAGAGGGCAGATTGGAGATAGGGAAAATTAGATTGCTTGGGGTATTGGGGTGGGGGGAGGGGATAAAAGGGGATAAAATTTGGAACCCCAAAAATTTGTGAAAATGAATGTAAAAAATTTAAATAAATAAATAAATTTAAAAAAAATAAAAAAAAAATAAAAAAATATTGCTCTTGAAATTCTTGATTATTTTTTTTCCTCCAGATGAATCTTCTTTTTTCCAGTTTGGAATAATATGATAGAATACTTGTAAATTAATTTATGTCATACTACCCTCATTATCACATTAAAACAGGCCATGAACTATTGACAACTTTTTAACTCCTTTATTTCTCTGAAGAGAACTTTGTAGTTGTATGAGATATATAATTCCTCAGTATCTTATTGGTGGATTCTGGATCTGATGTTTTTACTGTTCTATCTACTACTCCTTCCTTCATTCCTTCCTTAATGTTGGTGAAGACCCAATTTATTTAAACAGTTAAACTTCATTATACTATGAAATTTATGGAATAAAATTTCAAGGTACAAAGTATATACAGTTGAGGTACTTAATAAACTCACTTTTTTTATTCAATACTTTGGCAAATGTTTAAAGCACTATTTTTCAGATACTTATACTTTTCCTTCCATTTGACTTTTCAGGTCCTCCTCAGAAGCCTTGATCCTTAGATCCTTAAGATTGTAATTCTTCTGGTTGGTTTACTTTATTTTCTACTTGGCATGTTTGTTGTTGCTTAGTCATATTTTGGTTGTGTCAGACTCTTCATGAACTCATTTAGGATTTTCTTGGAAAAAATACTGGAGTGGTTTGCCACTCCAGAAACACATAACCTAGATAAACATGGCTAAGTGATTTGCCCAAAGTCATGCAGGTAGTAAATGTCTGAGGATGGATTTGAACTCAGGAAGATGAATCTTTTTGATTTCAAGCCAGGCACTCTCTCCACTGTGCCACCTAGATGCCTAAAGGTTTCCTTTAGTTCCCATTTGGTTCCTAGAAGGGGATAAGGTCATTTCTTTTTCTTTTCATCTTCCTGATTTTTGTAGTGTAGTGTAGGAAAAAGGGAGAAGGAAAACTAGGATTCAGATTTTAGCTTTGTCCCTTACTGGCTATATCACCTTGAGTAAGTCAGTCTTTATTTCCTAGGTTGTAAAATGAAGCTGTCAAACTAAATAGTGTGTAAATTTCCTTCCAACCCCAAGATTCTATGATAAAAGTTCCATGGTGGCTACACTCTAGGCTCTTGAATTTTGGATCAGCCATCAGAGGCATAATCCCCATCTCTTCTTTCCCCGTATGTCAGGATATTTTAGTGTCTGTACTGTTCTAGCTGTTTTTGTTGCTGTTGTAACATTGAAAGTAACTGTGCTGTTGGGGGACCTCATCCTCAATTTTCTGTTCAGCTTTCCTGTATTTATGTATTAAAAAAATTACTCTCTAGTTTTCTGTAGTGCCAATATTGGGTAACACCTAACTTGAGGGTATGCTTGTTCTTCCAATCTAGGCACATTAAGAGATTATACATGTACACAAATATACTCCCTACCCCCATCTCCACTCCCATGCCCATTATATATATAAATATTTATGTATACATGTGTACATACGTGTCTATAAACACATACATATATGCATACATAAACAATAAATAATTGAGATATACATGCACATATATAAACAAACATATAAAACATAATAAACACATGTATATTATCTATTTTATCTTAAAGACAATTTCAATAGGCTTTCATTAAATATTTTGAAATGCTCAATTAGAGTTTTTAACATTTAGAGTTACCCCAGAGACATTTGAGTCCTTCCCCTTTTTTGCCGTTGAATTTGACACTGGGAATTCACAGAATCTTAGATTTAAGACTTGAAGGGAGCCTAGAGGTCATTTAGTTTGTCTCATTTTATAAATGAGGAATAATTATTTTTGACAGCTGCATGGAAGTTGTCTTATGAATCCCAAATGACTTTCATTTTGGGGAGTTTTAGAGAAACAATTTTGACCCAGACAATGAATCCTTGTGTATTCTTTGACTTTTTTCTATCTTGTGTGATAACTTTATGTGATGTAATTAGCATTACTACATGGATTGTTTCAATTTGGATAATAGGGAAAATAACCACCAAGGACTTTCTCTGACTGATAGGGGAGTCGTAGCAATGGATTCTCATTTTTGAGTTATTTTTGTCTTTTTCTGTCTTTTTTTTGGTACTGCTCATGTTGTGTGTGTGTAGGGTATACAAAGGTGCTTTAGACAAATGTATTAATTCATAAGAAGTGAAGTCCGCTTCACAATTACTATAACTGACAACTGCCACTAGCTTAATGGAGGTCAACTATATTACAAGACTACTTTTTGCCCAAAATATTTGTTTGCAGCCTCATAGATGGAGGCAATGACTACAAAATATCAAAATTCAGTTTAAAAGTCTGAAGACATATGCCTACAAAAAAATCAAATAGTGTAAGAGGTTTGTCAGCTTATTTGTGTAAGTTAGGCCAGTAAGTATGCTCAGGATGACAAGAATCTCTGACTTGTTAGGAAATAAAAAGGCAAATGACCTCAAACGTATGCAGCTGATTATCTGGAGCATTAGATTCTCACTGACCATCTCTAGATCTTTAGACAGATTGCTAGTATGGTCATGAGCCCAAGAGATGTATCCCAAGGGGAATGCCAAGACTTTCCCTACATGAACCTCCTTGTGAAAAGTAACCACAATGCAATGTGCACACACATATTCCAAGGGCTTTTCAGTCTCAGACCACCATGACCATGCTATCTTACTGCACGAAGGGACTTTACTTGAACTTATTCATATCAACAAAGATTTATTAATCATCTCCCTTATGACAGGCATTGTGCTAAGCATTGGGGACACGAACCAAAATGGAATATCCCCTTACATAAAGGAATTTACATTTTAATGGGGAAGAGAATAAGTACATGTATCAGCACATATAGAACAAATTGTTCTTGTTCAGTCATTTCAATCATATCCTACTCTTTGTGACTCTATTTGAGGTTTTCTTGGGAAAGATACTAGAGAGATTTACCACTTCCTTCTCTAGCTCATTTTATAAATAAGGAAATGAGGCAAACAGGGTTAAGTGACTTGCACAGTGTCACACAGCTAATAATTATCTGAGTCCAAATCTGAACTCAGGTCCTGACTGCAGGTTGAGTGCCTCATCCAATGTGCAGTCTAGCTGCCCTGCAGAATATATAAAACATGAACGTAGGGTGGATATGGGAGAGAAGGAATAGCAGAAGGGGGGATCATGAAAAGTTCATGTTCATCTTTCCACATCTTGCTCTCTGTCTTTATTTCTGCATCTCTTTTACTCATTCTCAAATATATGATCATAATTGGTCTCTGGGATCAAACACCAGAAATGTGTGTTTCTTTCAGTCGTTTTTGTATATTGTTTCAGTGCAGATACTGGCAGAGCATTTCTCACTGAAATGTTCACATTGCCTTCCCCCTGCACTATGTTCTTATTTGTGCTAACACAAGAATGTCAGATGGCTGAGAGGAGAAACTTTGGCTGAGCCTGAAAAACAGAACCCAGATAAAGGTCAAGAACTCAGGCCAACCCATCAGAGTAACAAGAAGTCATTATCTAGGTCAGAAGTCTCAGTAATAGGCATGGAGTGCCAGAAAAGAGAACATATACACAAATCAACATATACAGAATATACTATGGTTGTGATATAGTCAAATTATTCCTTGGGGCAGCTAGGTCATGCAGTGGATAAAACACTGGACTTGAGTTCAAATCCAGCCTCAGACCAGTTACTAGCTGTGTCACCCAGGCAAGTCATTTAATCCTGGTTGCCTTGATTTTCTCACCTGTAAAATAAGTTGGAGAAGGAAATAGCAAACTACTCCAGAATCTTTGCCAAGGAAAGTCTAGATATGGTCAAAAGGGTTGGACACAACAGAAACAACAACTAGTTACTTCCTGTATACTGTCTTCCTTAGTTAGCCATTAACTTGACAGCAGTAGCAAGTAAATGCCCCTGGAAGAGGGAAGAAATGAGAGAAAAGAGATGCAAGCTTTTCTTAATATTTTCCATAAGTCAATTCCACGCGTAAGTTTTGGATTCTTTAGAAAACTGATGAGAGTCTCAATGCACCCTTCTCTATAAAATCCTACAATGCAGCTTGATCACATAGGGAACATGAATCACGCTTCCTCCCCCCTCCACAAGGATGCAGTGCCAAGAATTGGGCTCATGAACTTGGAGCTTTTGAAGGCGCACATGTATGATATTGGCATCTTTTCAGTGAATGCATATGGTGTTCGTCACATTGAAAGATAAATACATCCCCAGGATGGATGAAACATGCTGCAGTTCACAGAATGGTTGCCTTGAAAATTCTGTTCTGCCTCTTGCCCAGTGTACAAGTTTCTATAATATCTAGCATGATCACCATATTAAAGCAGCTGGTGTGTCTTCACATGTTTTTGGTGCTTGAACAACCTTCTCCTTTCACTCTTGAGATAGGTTAGCTGTTCTTATCTACTTGGAGAAATGATTTATTATCTCCAAATGAGGGCAGAGGGGTGGATAGGAGGATTCATAGGAGGAAAAAAATGTAAGAGAGTCTATCTTTAGCAGCTGAATAACTCTATTGCCATTCTCAATAGTTATGTATACAGCTGACTTGTCTACTAAATTCCCGTTTATATTTTTTTCTATAATGAATTTGCTACTAGGGATGTGGAGTTGAGAAAGTCCAGATCAGTTAATAACTGCTTCCTGCTGTATTTTGACACCATTTGACTCTGATTCAACAAAGGTTTTTTTCTGTATCATGGCTGTGACATTGCAGCTTGACAATATTAATTGAATGTTTCCCCTTAGAAGTTGAACCATTGACACAGAAGCCATAATTATATGTGTTTCCCAGAGGTCAAGGGTTAATTGCCAGGCAACAGCTCCCTACCAGGCTATGGTGAGCTTGTGTATGAAGAAATTTAATCATTTATTTGAACCAATCAGTCTAATGTTCATAAAGAGGGGAAAATTGGTTGAATGGAGGAGGGGTCCAGGAGGGAAATGCCATTATCACAAAGGTCAGGTTTGTTTGCTCAGAGATCAGCTTTGAATTTTAGTTAGCCAAGGGTGTTTACTAATAAACTGTGCAAACATATAAGCAAGTAGGAGCAGAGACACTGTGGCTAGACGTTTGTTTCCAAAATATTGGCACAAATTGCAAAGGCCATTCATAAAACCAGACTATTGTGGGTAAAACACAGGATCATTAAGTGTACAAAATATTAGGCTGCTTTCCTTAATCTACTCAGATCCAAGGATTGCACCTCACAGAGTCAAAGGCACCAAACAGGCAACACTATTCATAAGCAAAACTGGAAAGGAAATGCCAAAATGAGTGTGTGTGAATTTAATGCTCAGGGAAAAAACAAAGTCAAATAGGATGTAAAAGGGACTGTGAATTTCAAACTCTTAAGATAGGATGTCTTGGCCTCTTTCAAACAGCCTTTCCATTGTCCTTAGCTCCTGACCTAATCTACTCCTTGCCACAGGCCTAAGTTCTCTCTTGAAAACAGCCAATTAACTATGCCAATAACTATGCTACTGATCTTATGTTATCTACAGTATGTCCCAAAAGTCTGAGTGCAATTTTTAGCTTCAATAACTTAAAATTGAACTAAGACTTTTGGGCTATGCTGTATCTATGGAGATGGGCGATGCAAAAAAGAAATTCACTTTTACCATGACACAAAAAAGATGAGAATAAAAAGCAGGACAAATTTAGCTGAACACAATTTTCTCCCAACACTAGCGCTCTTGTTTCCTAGTTGGCCTGGCTCTTACCCTCACTTTGTCTTAATTTCCTCACATTTCTAATGGAGCCTTGGGACAATCAGCATACTGAAGCGCTGGTTCATCTATGATTTTATGCTACACTCAATTTCTCCTCGGCATTTTGCCCGATACGCTGTTCCCTTAGAGCTCTAAAATCAAAGGGCAGAACACTGTGAGTAGAATTCCTTGAGGACTTTGTTTAAACGTTGCTACCCCTTCAAGCTTTTCTGCTACAAAGCTCTCATCAGCAACAGTGTTATGACCATATTGCGTTTGTTGGGTGTGGGGTATGGTGGTTAACAGAGGTCTAAAATCCTTGCCAAGTTGACTGCCTGAGACTCAGTTTGTGGATTCATAACGTTTTGGGTGCTATCCTACTCTTGCATTCATCGGAGTCCTTCCCTTAGCTACCATGCTCAGATAACTTATTTCGCATCAAACAACTGCTGATTTGTTAGTGTTAGACTTTTAAACAGTTCACTGCACAGAAGAAACAAAAGAGTTACTTTGTGAATATGTTCCATGGATTTTTGCATCAATATGTTAGTAAGCAGAGCAATTCAATTAAATATTTGACTTTAATCTGGCATTCTCTTTCTATTATTAAAAAAAAATTGCTCAAATATATTAGAAGTAACTTAGGTCAAGGACTGTATACTTAATCTTGTATGAGTTATAAATATATTGTTTGTGTTCATGAGTCTCTTAAGTAGCAATTCATGAAACAAAATCAGCTTTCCACTCAAGCTCAGACATTATTATCATTTTTTTACTGAACTAGAACTTTGTGGAGCCATAGTGAGCTGTAATTCAAAGGTCTTGGCCCTTTTGGAATTTTGTTTAGATATTTATTTTTTCCAGAAGAGCTACTCTGATTTTCTAAATAAGTCACATTGCATCAAAAATAGTTGCATTTTGAAGATGGAGACTGACCATACACATAGGTGCAGACCAAATTGATCAGAAACATTCAGAACACAACATCTGTAATCAGTTTTTTGTTCTACTAAGGCAATTTGATTTTGTTCAGGGCTATTCTTTGGGTTCCATGGAACTTGTATTCTGAAGCAAACTTGAGAGTTCTTTAGGTCAAATATGGCCTCAGTATAACATCCATTTTCTAAGCAGAGCACTTAAAGAGCACTTTGGAACATTTACTCAAAGACTCAAAGGGCCTATCCAACATCAAATAGCTTTAATAAAACAATATGCTGATGAGTTAATGTATATGAATCGGAAACATATGTGTTCCATTGCCCTTGAAGTACACACAATTTATAAATTAAGTGTGTGTGTATGTGTAAAAGACTTGGGGAATGATTTTTCAGTTTTGAAAAATAAATGCAGTCATTTGGAAATTGTTATTCTGTCCCTGAACATTTGACCAACTTAAAATATGACCAGGTTCTCACATCATTGCCCACAGGGTAAAACAAGAGTCTGTGGGTGAATCTTCTAAAAGAGAATAAACTAGATTGAGTGGCTGCTACTCACTCTTCTAATGAATAATCTTGTCCAAAGATCATCTTTTCTCATTTTACTATTATTTAACAATATGACAAATTTCCTTGGATTGACTGTTTCTTTTCTAATTACAGTATCGGCTGTTTGTGAAACAGCATAGTACATTAGAAAGACCATTGAACTTGGCACCATAGAAGCTGTTTGAATCCCAGATTTTCCTCCTATGACCTATGTGACCTTGGGCAAAATCACTTCATGTAATCTCTGCACCTGAATTTCCTCATTTATAAAAATGGAAGGACTAGACTGGTTGAACTCTCCAGGTCTTTCCTTTAAATCTTCAGATTCCTATTGGATATGGTTAGCAGGAAAATAATTTTAATTGTAATATGCCATGACAAAATATGTAAAATAATATAACACTGATAAGTAATATTAATAATGCAATAAAATATATAGCCTGGAACACTAATATTTGTCATCTTCTGAGAATCTGCAGATGCTGTATTTAAATGTTCATATGGTATTGGATGTCTTTTCTGTTTTCTTATCACATCATGTAAGAGAAAGGCATATTTATTAGATGAAATTGCCTCATAGAATAATAATATATTACAATATGTATTATATATATGTTGTAATAGCATAATAATAATAACATAATGAGGCAGTTTCACTTAACAGAAAAATACTGACTGTTGTTAAAAGGTCTGAATTTGAATTAGAGTTCTTCTGCTTATTTGTGTAACCCTGGGCCCAAGTTTTTTCTTTTTTTCTTATCTGGTTCTAACTTTTATTATGAATAAAATAAATATTCTAGATGATCACTAAGGTCATTTCTTCCTCCAACTCTACCTCCAGAAATAGGATTTTTTTTTCCACTTAAGACCACTGGAAAAAGGAAGGCCACATGAGTAAAAAGTGTGTTTACTATTTAGGTGACTCCTCAATGACATGTCTCTCCATTGGTACTAAATACAACCCATTGATGACTTCACGTTTTGTGTAGTTTTTGCCTATAAAATTTTTTAAATTTCTAGTAAAATTTGCCCAGTGCTAATGGGCATCTCTCAAATTTTGCAGAGATCATTACTGTGCCATTTTTCCATCCATTATCCCTTGCTTTTGCTACATGGTCATGGTACTTTCCTTTTTGGTAGTACATATGCTTGAGAATGTCTTTTATTTCATTTATTCTATAGAACTCATCACTGTAACACACTGTAACTGTTTATGCCCTAATACATTCCTCCATTGAAACAATGGTGATTCTTTTGAAGTTCTGAAATTTTATGATTTGCAGCTAAATAGCATCACAGGGTTAAACAAATGAAAAACGTGAAACATGAACAGAAGAACATAAAATGATATTCAATTAGTAGAATAATAGCACATTTTTGTAGGACTTTAAAAATAATGTACTATGTTAAGTCCAGTTAAAGAAGAGTGTATGAGAGGAGATAGAAAACAGAATAGGAATAAAAAAAAAAGATAGAACTTGGATATTTGCCAAACCCTTAACGGCATAGCTTTAATGCTTTTATCACTTCTACTCTTTGGAGGAAAAGAGCATCCCTTTAGATATTTAAGAAAGTAAAGATTATCACAGTTTCTTACATTTTCAATTCCAAGCTAAGATTTAGAAGCAAAAACATTCTTGAAAATATCCATTTGCCACCCCACCCCCACTTTCTTTTTTTCAGGGAAAAAATTCTTAACTTCCAGATTTGGGAAGGAACGTTGCACATTATTTTGGAATGTATTATATTATAATAGACATCAAAAGAAACAATTTCATAAACTTAAAAAGTAGTGGGTAAAAACCTTGCATAAAGTTATTAACATTTAGCAAAAAAGAAACAAATACATTTTTTTAAAATGCATTTCTCTTCTGTGTCCTTTTCTCGATCCCTCTTATGTTCTGTTGGTCTTGGGCTTTTATTCCCTCCCTTTTCTCTCTCTTTTCTTCCTCCGTCCCCTATAATTTCAATTTCAGAAATGTCACTGTGGTCAATGTACAATGTGGTCTGCTACTTTTGCTTTTTATCACTGTATATATATGTATTTATAATATATATATATATATACATCTATATATATGTCTATATCCTATATACATATATGCCATATATCATTGTGTGCTTCATAAGTATCATTTTTATAGCATCATTATATTCCATTACAATATTCCATTACAATTACAATATACCATACTGTGTTTAGCCATTATTCAATTGCTGATTATATAGATCATTTTCATTTTCTATTATTATAAACATAGGAGCTATAAATACTTTTTGTGCAGCTAGGTCTGCCTCCCCATAACTTTTTGATATTCTGTGGTCCACTTCTAGAAGAGAAAAGGGCCATGAGTTCTCTACTAGAGTTGACATGGCCCCAGCATCACTTTGATCTGGTGAATTTTTCTGATGAATAAGATAAATATTCTATGATCTATGATCACTAAGGTCATTTCTACTTCCAAATCTGGAGGTAGAATTGAATATTGAATATGCCTAATCTGCCCTATTTGCTTCCCCATCTCTGCACTGCTTCCTCAAATAGAATTACTAGGAAGAAAGCTGACATCAATTTATTTCAATTTAACAAGCCTTTTCAGAGCAAGGCATTTCATCCTATTTACCTGAGTACCTCACCTCTAAAAGAGGCTGGAGAAATAAATGGCAAACAGCTCCTGTATCTTTGCAAGCAAACACTCAAACTCCACCCTCCCCCCCAAAAAAGAAGGTCATCAACTTAAAATGACTTAGCAACAGCAAAAGCACTTGCCCTAGACATTGTTAGGAGGATCAAATGATTTAAAATATGGAAAGTGCTTTGCAGACCTTAGGGTTCTATATGGTTGCCAACTATCATCATCACTGTTATTCTTTAATTTTGTATTTATTTGGCTATTTTTGTATCTCCTGCTAGTGTAAGGGAATATCTCTACATTGTCTTGATCATTGCAGTCTATTTTACAAAGAAAAAAATGTCTATTTCATGTAGGTTTATCTTCATCTCAAAGCATTTCAGAATATTGTCAAGAATTATTAAAAGTCCTGTTGCATTTTTACAACCTAGGACACAAATCAGATTTTAAAGCACTGTAGAAATGTAAGTTCATAGATTCCTAGAGTAAGAGTTAGAAAAGATCTTAGACTTCATCGAGTTTGATTCCTTTGTTTTATAGATAAAGAAAGGTGAAGAGAATTGCTCAAAGTCACAGAGGCAATGCAGTAATTTTGCTGGGATTCAAATTCGCATTTCCTAACTCAAAAGCATTACTTGATTTCCAATTTACATGAATCATCACATTTATAGCTTGTAGATCCACAGCAAAATGCAACTGATATAATCTCAGAATTTTCCTAGCCTAGCTATTGTGCAGTTCTCAAGTGATGATCATTTTAGATCCCAGGCTATCATTATGGAGAAGTTTATTCTATGACTTCAAAAGGACATGAAATCAGCCTGGTCCAATTTGAAGCAATATTGAGTCACCATTCAGTTAGTTAATATTTATTGTGTCTAGTATGTGCTCAGAATTCTGCTAAAAACTAAGAATAAAAAAAGACAAAAAAATAGTCCCTGCTCATAAGGAACTGAATTTCCACTCCATTCTCTGTAGAAGAACTTATTTTATAGTACTGTGATCCTACCTTTGATCTTGGATACCAACTCTTTCTTTGACTTTCCCTTTATTCTCTTAATATCATCTGGTTGTGTGTATTTATTTCCCTTGAAATTGTCTATTTGTTAGCATTTCCTAGAGATTGTAAACACTTTACTCATTCATAAAATGATAGAAATAGATGACAAAAGCTGAAATGTACTTAGAAATCATGCAGTCAAAACTTTTCATTGAAATTAAGTTTCAAAGAAGTTAAATCTTTTTAAGTCCGAAGTCATTTGATTAAATCCCTTCCTTCCTAGGCTAGAGTTTATTTCACTATACCATGAAGCTAAGGTGGCATAGTGGATAGAGTAAGAGGCTTTGAGTCATGAAGACCTTAATTCAAATGTGGCCTCAGACATTTAATAGCTGTGTGATCCTGGGCAAGTCATGTAAACCTGTCTGCGTCAGTTTCCTCAACTTTAAAATGAGCTGAAGAAAGAAATTGCAAACCACTGCAGTACCTTTGCCAAGAAAATCCCAAAAAAGAGTCATACATGACCAAACAGCAACATATTATTAAGTTACTTGGCTTTTTTTAAGCATGCCTCTCCTCAATATTTTCCTTTTTTACCTTTTTATTTCACTCCCTCTGAATTCTTTTCCTGAACTGTTTTCTCACTTAGAGACTTAAACAAATGAGTTTGAATTTCTTTCAGTACATGACATCCTCCCCTCAGAGAGGTGATCCAATTTTTTACTAAGGTTTCCTCAGCAAGTCTTCTTGTCATTTGACCCTTACCTGAAACAAAGGTTAATCTCTGATGTGCTGACTGCAGTTGGTTAGAAATTATAATCCAGTGCTATATAAAAGAAATATATTGATTGTCACAGCGTTGTTAATGAAACAATTACAGTAAGTTATTCATTGCTATCATCATTAACAGCTTCCACTCATCAAATGCTGTGTCTTATTTCTGATTGATTGATTATGTATTTAGATGAATGGCTAGAGCTAGCTCAAAAGGCCAAACAGGCAATGAAAATCAGAAGAAAGCAAATTTCCAAAGCATGATGAACCTAACTATTCATGTCCTTTATTCAGTCTGGAAGATTTTATTTTAATAGCTTTGACTTTATACCTGGCCTAGAGACCAGAATTTGGACTCTGAGGACTTAACTTCAGCTTGAATTTTAGTCCTAGCACTTCATAATCGTGTGACCTGGTCCAAGTTGCTTGATTTCTCTGGGCCACAGGTTTCCCAATGAGTCAATTGGACCTTCCAGCCCTAAATCTATGTCATTATGTAATTTTTCTTTATTACCATTGTTTGCTGTCTTTCGAGCAAACTCTCTATCAGCCTAAGAAAACGACTTCTTTTTCTTCTAAGATAATTTGACTGATCTCAGTCTTTTTTCCTTGAGATTTTATGTATAGACAAGTTTTCTTTTTTTTTTTTTTTAACTTTTCCTTTGTGCCCCTTTTCTCATACAGTATGAGGTCAACCCCAGGCCAGATTCCTTACTCAGCCAGCCCTACTCTCTGCTTCCTTATGTATGACTGTTAGTATGGCTGTTAAATGCCTGCGTAGAATATTAAAAAAGAAACAAAAAAACCCCTATATCATCTATTAATGAAGATGAGTAAATTTAAAAATCATATATATATATAAATGCATATGTATGTATGCATACATATGTATGTGAATGCTTAATTGGATTTTTTCATTCTTAGAAATATAAGGAAATACTGTTTTAGATGTTTTTGATAACATTTCACAACATTTTAAACTGTGTAAAAAAAGAGAGAGGCAAATTGGTTAAAGCTAGCTTCAAAGTCACGAACACTTGAATTCAGTTTTACATTGACGCCTACTAATTGTGTGATCCTGTGCAAGCCACTTAACTTCTCATTGATCTAGGTAACTAATTCTCTAAGGCTCTAAATGACAGAATAATTGTTGACCTGCATTGCTAGAAAGGATTTCCTCATCTGGTTTGCTAAATTAAAGAAATCACAGGTCCGGATTTGAAAAATGAAATAACATTATGAATATCTCTCAGGATTACATATCCTTTCAACTAACCAATGACTTCATTGTTTATCTTTTGCTAGTATACAGTTCAGTGATATGATTGGGGACCTCTCAGAAAGATGCCACACATTGGTCTTGTGAGAATTGTCTTAATGTCTCATCTCTTTGAGACTCACATTTATTCTGAAGATAAGAAGCAAATAATAAGGATTTTTATTTTAAAAGTAGTTATTTATGTCTTCCTCATGACTACATGCTGTAGACAGGAGAATGAATAAATACAGATGATAGTTATTTGTATGTAGTATATATGTTCTATATTAGTCATCCTGGGAGTGTATATAGGGGCCAGGAAGACCTGGACTTAAAACCTGCCTCCGATACAGACTTTTGTCTGACCCTGGGCTCAGTGTTCATAGGCAAGTCTCTAAATCTTCAAAGTGCAAAGAAGGTGCCAACTTGAATTAGTAGATGAGTTTTTCCCTATATGGATGAAATCACAGGTCCAGTCCCAACTGCTTTTTGAATATGTAAGTTGCTACTGTTTGTCCTTTGTTTTCACAGAGGATGAATTACATCACGGATGCTGTCCTAATTTGCCCATGTATTGGATTTCAGTGAGGCAGAGTTGCACAAATTGTCAGCCTGACCCTCTTTTCCTCAGTCAATGAAGTTTAGTGGCAGGACAAAAGTCAGGGTGACTGGCAGTAACCCAGAATGCATGCCCTTGGCATCTTTAATGCCTGACCAAGTTCTAAGCACTCCATTAGTGACTGCTTCAGCTGCCTTCATGGCCTTGGAATCAAGTGTTCTCATCTATCCATACCACCAGGGGAAGTCTTTGCATGCTTGACTTAAAGACCCCCATAATTTACTTGATAAGTTTGAGATCTATTTTTTAGCCTCAATCTGGTTTAATCTATTTATCAAGGTGTGGCCATCACCCATATGATAGCTTCTTGGAGCCACAGGTGAGAGTTGGGTGAAGGTTAACACCAACGGTGGGTTAGAAGCCCTGAAAAACCCTCGGCAAGCCCTCGCACCAGAGGTGCTAGTCATCCCTGAATACCCCATACATAGAGTTGAAAGCAAGATTTACTACAAATAAATCACTTGTAAAATAATTGAATGGACTATAATTTAAAGATGAGATTTGGTGAACTCATAAGAAGTTCAAATTCTCAATTCAATGAAGATATTCTCATCATGATTTTAAACTAAATATTAAGTGAGATATTTTAAGGAGAAATGATTGAACAAAAAGTAAGGTTATTAAATCTTAAAATATGTGGTATTTCTAAATTCAAACTGATTTTATTGTAATTGATATTGTTCATTTTTTAAAATTTT
The DNA here is from genome assembly GCA_023548195.1 of Bettongia penicillata ogilbyi. Lineage (NCBI taxonomy): Eukaryota > Metazoa > Chordata > Mammalia > Diprotodontia > Potoroidae > Bettongia > Bettongia penicillata. Next base: position 203,041 of record JAJHZJ010000049.1, on the reverse strand, counting down.
AAAATGATTGCTTATGAGTTAATCTGTTAAAATACAGACAGTAAAAAAAGAATTTTCAATGAAAAATGAAAGATAATTTAAATTACAGCCAGAATTTGTGGTTTAGAATTTTGTAAGTTCTAAATTATCAGTAAACGTTAATGATATTTTTTCATATGTTCATTATCATTTTTCATATAAGGGACATTAAAGTTCTTACTTTTTATGTAGTCATAATTCACTGACCAGATTAGCAAATGAGCTCAAATACAAAGACCAATTCTCATCTGGTTGCTTCACAGAGATGCTTTTGTTTTCTCTTAGATTAGAACACCCAGACAATGTAAATCTGAATCTCTGAGAATAAAACAGGCCACACAAGAGGGTAAACAGACAGACATACCAGAAATTAATTATGTAGCTAACTTCCTTTCCAGTCTCTTACTATCAATACTAAGGATCCTTGGCTCCTTAGTTACAGTATAAAACAAACCTAACTAGATTGGCTCTTACTCTCTTTTCGAAGTCCAGATATAATTGAAATAATGCTCTCAATAGTCCAAGTGCAACAATGTTTATATCAATTGATTTCAATTGCAGATTAACAGAAGCTGTAGTTTCCACAGAAGGGTAACTAACTGGGTAGGTGTGAAAGATGATACATCTTTGAGGCAAAAGAAACTGTAGACTGAGATTCAGCTGATTATAGGCTACTGTATTTATTAATCTACTCCTGAGGGTCCACAAGTTCCAAGTCAGTCACATTCTTTTTCTCTGGGTAACTTTTGGGATTTAAGGCTACATGAATGTAATTATTCTCTGAATTCTCATTTGGGGGTTCTTTATTTAGACTTATTTACTCGTGGTGCTATTGCTACTTTTCCAATGTTTTGCTTCAGTTTGGATTTCAGTGGTGTGGAGCAATCCTTCAACATAAATAAAATGAGGTGGTCATTGCCTATGGTTAACCAACCAATATGGAAATTGGAAACATGAATTGGTTTGGGGGATTTAAGTATCAGCAGTCTCATTGGGTCATTTGTTTGGTTGGAAATCCAAAGTATCTTGCCAATCAGAACTGCCATATTCACATCAACATTTATTTCAACATAAGACAATAAAGTTTGATTTTATACACAGACTGTAGTAGAAATAAACATCACATCTCATTAAAATCCATTTGGCTTGACACTCAGGGTTTTTTTTCCCCAATTTCCAAATGTTGACTAGTCAACCCTTACACCACCAGTATGAATTCTTAATCTCTTCCTTAGACAGATAAAGTACACACCCAGTACTGACTGATGATGAAGTTTTTCTAAACTGACTAAACTATACAGTTTTTCACTACCTCCAGACATTTTGTCTATATTCTTAATTTCAAGGAATATCAGGAATTAGAGTTATTTTAATTTTTTAAAATGAAGAATGAAAAAAATAATTTCTTGGAAAATTTTTAGGATTCTTAAAAATATAAACTGAAATATTTTAGCTGCTAGAACACCAAAGAAATGTCCTCCTTCTATCTATACAAGTATGCTTTCAGATTTATTCCTCATAAAGTTCAACAATGTTGCAATCCTGCATAACTCATTCATTCATTCATTATTCCACAGTCAATCAACAGGCATTTAATAAGGCCTTGCAGTGTGGCTTTGTGCTAAGCACAGGGGACACGAAAAGGCAAACACTGTCCTTGCTCTTGCTGAACTTAAATCCTAATAATGGTTAAGATAACATGCAAGAGATTACATTATAGATTCAAACACATGCATGTTTGTGTGTGTGTGTGTATGTGTGTGTGTGTGTACACATACATATACACCCCCATACTCAAAAATAATGTGAGTTTATCTCAGAAGGAAAGTACTATTAGTACAGAGGTGTTTGGGGAAGAGATAGAAAAAGGTCTATTAAAGAATATAGGGTTTGAACTGAGTCTTGAAAGAGGCCAGGAAGGCCAAAAAAAGGGAGTGAGGAATGAGGACAATCCAGCATTGGGGAATAGTCAGTGAAAATTCAGGGATCTGGAAGATGGAGGGTTGTGTGAGAGAAACAACAAGAATGCCACTGTCTTTGGATTAGCTAAGTGGAGGATGGATTCGAGTTCGCAGAACCAGGAAGGAGGGAGTTCAATCCAATAGCTATTGCATTGAAGTGGTGACCACCTGCATCAGGGTAGCGGTAGTCTGAGGGGAGAGAAAGGGATTTTTGCAAAAGATGTTTTGAAAGCAGAAAGGAGAACACTACACACTTACACACAGAGTCAGAGACAATAACAGTAGTAGTAGCTAACATTTTTATAGCGCTTTAAGGTTTGTAAACTACTTTACATATACTGCCTTATTTGATCCCCACAGCCGCCCTGTGAGGGAGATGCTACTATTATCCCTGTTTCAAAGTTGAACAAACAGACCGAGAGAAGCTAAGTGAATTGCCCAGGATGACACTGCCAGTAAGTTTGAGACATCACTGGAAATCAGGTCTTCCTGACTCCAAGCCCAGCACTCTCTCTACTATCCCAGCCAACTGTTTATTAACTTAACAAATGTTTAAGTAGTTTATTTATACTATAGACAGAGCACTGTGCTTGGGTCCAGGGAGATATAAAATGTAGATAAAACAAGACTATTGTCTTATGGGTTGTTCTGATGGAATAGTGTTTGCAAAACTGACAAATATTAAATAAGGCTAGAAAGATTGGTATGAACCAGATTATGGAAGGCAATCAATCTAATGTTTATGGAATTCTTTGTTTTTCAGAGATAATTTAAATATGTAAATCAAATTTAATTACTTAGTAGAGAACTGATTTTAATGCCAGAAAGACCAGTGTTCCAGTCCTACTTCTGACATATTTTAGCTGTATAGTCTTGAGTCAATCACTTCATCTTTGAAGATTCTAGGAAACTAAGAGTATAACTGCAAAGAAGGGGCCAATCTGTATGGAAAAGAAGAGTTTCTTCATCCTAGAATTTCCCATATTAATGAAATCACAGGTCCAGTTCTTATGCTAATATATCTCCTTCATATATGTGCGTGTATACATATACAGGCACATATATATTAAAATCAGTTAAAATTTTTATGCATATTTTTTTTAAAAATTCTCTTTTTTTTGGGGGGGGGAGCAATTTTAAGTGCAGTCCAGTCCTTTCCTGAAGCAAAGGAATGAACCTCTATTCATAAAGTTCATTACTACTCTATAACAACATTTAACAAAGTGGCAATTACTTTATGTGTTAGAAAGTAAATGAAAATGTCTGTTTATATACTTTTCATAGGCAACGGCTCAAAAGTAATCATCTGTGATACTTTCCATACAACTTCAAGTAAATGCAATGTTTGGGTTAGAAATGTAACTACTACTTAAAACATATCAATTAAGTGATGTATTCTTTCTGTAGTATTTCTTCTTCTGGATTGCACCAAAGCACTCTTTTGTTATATTGTTGGTCATACAAGTCTATTCTACACTCAAAGGCACACTTCAAGATCCATGTGATATATGAAATTTTTCACAATGCTTCCAGGCTTAGTTGATCTTACTTATCTCGTGGTGTATGCACATTTTGATACTATTATCCAAAAATAATTTTGTAAATGTTGCCCCTCTAGATAGTAAGGATTCCAAGGGTAGGAATTCCTTAAAATTCTTTCTATAGTGTCTAAGTCAGGACAACCAATGAGAGAGTAGCTTGGTCTTATTTTCCTTTTAAGAAATATTGGTATCTTTAATATATATATATATATACATATATGCATATATACATACACATATATGTATATGTATGTATATACCATCTACATTTTCCAATTCATCTTGCCATCTCACCTCATCTTCCCTCTTTTCCTTTCTCTCCCGCTACCTTTTCCCAGAGTCCCTTATAAAAAAAAAGAGAGGGAAAACATTTAGTGAAAACAACCCAACATATCAAAAAGATTTGACATTATATGCAATATTACATACCTACAGTCCCCCACTTCTGCAAAGAACTGGGGACAGAGGTCCTCCTTTATTAGAGATGGCTTTCTATCAGTGTGAAGGGAAAGGGATACAGAGCAAATCTAGACTACAAAAAGCAAAAACCATATGTGTGTATGAATATCTGTGCTTATATATATTCATATGTCTATACAAAGCAAAATATATAAGTTACATATGTGCTTATATTCATTAATACATACCCATCATATATATGAACACATGTATACGTGCACTCATTTAATAGACATTTTATTATAGGTCCAGACATAGATATTTCAAATATGTGAATATACATATGTACATATTAATATTCATATATGTATATATGACTATATAAATCCATATAAACGTATATGCTCACATTTTTTAATTTTTACATAGTTAAGATATGCTTTGTATCCCTCTCCCTTTACACTGACAGTTCTTAAAGTGTAGTTAAAGAAGAAGAGGAAAAAAAGAGGAGAAAGAAAAATAAATGTCTTGCAATACTTATAAATACATAAAAAGTTAAATGGTCTACACCACTGGATTTCTTCACCATGTCTCCCCTCCCCCAATATACACACATCTGGAGGGGTGAGCTATTGTCACATATATTGTCTTTGTGGTTGTATTTCTAGAGCAACACGAAATATATTAGCTAGCAGGTGTGAGTCCAGGAAGCAATCATCTGACTTTGTCAGACTCCTCTATAATTAGACCAGTTTTAATGATCTGAAATTTCCTCGGTACAGGCCATTTATATAAGGTACAATTCTTCTAGTGGAAGGCAGAAACTGTATATGGTCATAAAGTATTGCTTTGGCTAAAATACTGAGCACTCTGAGAGTAAGTTAACAATGAGGTTCTCCAGACTTAGCTAGGATAGTCATTTACCTACAGATACACTATGACCAGGAGATAGAGTCACAGGAAGAGTATCAGTTACAAGAATTCTTAAACACTCTTTATACAAGAAGTTCCTAACTTGGGATCCATGAACTTGTTTTATTTTTAATATTTTGATTCAATATATTTGTCTTTCTCTAGAATCTGATAATATTATTTGATGCATTGAAAAATATTCTTCTGAGAGGGTAGGCTTCATAGAATTCACCAGATTTCTGTGTCTATAACATAAAAGAAGGTTAAAACCTGATCTAAAATAACACATATCCAAGCAAGATTCTTTTCTACAACTTAGCTAGATGATAATCCAATCTCTTCCTTAAGACATTCAATAAAGGGGAAACTATTATCCTGGAGGTAAACCCATTGTATATTTAGATGGTTCTAATTATTAGATAATTTTTTCATCATCCCAGACTTTCCTCCACAACTTCTACTGATTGCTCCTAGCTCCACCCTCTAAAGCCAAGCACAAATACTTGCTGAAAATAATTGTGTCCTCATATATCAGGTCATTCCATCATGGATACTCTGGTGAAGAAACTAGTCTAGGCGTTCTTGGAATAGCCTTCAAGTAACCAGTATCAACTTTACTCCCATGTTAACACATCCAAGTAAACTTGAATTCAGTCCCAGTGGCAGAATTCAGGGTCACCTTGACGCCATTCTATAACATCAAAGTAGGACTTTATTTATCACTAAAATAATAAACTCTGAGATTTCTATATTACATTAAAATTTACACAGATATCACTTATGCTGTTCACAATGATACCTTTAGGTAGTTAGTAAAGATATCATTAATCACATTGTGCAAAGAAACAGGCTTAGAGCAGCTGAAAAACCAGCTTTATGACCATAATCACAAGCCTAATAGAATCGGAAACACGATTTGTGCCTTTTACTCATATTGCTCTTGACTACAGATCCAGTAGTCTTCTCACTGTACTACAATGCTTGTAAATAAAGCAGGGGTTCTTAACCTGATTTTGGGTGTATATCATATTCCTTTTTGACTCTGATGAAATCTATGGATCCCTTCTCAGAATAAGGTTTTTAATTGCATAAAACAAAATGCATAGGAATATAGAGGAAGTCAATTTTATTGAACTATATTTCAGAAGTGCTTTTCTTGAGATCACAGGCTCTGGGTAAAAAAAACCCTGAAAAACAGAATAGAATTAAACACAGGAAGCAGTCTTTGACTCAGTAATAAATTCTCTTAAGAAAAAAAAAATTAGTGCTAACTAAAAGTAGCAGGAGTGCTGACTCTCAAAATTTTGTTCATTTTGCTATCATTTCCATCCCGTCTAGTTCTTTGCTCATCCAGTTCCTTAATACTACAATTAAAGATATCCCAAATCCACATCTGTTCTCCCTAAACCTTTCCTTACTCTTTCCATCCAAACAGATCTGAAATCATTTTCCCCTTGTCTTGTTAATTATTAAGATAACTGAATTAAATCCACAAATATGAATTAAACATCTGCTGCTTGCTAAGATATAATTCTAACTAAGGTGCAAATAATTTATGAAGGGTTACTTTGTCATTTACTTTTACAAAAACAAAGTTTAAAAATTTAACAAAGGTACTAACCTAAGGGAAGGACAAACACTTCATTAGGTCAATGGGGGCAGATTCTTAATAACAAAATATTTTGATGATACCATACAGGCTGTTGCTGACTGCCTACAAGGTAAGTCAAGGTCAGGAAATCAGTCTCATACTTCCCATCCCAGTAATTTCAAAAGATTTCCAAAAAGAATCTAACACCTTCTCAAAGATATATTACAGAAAAGAATTCAGAGAAAGAGATAAAATTATTTGTTTTTTAACAACTCTAAAATCTGATTTTCTGGGAGGAAAATACAAGCAAAAAGGTCAAGATCACTTGGGGCTTGGACAAATAACTTTTAATCCATTAAGTACTCGTGTGAATTTTCCTTGGCACTTTCCAAGAAAGACCTATTTCCATAAGAGAGAATTATGCTTGATTATGTCCCTAAATGCCTTGCATTGGTAGGTAGAGTTTCCTCATTTGGGAATTCTCTACACAAATGAAATCACAGGTGCAATTTTTATTCTTTAGTTCACTAATTTAGCAGATGAAACTGTCCCAGAGAAGTCTAAAGTCCTGAAGTCACAACAATCGGTGAGAAGTACAGTTGAGATTCACATCCAGGTCTCCTCATTCCAAATCTAATATACCTTGTAGTATAAACTCTTAATCATTAACTAGTCTGGACCAGAGAGTCATTAATATCCTGCCTCTGTTGCATCCCCATAAACACCCTTTAAATCTATTGGTCAGACTTAAGTCTGTGCCATTTATTGATTGCAAGTGAAAACCACTCTTTGATATCTCCTGTTAAGAGTTTCTGTCCGGATTTGAAAGTTTATTTCTGTTTATAAATTCTTATGTCGTACTGCTATTAAATAGGTCCAGTTCTGTGACCTAAAGGGTGGAGAGCCTATGGCCTTGAGGTCACATGTGGCCTTCTAAGTCCTCTAGTGAGTCCCTTTGACTGAATCCAAATTCACAGAACAAATTTTCTTAATAAAAGAATTTGTTCTGTAAAACTTGGACTCAAAAGGCTGCCCCCAAGAACCTAGAAGACCACATGTGACCTCAAGGCCAAGGGTTCTTCATGCCTGCCTAACCATTTATGGATATATTGAGAAGAACCATAATTCTATGTATCTATTTATCACCTGAGGTAGCTAAGTGGCACAGTAGAGAGAATGCTGAGCCTGGAGACAGGAAAACTCATCTTCTTGAGTTTATGTCTGGCCTCAGACACTTACGAGATGTGCAACCCTGGGCAAATCACTTACTCTGTTTGCCTCAGTTTACTCATCTATAAAATGAGCTGGAGAAGTAAATGGCAAATAACTCCATTTTCTTTTCCAAGAAAATTGCAAAGGAGATTATGAAGAGTCAGACATGACTGAAACAACTGAACACAACAGTTTATCAAGTGTCTATATCTATCTGCCTATCTAACTAATTAGCTAGGAAGTTAGAATTAGGTACATATAGTATATATAACCAAAGACATCATATTCTAAAACAACCTATCAGGAATTTGTTGTCACTGTAATTGCCTAGTCAAGCACATTATACAGTGACTTGAAACAAAAATCATTTTACTTACCATCCTAAATAGAAACAGTGTGGTATAATGGATAGATATATGATATGACCTTGAAGATCTTGTGTCAAGTCCTATCTCTGACATATATTGGCAGTGTGACACACATGTGTCTGAGCACATATGTTTGGCTCTCAGCACTCAGAAATTTGATAAGACTGTAAATTGCAAAGGTGATGACTTGAATTGATAAAGGAATTTTAATCACCTGGAAGTTCTCTATGCCAGTGAAATCACAGATCCAGTTCCTATGCCTAAATACATGATAGACATTCTGGACATTCTACTTTCTCTTTTTCACGTTCATACTTAGATTTTTTAATAACATCTCAGCAGACAATTCTCAGAGAAATAACTCTATAAAAACATTTATGTTACTTAGTACTAGAAGTAAAGTTTAGACTTTTAAAAAAATAATTTGAAGTTAAAATAAAACGTGAATTCTTCAGATTTCTCCTTGTTATCAAATGAATTTTCTCATAAAAATCAATCAGTATAAGAACACAAAAAGACTATACCTCCATTACTTAGAGGGGTTAAACATATTAGTCTAGATCTATGATATTGTGTTGTAGGTAAATTTAAAAAATAAGCCCCTCCTTTGAATTGTTTTTTTATTTTAGAGATTCTTAAGAGCTTAAAAAACTGTGGAATGTGTCACCAAGGCTATCATTCCAAAAATGTTTTTATTCTGTTTATTTTTCCTTTATTCATTTGTTATGAAAAATATTTCTAGTATCTCTAAATGGTAAGAGCCTATGTAAGAAACTGCTTTTTGTTCTTGGTTTCAGCAATTTTGAATGGCATCTAAATTAATCTTTCATCCTTGAACTAGGAAGGATTCAAAAGTATTTCCTCTCTGAGGTTGCCAATTGGCATTGTGGTAAGCTATGTTAACTCCTATTATTTTGATTAAGTTTAAACAGATTTTCTAAGGGTATTTCTAAAATTGCCACTGCTCCAACACATTTTGTAGTGATGAACTTACCTGGTAAGTTGATCACCAGTTCAACTGGGCAGGGCAGGTTTTCTCTGCTATGATTTATATTCCTGTAAAGTGATCAGGATAATTTTACTTGCCTTCTCTAATGCATTCTCTCAAATGTTGCCTCCCCCCCACCTGTCCCCCCAAATGACACTGTGAGGTAGTCACATGGTAAGAGTTGCAAGAACCCTTGCTGTCTTTCTAATAATATGTTTGGCACTTGCTGCCTTATAATAAACAACTCTCCAAGTGCTAGGGGCAATTTGATCCTCAATTTAGGTGAGTGCTGCCCCAAGGGTCTGGAGAGAATGGAAAGAATTTAGAAACCTCAAAGTCAACTTCCATGAACACCTGGGCCAATTCTTTCACACAATAAATGGAAGTATGGTAACTTTACTTTGTTTCAAGACTACTTTTTATATACACATGCATGTATATGTGGATATATGTACAAATCTGTATCTATACATATGTATAACATACTTCATATATCTAATGATTTTATTGAGATTGACAATAAAGAGTATAGTTTAATGACCTGATTTTATATTGAGAGCAAATGAATACTCAAAAATCCTAGAAATATGAAAGCAAAATCATCTGTTCAATCAAGAAGACCACTATCTTTACTTTGTTTATTTTTACTTTGTGGTAAATAATGACTCTCTTTAGAATATTGGATAGGATCATGTAGCACATTTTTACCCAAAAATTAATAAAAAAGCACACATGATGCAAATATATGAATAAAGGTTCATTTTCATTTAAGTATCTATCTAACTCTCTTTTATCTATATACCTATGTATACACATATACACTTCCATTCATAATTCACATACAAGTATACAATCTATACCAAATATATGTGATAGGTCGGTATATACACTCATATCCACTCCCCCACCTACATTATATACATATATGCACACATTTATCACGTATATATGGTTACATATATAAATACACAGGTATATATCTATTATATATGCATAAATATACATATATATGCATATATACAGACATAAGCACACATATATGATACATACACACATATGTATATACACACATACATAATCTATGGCATATTTTGTCTGTAATATATGCCCCAGACTATCAAATATATTTGACAGTAATATATGTGGTACAGATTCAAGGATAAGATGGCATCTTCCATACTAAGAAGAATAATAACTTTCCTAATATTTCCTGGAGCAAAAGAACTAAAAGAAATCTGCCAAAAAAAGGATTTGACACGATGCCTCCCAAGGGCCTTTCCCACTATGAAACAATGAAACTAAATAGGTAAGACTGAAAAAACCATGGTAGAATAGAATGTAGGCTTCTAACATGATCTTATTTTACTTCTCCTAATTATACCTTCACTGTCTTTAGTATAAAGATTTCCTTAAAAGAGGATTCACACCATATCTGTGGAAAAATTCAGGTGCAATTTTGTAAGGATTTAACTCTTTAGGTCAGAACAGGAGAATGAACAATGTGTATTGTAGCTGCTTCTGTTTTCTTCCTTTGTCCTACTGCCTACTTGCTGAAGAGTGTGCTGCATTGCTGCCCCTATACAGCAGGAAGGTTGTGGAAATCCATCCGTAGAATTCTGTCTCAGGCTTGGAAGGGCAATAAGAATTGTTATTTTTCAGTTAGAATCTTCTGTTATAGCAGGTGTCCCCAGATTTACACTGTATGACTGGAAAAGGTCTATATTAAGTTATTAATTAAAATTTTGAGCAAATGTGTGTGTGTGCGTGCGTGTGTGTGTGTGTGTGTGTGTGTGTGTGCATGCATGTGAGAGAGATGCATGTGAGAGAGAGAGAGAGAGAGAGAGAGAGAGAGACCTACTGGAAATCTAATGAAACCTATGGATCACTTTTTAAAGTGATATTTTTAAATAAAAAAATACAAAGGATTATAAAGGTAACTAAATATTGAAAAAAAGATGTGAATTTTTTTCCAATTCAATTTCAGAAATGTATGGACGTAAGGTTAACATTGATTTTTTTTTCACAATCATTGCCATTATAGAAGGAAATTATGAAATTACAGAACTGAAAGTACTAAAGGGGTGCTATAATGTAAATTCTCATTTTAAAGGTGAAGCAACTACTTTTTCCGGATTTGCCTATCTTTCATATCATTTTGGATAGATAACTGATTTTAAAAATAGCCATAAAGAAGAAGGAGGAAGAGGAGGAGAAGATGAGAAGAAGAAGGAGGAGGAGGAAGAGGAGGAGAAGGAGAAGATGAGGAAAGAGAAGAGAAGAAGGAGGGGAAGAGGAGGTAGGGAAGGGGAAGGGTGAGGAGGAGGGGAGAAAAGAAAATGATGATGATGACGACTAGTCTTCTAGGGCATAAGAAAGATACCTTGAATTGTGAATGTTCTCAGAAATTTTAGAGCATCAAATGACAAGTGTTAGGAAACATAGTGAATATGCACTGCATACTAATGCTACAAAGCAAGTTGTCCTTTGTGCTGCCTCCATTATGGATGAGATTTGCCGTTATGTTTATGTTAAAATATCTGTATTTTGGGGGGCGGAGCCAAGATGGAGGAGTGAGAGCAGCTACTCACCTGAGCTCTCCGACAAACTCCTCCAGGTACCTCTGAAAGGAGAATCTGACCAAATTTTGGAGGTGCGGAATCGAGTGGGAGACAGACGGTGACGGATTCGGAGCTCAGGTTGGACTGGAAGGTCCACGGGAAGGATCTGTTCCGTGGGGGTGAGCCCACAGCGCACAGAGCAGCGTGGCCAGCACAGCACGGCCAGTGCAGCAGAGCAGAAGAGATCCGAGAAACCTGAGTGGCGGGGGGAACCAGAGGAGCGGCACCAGGGGCAGGAGACAAGCCGAACCGAGTCAGTGAGAGCCGCGGGGCGCCAGATATCAGCGCAGCAGCTCCTGAGACCTTCAGCCTGAAGATCAAACTTCGGTAAGTCACCTACTTGAACTTCCGGGAGCCAGGATGGCTGAGTGATCAGCTAATGCTCTCTCCTTCCCCCTCGATGACCGTGAAAGAACCATAAAATATCTCCCCAGAAAAATCCCAGATCAGTAGAATTAGAAGAAGGAGACCAATAGTCTCATAACACCTGAGATGAGGAAAATAGCTAAGGGGGATTCCTCATATGGTGGCAGAGGCAAACCGGAAGGACAGAGGACCCAGGGCAGAGAAAATTCGCACTAGGACCCAGGCAAGCCTCAGCACCAGGAGAGGAGCCCCAGGAGGGTTGGGAACATGCATTAGCATCTAGGCGTGCCTCAGCTGTCCAGGGGAATCAGAAAGACAATAGGGCAGTTGGGATTACCAGCCCCTGAGCTTGCCTTTGCCTCAATTCAGCTAAGGAAATCTCCTGGGACCAGACCACTTCTCCCCCACACTTAACAAGCTAAACCCAGGGCTGATCAGGGAAACACCAAACAAATACCTGCCTTTAGCTTTTTCACACATCAGCTCAGCAAAAAGTTGTCCAGCTTCTGACTGAAAGAAACAGAAGCCACAACACTCAGTCAAAATCATGAACAGGAAAAAGAAGAGGGCCGAAAGAACCATAGAATCTTTCTATGGGGATAAGGACCAAAACACAAGCCCCAAAGAGGTCACAGCTGAGACTGTACTTCCATCTGAAACTTCAGAAGGGACTATGAAATACTCGCAAGTACAAGCAGCTCTCCTGGAACAGCTGAAGAAGGAAATAGAAGATAAACTGGCCAATGATTTTAAAATTATTAAGAAAGAATTCACTGATGAGAACATCTCCCTGAAAAGGAAAATTGAAGAAATGGAAAAAGAAGTTCAAAAATTAACTGGAGAAAATAAATTCCTGAAAGGCCAAATGGAAAAGGAAGTACAAAAATTAACTGGAGAAAATAGCTTATTAAAAGGAAAAATTGGGCAGATGGAAAAAGAGATACAAAAGTTAACAGAAGAAAACAATTTGATGAAGATTAGAATTGGGCAAGTAGAAACTAACGACTCAGTGAGACAGCAAGAATCAGTCAAACAAAATCTAAAGAATGAAAAGATAGAAGAAAATGTAAAATATCTAATTGGAAAAAACAACTGACCTGGAAAATAGAACCAGAAGAGAAAACTTAAGAATTATTGGCCTGCCAGAAACCCAGGATGGAGAAAAGAGCCTGGACAATATCTTCCAGGAAATCATCAGGAAAACTGCCCAGAAGTACTAGATTCAGAGGGCAAAATAGTCATCGAAAGAATCCACTGTTCCTCTCCTGAAAGGGACCCCAAACTCAAAACCCCAAGAAATATAGTTGCAAAATTCTAGAGCTATCAAGTGAAGGAGAAAATATTACAAGCAGCCAGAAAGAAACAATTTAAATATCAAGGAGATACAATCAGGATTACACAGGACCTTGCAGCTTCTACATTAAAAGATCGAAAGAATTGGAACCCAATATTCCGTAAGGCAAAAGGAGCTGGGACTGCAACCAAGGATCAACTACCCAGCAAAGTTCAGCATAACATTTCAGGCAAGGAGAAAGTCATTCAACGAAGTAAGGGATTTCCAGAGTTTCCTGACCAAAACACCAGAACTTAATAGACAATTTGATCTTCAAATGCAGGTCTCAAGAGAATCATAGAAAGGTAAACAGTGTGGGGGGGGGGGGAACAACTTGCTACTCAATGAGGGCAAGTTGTTCACCTCCCTATAAGGGAAGATGATATCTGTTTATCTCGAGAACTGTGGGTCTATTAAGAAATATAAAAGGGATAAGCATAGGGGGAACGGGTATAAAGTAAATGATATCATGATAAAAAATGTGATTTAAGTATGAGAAGGGAGTGTAATAGGAGGTGTGAAAAGGAGGAAGCAGGAAATGGCAAATTACATCACAAGAAGAAGTACAAAATCATAGTAGAGGGAAAGAGGGGAGGGAGATGAGCATTGTGTGAGAGGTACTCTCATCGGATTTGTTTAAAGGATGGAACAATAAACTTAAGTAGAAAATCCTAACTAGCTCTATAAGCAGTGGGAGGGGAAGGGGGAAGAAACGGGAGGGAGGCAAAAGGGAGGGAAGAAGTAATAAGAGTAAGGGGAGTAAAAGGGAGGGGGGCTAAAAGAAAGAGGGGAAGGCGGCAAGAGGAGGTGGTGAAAAGTAAATACTAGTGAGGAGGGGAAGGGAGACAGCAGAGCTAAAAGCACAAATGGTGGGAAAGAAGATGGAGGGAAATACACAGATTGTAATCATAACTGTGAATGTGAATGGAATGAATTCTCCCATAAAACGGAGACGGATAGCAGAATGGATTAAAAGCCATAATCCAACAATGTGCTGCTTACAAGAAACACATTTGAAACGGGGGATACACATAGGATAAAGGTTAAAGGATGGAGCAGAATATATTGTGCTTCAGCTGATGTAAGAAAGGCAGGAGTAGCAATCCTAATCTCAGACAAAGCAAAAGCAGAAATAGATCTAATCAAAAGGGATAAGGATGGAAACTATATCCTGCTAAAAGGCACCATACACAATGAAGCAATATCATTACTAAACATGTATGCTCCAAGTGGTATAGCATCCAGATTCTTAGAGGAGAGATTGAGGGAGTTGAAGGAAGAAATTGACAGCAAAACTATACTAGTGGGGGACCTTAACCTCCCTCTTTCTGAACTTGATAAATCTAACCTCAAAATAAACAAGAAAGAGGTTAAGGAGGTAAATAAAACTCTAGATAAGGTAGATATGATAGATCTTTGGAGAAAATTGAATGGGAATAGAAAGGAATATACCTTTTTCTCAGCAGTACATGGAACATTTACAAAAATTGACCATGTACTAGGACATAAAAATCTCAAAATCCAGTGCAGAAAGGCAGAGAAAATCAGTGCATCCTTCTCAGATCATAATGCAATAAAAAATTATATGTAATAAAAGGCCATGGAAAGATAAAGCAAAAATCAGTTGGAAACTAAATAATTTAATCCTAAAGAAGGAATGGGTTAAAGAAGAAATCATAGAAACAATCAACAACTTCATTCAAGAGAATGACAATAATGAGACAACCTACCAAATCTTATGGGATACTGCAAAAGCAGTTCTTAGGGGAAGTTTTATATCTTTGAATGCCTATATAAATAAAATAGAGAAAGAGGAGATCAATGACTTGGGTATGCAGCTGAAAAAGCTAGAAAAAGAACAAATTGAAAATCCCCAAGAAAATACCAAATTAGAAATACTGAAAACCAAAGGAGAGATTAATAAAATTGAAATTAAGAAAACTATTGAATTAATAAATAAAACCAATAGTTGGTTTTATGAAAAAACTAATAAAATTGATAAACCTTTGGTTAATTTTGATTAAAAAAAAGAAAGAAGAAAATCATATTACTAATATTAAAAATGAAAGGGGTGAACTCACCTCCAATGAGGAGGAAATTAAAACAATAATTAGAAATTATTTTGCCCTACTTTATGCCCACAAATTCGATAATCTAAATGAGATGGATGAATATTTTAAAAAATACAAATTGCCCAGATTAACAGAAAAGAAAATTGAATACTTAAACAACCCCATCTCAGAAAAAGAAATTGAACAAGCCATCAATGAACTCCCTAGGAAAAAATCCCCAGGACCAGATGGATTCACAAGTGAATTCTATCAAACCTTTAAAGAACAGTTAATTCCAATACTATATAGACTATTTGGGAAAATTGGGGAAGAAGGAATACTCCCAAATTCTTTCTATGATACAAATATGGTTTTGATACCCAAGCCAGGAAGAGATAAAACAGAAAAAGAAAATTATAGACCAATTTCTCTAATGAATATAGATGCAAAAATTTTCAACAAGATTTTAGCAAAACGAATACAGCATCTTATCAAGAGAATAATACATTATGATCAGGTAGGTTTCATACCAGGAATGCAGGGCTGGTTCAATATTAGGAAAACTTTTAGCATTATCAATCATATCAACAACAAAACCAACAAAAACCACATGATTATCTCAATTGATGCAGAAAAAGCTTTTGACAAAATACAACACCCATTCCTATTAAAAACACTGGAGAACATAGGAATAAAGGGAACTTTACATAAAATAATAAGCAGTATCTACCTAAAACCTTCAGCAAGCATTATATGCAATGGAGATAAGCTAGAGGCATTTCCAATAAGGTCAGGGGTGAAACAAGGACGCCCATTATCACCATTATTATTCAATATGGTACTAGAAATGTTAGTGGTAGCAATTAGACAAGATAAAGAAATTGAAGGAATAAAAATAGCCAAAGAAGAAACTAAGTTATCACTCTTTGCAGATGATATGATGATATATTTAGAGAATCCCAGAGATTCAAGTAAAAAGCTACTTGAAATAATAAACAACTTTGGCAAAGTTGCAGGTTACAAAATAAACCCACACAAATCTTCTGCATTCCTATATATTAGCAACAAAGTCCAACTCCAAGAGATAGAAAGAGAAATCCCATTTAAAGCTAGAGTAGACACTATAAAATACTTAGGAGTTTACCTGCCAAAACAAACCCAGGGATTATATGAACACAATTACAAGACACTTTTTGCACAAATAAAGTCAGATTTAAGTAAGTGGAAAAACATCAGTTGTTCATGGGTAGGCCAAGCTAATATAATAAAAATGACAATTCTACCTAAATTAATCTACTTATTTAGTGCCATACCAATTAAACTATCAGATAATTATTTTTTAGAGCTGGATAAAATAATATCAAAATTCATTTGGAAAAACAAAAGGTCCAGAATATCAAAGGGACCTAATGAAAAGAAATGCTTGGGAAGGTGGCCTAGCGCTACTAGACCTCAAATTGTATTATAAAGCAGCAATTATCAAAACCACTTGGTATTGGCTAAGAAAACAGAGGGGTAGACAAATGGAATAGGCTTGGCACTCAAGACACAGTTGGCAAGGAATATAGCAACCTCTTGTTTGATAAACCCAAAGATCCCAGCTTCTGGGATAAGAACTCATTGTTTGACAAAAATTGCTGGGAAAACTGGTTAACTGTGTGGCAGAAATTAGGCATAGACCCATGCCTGACACCGTACACAAGAATAAAGTCCAAATGGGTACATGATTTAGGTATAAAGATTGATACCATGAATAAACTGGAGAAGCAAGGTATAGTGTATTTATCAGATTTATGGAGAGGGGAAGAATTTTTTTCCAAAGAAATGATAGAAAGCATTATGAAATGCAAGATGGATAATTTTGA
Source organism: Bettongia penicillata ogilbyi (assembly GCA_023548195.1). NCBI lineage: Eukaryota > Metazoa > Chordata > Mammalia > Diprotodontia > Potoroidae > Bettongia > Bettongia penicillata. Next base: position 185,818 of record JAJHZJ010000049.1, on the reverse strand, counting down.
TTACTTTAAACTGAAAAGTTTTTGCACAACCAAACCCAATGCAACCAAAATTCGGAGGGGATGTAGTATATTGGGAAAAAATTTTTACAGCTAAGCTCGGGGATAAAGGCCTCATTTCTAGAATATATAGAGAACTGACTCAAATATATAACCATCCAAGTCATTCCCCAATTGATAAATGGTCAAAGGATATGAACAAGCAATTTTCAGGGGAAGAAATTAAAAATATCTATAATCATATGAAAAAGTGCTCTAAATCACTATTGATTAGAGAGATGCAAATCAAAACAACTCTGAGGTACCACATCACACCTGTAAGATTGGCAAACATGACAGAACAAGAAAATGATAAATGCTGGAGAGGTTGTGGGAGAGTTGGAACACTAATTCATTGTTGGTGGAGCTGTGAGATCATCCAACCCTTCTGGAGAACGGTTTGGAACTATGCTACAAAAAATGTGCATACCCTTTGACCCAGAAATATCGCTACTAGGATTGTATCCCCAAGAGATTATAAAAATGGGAAAGGGTCCCACGTGTACAAAACTATTTTATAGCAGCACTCTTTGTGGTAGCCAAAAACTGGAAGTCAAGGGGATGCCCATCAGTTGGGGAATGGCTGAATAAATTATGGTATATGAATGTAATGGAGTACTATTGTGCCATAAGAAATGATGAACAAGAAGACTTCAGGGAGGCCTGGAAGGACTTATATGATCTGATGCTGAGCGAAAGGAGCAGAACCAGGAGAACTTTGTGCACAGCAACGACCACAGTGTGCGAGGGTTTTTTCTGGTAGACTTGGAACTTTGTAATAACACAAGAACTTACTGAGAAAAAAAAAAATCCTAATGTCGGTCTTCTAAGGCAAAATGCCTTCCACACTCAGAGAAAAAAATGTGGAAGTCACTTGCAGAATGTAGCAGATCATGTTTGTGTGTGGTGGGTTTCAGTATATTATGTGTTGATTTGTTATATGATTTCTTCCATTTATTTTAGGTTCGACTACATAGCATGAATATAGTGAAAATGTGCTCAATAGGAAAGTATATGTAGAACCTAAACAGAATTGTATGCTGTCATGGGAGGGAGGGGGGTATTGGGAGAAGGGTGGGGGGGAATAAAATCTTAACTTTAAGGAAATGATTGTAAAACATTAAAAAAAAAAAGAAAAAATATATATATAAAAAAAGAAAATTAAACAACTGGTTCTCATAAGGAGTTGACCTCAGCACACTTCTGCTTAAGTCTATCCTTGTATAAACCTACATTGGCTAGACGGAGACAGAAACAATTCCTTTTTAATTTGAGATCCATATCCAATTTCGAGCAATATCCATTGTTATTTTCTCTACAGCACTTTGTATACAGGAGGTATTCAATAAATAAAAACATTTATTATATAAAAAAAATATCTGTATTTTGAGGTTGAAGCATTTGATGTGTTTATACTTCTTTCTCTTGGCTTATGGGGTGGCACTGCTATGGCCTGAGGAGATGGGCATTTTCTCTCATTACGTGTGACAGTTGTAGGATTTGAGGATTTTCACTTGTACATCAGAAGATAAATGCTTATTGTTTATAATATTTTAAAGAAGGCCCATTTGAGTATATGATATCCAGGCAAAGATTTTAATCCAGCAAGCAGGCTTCTATTGCTCATCTGGAAATGGAGTTGTGATAATGAAGATTTAAGAAAGCAAACAGAATGTGGGTGATTTTTTCTTCTTTGTTTTTCTTTCTTTCTTTCTTTCTTTCTTTCTTTCTTTCTTTCTTTCTTTCTTTCTTTCTTTCTTTCTTTCTTTCTTTCTTCTTCTTCTTTCTTTCTTTCTTCTTTCTTTCTTTCTTTCTTCCTTCCTCTCTTCCTTCCTCTCTTTCTTTCTCTTTCTCTCTCTTCCTTCCTTCCTTCCTTCCTTCCTTCCTTCCTTCCTTCCTTCCTTCCTTCCTTCCTTCCTTCCTTCCTTCCTTCCTTCCTTCCTTCCTTCCTTCTTTCCTTCCTTCCTTCCTTCTTTCTTTCTTTATATCAAGAACAGTGTGATCAGATCACATATGAGAATGCTCTGTATGCTCAAAAACATCTATCTACTCAACTAACCTGACACTGAGGCATGAAGTTCCATTAATTGAGCACAATTTCTATAAATTAATGAAAGAGAAGACTCTAAGGAAAATGAACAAATGTATTTTTTTGCCACTTTTTTCTTTGCTCCCCACCAATATCTTGACACTCTTTCTTTCACCTTTCTTTGTGTACCCCAGGTCATCCTCTTGCCTATTGACTACCCAAAGATTTTCTCTTTCACGTCCCATTGGGTCTTTCTCTTTCACATCTTCTTTGGACTCCAAACTTCAGAATTAGCAATATGACCTACTCTTCTTTCTACCTTCCTAATTAAAACCCCAATTTCCTCAGTGCCTCAGAATCTCCACTAGGTTTTAAGAGAAGTACAATTAGATTTAGTTATATATCCCATAGTATTAATGACTAATCTCTTCTTCTGCTTACCTCAACCTATTTTTAAAGGAAAATTTGTTAACCCGTATGCATCTCTAATTGGTGAGTTTTAAGGCAGTATAACAAAGTAATAAAAGTCAGATAGTCTGCTAATTTGGACATGGGTAGAAAGAACTTTCTGGGGCTGTGAATCACACAATCTATGGCACTTGTGTCTAAGTCTGGGATTGGTAAAGAAACTATTTCCTGTTAAAATGCAACACATTTTAAACCCAGAGGTAATACATCTACCTCTTATCAGTCACTAGAGCATTAATATGAATTTGTTTATTAGATACTTTTCAACCTAACACTTTGCTAAGTTGTAGTTTTTATAGGGTTAGGAAGAGAGAAGTCCAGAGGATAGGGTATTACCCAAGAACAAATCTAGGTGGGAGGTCTGAGAGAAACATGAGAGTGCTATGTGTAGGAGGGGATAAGGTGGAAGGTGTGTATTTATGGGAGAGAAAGAAAGTGAAAAGAGAATTGGAAAATGCTAAATATAAGCTTTCTCTACCACACAAGTTTGGCTAAGAGTAATCCTTTGCTTTGTAGTGACTACTCAGTACAGAGTGAATGAATTAATGAATGAAGAATTTTAGAGATACCAATCCAATAGAATATCTAAGAGTCTCACATCTTGTATAATCTCAAAATGATTAATATTTTCTAGTTTATTTGGGGGGATTTGAAGATATTGCATTCTTTGTTTACCCATACTTCCCAATCTTTCTAGAGGAGAATCGTGAAATCATTTAGTTGCACAGGACTTAAAAAACAAATTTGGTTAATTCTCAGAAATTAATCTAGTCCAGAGTCATAATTAGAATTTATTTTTCAACTAGGTCAAAAACAAACTTTGAAAGTATTAGTAACTCTTAACAGTTGTATAAATGACCATACCAGTGGACAAATGATGAAACATGCCCATTTCCTGATAGAGATGTGAAGAACAGAGAGGACAAAAAGTTATGGGTTTCATTTTTGTTTGTTTGTTATACATATAGCCAATGTAGAAATTTGGTTTACTTAACTATGGTTGTTTGTAGCAAGTGTTTTATTTTTCTTTCATTTACAATTGGAGAAGGAGGGTTAGTGGAACGGAAAGAAGGTGGAGTTTTGCTGATAGAAAAAAATTCAGAGAAGGCAAAACAAGAAAGAAAAATACTGATAGTGTTCTCATAATTTCTCTTGGGGAGATATTTTAAAAAATATATTGTTATTCAACAATATTTTAAAGGCAATCAGCTTTAAAAGTCTTGGAAACGCTGTAAAACACAGTGATGCACGGATTCCAGAGGAATTTATGATAAAATGTAGGATTTATCTCTTAATAGAGGTGATAGATTCAGAGAGCAGATTGAAACATAATGCTTCATTATATATCCATATTTTGTAATAGAATGTATGCATTTTATTCCTTTTTCAGTGGGGGAGGGATGTTTGAACAATTTGAAGGGAGAAAAGGTGGAACTTTGAAAATGACTCCAATAAAGGTAGTTATAGTCACAACAGAAAAGTGACTTACAGAGAAGCCTGCTCCTGTAGATGGGCACATCATTTGTTGATCTAGATACAATCACGTTATGTAGGTGAGAGCTAAGGAACAGTCAGAATTCTTGCTCTGGGAAAAAACAAGGCCTCCAAGAAAACAAACAAACAAAAAGCCAAACATATTCCTCCATCTTGGGGCAAATTCCTTTTTGCACTTAGTTAATTATGACTCTCATTGAATATCTCCAGCAAATATGCCCATTTAGACTCTACTTGAACAATTCCAATTATGGATTCTTTCAACATCTGTTTTCCCCTCTGATTATAGAATATCAGGGCAGTTTTTCATGATAGCTTCTTGAAAGATGATATTTAGGTTCTTTTTTTTTTTGATCATGGTTTTCAAGCATTCCAATAATTTAAAATTGTCTCTCCTGGATCTGTTTTCCAGGTCATTTGTTTTTCCAATGAGATATTTCACATTGTCTGCTATTTTTTTCGTTCCTTTGGTTTTGTTTTATAATTTCTTGATTTTTCATAAAGTCATTAGCTTCCATCTTCTCCATTCAAATCAGAATTATTTTCTTCACTGAGTTTTTGGGCCTTTTATTCCATCTGGCCAATTCTGTTTTTTAAGGCATTCTTCTTCTCATTGGCTTTTTGGATCTCTTGCCATTTGGGTTAGTCTATTTTTTAAAGTGTTATTCAGCATCTTTGGTGCCTCCTTTAGCAAGCAGTTGACTCATTTTTCATGGTTTTTTGTGTCACTTTCATTTCTTTTCCCAATTTTTGCTCTACTTCTCTTACTTGATTTTCAAAATCCTTTTTGAGCTCTTTTACGGCCTGAGACCACTTCATATTTTTCTTGGAGGCTTTGGACGTAGGAGCTTTGACTTTATTTTTCTTCTCTGTTTGTATATTTTGGACTTCCTTGTCATCAAAGTAAAATTCTATAGTCTGATTCTTTTTTGATCATTTCCCCAGCCATTTACTTGACTTTTGAGGTCTTTGTCAAGGTAGTTCTCGCTTCCAGTGTGGGTAGGGGAGTGCACTGCCAGCCACTTGATCCCCTCACAATATATGTGCTTAGAGCTCCAGAAACTGCAGCTGCCACTGCCACTGCCCATTGCTCCTGATGCTGCTGCTGCCACAGGTCCCTCTACCCTCTCTGCTGCCCTGAGGCTGGGGCTGGACAACTGTAGTCTCTCACACTGGTCTGACAGGTTTTCTCCATTGACCTTCCAAATTGTCCTTGGCGTTTTGGGTTGTGAAGTCTGGAAACTGCCACAGCTGTCAGAGATTTGATTCCTACTCCCTTCCCACACAGGTCTCACACTCCCAGTGTGGCTGGAAAGACACTTCTAGTTGACCTTCTGGGCTTTCTTGGGATGGAGATTTCATTCTGTGAGTTCTGCAGCTGCAAAATTTGTCCAGATTCATTTTTTTTCTAGGTATTTGGATAGGTTTGAGGGGAGAGCTCTAACAAGTTGATGTTTACTCTGCCATCTTTCTCCACCCCCCCATTAATTTTTAAAAAATCTTCCACTGTTGACATAGTTAATTTGAAGTCTCCAAAATTTCTATGTATTTTTCATGTAAACTACATAAATAACTATTATACAAGATTTGTTGAAAGCTATATAAGAAATAAGAAAACTATAGTCAATAACCCTCCAATCAAATATATTAATCAAATTTGAATTAGGAAAAGCATCTTTGCTAGACCTATTTGCATAGGCAGGAATGATATCAAATAAAAGTCTAAATAAAAGAGCGGTTCCTTTTAGATGGTGAGGTTCAATGGGTACTCCTCTTTGTGAGTTATTTTGTAACAATTGCAATTTTGTAACAATTATCAAATCATGAATCAACAAAGAACCTTCTAAATGATTTTCATCCTCTCACCCTAAAGCTTTTGGTTTAACAATTCATCTAGGAAAACACAAAATGAATGAAAATTTCTTGTTTTTCAG